>CM062805.1:785060698-785660698 GCA_031772625.1 Pinus tabuliformis
CCAGTTTTTGGAGGAGAAAGCAGGAGATTGTACAGAGAAGCACAGTTGGCATACATGATCAGTGATGAGAAGAATCCTACCAATCATCCCATATATGCAGTGGACACTGATTTTGGAGCGTGTATTCTCCAAATATAAGAATCTTGAAAGGCCTCAATGCAGATCAGGAAACCAACAAACCAGGCCGAAAAAAAGCAAGGAAGTCAGGTTTGGGAGATGTTCTTTGATGGAGCATGTTCCAAGGAGATTGCAGGAGCAGGGGTGGTGCTAATATCTCTAGAACAAGAAAGCATTCAGCTGTCCTTTAAGATGGTTTTTCAAGTCACTAATAACATAGCAGAGTATGAAGCTCTGATATTGGGCCTTAATGCAGTAAAGGACAGAGGAATCAAGAATTGGAAGGTATTTGGAGAAGTTGATTTGATCATTCAGCAAGTAAATAAACATTTCAAGCAAAGCACCCAAGGCTTAAAGCATACAGAGATGAGGTATGGAGAATCAGAGATTCTTTTGATTACTTTTGTATTTCATATATCCCTAGAGCCAAAAATCAGCTTGTTGATTCCCTTGCTATTTTTTCTAGTCTATTTATACCTCCCATGCCTCCCAGACTAGTTTATGAAGTCCAAATGAAGTATAGACCATCCTTGCCTGATAATGTCCACCATTGGAAAGTTTTTGAAGATGATGATGAGTTAAGTAGGTTTCTGCAAGTCATTGATGAGTTTTCCGAAATGCAAGTTGACCAAGATAATGATGCCTTGGAAGAAAACCCCCAGTCCCAGCTTAGAAATAAAATTGGCAAAAATAGCATTGTCCAGCTTCCCAGCAATCATATTCCAAAGGGTCTAATTCCTCTTGAAAGACTATTTGACTAAAATGATGTGCCTTACAAGGCTGCCCAAAAAGAAGACCAATCTACAGTCTGTAAGCATGATATAGGAAGTCCAAGTCAGCCTAGATACATAAATTTGTCCACTCGTCTGTCTGTTGATCAAAGTTCTAAATACTGCAAATTAATGAAGCAATTTGTTGATGTGTTTTCCTGGGAGTATAGTGATCTGAAAACCTATGATAAGAAGATAATCCAGCATAAAATCCCTCTAGAGAAAGACACCATTCCTTTCAAACAGAAGCTGAGACCAATAAATCCTATGCTTCTTCCTCTAATTGAAAAAGAAATTAAAAAATTGTTGGCTGCCAAGATCATATTTCCTCTTAGATATTCCAAATGGGTAGCCAATCTAGTGGTGGTGAGGAAGAAAAGTGGAGAAATCAGACTGTGTGTCGATTTTAGAAATTTAAACAAATGCTCCAAGAAAGACAACTATCCTCTACCAAAGATGGAGCATTTGCTGCAAAAAGTTTCAGAAGCCAAAGTAATGTCTTTATTGGAAGGGCTTTCAGGCTTTAATCAGATTGTTGTGCACCCAGATGACCAAGAGAGGACTGCATTTACCACTCCTTGGGGCACTTTTATGTATGCCAAGATGCCTTTTTGATTGATGAATGTTGGAGCTGCCTTTTAGAGAGCTATGGATATAGCATTTGTAGGAGAGAAGGATAAATTTTTCCTCATCTACCTTGATGACATAACAGTATACTCCAGCAGCCATCAAAATCATTTGCAGCACTTGAAAAAAGTGTTTCTGAAGTGCAGAAGGTTTGGGATTTCAGTCAATCCTAAAAAATCACAATTTGCTTTGGAAGAAGGCAAGCTGTTAGGACATGTTGTTTCCACTGCAGGTGTCCGGATTGAACCAAAAAGAGTAAAAGCAGTGCAGACCTTGTCTGTCCCAAGATCAAAGAAGGATATTCAGTCCTTTCTGGGAAAAATAAAATTTTGTCAGTAGGTTTATCCCAAACTTTGCAGAATTGGTGAAGCATATTACCTCCATGTTGAAAGGAGAAGAGGTCAGGTGGACTGATGCAACAAGAAAATTATTTGAGTCTATTAAAAAAGCTATTATGGAGGATCCCACATTAATATGTCAAGCTTACAGCAAGGAGTTCCATGTATTCTCATTTGCCTCTGAAGGCATCATTGCAGTAGTTTTATTGCAAGAAGATGAAGAAGGTTCAGAGCATCCAGTAGCATTTTTCAGCAAAAATTTGAGGGATGTTGAACTGAGGTATGTTATTATTGAGAAACATGCATATGCTCTTATCAAATCCTTGAAAGCTTTCAGAGTTTATATATTGCATTCCAAGATAATTGCATATGTTCCCTCTACTGCAATAAAAGATGTCTTAACACAACCTTATGCTGATGGAAGAAGGGCCAAATGGATTGCAAAGATGATAGAATTTAATATAGAATTAAAGCCCACCAAACTTGTCAGAGGTCAGGGTCTTGCCAAGTTGTTAGCTGAAGAAAATTGCAAATCATTAGATATTGATTTCCTGTTCACAATTGCAGAAAATGGTCAGGCAGAAGAGGAAGAAGCATCTGAACCACAGAGAAAGCAGCCAGTCGCACAAAATCTAGCTTCATGTGATTGGTATTCTATAATAATTAATTTCTTGCTGAAGCTAGAAATTCCCTCAAGCTTTACTTAGAGTCAAGCCAGAACTATAAAGCTTAGGGAAGTTAAATATTGCATCAATGAAAATCTGCTCTACTGGAGGGATCCATCTAGAGTGCTTTTGAGGTGTCTGGACAAAGAATAGTCAATAGAAGTCATGTAGCAGTTTCATTCCAGCATGTGTGGAGGGGACCATTATTGGAAAAACACTACCCATAAAATTCTCAGAGCAGGGTACTATTGGCCCACTTTATTTTCTAATGTATTTTCATTTGTTAAATCTTGTGACAAGTGCCAAAGATTTGAAGGAAAATAGCAGATTGAAGTCCCTGCCCCTAAAACCAATACATGCAAAAGGGCCTTTTCAGCAATGGGGCTTGGATTTCGTTGGAGTAATCAATCCACATTCCAGTGGCTAGCACAGATGGATATTAGTAGCCACTGATTATTTCACTAAGTGGATTGAAGCAGTCCCTACCAGGAAGGCTGATCATAATGTGGTCATGAAGTTTTTAATTGAAAATATATTTACCAGATTTGGTTGTCCATATAAGTTAGTCACAAACAATGCAGTAGCCTTCAGGGCAAAAGAATTGGTGGATATGTGTGATTCAATGGGTATTAAACTGGCTCATTCCACCTCATATTATCCTCTTGGAAATGGTCTAGCAGAATCTTCAAATAAAAACCTGATAAGGATAATTAAGAAGTTGCTGGAAGACAATAAAAAGAATTGGGATTCTAAGCTCAAGTATGCACTGTGGGCTGACAGAGTGACCATTAAGAAATCCACAGGGAATTCTCCTTTCAAGCTGGTATATTTGAAGTTGTATTCCCAATTTAGCTAACTCTCCCTGTAGCAAGATTCCTTCAAGAAGAGCATAATGAGGAAGAAGAAATGGCAAAGAGGATCACTGATTTAGTAGAAATACATCAAATTAGAGAATAGCTGGTTGAAAAGGCTACAGCACACCAGAAAAAGATCAAGGAAGACTTTGAAAAGAAGGAAAAAACAGACAATTTTCAGACTGGTGACTTGGTTTTGAAGCGGGATGCATTGAAAGAAAAGAAAGGCAATCATGGGAAATTTGATGCTTTCTGGACAAGTCCTTTTATCATTTCATAGATTCAAGGAAAAAACACCTTCATACTAAAAAGTATGGGAGAAGAGGCAGTTTTTGATGGTCCAGTTAATGGGCGTTTTCTGAAAAATTATGTGGTTTAAGGTCTATGGCCTTAAAAGTTGTAAATATTGTGTTTTTATCAGTTTTAGTATAGGTGCAGTAGACTCCATGCCCAATGGAACACTAGGGATTTTAGCTAATTTGTTTTCAGCTGGAAAGGCATTGATCTGCAAGTTCTTGAGACCTCACAAGGAGGATCTCATCCCCAGAAGGAGCCAATGTTAGCTCTGCTACACAATTTGGTTTTTTCCGGGTCAAAGACACTGTTACCGTGTGTTTTTTGCAAAAAGGGAAGCTTACAGCAGTTCACTTAATCTTTCCCCATTCATTTTCTTTATACCCTTATAACTCCCGCCACCTCCATTTTTGCCTCCTCTTCCGTTATCCTTATTCTCCCTTAACCCATTATTTCCATTTTCCTCTATAATCCTTTGTAAACCCCACATAAACCCTTTTTCCCTCGGCTCCCGGGATTTTTTTTGTTTAAACATTATAAAACCCGATAACCCATCCAAACCCTCTCGCAAGCCTTTTTCACGTCATTTCATTCAACAAATGTGTGCGATTAACCTGGGCCGTCTGATCATTTCCCGCGGATCTGATGGTATTCGCAGTTCCCGCCCCGTGAACCTGCACGTATGATAGCCCGCGGGGAAAGCGGTTTCCCGCCAGACCCACTAGCCACGCGTCACTGTTAGACTGGATCGCGCCCCTGTATACGGAAACCGCCGCACATCAAAAGTGGTGTGATAATTACCGACATCCACCCAAAACCGCTTTCCCAGCTGTTAAACTCCCCGCAGCTTCCGCACCCGTGCACTGTCTGATTGTCCATCTCGCGATCTGACAGCCCGCGCTTCTCCAATCATGCTTTCTCTCGATACCCTCTGTGAGCTGATCATAGCTGTTTAGCCGCACGATCCGACGGTTGATGTAGTCCCAGTCTTGCCTATTCCTCCACCATGAAGCCTACATCACCCTGGAATGCGTTGTGTTGCCAAAGGAAGAAGGCGATTACCTAAACGCTTTCGGCGCAGTTAAGCTTCAACCACTGCATTCAACACATTGTACACCCGAAGGATGAGAAGGACAGCCTTGAGCAGATAAACACGGCATTCCACCAGTTCGTGAAGTACAACAAAGTACCAGAAAGGTCGATTTTGTTCATTAAAACACACAGTTTGCAGCAGAAACCCATATCTGATTGTAAATGTGGTTGGTGGTCCATTATGACCCCTCCACGCATAGAACAACAAAGCAATTTTGTAAACAAACTCGATATATACCAAGAAACAATGGGTAATCAAGTTGATGAATGTTATTTTGATGTAAAGTTCAACTTCTAGAGACTATAACTATTGTGACACCTGCAACGTCTGTCTTCATTTTCAGCTAATGCAAGCTTCTTTTGTTGTTAATTGCTCACTTTCCACTTCTTCTTCTTTGTTCCAAGCTGTGCCTGTTATACATTTTTCATGTGCTTTTGGTGTTTAACATTAGAGGGGTTGTCATCCCACCTCTGTATTAGAATCTAGTTAGTATCATTGAATTTGTATGTAGCTTTCTGTTATTTTAATGCTAGAGAGATGTCATCCTGTCTATGCATTAGGAAGTAGATTTGCAGACCTCCTTACTGGTTGCAGCTGGCCATCACAGGGTCCTGTGCACCTGCTAGTGTGATCAGTATTCTTCATCTTCACCTATAATTTCCTCAAACTGTGAGTGATTGGTGGTCTAAATCCTTGTAGTCTGGGGGTGTTCACCCATGTCTGGGGTTAAGCATAGTAGAAGTGGCTATCTAGCTTGAATATGCATCATTCCTTCCATTCATCCACCATTTTCCAACATTTTTGTTGAGTTTGTAATGTTCCCGAGCATCTCTGATATACAACCTAGGAGAGTTTCTTGGGGTGATAACATGATCACTAATAAAAGTAGTAATTGTGTCATCTAACGTTGTTGTTTTCAGCTAGAAGCCATGTCCAATAGTAAGAACTGGTCTTAATTCCTCATTTTCCAATTCAGACTCTTTCTTGGGTAAATATTTATTGCAACCTATTGGTTTTGCTAATGGGTTAGGTCCTACGAGAGGATATAACACTAAATTCTTAGTGTTTTGTCCATTTGAAATGACCATATGTCCAGACTGACACCCAATATAAGCATTTGCGGTTGCCTGCCACGGTCTTCCCAGAATCAGGGGATGGCCTCCAGCTGGAGATTGCATTTGTAGTAATAGGAAATCCACAAGGTAGTGCCATGAATCAACCGAAATTGTGATATCTTCTAACTTCCCTATCGGTTTCACTGTAGATTGATCTGCCAGCTCTAACACTGTAGGTGTATGTTTCAAGTTACGAAGACCTAATGCATGCATAGTTTTAGCAGTGATGACATTTATGGCAACACCCAAATCTACCAGTACATTTGGAATTTCTACCCCATTAATTTGCACGGTTAAAATTGGGTTCCTGAGATCCCCTTACTTTATAGGCATGAACCTTCCCATCATAAAATATGATAGCTTCCCCATTACATGAATGGTGAGCGGGTCTCTTGATTTCTTTTTAGACTTCTTAGCACAATATTCCCTAAGAGTTTTTGTATATATAGGTACGTCCCTCTTATCTTGCAGCAGCGGAATCTTGAAAAATAAATTTTGTAACTCCCCTAACAAGTCAAACTCAGCTTGAGGGATTTGTTTACTCAAAGCCAACCTTTCTAGATAGGACGGTTCAACTTGGTGTTTTTGAGTAACTAGCGGTTGAGGAGGTGTATGATTTTTGTTGACTTGGTTTGATTCCTCTTCAACCATTTCTGGTTCCTTTTCCTCACTATCAATTTGTTCAATGATAACTGGTGAGGGTTGAGAATCTATTGTCCGCCCAGATCGTAAATTCATCTCATAAAATTATGTGGTAGAAATGTTGTATGAAGGTAGGTTGAGGGTGTCAGCTTGTTGAGCCCCTTTATTGTTAGGATCTGGATTGGGTTGGATGGGAAGTTGGGGATGAACAGGCTGATTACCAGGAGGCACATTAGAGGGTAACTAGAGTTGTTGTTGTGGCATTGACTGGGGAAACCGCTCAGGAGGAGAAGGTCCCTGCCAGTTCGAAGCCCACGAGGAACTCGAACTAGCTTGAGGAGCCCACTGCTACCAAGGTGGAAGCTGGTATTGGGGCCACATGGGCAGATAATGAATTGACTTGCGACCCATATTAAAATTACTAAAATATTGAGATGGATCTGGAAACATACCTTGATTTCCCATTGATGGCCGAGGTTTCCATGGCTTTTCAGGTCCCATAAAGTATAGCTGCTCCATCTCTTCGCTTGTCCCTTGAAAAACTGCTTTCAGTCCTAGCAAGGATGGGCATGAACTTGTGGCATGATTCAACTCACAAATTGCACACTCCTCTACAGATTTTAATGGTCATTCCCTCTGTGGGTGTTTCTTCCTGCACGTTGGGAAAAATATAGCCATAGTTCTTTCCAATTCTAGTTGTTTCTATTTTACCTGCAGTGTGTCTATTTGTTCAGACAAGGTACTCAGGATATCAGTCCTTAGGCTGTCCAACAGATTTCCAATTTCTGCTTTTGTAACACCTCCACCAGATACTTTTGTTGATCGAATCCCCTGTTTATTCCTTGCAACTCCCCTTGAGCACTGGATGCACAATTTGCAAATGGTGTCAAATTTCTCCTTTGATATATCTCCCTTTCCAACTATATTTAACAATTCCAAAGAGTCCTCTCGAAAGGCCCGGAGAAGGATAATTTTCAAAATGTCCTTATCCAAGTCAGAGTGACCTGATCTCTGCAATGTGTATTTAAAGCGTTCCACACAGTCTTCCATATTTTCATCCTCTTTCTATGTAAACTTGAAAAGTTCTTCCTTAATATCCTGTGATTTACAGTAATCCTGGTACTTCTCCAAGAAAGTAGTTTTCATCTCCTCCCATGTTGTGATAGTCCTTCCCCCAAGACCGATAAACCACCGCAGGTTTCTCCCTTTTAGCGTAGCAAGGAAGATTTTCAATTTTTATGCATCCGTTATATAATCATATCCCTGACAAACAATGTCAAATTCAAACAAAAATGTGTCGGGGTCTTCTGAAGTAAGCCCATGGAAGCTGGGTAAAGTTGTTAAAGGAATGGGCTTTGTTGGTGCACCAGTCCCAAGATCCCCAATTAGGAAGTCGATAGTAGAGGTTGTAGGTGCCATGAATATCCTCCAATAATCATTGGGTATTTTGGTAGGCTCCGCAGGAAGGGCTCTTATCACAGGGGTTTGAGTTGCCTTAACAATGCTCCCTCTATCCTTTGGTGATAGAAATGTCCCTACAAATTCTTCCTTCCTGTCACAGTGGCTTGACCCTTCAGACCTCCTCTCTGCAACTTCTTCTTGCCTACTGGGATGGGTTGTTTCCTTGGATGTTTTACTTGCAACTTCTTCTTCTTTTGTTACAAGCAATGATACCCCTTTATCAAGTGTACTGTTGCATGTCTCTCCGACTACTGGAAGGGTCTGTTGTATCGAATTAGCATGAGGTGTTGTGGACAGTACTGGTTGATCTACATATTGTCCCTCAGATCTTATCCATGCACCTGGCCTCACGGCAGCACAGGAAGATGCCTCTGATTCAACTTTTGCAAGGATTTGTTGGATATAAGTATTCCTTCCCAAATCCTGTCCTCCCTTCTTTTGGGCTCTCCCTCTACCCCTCTTATTTGGCTCTCTGTTCATACAATTTGATAAGACGAAAGATGTTGATACCAAATCATAGTGCCCAAGACCTGTAGCAGGGCATCAAAAGACCATTCCCTCCCCAGGATGAGAGATCACATTGAAAGGAAAACAGCTAATAGAAAAGAAAACAAGAACCTAGGGTTCAGGGCCTGGAGAAGGGCATCAAAGGACTCCTCCCTCCCCGACAATGGGGCCAAAATGTTGGTGTTTAGGTATGAACAAATTATTCACCCACTTTCCTACATTAACTTATCAATTCAGGTGCGTATTATTTTCAAGGTAGCACGCAAGGTATATGTAGGGGCAAGGTTACAATCTGTCATTAACCAAGGGTTCGTGATTACAAAATAAAAGCATTGCTATAACAAGGATACAAACTAAACTGCAGAAATTAAAAAGGCATTCACAGTAATCTAAAGAAATCTGTAACAGCAATCAAGAAATACACGTAGCAATGACAACACATATAACAGGAAAATGTGCAACACCTGATCAGAAGAGTGGGCCCAGCTCTCTGATCAGGGCTTCATTACTCATAGTGAAAGATAGAACAACAAAAAGGGTTGTATTTTATTAATCTGAAAAATTTTATTACAATACAGATCAGGGTCTGGCTAACCCCTTGTACAGGAATGACCCATATTTTATACAGTACAAAGGGGAATAACATCTTTCCCCCAAAACCTAGAAACTATATGCCCAAAGATATACATTAGTTCAACACAACACCAATGCCAAGAAAGAAAGAACATAAATGATCCAAAACGGGTTGAGAACAGTTGCAAATCAGTTATGATGTTTCATTGTGGTCTATCAGCTGCTGTGAATCATGGAACTGTTGTGATATGCCATGATGTCAACACCTATGCTCCAGAATCTACGGTCATAACATGTTTTAGTGGTTCACATAGGCAAAACCCTCATGACTCTACTTCATTAATTAAATATTCCAAGAGACGAAGAAATGGGAATCACATCATAGTTTTAGCATAGTAAATATATGTGAATGAATACAAAAAGGATGAAAAGAGGAGTGGAAATGCAGGAAAAAGATAGGCCAATTTGGTGCCCAACAGAGTCTACTTGAACACTTAGAACAAACCAAGGGGTATTCTATAGTAAATTCGAATTAGGGTGATGATTATCGGATGCAAGCTGATCAATAGTGACAATATTTCCGTTATGGGGAAAACACATCCCTCGAAAGAGTGAATACACCACAACATTCATAGAATAGACAAAATCATGCCCAAGTAGCATATTAAAGTCTAAAGGACGATCAACCACAATCTTCCCACCTAAAGTAATAAGCAATTGAGGAAGAACACCCATAGATTCACCAGGTCTTCTATCATATACTAACAACTAACTATCAGTTGTCAATAACTTTGGAGAACCCAAAGCTTTCCAAGTCAAGGAGGATATAATAATTGTGGAGGATCCTTCATCTACCATACATCGATAAACATTTTTGGAATTAACTCTGACCTTTATTTGGAAAGGTGCAGTGAAAGGAAGACGAAACTCGACAAGACTATCCCAATCAAAGGAGACACTCCTAGAAATTGGAGGGGGTGCATTCAGAGAAACTAGAATTCCCACTATATCATAAGACTTTGTACTAGAAATAAAAAAGACTCTGTTTTTAGGCACTTCGCCCCCCAAAAGAAGAGTGTAATCAGCCATAGATTGCACTAGCTCGACCACATTATCAACCAATGGTTGATGAGACTATTGAGAAACCATAACAGATTCAGGAGTAGAAGAGACTTTAGACCCAGACCATATCCTTTGTACCTCTAGAATCCCAGGACATAAATGAGTAAGATGGTCTCCCTCACATATTGTACAAGGGAACTTAGGCTTAAAACTTCCACACCTAGGTTTCATATCAACATCCAATCTGCCAATATGACTAGCAGTGGTTGATGGAAAGTTTCTAACATGACTTGCAGAGGTCAGTGACTCTTTCCGAAAAGTGACAGGACTTGTGCCCCCAGCTCTACTCACAGAAGCAGGTGAGTCAACAGAAATACTACTCATAGAGGTAGGTGACCCATTGCTAGTATGACTTGCAGTGACTAGACTTATGCCCCTAGCGTGACCTGCAACGGTTGAAAGCTCATCTCCAACATGACTAGCAAAGGTTGATGATGATTCGTTGCTACTATGACTTGTAGGGACTAGAATTATGCCCCCAACATGACTTACAGCGGCTAAAATCTCATCTCCAACATGACTAGCAGAGGTTGACAATGAATTGCTAGAACTATTCTTCTTCTTCGTCTTCCTATTTCTCTTCTTTTTAGATCTCTTATTACAAGAGGGAGGAGAAAGAGAAAGATGAAAAATTAACACCCATTTGATTCCCTTGAAATAAATCATTCATCTTAGAAGCTTCAAGAGCATCAGGAATATTCGGAGTGTACCACAGCCAAACTAGTAGTCCAACATTCAATCCAAGAATATTCAAAGTGGCCATCAAGGGGGTACCAATGTTTCCAAAGAAAGGAAAATCACAAGGATCCCCTTTTGGAAGGGTACCTTGGTTGGTCTCCATAGGAATAGTGGCCATATCAGACTTATTCGCAGATCTTTCCCTTACAGGAATGTACAAATGACTTTCCAAGGAAGAGAGATGCACAATCAAAAACTTTTCCCTTAAGGAGGAAACTCCACAACTTTCAAAAGAAAGATAAAAAGAATTTCAAGATTGGCGAAGTGGTAGGTCAGTCACTCAGAATATAAGATCAAAATGTGACAAGACAAAAACATCTAAAGCCAACTAAATCCAAAGAGCAAAGAGAACTCGACTATAAATTCCCTAAATATGCAACCACTTAAGCAAATTCCCAGTATTTCCGCTCCGGGTGATGAGGACTGGACACCAAAATACAAGAAATCGAATTAAGGGACCTTCTGAAGATAGTTTGGGATAATAATGGCCCAAATATACCAACGAATGTAATAGAAATAGTTACACTGACCTCCATTTAAAATCCTTTTCCGGTGCAAGCACCCAAGCTTCGCAAGGGTACCCTCTAGAAGTACTAATGAATGTGATGCAACGTCTGCCTCAAGTGCGACAGGATTCCCCTCTGCAACCACCTATGAGATCCCTAGGAAAGGAAACTATGGGCACAAACTCATATCAAAAGCCGGGTCGAACAGTCATGAGGCAAGATCCAACAAGTAGGAGAGGTGGTATATCTCTTCCTTGTCTTCCCTCTCCCTCCTGCTTAACTCCCAGTCACAAAGATTTCTCAATCTTGTAACAATATTGGATTTCTCTTGTTATTCAACTTCTATGTTTGATAATTTTAGCGGCCTTGGAGAGTTAAATCTCCAGTCACCTATTCCAAGGCCCTAAAGAACTTAAACTTGTTGGTTTTGTTATTGACAAAATTAAAGAGTTCTAGTTCTTTTTATTAAATCGCTTGATTTTAGAGGGTTGTTCTTTACATCAAAGGTATAATGAGAGTGAAACTTATGATGCTTTCGATGAAAAAGAAACCAATAGAAACTTAACTATATGCATGTCGTTATTTTCTTTCGATAAAAAGGGATTTCTATAAAGTTCTGTGAATAAACTTGTACAAGAAAATTTTCCTTTTTCCAGAAAACACACTCCACACACTCAAAAGTTAACAAAAATACTAAAATGTCCGCAATGCAAACTATCTTAATGCAAACTATAATGATGGTGCATGGATGCTCATACAAGAAGAAAAAGTGTTTCTTTATAAGATCAATAAGCCAACTTGACAATAAAGAGGGAAAAAATTTAATAACAAATTTCCCTCAAAACCAAGAAAAACAAATTGAAAAAGATCACAATTCCTCATAAACAAAACAAAAGAAACCAAAAAACCAAAAGCTTGGAAAGAAAAAGGCTAAAACTATGCTTTTGTCTTTTTTCTTTCTTTTTTTTTTTAAACCAAAGAAATTTTCGAGGTCATAAAAAGACTACTAAATTCCAAAGATCAAGAAACAAGCACAAAGAGTCCTTATACCTTGCAAGTTATAAAACTCATTAATAAATGAAACTTGAAACAAGAAGGACTACAAAATTGTACAAACTGATCTGAACAGTAGCAAAATACTTTAGCAAACTGACAAAATGTCAAGAAAAACTCTCAAGATTTCCAAAGAGACACTCAAAAACATGAAAATCAATAAGGTCAACCAAGAAGGAAAGTAAAGAAAAGAAATTTGAAATCTAGGCTATAAACGAAATCAAAACCAATTTCTTGTTCTAGAAAACCATAACATCCAAGCACTTCAGATAGAAGCCTTGAACCCAAGACACAAACCAAAACCCTACTGAAAAATCAATCCTAGACCGACTAGGCTTTTCACTAGGAAGGAGATTCGAAATTGAAAACTTGCAAGAGAACAGAGTTCTACAGATAGTGGATGACCAGAAAATAGAAGAATTTATTCGGCAACAGACCCAACTGAGCAAAATATTTTGAAAAAACAATCCAAAATTATGTATACATGACTGTGTAAAGATACAAATTCATGCACATGTTTTTCAAACACATGAAACTCGCGTATACACGAGTCTTCTTGTGGAAACTAGTGTGTATACATGACTGTACTCCAAGAAAACACGTATAAAAGACTCAATCAAGAAAAACAACAAATCAAGGCCTGATCCAGAAGATCAAACTTGATGCCTTGGAAGTTAATAAGTCAAATAACACTGTAAAAACAAGCAAACAAGAAAACAAACCCTGATTGAGAACAAACAACCCAAACTAGGAATAACAAGAATGTTATCGTCAGCGGAGTCACCAATTCTATTGCGGGTGGCAACACCCTAGGGTCTTGGATTGAAAACCCCAACAGAGCAGAAGGAAAACAACAGCAAGAAATTCCCAGACAAACAATCTAAATTCTTATACCACTGAACTGGCAAGAAGTGACCTTACCCGGAGATCCTACGTTTGGGTAGATCCCGCAAGGTTCAAACCCTCTCCTTCCTCCAATGCCTTTGAAACCTGTAAATTATCCAAGAAAATCATATACAACAGCAGTAACATAAATCATATTCATGATATATATGTTAGATCATATAAGAAAATGAACGATTAGGCATTAATATAAGATTTATTAACAAATCACAACATGTATCAATGCATAAACACCATAAATATCAGGAATAGAACAACATTTCTTTATTGATGTAAGCTACAAGAAAGGTGGAAAACTACAACCTAAGTCTTCCTCCAACTCCAATCGGAACCGTCCTCCAGATCCATCCTTTCCTGGCCTCAGCAATCATCCTCCATCACCTTACACAAGGATATCACAAGAGGCATGAAGGATATCACAAAAGAGGAAACAAGAGTTTCCTAGAGCTATGGGGAGTAAAGGAGGCACAAGGATTTCATCAGACTTGATTAGGGATCAATCAACTATAATATCAATATCTCATTTTCTTCTCTCTTTTAGGCCTTCCCATGGAGGTTTATTTATACTTCTCCAAATTAGTTTTTTCAGTTGGGAAACAGTTGGGCCATGGGCTATAGTAGGTGAGTAACAGGTAAAACATGTAAACTCCACTCAAAATTAAGGAGATTTATTATTTTTAATTGTTTTAACACATGTACGTGGGTTGGGTATATGCTGACCCGTGTGTACATGCTTTTAACACAGGGAAAAGTAGCGTATAGTAAATAAAACATTGTTTTTTAGATTTTGGACCAAGTCTAGAAAGGAAGGGTTGCCCTAGGCCATAACCAGAGCATCAAATCTACCAAGAGTGGTAAATGGTGCTATAACACCTAACCATCCCCAACTGGGACTGACATTCTGTCAAACACTTGGCATTAATGCAATATACAGGTCTAAACAACATATTTAAGCCTAGGGGTCTCATACTTATCTGAGAATCGCTATGAAGCATTGTTCCCTTATATCATTTGTTGCATTATCATCTATTAGGTCATAGATACATTTCTCATTCATTTACAAATAAAAACATGATGAGATCCATACATAGCTATTTTCATAAAACATATACATAACAACCTTAATAACAATAGAAATACCATGAATACATCGGCCATAGAATCCACATATAAGCTAGTACATTTACACATGAAAAAACCAAGGGAATTAATTTCTCATTAATGAATGTAGAAACCAACCAGGGATGGGACTGCAACATTCCACCCAACCATAGATTGGCTGAGCCAAATCTCTCTTCATCCAATCACCCCTGTGCCATATTCCAAGCATGAATGTGGGACTCATAACCAACCAAAAAGAACCAAACAAGCAGGGATGCTACCAAAGTTCTCCACCTACAGTGTGAGGAATTTGAGTGCATCTTAGTCTCTCAGGCTTTACCGTAATCCACAGTCTGATTAAGGGATCACTAGGCCCTATAGTGAGACCTACTCTCCAGGCTTTACCATGGATCCCATCCTGGGACTACTAGGCCCAATGGAGAGAAATCCACCTCTTGGCTTTACCGTATATCTCACCATTCACTAGCAAGGATTCCTAGGCCCATCAATGCACACAATATTGGCTTTATCGCAACCCACAGTTTGGCTTAGGGGTTACTAGGCCAGTGACTTTACCGTGATTCACATTCAAATTCAGGGACCACTAGGCCATGTGTTTTTCATTTCAGAGATCCACCCCACTCAGCTTCGAACCCATCCAGCAATCCATCTCAACCAATGTATGAGAACCCATCTCATCAAGGCTATTCGGAAATGGCAAGGCTAAGCTGAAAAAATTGTCACACCTGGTGAAACCCATGCCATGATAGGAAAAATCCACATGCAATACCATGCATGCTAAGCCTAGTAAGGAAATCAAACATGTAAATCAATACCTGCAATGAATCATGTTGTAGCTGCCTGATCCTGGTATTCCTTGATTGCTCCTTCCTCCCTCTTGCCTTCTCTACCTTTCGTGATCCAATGCCAAAGTTCTCCATGAAAACTCTAAGTGTCCAAGAGTGTGTGTGTGTGAGAGAGAGAAAAAGCTCCAAGATTGAACTGACAAAAGTCCATGAACTGATCCTCAGAAGCCTTTTTATCAATGAGGCCTCAATTTCATTCATTTTCCATTATTTTCCTTCAATTTCCTCCTCACATGCAACCTATGACCTTTCACCTTCATTTTCTCCTAATTTCGATTATTTTCATAAATAAATGTGCCAAAATTCCATTTTTACTTTCCAAAGCCTTTTCCATTGCCTTTACCAATTTCCTTTAGCCATACTAATTGAAATGAACACCCACACTAGGATGTCTTGCCCAACATTCAGCTTGGAATACGTGTCCCATCAACTGTGGCCTTGTATAATTTTACATGGATTTTTAACTAGGGTTGTTACAGAACCCTCCCCCTTGAGGGAACACCATCCTTGGTGTTCGATGACACCTATAATCCACAAGGCTGTTGAAAACAAAACATACTGCCCATGGAGATTTATAACACAACTCGTTGCAGTATTTGTAATGACCATATTTGAACAAGACAATCATACCGTTTACTGGAGCTTTATAATATAGCTCATTAGAGTATTTACAATAACCAAATATACTTATACACATTTGGTCCAATGAGCCAATAACCATATTGTCTATGGAGCTTTATAAATCCAGCTCAATACAATATTTACAATGATATACACATATGCACATTTTCTCAACCAACAAATAAAAGGATATGATGCCTACATCCACAACAAGGGAATCCAGAGGCTCACACCTCCACCCTCAAAGTAATACCATATTTCACCTCCTTCCTAGGAAGTCCAGAATCCACTGCAAAGTCAAAGTTGCATCAAATTTCCAAGTCCACTTGTCATCTCAGTGAACTGTTATTGGCTCATTGTTCTAGGGCACACTCCCAATGTGCATCTGATTCCATCTGGAAATGCTAATGACCAAAAAACAAATATCCCTGACCTTCCCTTCTCTACTACACAGTCCCTCGGGAAATCCGGTCATCCTCTTCTATGCAACCACACACCTTCCAAGTTCCGTTGGCACCCCCATCCCAGGCAGTCCATCTCTTGGCAAGGATTCCCTGCATCAAAAGATACAGAAACAAAGGCATATCCCTACCTAAAACCATCATACATGTCATATCATGCTCATGGAAATCAATGGACACTATTGGGTACGAGTGTCCCACAATGGCCCTAATCCTGAATACTTTACAAGCATACTACTTCATGTTCTAATTCCTTTCGTTGTTGCAAATTCTTGGAGTCAATTTCAACCACTCAACTGGCCATTTCATGCTTTCCTGTACCAAGCACGTAATTTCCATTAGATTCAAAATAAATTCAAATCATACCTCATTGGTGGCCCATAAATAAGGTATATTTGAAATCTTGTTTACTTCCTGTCACAATAAGTCAAACTAGCATCTTTGACCAGATCATCACGTATAAACATATCACATCAGGTTAGATCAAAATCATAAATCACATGTAACCATCATAAACCAAAATCATAGATCACATGTAATCATCATAGACCATAATCATAGATCACATGCATATTAAAACTGAATAAATATTGATACGTATCCTTTAATCAATCCTTAGTTTCTACCTTTTTCTTTATTCCGTACGCACTCTAGATCAGTTTCCACATTTGACAAACATCTAGTGCCTTCTCCTCACCCATGTTCACATACACATAGTGTGCATCACATACATACAACACATACACCTACACCCAATGTACAACACAACAAAATATACATACACAGCGTACAAAACAATGAATACACATGTCCCAATGCCACAACTACACAATGCACATATGTAGTACCACATGTACACAACACAACATGTACGCCATGCACATAATACAACATGAACATCAATACCATATGTATAACATGTACACCAGTATCATATGTACAACATGTACACAGTACCACATATACACCGCACCACCTGCACAACATGTACACAATGCCACATGTACATCGTACCACCTATACAATGTGCACACAACACCAAACGTACACAACACCACATGCATGACACGTAAACGACACCACATGTACACAACACCATATGCACGACATGTACGCAACACCACCTACACACAGGACCATATGTACAACATGTACATGGCACCACATGCTCATAGAACCACTTGTACAATCATGCACACAACACCATATGTACATAGCACCACATGTACAACATGCACACAATAACATATGTACATAGCACTGCATATACAACATGTACATAGAACCCTATGTACACACCACTACATATCCAACATGCGCACAACACCATATGCACACAACACCGCATATCCATCATGCACACAATACAATATGTAGACAGCACTGCATATTCATAGCACCATCTATACCCATCACTGCATATGCAACATTCTCACAACACTATATGTACCACCCTGTAGCAACATGTACACACACTATATATACACAACATCACAGATGCAACATGTAAAACATATACAACATATGCAAAATAGTAGCACTGCACATTAAAACCACATCGCCTCTACCAGGAAACCTTGTTTCCAGTGTCTCTCTGCAATCCATGCTTATCCTAGTATGTCGTGCATCACATTGTTTTCATTTCACTGATATATCTCTCAGCATTAGCATGCCCATAACATAAACATATACATAGTATAATCACATAATATCAATTCATATCCACATGATACTGACCTCAAAGATCTGTCAGGCTACTCTTCCCACTTGATTTCTCATGAACCAAGAATCTCTTCATGCCATTCACCTGCATAAGCAATCATTCCTCCATAAGAATGATCCTTGATGACCTTGTCGGATAGTGACATACATACATGGATACATACATACATATACATAAACATTAGCATTAAAAAATCATGATGTTGTCGTACAATGACATACATACACACATATATACATATAAACATTAGCATTAAACAACCATGATCCATGACGACCCTGTCAGACACAACATAAATAGATAAATACATATATACATATATAAACATCAACATAATCATGATCATAACATAATTACCAGATACCATAAGGTCAAGATCAAGAGAACTCCCTCTATCTATGCACACCATGCACAACATCAAGAAAAATCTTTTCCAACTTAGCCAAGGCATATGGCACCTCAAATCCATTTACTTCACCTTTCATGTTACCTTGCTCATGATTGTCCTATCACCGTCCATTTACCTCAATGGACCCAACCAATCCAACTAGTTTTCATATGCTTGCCTTCAGTTTCCCTTATACATGCACTAAGCTTCATCCAAGACTTACATCACCTATTGGGTTTCATTAATATCTTCTCCAGCTCCATTAACTTTCCTCTTTCCCAAAAAATTCCCAAGACTCTCAAAACAATAAAGGAAATACCAAGAAGCAAAAAAGAAGAAAATCATGAAAACCAATAACAATACGACACCACAAAAAAATTGGCATGATCATGCACTAAACATGACAAAACCACAAATCAAGCACAACCAAGGCACAAAGAATCGAAATCATAAGACTCTCAATAGACACCATGACTTAATCCCCATGGTTCCCAATGCCTCCAATGGAAATCTCAACCTGAGCCTTCTTTAATATTTCATGGAAATCTCTTTTGACATGCAATCCCTTGCATCATACTACCATAAACGCATAATTGTCAATGCATAAATAAACATAACAATACACCAGTTACCTTATCTTGTTGTTCCAAGCACGCTACCTTGTAACCAAACACATTTGTGTCATGTCTCAAGGGACTCCAATTCCCTTGAAAAATCTAGTTATAACTAGACCCCAACTATTATACCTGTCAAATACATGTCCATGAACATAGCACATATCCAGATAATTTTAGACAAATTAGGGTTAAGAAGACTTCCTATATGCAAAGCAATCATTCGCTTGGAATTAGGGTTTCCAAACATGGCCAAAGGAATTCTTACCCATTTCCTTTCTTTTACCTTTTTACCTTGCTACAATTGAGTCTTACTACATACTATCACATCACTCATCTATTAGTTATATGAACAAATAAACTATTGCCTTGTCATGCTAATACCAAGCATGTTATGCTGCAACCACTCACACATGTCAACCGCATCTTCCAAATATCAAGACAATCATATCTATCAATTTGAAACCAACCTTTACCAAGACTAATAATCATGTCATAATCCATAGTCAACTCATAGTCATTAGAGATAATGCTACAACTATCACCTACTACACTCAAGTATATATCATCTGTCTCAACACATATATGTTAGTACAATTATCTTAAAACAATATCATTTCAGCAAGAAATCTTATAGACACATACTCATATCATGTGATTCATTGAACATCCAAACAACTTGCAAACATACCATGTTAAATTAATCAACTAGATGACATAATAAAGCAGTAAAGCACCCAATATACAACATAAGAAAACTCATACCTTAATGTAACTCAAGGAAGCTACCTTGTCTGCATAATCAATCTAGTTAGCACGATATAACTTTACAACACATCAGCTCAAGCACAAATAAGATCATGATATCCATAATAGTAACTAACTAACATGTTCACATCATAATCTCATAAACATTATCATTCACACATAATAATCACATCTACATTGTCAAACTAGATAAGTATGACATAATATCACAACATATTAACTCATACCTGAATGTCACAACCCTAACAATTTGCATAGACCAATCCAACTTAGATGATACGTATAACACCAATATCTTAATGTAATAACCCTAATCATTAAGTTAACTAACATATAACAACAACAAGTTAACCTATAACATACTTGTTAGGACTCCATATTGTCTACTTTTGACCTTGTATTTTGTCATTATGTTACCCTATTTAGCCCATAAGTTGAAAGCCTTGATAACATTTTGACCTAATTATTCCAAAGGTACGAAGTAACTCTCCTCATTGCTATATGTTTAATTATTCAACACATATTCATGTTATCTTTGTAGTTAATCTTTGGAAGTTGACTAAGTCGCTGACAATTGTTGAAACTATTCAAAGTTTGCAGAATTATAATTCACAGTTGCTGAAATACCAGAAACAACAACTGTGCAGTTACTGCAATACGAGAAACAGCAACTGACTAAAGCGGGTAAAACCTCATTTTGCAATGGCTGAAACACCAGGAACAACAATTGCCTAGCAAGAACAGTAACCGTCTGAAGCTGGCAGAACTATACGTTGCAGATGCTGACATAGCATGATCAGCCACTGTCCAAAATTGGCAAAACACAGTCGCAGATGGGAACACCGGGAACAGCACGAGAACTTCAAGGGAACAGTTGAGATTTACCAAATCGGCAACAATGGTGGAACAGCCAAGGACAGTACGAGGATCTCAAAGAGACGGTTGAGGTTTACCAGCTTTGCAACAGCAAAAGGATCCGATTAACAAAGGATGATAAAGTTACACACTGTTGTAACAGCATGCTGTAACAGGAATTGATTTCCTATTTTTGTACAAAAGGGTCAACTAAATGAGTAATGACAATCTATTGTAATAGATGTCTCCTCTATAAAGAGGAGACATCTACATTAGAAAGGGGGGGAAGAACAAGTTGTAACAGGGGTATTGTAGTGCAGAACAAGTCTGAATCCTTATTGTAATTTGACATTTTGGCAGATGAATAAAGCATTGTTCTGAGCATTTTAACTTAGCATCTATGTCCTGGGAATCTTGTGAGAAGGACAGGGCCCACCTTCTTCACAAGATTCACCCATTTCTTTTCTGTTGAGTGTGTGTGTGACTTCTGTGTATCTCTAGCATTGCTTCTGATATTTTTCTTTTGCTGATACTCTGTTTTCTTAATCAATTGGCGCTGTAAAAGAGTGTGTCACTGGTGATTAGGATTTGCAGTGTGCCTTGGCAAATTGGTCACAGGGGCAGGTGTTGAACATCCTTACCCTGAGGATAGGGTCTTGATCCTCTGTTACAAGACAACCATCATTTCTTTTTGCAGATTTGTTACCTTTAGTTAACTGTTTTCATTTCATTTCTGCAATAGATCATAACTGCTGTAACACAGAGTAAGGGTTTGATAGAAAGTATATTTGTTTATACTACAGCCTTTAATGCTTTTAGAATTAAGTGCATACAGTACGAGGTCACCTTTGAAACAAAAGGACTTTCCCGGGTTGACAATTTAATGTGGTACTCGACTGTTTAATTAATAAACAATTCGAGCAGCCAACAATACTCATCAACAACATATAACATAATCATCAAGTTATCTAACATAAAACAACAGTAGCATTGCATACAACCACATGTTACTATCATTCATGACTATCCAGCACATGTGCATATAACTACATTAATCAACTAGCATCTATCATGTATGTAACCATAACATCAATAGACATGTACATAAACCTAATGCATATAGAAATCCATTAACTAACATACCTGCATTCCCAACATACAAACCTATATGATGACATGCTCTTTCCTTGAGGTCCAATGCTGCAACTTCACTTTAATGATCTATGTCTCCTGCTCTATCTCAGCCAACATATCAGCATCATAACAAAACAATATCATCATGATGACCTAATTGCATACAATGACCTCATAATGCATGTCTTACCTACCATACATGCATAACAAATGCATATACAATCATACACTCATGACGATAGATCCCGCAAAACACCATAAACCTTCACATGGTGACATCACTACAACCATGATCAACACCATGCAAATGCAACAAGAAAATGGAATACAAGAATAATGAACACATATGAAACCGACACGAATGCATGACCAACACATTGTCCATCCAGTCTGAGGCGTGAAACATGCTCTGATACCACTCTATAACACCCTCCTCCCACAGCTACCCAACTAACTGTCCAACTAGAGTAAACATGTGACGAGAAGTTACTATGATATGATTCTACCTCCTAAGTCACGTTAAGGAAGTGGAACCAATGAAAACACACTATACATGCCTTCAACATCAGCAATAGGACCCCTAGAACCATCCCAAACTTTTTTCTAACCAGCACTTGGGTCCCACTGAGTTTTTAGGATATTAAACCTCTGGACGCTCCCATGCTATGTGCATGTCAGTGTCTAGAGAGCTCTGGACACTCCCACAAGCCTACATGCCTGCGTCCAGGAACTATTTCCAGCATACCTGTGCCAGAGTCCAAGAAATTTAAGGCACTTTTCAAACCTAGAATTCTGGCCACTGCCCGGAACTTGCTGTAACTTTCAAAATCCATTAAACATATGATGATAAGACTAATAAACCAAAAACTAACTCTAGGACTAGGCCTAACCATCCCCAACTAGGACTGAAATTCTATAAAACACTTGGAATTAATGCAATCTACAAGTCTAAAAAACATCTCTAAGCATAGGGGTCTCATACTTATCTGAGAATCGCTATGAAGCATTGTCATCTATTAGGTCATAGATACACTACTCATTCATTTACAAATAAAAACATGATGAGATCCATACATAGCTAGTGTCATAAAACATATACGTAACAACCTTAATAACAACAGAAATACCATGAATACATCAGCCATAGAATCCACATATAAGCTAGTACATTTACACATGAAAAAACAAGGGAATGAATTTCTCATTAATGAATGTAGAAACCAACCAAGGATGGGACTACCACGTTCCACCCGACCATAGATTGGCTAAGCCAAATCTCTCTTCAGCCAATCACCGCTGTGCCATATTATAAGCATGAATGTGGGACTCATAACCAACCAAAAATAACCAAACAATCATGGATGCTACTGAAGTTCTCCACCTACACCGTGAGGAATTTAAGTGTCTCCTAGTCTCTTAGGCTTTACCATAATCCACAATCTGATCCAAGGATCATTGGGCCCTACAATGAGACCCACTCTCCAAGCTTTACCATACATACCATCCTGGGACTACTATGCCCAACAGAGAGCAATCCACCTCTTGTCTTGACCATATATCCCGCCATTCACTGGCAAGGATTCCTAGGCCCACCGAGGCACACAATCTTGGCTTTATTGCAACCCACAGCATGGCTTAGGGGTTATTAGGCTAGTGGCTTTACCATGATCCACAGTCTAGTTCAGGGACCACTAGGCCATGTGTTTGTCATTTTGGAGATCCAGCTCACTCAGCTTCGAATCCATCCGGCAGTCCAGCTCAGCCAAAGTATGAGAACCCATATCATCAAGGCTATTCGAAAATGGCAAGGCTGGGCTGAAAACATTGTCACACCTGGTGAAACCCATGCCATGAAAGAAAAAAACCACATGCAATGCCATGCATGCAAAATATATCAAGGAAATCACACATGCAAATGAATACTCACAAAGAATCTTGTTGTAGTTGCTTGATCCTAGTATTCCTTGCTTGTTCCTTCCTTCCTCTTGCCTTCTTTTCCTTTCTTGATCCAATGCCACAGTGCTCCAAGAAAACTCTAAGTGTCCAAGAGTGAGAGAGAGAGATAATAATGAAAGAGCTCCAACACTGAACTGAAAAAAGTCCATGAACTAATCCTCAAAAGCCTTTTTATCAATGAGGCCTTTATTTTCTTCATTTTCCATTATTTTCCTTCAATTTCCTCCTCAAATGAAACATATGACCTTTCAGTTTCTTTTTCTCCTAATTTTCATTATTTTCATAAATAAATGTGCCAAAATGCCATTTTGCCTTTCCAAAGCCTTTTCCATTACCTTTGCCAATTTCCTTTATCCATAACAACCGAAATGAACACCCACACTAGGATGTCTTTACCAACATTCATCTTGGAATATGTGTCCCATCAACAGTAGCCTTATATATTTTTACATGGATTTTTAACTAGGGTTGTTACATCATGTCATTGCACCGAGCCCTCATAAGTTTACTAACTTGGTTCACAATTAAAGGACAATGTATAACTTATAATATTAAAACATCAATAAAAACACTTTTCAAATTCCATGAACAAGTTGAGCCCATTCTACTTTGTAGTGCTCAAGGTTCAACTCACCATATATTCTAGAGAGGATACTTATAACAAACCTATGAGGCCGTTTGAAATGAGTTGTTGTGTAATATTTTACCGTCTTGCATTTGGAACCCTCTAGGTCATGAAGCCACTTCTTCACAAGTGGGCTGTAATATTTATTCCTTTCACCAAGGACATTGTTATGAAAATGATTCAGAAATTCTACATTTAGCATAATCTCAGGAGGACTCAGCTTATAAATTCAACTTAGAACTTTAGGTCTCCAGGAAAAAATCACATTCCTATTATGGTCATCAACAGAACAAGTTTGAACATGAGCACGAGATAAAATCCAACTTACCATATTATAGTAAGGAAACATCATCACCTTGTTACGACTTTTTACAATTGTTTTTTTTATCACTTCAAACTCCACAAAATTATTGGATGACTCGTTATCTAAATAATCAAGGCTCCTCAACTCACTGTTCTCAAATAAATCATAGATTTCTTCCCATTAGGTACTTCTTACATTTTTTTTCTAATTTGTGTCTAAAATAAATTAAGAATTGAGGTTGCTTTCTTCAAACTCTAGAGCTTCCATTTCTTTCATTTTCATTTTCATTTTTTGGACCGCAGATTTGGAAGTTTGGGTTTTTCCCTTCTTTCCCATTCCACCTATAAATAACAATGAAAGCATAGTAAGATATAAGAGTTTCATGAATTTGAAAGGTGAATTCAAGGAAATAAATAAGATAACACTAACCAGAAGAGTTTAACCTCATGAACAATTGATACTCTTTTGACAGAAAATCGAGAAACATGCACAGAGAGAATGGAATAACTTAGAGTGTAAAAATCAAATTACAGTGTTGTAATGGGTTTTTGAAAAACTAAAAGGTTAATTTCTCGAAAAGATTACGAAGTTAATAACCTACAACAGCATGAGATAAACATTAAGTCTAAATAAATTTTGTAAAAAATAACCAACTACTTGTCATTTCAAGTGGCAGGGGATGTAGTTGGGCAATCGAAAGGTCGATTTGTTTATTAAATTAACGCTTAAACTAACACCTAGTAACCCAGATAATGACTCATCAAAATGATTGACTTTATTAAAAAAAGTTATAAAAAAAATGAAAGCATTAAATATAAAGCAGTATTGAACACTTGGGAAGTTGAGGGAGTCAGGAATCAAGAGTCATGAGTCGAGGAAAAAATAAAAATCGAGAAGTCAGGAGGAGAGGGCATCGAGGTGAATTAAAAAAGAAATTTTTAGAATGCAAACTGGCCTCTCGCCTATCCAACCTGAAATTTTATTCCGATTAAGAAAAATAAATGCTTTTATTACTTATATTTTTTTTGGGAAGGTTTCTTAATAAACATACAAATTTTAAAAGGGTCCCTATTTTTTTTATTTTTTAATAAAAATGGGGACTTGTTGTAGACCTAATAACACATTGTTTCCTTTGGAGTTGTCGCCCCAAATCGAGGGTGACCCATGGGTGAAACTTATGAACCATGCAGTTTGTGGTTGGGTGGAATATGGAGAGCACACAATAAATTGGTTTTTCTTGCAGGATAAATGTTCATATTTATGTATTGTGTTGACTATTGATTTTTTGGTGAAACCCTAGTTCAGGGTTTTGTGCATTTATGTGCTTATGTGTTTATTTCCTTTGTGCATAGGTGTATTTATGATTTATATGTGTTAAAAATTGCATCATGGCATTTTATCATTTCATTCATGCTAACCACAAACTTCGAGGTTCAGGATTAGCCATAGCAGGGTTAGGATTTTATTGCTTCCACAATGAAAATTTTATAATTATCAGTAGTGTTGTTTACGTAGTGTTGCTCAGGGAAGGTTAGGGATGTTACAGAAATATAAGAATCTTTAAGGGTGAAGCAAAGGAGTTGGACACAATTTGGAACTCCATTGTGGGAAATGTGTGAGATACAATCTTTACAACCCCCTATTCAAGTCAAGACTAGGAATGAAATTCCAACAAGCCACAAATATTGACGATGTTGGGAATAAATATATCTATATCAATATTAATTCCCTCACCCCTAGTCAACACACTCAATTCTTGATCAATGGAAACTACCTCTTGTAAATTTTGCAAATTTAAACTTCGATGCAATCTTGAGATGAAATATTGCTTTGGTCACCTTTGGAGGGGTGTTTAGAGATGAGAAAGGGAAATCATCCATATTTTTGCAATATATTTGGCAAAAGACACCAATAATGTAGCAAAACTCTCAACTCTCGAGCTAGGTTTGATAAATTGTCTAAAATTTCATAAATTATTAATTTAAGGAAACTCCAAATAATTATATTGATGATAAAGAAGCTACAAAATGGTTCTAGTATGGAAAATATGGCTAATAGTTGGAGACTAATAGAAATATTAACAAGAATCAAAAGTATTCTAGCAACAATCTTAGGCCCTTCTCTTTCGCATATATTAAGGAAAGGAATGTGTTGGCTAACAGACTAGCCAACGAGGGATTACACTATAAATTTTAAATGTTGGATAAGTATTGGTCACAAATGAGACCAAGAACTATGAAATCTGTTTGCAAGGAAATTGTGAGAAAATACAAGGCTTCTCAAGGAGGGTGCACATATGGAGGGGCAGTTGCCAAAATTTTTATATGAGTGCAAGTCATTTAAAATGTGGTAATGAAGTGGCCACCAAATGGTACTCTACATGTAAAAGGGTACACCTATGGTAGAAAATCCATATGGTTTATTCGAGGGAGAGGTTATGCATGATGTCTCTAGGTGTGTGGGAGTATAAAGGGCTTTCCACCATGCACACAAACATTAAAAGCCTCCAAGGGACAATCATGATAGGATTTGGGTGGATGATGACTTGTTATGATATTAATTGGTCTAGGAATGAAAAGTGAAGTTCACTTGAAGCTTATATAGTCGATAGTGTATTCGACCAACATGAGTCCTATGGGAATTGTTCATCTTTTGTAGACATTCCATTCCTGAAAATAGAGAGCTTAAGGATATAATATACCAATACCAATCGAGGAATGGATATAGTGATTCATTGAGGAATAATAGTCATTTTTATCTAGAAGTTGGTTATCTTGTAATGCACGAACTTTGGCTCACTGCAAACATGGAGGAGAAGTATCAGGTTCACAATATTTTTTATCTTGGTCCTCAACTTGTCCTCGTTGGTGGATGTTATGGCATCAATGTTTTTCAAAAATTATGGTTTCATT
The DNA here is from genome assembly GCA_031772625.1 of Pinus tabuliformis. NCBI lineage: Eukaryota > Viridiplantae > Streptophyta > Pinopsida > Pinales > Pinaceae > Pinus > Pinus tabuliformis. The sequence continues at coordinate 785,088,405 of CM062805.1, forward strand.
ATATTCTATTTCTATGTTCCCTCACTTTGCCTTTTAATCCTGGGAGGAGTTTACTATATGGTGCTCTGAATTGGACCTTAAGCCTTAGTATAACTACTTTACCCTCCTAGCCTTTCTCTCTAGGTTCTCAAATTCCATGTTTAATTCTTGTTTTTCTTCTCAGGTTTTTCTTCCATTATCATGGTCTCCCCATTTGGTATTATTACATTTCTACAATAACTCTCCCCATTTTGTATTATTCCATTTCTACCATGACTCTCCCCCTCTCTATTTTGGTCTATGCTTTTCCACCTTCCCCTATGTTTCCTTTCTCAGGCTAGGTTGCTCTTGGTTACTCAGCCTCATGGTTAAATGTTGAATTTATGCCTTGCAATGTGGAGGGAGAAGAGGAATATTTGGTCCCTAGCCTACCTCTAGGTATCCTAATCCCTTTACTAGTAAAACATGAGCCCAAATAACCGCCTATCCTGCTATAGATAAGTATAGAAACATCATTCATGAAGTGCTTCAGTGATTAATCTCTGAAGTGGAAACCCAAGTTTGGTAGAATAGAAGGTTTATCCCTATAAAATAAGTTGACAGAGGAATTAGGGAATGGATTCCTAACGTAGGTAACTCCATTAGGGAACACTCCTCATCCTAATGCAAAAAATCAACCTATACTAGCATAACAAAACTATCATGGGGAGAGTACTTACTGAAAAATCTAACACCCAACAGGAGCTATTAATTTACATGGTTCAAATCATGGACAAAGTTGACAGGATCAACAAGAAAGTCTCAAGGCTAGCAAAGGAATTGGTAAATTATGACATCCCCTATTCAGACAATGATAATGAACAACATCCACCTATCTAGGTGCACACTCCGCATGTAGTATGATCAAGTGATCTAGCACTCTTTTGAGAAAAACAACTCATGGAGTAGTTGAGTTCATGGTTACTAGTTTATGTTTTCTATTATTTTCTAGTTATAATTTTCATGAAGGAAAATATGGTTATTAACAGTACTTTTAACAGGAAAATTTTGAACTTGTGCTATTGGTTTGGTTTCCCAAATGGTAGACCAATAGCTAACAATATTTTGTTATGTATATATGTTTAGTCATAATATGAAAGACTTAAATTTACAAAAAAAATATATAGTTTCATTTCAATATATATCTTTTTACGTAGTTTGAATATATTATTTAAATATTTTTTATTATATATTTTGACTGCAATTAAAAATAAAAATTACATTAATAATTTTAATGCAGTTTCAAATTAGATATTAAATTAATCTCTCTCTCTCTCTCTCTCTCTCTCTCTCTCTCTCTCTCTATATATATATATATATATAGATATATATATATATATATATATATATTACTTTTATATAATTTTAAATTATATTTATATACAATATTTTAATACCTATCTAACTTTATATTGGACAGGGTGGGGGTCTGGTGTTCGAACCCTAGCTGCCATAGCCCCCATGCTTCATGCGGCCCTCTTTCTTCAATTTGGTTCGAGTGTTTCCATGGCCTCATCATTTTTCCTATTGTACATATTTTTCTCAGAGTCTTTCTCATGGTTGGGATCCCTTCTTTTGTTGGTAGCCTTTCTACTAGAGCACTTCATTGGACTGAGATCCTACAGTTTGGTCATGGTCGCTTGTCGTTTTTTTGTTAATGGTCACATTTTTTCATCGTCGTTATCTAGCTAGGTTCCAATGTTGTTCCAGTGTGCTTTTTTTCTTGGCTTAGGGGTTGTGGTGTATGTTTCTTCTAATTTGGCATTCCATGGCCTTTTTCCATCTCTCGTTGGGTTTCGACCTAGGTTTATCTGTTGCCCTTTTGATATTTACTGCGAGCCTTGCACTTTTCTACTGGGTTGTGCAACCCTCTTTGTAATGAAGGTGGTTTGTATTTGGGCTTGTTTGGTGCTCCCTCTAAAGCTTTTTGTTGGGTTTGCATGTCTTACTTCCTTAGTTTACAAATCTGTGACCTAGGGATGTATTTACAGTTTTTCTTTTCTGATATTTATGTAAGGCATTTCTCTCAGATACAGATGCTTTCTGAATGCGGTTGTGCATATGAAAAATATAATTTTTTTCTTGTTTTTTGAATAAAATTATGTGTCTTTTTCCACATGAAAAAAAATAAAAATAAAAATAAAAAATCCATCTAACTTTATATTAATTTTTTTTTATATATAGTTTTAATATAAGTTCCACTCTACCACATTCTATGCGAGTTTTAACATGATGTTTAAGTATTTTTGTTTTATATTTTCATATCAAATACATTAATATTTCATTCAAATATATATAATCTATATAGTTTTAAATCATTTTTAGATAAAAATGTATATAGAAAATTATATATCTAAGAATTCTAAATATTCTTTAAATTATAATTCAAATATATAAATAATTTATATCTATGTTAAAATTCTCGTTTAAAGTAGAAATTATATTAATTTAATTTCACATTTAAATATATTTTTTCACATTATAATATAAATATAATTTTACTATCCCTGAGGGTTAGCTCAAATTGTTGAGGTCTCATTGCTAAAGAACTTCGTCATTAGGAGGTCATGGGGTCAATTCCCCTCAACGCCCTCAAGGTTAGGATCTGATTAGTTTGGTTGAACAAATGTGATCCCTTCACATAGTTCAAATATATTAACAATTCTACTTTAAATATATATATTTTTTATATAGTTTTGAACTAAGCCATCGGGTTCGAAAAATAAAGTTGATTAAATCTGAAGTTTTCATAAATTCATTTATGGGCAAATTTATTTGATGAGGTTCAAAAATCTCAAGCCAAACACAAACATTAGTAATTTCACAAAATTCTTCTACAATTTTATTGAAATTTGTTTGAAGTTCGTTAATAAAAATAAAAACAAAAACAATAAATTCTAAAGGTTGAAACCTACTCGCTTAAAAAAAAAAATCATGCACTAACGGAACGATATTTTTGAATGTCAAACATAACAATGAGGGAGAGACCAATACAAGTTGAGTTAACTTTGAGAGGATACTAGGAGTCGTGTTGTTAATTTACATAAAACGCCATTTTTTTAATAATAGTTTTCATTTCTATTGGTTTATCTTTATCTTCATAATTTTTATATGTTAAGTTTTTATTTATACCATACATATTTAAATTATATTTTTAAATTTATATATTTGTAAAGAGCTATAATAAAAGTGTATACTTCAATAAAATATAAAAATTATAAATATATAAAAAAACATATGTAAATTAAAAACAATTTTAATCTTTAAATTTTGTTGTAATATATATATATATATATATATATATATATATAAACAACACAGAAGTTTAATATTTCAATAAAATATAAAAGTTAAATATATAAAACAAATATATGTAAATTAAAATGTCTATGATGCATAGAGTAGATGGTGTTATAGGGAAAAGTGTCTATGCAGAACTGCTAATCCCAAGAAGGCTGGTAGCTACCTTAGAAACAAAGAAAGCAAAAACTACTTTCATTTTCCTTTATGAAAGATAGATGAGAGAAGAATAAAGGAGACCAACCTCTATCTTGCGCTTGGTTCCTTGCTCGATTCCTCACTCTTCCGATAGTACTTTGCTACTTGCTTTCTTGTATACCCAGCTTCACAAAGTACCTATAGAATCAAAGCAGCATAACACTATACGAGAACATGGATCTATTATCATAAACAATCTAGGATTAGATGTAAATTAACCATACAAATGCATAAAACATAAATCACACAATAGTATGGAGGAAAACTTGAATAGCTTTATTGATAATCAAGAAAGAGCCAAGAGAGTTACAACCAGTTGTTCTGACCCAGCATCATCCTCTCAGCAAGTAAGCCCTTCTTCACCTCATGAAAAGCTTAGATCACCCAACACTATGATGTTGCCTCAAGAAACCAACAGCAATTCCTTAGAAGATGCAAAATTCCAGCCTCTGGATCTCTGGGATGAGGGATCCATATATAGATGTCTGCAAGGGAGATGAGTCAGCTTGTGATTTGATTAGTGTCTTCCCTTTGATAGTTCTTGATTCCACTTGGAGATTGATGATCTCTTACTCATCCCTGGTCGAATTCAGAGAGGCAAGTGTCATAGGAGAAGTTTCTGGAAGATTCCATGCTTCTCCACCTCGCGGATTGACACTGCCATTTGTCCCTTCTCGCCCATCACACCCCATAGAAGGGCTTTTTGAAATGCAACGCACCTACTGTGTGTATTTAGGTGAGATGCAACGCACTTTTCCTATGGAGCAGGTGAAATGGTCCAGTTTTGACCAGTTCTGAGTAGTTTTTCATGGAGAACTTCTGGGAGAAGATGTAATCAGTTGACCTTGTTCTTTTAGGGGTTGGAACAACACTTTTAGGGACTTAGGAGCCCTTAGTTTATGGACATTTATGCTTGGGGTTGCAGTGCCCAAAAATGTCTATAACAGTTGCCCCCTAAAGCATGAGGTCGTTAATCTTTTTTTTGATGTCGGGTGAAATTCTTTATCATGAGGATTCGAAGTCCTTTCAAGCCGGAAGGAGACCTGTAATAAGATACAATACAATACATTATCTTCATAACATTTTCATGATCTAGCTGAGGCGGGCATTCCCATGCTCAGCTTTATAAATTCATTTTCATGTACATAGGACAGACAATCGTCTGAGTGTAGACTGATGATTCTGGTAGAGCCATCATCCCTTGGATTGGATGATTATCTGTGCAGCAATGATGTACATTTGGTGTCTTTATTTTCCTGAATATATATCGCAGCCCGAATGGATGAAACTAGATCCGGGGTCTTCAATCTCGTTCGATCTTCACTCAAAGTACAAGTCAATCCATGTGAGAGATTTTCTGGAGTCGAACATGGAAAGACATCGCCTGATTACCAGCCAATGATGTAGGTTGTTAACAGGTGCGAGAGGAATCACCGATAATGATAATGATCCTCAAGGTACTACAGTACAATTCACGTGGTGTGAATAAAGGACTTGGCATCAAACACCACGAAAAATCTTACGGTCGAAGGTCATTGATGTAAACCTGTCGCCGGAAGTGAGAAACTTGCCATTGAGGCATGCAAGCTTCAAAGTACTGAGATGGGTGTTCCTAGATCGACTTCTTGGATAATGAGCTGATGTCGACAAGAAGCGATCCATCATAGGAGGGCCTTAATGAATCCCATATCAATGACACATAATGGAGCAAATGATTTTAATGGAGGTGAAAACGATCTGGTGATATAAGGTTCAGGGTGGCGGTCATGAAAGAATGGAGCGTAGATGTATTGCAGCGGGTGAGACACAGGTGAATTCTCTGAATGACTTCTCTTGAACATATCGGCGACACTGACATGATGGATTGGTAGCATTAACCCCAAATGTGGATGGTGTGGTGTGACCATGGTGATGTGACCGGTGAATGAAAACAACCCAACCCGACTTGGATGTAGAGTGAAAGTGTCATGTTCAAGAGCGACTTGCTACCAACAACGTTTCTTCAAGTTTTCTTCCCAATTTTTCCCCAGTCATTGCTGACCAGTACCTCTTTATTTTTTTCAAGCTTGAGGAGGATAACATATGCTTGTTCTATAATTTGCCCTTCGGGCAAACCCATCGCTATGTTTTAACGAGCCTAGCGATAGTGAAACTCGTTCTTGTCTGTTATGGACAAGTTTGTCGCTATTAGGTTTTAACGAGTTTAACGACAAAGATAACTCGGTCCTTTTCAATTTTAGAGAGTCTGAAAAGGGACGTAAAGGAAACTCCAAAAATCCTTTTTCGTCATCTAATCCCTTATGCCCGAAAAAGTATAAAACAATACAGAAGGGATGAATTTTCGGTACTTTTAACGAGCCGAAGAAAACAAACGCTCGATCTTTTTGTGTAATAATCCCTCAGGTCCAAAAAGATTAAAATCTAAAGGAGGGATAGCACTTCCGGTCACTTTAACGAGCTGGAGAGGCCAATGGCTCGGCAATCTTTTCATATTTTACGAGTCAGTTGAAAAGAGCTTAAAGGAGACTCGTTTTTTTAGGAACGAGTGATAAATTCGGGTAGCAGCTGATTGCAGGTAAGGTTTGGAATTTCCCAATCACGGCAGTGTTACAAGGATGGCTAATAGAATCACTCTTCACGGTTGTTCCTCAAAAGGGGTAAACAATCAAGTGGAGGTGAATGATCGGCCAACAAAGTGGAGGTGATGATGAGAACACGACCAAGGTTTCAAAGGCTAAAGTACTACATTCACGATGGTTATTTACCGGAAATTGGTTCATTTTTAATGAGCTTAAACGCTGGGGGAAACATTTGCTCATTGCTTATGTTTATTTTTTAACGAGCATGAAGTCAGCGTTAAAACTGCTCGATATAACGGTCATTTCTTGACTTTACCATTAATAGCTTTGTTCCTTCAAAGATTGTACTGCATGCTCAATTGCTTCATCAAACTAGTTAGAAATGAACAATATATGTTTGAAAATGAGTTAAGACACTAATATATTACTTGAATTACGAAAAAAAGTAATTTAAAAGTGATTTTACCTCTCATTTTACCATTTCATTTGAACTTTGACTCATTGGAGCTTTGGAGGTGCTTTTCCCCCTTGATTTTCACCAGTTGATTTCGGGAGATTCTGTGGACAATTTTCGGCGCCGTCTGGACCAGGTAGGAGCTAAACTTGAGCTCTTTCATTTCATCTTTTCCATTTTGCATTCTGAGCTTGATTTCTGGTTTTTCTGAGCCTCTGGGGTTTGAAAAACTCGGCTTGGCCCCATCGCACCCTTTCTGCATCGAAAGGTGCGTTGCATGTTGGCCTACTCACTGGGCAGTTGACATGCAACGCACCCAGGACTAAGCTGGAGGTGCGATGGGCGCAAGGAGGGAAATTTGTGCACAGTTTTTAATGGAAATTTTTCCTGTTTCTCACCAAATCAGGATCTAACTCTTCTCTTGTTTGCTTTCAGAGATTTATTGGAGTAAGATGACTATTACATGGTGAGAACGTGAGCATGAAGAAGAGGACATGCTTGCTTTACATGATCTGGTTACAGTAAACGCACTGCGGAACTATGGCCCGTTGAAGTTTTTCCACATCTCTAGCATGAGACAACAAATCAACTTGCTGCAGTATTTGCTTGATGCTTGGGATCCTACCAGCCAGGTGTTCCAGATTAGGGCCAAATCCATCCCCTTGACTGTAGTGGACATCTATTTTTTGACCGGCTTATCGAGGCGGGGTGCCCCTATCTCTTTATCAGGTTCGGCCCGTGGAGGTGAATCTGTGAGAGATTATGTTCACAGGTATTACAGAGAGGGATCTCACCCGAGTAAAGACGGAAAGATCATCATCCGAGATGTCACTGACAGGTCTTTGAGGACCATTCTGTTCACTTTTGGTAGGATATCTGGTGGTGCGGCTCTCCATGTGGCTAACCGGTCTTATATGCAGTACGCCTTGGGATGTCTTGAACCGAAGGTGTTCAACTGGTGTGATGCAGTACTCCTTGTGATGAAAGAATAGTTGACCAAGGTGAAAAATGGGAGATTGAAGAACTTTGGGTATGGTTCTATTTTGACTGCCTTCGCCTTGGAAAGGATACCACTGATGCAGCCGCAGTATATTGCACTTGGTTTACCTCCACCGACCGAACCACGGATGCAGAGATGGGTCGACCACATGTCCAGACATGTTGGTCAGTCTCAGATTTCTTTTTCTGATACCTTCTTCGGGTGGTTTGATCGTCAGGAGATGGTTTATTCCGAGTACCCATATGCTGGTATGGACTTCCGGGGTGACCCGGATTTGGTATTGTTGGCTGGCGAGCAGTGGGGTGCCATTGGTAAATTCTTGACCATATTTCTGTTTATCGTTTTTCTTTTATAATGTCCTCGTGCTTTACTCTGTCAAGACTAATCAGAACTCATGTGCTCATGCAGATGTTGGTCCCGTTCGGCCAGTAGTACGCCTGAGAGTGCCAGCTGCCGCCCCAGCAGGAGAGGTTGTGGGAAGGGCTATCCTTCGTGACCTTGATGTGGCCGAGACTCTTTCAGCATTACAGGATCAGGTCGAGGGCCTCACTCTCGGTATTCCAGATGTGAGGACTGACGAGCTGCCTTTGAGGTTGCAGCGACATACTACTGGCGTGCCAAGTCGATGGACTAGGCTTTTACGCATGATTGCACAGGCAGTGACTTGTTATCACCAGCATCATTAGACTAGGGTGCCCCCTAGCGTTTTGAGTTTTGGGTCATTTGACCAATCTTGTCTTGGTTACAGAACATTATGTGTAAACCATAAACAGTTATATATATTTTTTTGATTTTCGGAGTTTTATTTTGGTTAAGTTATATGATCCACATGCAAATATTGATGAAATGGTTCTTTTTATAAATGTTGCAAATGTCTATCTAACACATAATTTGCCAATGAGTCAGTTAATGTGTTTAAGCTTATGGAAACATGCTGATATTGAATAAAATCAAATTGACTTTCCAAAATCTTGACCCTTAGGAACATGCGATAGATAGCTAGATTTCGGACGGAATAGATACCAGTGAGCTGTAGTATGATGAGCTGTGAGTCTAGCCTGATGACTAGTCGGCATATGCCACGTGTGATGGCATCAGAGATAAGTTCTATCAACGCGCTATATTCAGCGATGTTATTCGTTGATAGACCAATACATACCCCTCTGAAACTTACTAACTCGCCGCTTGGATCAAAAATGGCCCATGCCGCAGAAAATAGATTCCGCGAACTACGACTTGCTCCGTCGGCATATCCAACAAAAGATTCCAATAGGTTCGACATCTGCGACAAATGTAAAAAGTGGATTTACTTGACCAAAACAAATACTTTAGCGAAAACAAAAATGTAACAAAAGCATATAGGTTACCACACTCAATCATGTGTAGTAGCGCTTAAGGTACAACCCATTCCGAGGTTGTGCCAGTGGAATCCCGTCATAATCCATTAACTCGTAGGCTCCTTTTGCTAACAATCGCTTAACAATATAGGGGCCCATCCATAAAGACTTGAATTTACCTGCTCCCAATTTATCAGATTCTTGGTCATAAAGCAAGACCAAGTCACCTTCTGAGAAGACACGGGGTTTAACATTCTTGTCGAACTGCGCCTTGACTCGTTTCTTATGGGCTTCGTTAGCCAAAGTGGCATCATGACGGGTTTCATCCAATTGGATTAGTTCCAAGAAACAAGCCTCCTCTTCCGAAGTTCCGGGGAGAAGATCGATTGCAAGTTTGAGGGACGAGATTTCACACTGAACTGGTAAGATTTCTTCTAGGCCATACACCAGTTGGAAAGGTGTAAACCCAGTTTCATTCCTTACCGATGTTCGGTATGCCCACAAGGCTGAGTACAGGATCAGATGCCAACTCCTTTTGTGGACTCCAATCATCCTTTGCAGCATGCACTTCAGGACCTTTTTGATTGCTTCAACTTGTCCGTTGGCCTGCGGGTAATATGGAGTAGAGCTGTCGTGAGACAACCTTAATTTGGCAGCTAATTCGGCCATCATGTGATTGCGAAAATGCGATCCATGATCTGTGACTATAGCCTGTGGAATTCCGAATCTAGCGATTACATGATTGAAAAAGAAAAGGGCAGTTGTTTCACCAGTGTTATCTAATGTAGGCATCGCCTCGGCCCATTTGGTAAAATAGTCAATTGCGACTATGATATACCCATGCCCCCCGGTCGAGGTGGGGTTACATGTCATGAAATCGATGCCCCATTTGGCGAATGGCCCAACAGCAACTATTGGTTGCAGAGGTGCGGGTGGTCTTCTGGTTTTGCTATCGAAAATTTGACATGCATGGCAACTTCTGACTGTGGTTATGCAATCTTTGAACATTGTTGGCCAGAAGTATCCTTCTCGCAAAAACTTTTGCGCCGTAGCATAACCGGATTGATGCCCCCCACACGCGCCTAAATGGCAATCATTCAGGGCTTTTTCGGCCTCCTCATGGGTGAGACACCTCCGTAGAACTGTATCAACACCATGACGGTAAAGTGTATCACCAACAATCATGTAGTCTTTTGATTGGTATCGAATACGTTTTTGTTCTGAGCGGGAGGTATTAGGCCTATATTTTTGGGTTTGGAGATAAATGATTATATATCCATACCACGGATTGCTTGAAGATATCAGAAACAAAGATTCATCCACGATTGTTTCTTCGGATGTTTCATCGTTGGATGACTATGGGAGATCGCATAATAATTTTGCAAAAACCAGGGCTTTCTTTGACTTGGATTTTACTAATTCCAGATCAAACTCTTGTAGAATTGCTATCCATTTTGAAGATTTGCCCCCCAGCAACTGTCGCGACAATATATAAGTCATGGGGTTGCAATCTGACAGAATGGTAGTTTTTCGAAAGAGGACATAGTGTCGAAATCTCTGTATCGCTTGAACAGCTGCGAACGCTATATTTTCAACATAACAATATTTGCTTTCTGTATCATTTAAGTTATTACTCAAATAATATATAGGATGTTCAATTCCGTTGTCTTCTTGAACTAAAACCATTGCGATGGTTGTATCCGCTGCAGCCAGATACAGGTTAAAGTCTTTTTGATAATCGGGAGCGTACATTAATGATGCTTTCATTAGGGATTCTTTTAAAGCATCAAAGGAAGCTTGCGCAACCTAATCCCAGACGAAGGGCACTTCCTTTTTCAATAGACGTGTATAACCTTTAGCAAGTTCGGCGTAATTTGGAATGAACCTCCTCAGAAAGTTTGCTTTCCCTTGGAGTTTCTGAATCTGAAGCAAATTTGAAGGTGGAGGCAAATTTATGATTGCCTGAACCTTACATGGGTCGAGACGAATCCCATCTTTTGAGACTAAAAAGCCAAGTAAACGACCAGAACTGATGCAGAACACACATTTGTGTGGATTGAGTCGTATCTTGTAGTGTCAGCAACATAGAAATATCGCTCTTAAATGCTGCGGATGATCAGTCCGCTTTCGTGAATGAGTCGGAAGGTCGTTGAGATATGGTTGAACAATGTTTTTGATTTCATGGAAGGCATAATTCATTGCCCTCTGAAATGTTGCCCCTGTGTTCTTTAAACCAAAGGGTAATTTGCGATATGCACATGTGCCCCACGGACAAATGAATGCAGTCTTTGACTGGTCCTGTGGGCGGATATTTATTTGATTATACCCGGAGAATCCATCCATAAATGAAAAGATTTTGCATCCGGCGCACACATCAATTATCTGGTCAATGAAGGGTGTAGGGTAGTTGTCTTTTGGACAAGCTTGATTTACATCCCTATAATCGACGCACACTCTAATCGTTCCTTGTTTTTTCATAACAGGAACAATGTTCGATACCCAATTGGTTAGAGGAACTGGGTAAATGAAACCAGCATGGAGAATCTTTTCAACTTCTGCCTTGATGGAAGCGGCTTTCTTGGGGTGCACCTGTCGTAGCCGTTGTCGTACTGGTTTGACATCTGGATACATCTTAATTTCGTGTTCAACGATACTCGAGTCAATGCCTGGCATTTCATTATATGACCAAGCAAAGACATCTCTGAATTCGGGAAAAAGAGCGTTATATATTTCCAGTTCTAAAGGAGAACAACATTTTCCAGCATAAATATTCTCTACAACATCTGTTTTGGTCGAGATATTTATGGTGATAGTCTCTTCAATGTTGGACAAGTTTCGCTCGGAATCCACCGTGTTTACAGTATTTGATAGGAAATCAAAAACTGAAGGATGATGAAGGTCATCAGGAGTATCTTCTTCACAATCCAGAAGAAGGGAACGATGGTTGTAATCTTCCCATGGCGCCCCTTCAATTACCATTGATTGAACAATTCCTTCGTCGATGTAATGCACTCGCGACCAAGGATCTGAAGGGGTGCCATATTCCTTAGACCTATCTATCCAAACACTTGATGAGCGTTGATTTGGGTTTGTCTCCCATGCTAGGAACATTGATTGCTACAATATTTCCATTGGGCTTGGAGGCAATACCTGCATATGATCCATGTTTATATCGTTTACTGAGATCTTTTCAATCGAAGATATCATATTGCAGGTTCCTATTGATGCTACTTCCGCCAGATTTATTGGAGGCGGAAGGGAAAAAGTTCCCATTAATATAGGGTCTTTTAGTAGGCCTACTCTGATATCTTGAAGCGAATGGGGGCTTCCATGGATCATTGGAATGCTTCCCATAACTTGAGAACCATTGGGGAGGAAAGTTTGTTGGTCGAAGATTGTAATCCCCCCTTGAAAGGGAAATGCAATCTTCCTAAAATAGGTCGACACAACAGCTGCCATAGCATATATCCATGGTCTTCCCAGTAGGATGTTGTAATCGAGGTTTCCGTCGATTACTTCGACATCTATTTCCACTGTTTTCCCTCCTAGTTCAACCTGCAAGTTACTTAGAATACCATATGGGGTATACGTTCGTCCATCGAATTCTTTTAATGTCGTCGAAGATCGCGACAAGGTTGGAGATCCTAAATTTTTCCAGCAACTCATCGACATAATACATGTAGATGCCCCCTCATCAATAATTGTTCGATGAACAGTTTTGTTGAGGGCTTTCACTTGAATGAGGAAAGCTAGTTGAGTTTGTAACTGAGGATCGTATCCTTTATGATTAAAGGACACAAGATTTGAATCCTTTGGGTCTATCCCACCGATAGCTGGTAATAAAGCTTGCTTTTGGGATGGGCAATTTTGCAGTACCTCAAGTGTCGACATAGCGGATGGCGATTGGGCTAGATCTTCCACTATATTATAATGTTGTGCTGCTCTAGCACAAGGATTAAATGTCGACTTGTGTACTACTCCCTTTGGCGGTTTTATTGTCAACTCAGGAATGATGGGAAGCGCAACTTCTGTTGAAGTTGTTGTCGAACTACTAGGTTGATCGTTATCCTTGTTGTTCAACAGCTGTGGATTCCCGTAATCTTTGTTCCTTGTCGATATCAAAGCATCATTTTGTTGTTTGGAAACCGACAACATCAGCACTTGAGACGGGGAAGCATTTCCACTGTCAACCACATTTGTTCCTGGATTCGGAAATGGATCAGTTAATACTGTCGAGGTTTTTGAATTCTTGAAGAATTTCTTAAGCTCAGCTCTGTGTGGACAATCTGATGTCCAATGATCCTCATCACATATAAAGCATGGATTTTTTGTTTTCCTATTTCCAGGAGGGTTTGCAGAAGATTTTTCAGGTGATGATTCCTCCTGTTTCTTCTTCTTCCCTTTGTTTTTCTTCTTGCCTCCTAGTTGCTTGGTTTCTTTGCCTTTATCTGTCGAGACGACATTTACTTCCGAGGCAAGAAGTTCTTCTTTTGCATTTTGACTTGAAATCTTACGGGCCTTTTTAGATGTAGCCTTTGTCGATTTCGTGTCTGTCGCGCCAATCACGCCATTGCCGGCATGAGAGTCATTGTTTGATTTAGGAGGAGGAGGGACCGAGAATTCCGGTCTGGGCGCGTCAAGTATTTTATCGTAGAGCGTGCCAGACTGAGTGTAAATCAAGTCCAAATATTGCGCACAAGCAATAACTTGCTCTTCGGTGACGACCCCCCCTTTTGCCACATCTTTTGTAATGGAAGGTAACAAAGACTTAATAAACCATTCAGCTAAAAGCTGATCAGGAACATACGTTTTTACCATTCTATGACGACGTCACCACTCATGAATATGATCAGATATGTGAGTGGTCGTTGTTTGTTTGAAATTGGTAAGAAGTTTTGTTCCCGTTTCATACCTTATCGGTAATTGAAAATGGGTTAAAAAGGTTGTGGCTAGGGTACTGAAGTTGTCAAACGAAGCTCTGGGCAATTCGATATACCATTTTGCTGTCGGACCAGTTAACGTCCTCTGAAAAAGGCGAAGCCTAATCGAATCATCGTTTAGGGTGTTTGATGAACACCACAGATGAAAGTTCATCACATGATTCGATGGATCTTCGCCCGGATTTCCATTAAATTTAGGAATATCTAACGAAAGTTTATGCGGAATCGCTGGCCACCAATGGGCGTAAGTGATTGGATCGTTTGTTAACCGATTTAGATCCGGTAACTCTAAAGTTGCCACGAAGGGTAACTGTTGACTCAGGTTAGGCGAAGCATACCCAGGATAATATGGAATCGCCTGAGCAGTTGGTCTTTGCATACCATCATAGTGCATTTGATGTTGGTAACTTTGGTAAGGTTGGTGGGCATAACCATTGTAGAATGGTTGATTTTGACCGTTTTGATATACGGCTGCCCACTATTTCCAAAGATTTGTTGCTCAGATCCTTGGTATACTTGTTGGAATTGCGGTTGTTGGTATTGCACCAGCCAGGGTTGTGAAGCCATGTGTTGTTGCTCGATACTAACTGTTTGACAAAGATGAGGGGTAATTGTACCCGTTTGGGCCTGTGTCATTCCACCAGTCGGCGATTGTGGTTGAGTCGCAGGGTCAAGAGGCTGTTGCATTACAACCTGAGAAACCTGAGGTTGGCATACAACAGGAAGCGCTTGTACTTGCGACACCGTCATAATAGTTGGCGTAGTTGGTATATTTGACATAGGTAAACATTGTTGCATTGAATATACAACTCTTGGTTGTTGAGGCAGTATCGGCACCTAACCGCTAGATGTAATTCCAGCATAACCTGAATTTTGTTGTGAACTCCCGTATGGTTGTCCTCCCGGAGGAGACAATGAAAGGGTATACTGCCCCCCATACGGCGGTAATCCGGTACTTAAAGGAATGGTTTGCCCTTGGGGACCGGACTGCCCAAATTGACACCTTGAAGGATCAATTTGCTGAGACTCAACATAAGAGTTTCTGGATACTATTCCGATGAACAAATAGGAACGGACCATACTGTCAAAATAGCCCCTGGGTGGGCCCCTTCTAGCGATTGAGAGCTAGTTGGGACAGATGGTATACCAGCGAACATTGTTGGAGTGACAGCAGGAAGTTCTGCCATCGCTGTGTCGGACGACACAGTCCTAGATGTCAACGGTTGTTCAGACATTTCTAGTCTATCCAAAAGATTACCTAGCGATTCTACAGGAGCTTCCGATGGTAGTAGACTAATTTCTGATGAAGAAGGATACAGAGTGATCCCGACTCCAAATTACGATGGAGTACCAAATGTAGGATCCTCCATAATCTCTTCTATAGCAATCAGACCAGGTGGAAGAGGTAGACCGTCAGGTCCATAAAATATTTCTGGTGCCGAAGAAGGTATGGAATCTGCATCGACAGATCTTTGGGGAATAACACTCTCCGAACTGATTGTAGATGAAATTGGTTCAGTAACGCAAGTGTTTACCTTCAAACTAGGATCAATGCTACTGTCCCTCGGTGGTTGCTGAACTTCTTCTGTAAAGGCAGGGATACCAGAAATGTTTGGAGTAACCGGAGTCTCCAATGGTATTGGAATAGTTGTTCTAACTTTACCAGGGGATTTGGAACCAGTTAAACGAGTTCACTTTGTCCGTAATAGTTTCGATTCTTGAGACAAAGACAGTTGACTCGTAAGCCTCCGCGAACGACGGGGTTTCAATTGAATTTCTTCCATGATTTCGGATTACTCGATCAACTAAAAATAAAGGGGAAGTATGTTTCCGAATTAGATGAATTTTAGACGCTTTGACAAATCTTGTTTTTTCAATTTTTAAGAGTCGAGAAAAAACAAAAGATGACTCTAGTCGCCTTCAATTTTTAATGAGCCTAAAGTGACAAGTGCTTAGATGGACCTTTTCCGTTAAGGAGTTTGAAAAGGAACGAAAGGGACTGCTCTGGAAATCTAGGCAAAGGGATTACCAAACCAATCGCAAAACTGCAGAATACTTTTTACGGTACGACAGTCAATCTTCCCGAATGCTGTGTTCAGTGCATTGCGATCGATAGGGCGGCAGACACGGCTTCCTATGGATAAAGGATTAAACCTATTGTGGTCTCCCAAAATATACTCGACGGTACGTGGGAGCACAAGTCCGTACTGGCACTTATCGTCTCAAAGTGGAGGAATCACCAAACCAACAGTGAGAACAACAGTTACCAGGTTTTACGACGCCGGAATACGTCTCTAGCCTAGACTTCTAGATGTTGTGCGTTAAGTTCCAAAGCGTTGTTAGATTCATTAAATTTATTTTATAGTTGATCTTGCTTAAGAAATTTGCCTTTCAGGTTCACCGCGTGATGTAGATGTACAATTCCTGAAATGCAATCTAAGATGATAAACAGTCGTTTTATCTTCTTTGTGCAATGAAAATCCTAGCTACTAAGGAAAGAGAGACAATATTCTTTCAACAAAGAGCAAAGAGCACACACTATATGCACGTTCCTAAATCAAACCAATCAAATAGTCTAAATGCAAATGCACATGCATGTATTTGTTTTCAGCCTTCTTAATATATGAATGATAAAAAGAAAGCTAATGCGCAAATCTGAATTATTCTTCAAAGTGACAATTACTAACAAGTTTCTTTTCAAAATCAAAATGAAGACAATGACAACACTTTGCGATTTGGAAATGAAAACTTGCTTTCGACACTAGAAAAAATACTAATTCAGATCAAATACAATAGTAGCAGGGTAATCAACTATCAAGAACAATCAGATTCTCTTCTATGACTGAAAACGACACTTGTGACACTTTCAAATCAAGAAACGACAGTGCAATTATGTTACTTCTTTGTAAAGGAGAACTGAAAATGACTCAACAAATACATAAAAACATTTACAGTTCTTTGCACAATGGAGGCGGAATAACAGCAAGGAAAGGGGTTTAAAACAGAGGTGTACTGACTACAGGCAGCAAAATTCTTGAATAGATCTGAAAAGAGTAAACACAGAAACCAAAATTCATGAACAAGGCCTTGTCTGATCAGCGCACCTGTAACATAGTGAATTTGAAATGCAGCGCACCTACTACACTCGGGAAGTGTGCTGAATTTGATATTCACAGAACAGACAGTGCGCTGGACCAGGGACGAGACTTTGATTGGGTTCCGGGTCACAGTTTGCAGTTCAGTTTAGGGATTTTCGCCGAGCAAGTGGTAATCAATAAATCAATCACGGGGGTAGATCTAAGGAGGTTACTAGAGCCACCACGAGGGCAATTAGAAAGCTTGTAAATCAATTGTTTAATTCATAAACAAAACCTGAAGATTGACTGAAGCAGCGTTGATCTACTATGCAAATGCAGTTCGAAGGCTAGCTGGCTTGACTTTAGGCTCCGTCTGTAATTTTATAAAGTAAACAAATGTAGATAAACAATCAATCTATTCACTCCCCAGTGGAGTCGCCATTTTGTTACAGGGAAAAGTGTCTATGCAGAACTGCTAATCCCACTAAGGCTGGTAGCTACCTTAGAAACAAACAAAGTAAAAATACTTTCGTTTTCCTTTATGAAAGATAGATGAGAGAAGAATAAAGGAGACCAACCTCTATCTTGCGCTTGGTTCCTTGCTCGATTCCTCACTCTTCCGATAGTCCTTTGCTACTTGCTTTCTTGTATACCCAGCTTCACAGAGTACCTATAGAATCAAAGCAGCATAACACTATACGAGAACATGGATCTATTATCATAAACAATCTAGGATCAGATGTAAATTGACCATACAAATGCATAAAACATAAATCACACAATAGTATGGAGGAAAACTTGAATAGCTTTATTGATAATCAAGAAAGAGCCAAGAGAGTTACAACCAGTTGTTCTGGCCCAGCATCATCCTCTCAGCAAGTAAGCCCTTCTTCACCTCATGAAAATCTTAGATCACCCAACACTATGATGTTGCCTCAAGAAACCAACAGCAATTCCTTACAAGATGCAAAATTCCAGCCTCTGGATCTCTGGGATGAGGGATCCATATATAGATGTCTGCAAGGGAGATGAGTCAGCTTGTGATTTGATTAGTGTCTTCCCTCTGATAGTTCTTGATTCCACTTGGAGATTGCTGATCTCTTACTAATCCCTGGTCGAATTCAGAGAGGCAAGTGTCACAGGAGAAGTTTCTGGAAGATTCCATGCTTCTCCACCTCGCGGATTGACACTGCCATTTGTCCCTTCTCGCCCATCGCACCCCATAGAAGGGCTTTTTGAAATGCAACGCACCTACTGTGTGTATTTAGGTGAGATGCAACGCACTTTGCCTATGGAGCATGTGAAATGGTCCAGTTTTGACCAGTTCTGAGTAGTTTTTCATGGAGAACTTTGGGAGAAGTTGTAATCAGTTGACCTTGTTCTTTTAGGGGTTGGAACAACACTTTTAGGGACTTAGGAGCCCTTAGTTTATGGACATTTATGCTTGGGGTTGCAGTGCCCAAAAATGTCTATAACAGATGGTGAAAATGTGTTCTATTAAGGAAATTTGTGGTGTAAAGGTCTCTTACATTTGCATGATGGATCGGCTATAACATGTACAGAGATGTGTAAAGGTACTCTTCCAACCACACTATAGTGATGTACGGCACCACCGACCACTTTCTTTTCACCAATACTTATGACCGTGGACTACGCCTAACATTCGTACTTAGTTTATTTTTCGTTACCAAGTATTATCTTTATCCTTTATACATGATGAAACCATTAACATTCATCATAAACATCAATAACATGAACAATTGCACAACAGTAAAGGGAGGGGCAAATCCCCGATGTGAGTCTGCCCGTATATCAATATATATATAATCTTCAATTTTCATAACATAAGCTAAATCTTGGAGGAAACCCCAAATTTACACTTAGCCAAATTTTCACAACTTCAGCAAACTCAGTTGCCCAGCTCATTGGCACTTCTGAACAGTTGCCGTACGACTCGCCCAACCCTTCGTTCACCCGTTGCACGTCTTCACCCGGCTCGCTCACCGTTTGTTCAGCAAACTTCGTAATCTTCCAACCAGCTATAGTGTGGTTGGAAGAGTACCACCAGTGTAATTACCGTCGTAATCATTACCACTAGTGATGTGATTCCAAGTTGGGCGCGTCGTGCAAGGCTGAAAAACGGGCGACCTGGGTTGGGCGTCCGTGCAGAGATGAACAACGGGCAACCTGGGTCGGGCATCGGTGCAGAGTTGAACGATAGGCGACCTGAGTAGGGCGTCCATGCAGGGCTGAATGGCAGGTTGATAGTTCGTGCAGGATGACACAGTAAGGGAATTAGTCGAATGAAGGGTCGTTGAACCGGAGGTCATGAATGGGAGTTTGTGTAGGTAGTAATACATGCGGCCCACCAAACGAAGGGAGGTCGAAACCGTGAACGAGAGTTCGGGCGAGTGGCGACACAAGTGCATGTGTGCCCGCCGAACGAAGGAACGGTTGGGCTGAACGATAATGTCAGGCAGGGTAACACAGTTTGGGCATTTGTTGAATGAACAGTGAGCAATCTGGGTGAAGACATGCGACAGGTGAATGAAGGGTTAGGTGAGTCATGCGGCGACTGTTCAGAGGTGCCGACGAGCTGGGCAACTGAGTTTGCCGAAGTTGTGAAAATTTGGCTAAGTGTGAATTTGGGGTTTCCTCCAAGATTTAGTTTATGTTATGAAAATTGAAGATTATATATATATATTGATATACGGGCAGACTCACATCAGGGAGTTTCCCCTCCCTTTATACTATTGTGCAATTGTTCATGTTATTGTTGTTTATGATGAATGTTAATGCTTTCATCGTGTATAAAGGATAAAGATAATACTTGGTAACGAAAAATAAACTCAATATGAATGTTAGGCGTAGTCCACAGTCATAAGTATTGGTGAAAAGAAAGTGGTCGGTGGTGTCGCACCTCACTATAGTGCGGTTGGAAGAGTACCTTTACACATCTCTGTACACACTATAGCTGATTCATCATGCAAATGTATTTGTGGAATCAATCTCTTGACTTCGGCTATGATCTCTTGCCTTCCCAATCTCCTTGACTTCCTATTCTAAGGGTTGGTGTGGCCTAGGTCGAGTGTGATCCCTGAGTGATTTTGACGGCTTAGATGCCCCTGGGTAGAAGCTACTCAAGCCATAGGTTAGATGTGTCAATCATATCCAAACTCACATAACCTAGAAAAAAAATAGACATATGTAAATTAAAAAAATATTTTAGTATTTAAATTTTGTTGTGATTTATTATTTTTTAATATGTGTGTGTGTGTTAATTTTTTATTTGTACAATTTATATATTTAGTTATAACGGAAGCTTAATGTTTTTTTTATTTTTTTTTCTCAAGTGATCTGTATTTATCCAGAATTGACCTGTGGCTTGATAAACCTTGACCCAAGGGCATCTAAGTCTTCAAAATCACTCAAGAATCACACGTGGTCTGGGCCACACCAACCCTAATCTGACTGGATTTTAGTGTGTCTCCTCCCCCTATCATAGGCACAACAACCTCTGTGAGGTTTGATCCCGAGATGCCTTGCTGACGAGGCCCATCCTCCACTAGTTTTGCTAGTGGGACTTGACAATAGAAGCATAATATTTCAATAAAATATATATATATATATATATATATATATATATATATATATATATATATAAATTACAAAATTACTTTAATGTTTAGCTTTTGGTGCAATTTATTATTTTTTAATATGCATGCGTGTGTTAATTTTTTATTTATACGATACATATTTAAATTATATAAATTTATATATTTGCACCAAGAAGTGCTTTCCAACCTAGTATGGTAGAGATGTTGTAATGTTTAACATTTTGACTTGGTCAAAATAAAATTAATTAATAATTATAATTATCATAATACATTTTGATTTAATTAAATTACGTAAAACTAATAAGAAATAAAGATAAATTAATTAATCAATAACATAAAATTAATGATTAAATGATTAAATTAGCTTAGCACTCGATACTACTCTCTTGCACTGCACTCTCCCCCTGAGATCTCTCCCCCTCCTTCAGCTTACTTGTTCTCCCCATGGCCCCTCTGGAGTCTGATTCGGAGGGGGCTCGCTCTGTTGTTGCACCCCCCTCTGATGTTGCTTCTCTGGCTTTTTCCAGTCTCGTTTCTTCCCTTGTCCCCCCTTGAGACCGTCTTGTTGTCTCTAAGTTTGTAAAAAATCTTAAGGACTTCCCAGAAATAATTCTACCTCATGCATTGCCTCAAAGAGTTTCTCTCTTCTTGTCTGAGAAGGGTCTGGTTGGGCAGTTCACTAGCCTATGGTCCTCTCCAAAAAATTTACAAAAAGGAGTTGAGCGAAATTGGTATCCCTCAACTCAAGATAAAATATCTATCCACTTATGTGGAAGAGGCTATTTTACCTTCTATTTTGAATCTAGAGAAGACAGATATCTCATTTTCATAAACAGACCTTACTTCATGGAAACTAGAGGCTTATACTTAAACAGATGCAATTCGGACTTCGATCCCGAGTTCAATGTTCCTAATATTGTTCTAGTTTGGGTCTACCTCCCCCACCTTCCTCTTCATTCCTGGGGGATGAATTTGTCAAAGCAATAGGCCACACCTTTGGAAAATATATAGACCGAAGTGAACCAAAGGAAAACATGAAAGCATGTGCTTGAATCTGCATGGAAGTTGACTTGGGAAATGGACTACCAAAAGCAGTGAAGATCAAGGTAGATAATTGGGCACACATTCAACAATTGGATTATGAGAAGTTTCCATTAAATATAAGGTATGATCCAGGTGGATATTGGTGGCCACCTGCCAAGTCCTCCTGGACCCCCACCATTGTTTATCTCAGCATTTTTAGTTTCCTTAATTGTAGCACAACTTACTATTTTTAGCAGTTTTGCGGGTCCTGAACTTTTGGAGCTGTTTTGAGGCCCTAAACGACGTTTTTTGGGAAATCTGGGGCAACATGTGTCCATGGACCCATGTTGCCTCCCAAAGTGGTAGTGCTCGGATAGATCTTTCTAGCGAGCTATTGTACGCGTCAAACGGAGATCGTATGCCAAAGTTACGACCCCGGTAAGTTGGTGTACCAATTTACCCAAACGGGGCCCACAGTTTGGCGTTTCATCTTCTAGGGTTAGGTTTTGGAATGTTAAGGGTTTTTCATTGTTTCTCAACAATAAATAGGCCTTCGAGCCTCATTGTAACACAGTTCAGAGGCATGTAGCCACCACATCTCTTCTCAGAGATAAGCTAGCATCGCCCTAGCTAGTTTATTTCCATTACTGTTTGTAAGCATATTTCAGTATTTTACATTAATGAAATGAAGTATTATTTCCACTGCATATCTGTGTTTATGGTTATCTCTGTAATTTGTTGCGTTCTTGTTTAAGTCTGGATCAGTGGTATCAGAGCGATCTGCTTTTTCTCTGTTTTTCTTTGCATGTCCCCAACAAGGTCGGGATATAAGGAGTTAGGGCTTGAACTGGTCGAACCTTTGCAAGACCAGCCTCACAAATCCCGACGGCCTCCCATGGTGGATGAGAAGAAAGATGAGGGGGCAGGAGATCCTATCAAAATCTTGCTCGAAGAAGCCCTTGAGCGACAACGGAATGCGATGATGGACAGCTATGCCCAGATCCTTCAACGGCTACCCAGAAGCGACGCTTCAGCTTCCAGCAGCTACTCTGGAAACGCCACACCCTTTAAGCTAGAAGTTAATTTTGAAATCCCCATATTCGAGGGTCAGATAGACGCAGATGCCATAGATAAATGGTTAAATCTGCTAGAGGGTTATTTTTCTGTTCATGAATTTTCGAGTCGGGAAAAGATTGTTTTCGCTCTTCTCAAAGCAGCCCCCCACGTCAAGGACTGGTGGGAAACCTACTGCGAGCAGAAGGATGAAAGTACTGGCTCACTATTTTCAGCCGCACCCACCTGGAATTCATTCCGGGATGCCATCAAGGAGCAGTACTACCCTGTCGGAAGCTATGAGGATGAATACATAAAGTGGACCACGCTGCGGCAGGGAAGGGACCAAGACGTGCCGGAGTTCACCAATATTTTCCATACCCTTCGCACAAAGTTGGGTATCAAGGATTCGGAGCAGCATTTGATACTCAAATACCGTGGCTGCCTGCACAAGTACATCCAGGAAGAAATACAATTCCTGAACATCTCCTCGCTCGGCACAGCATACCGATATGCCATCAAGGTCGAGCTGAAGTTTAAACAAAAGAAGCGAGACTTTGGATCTGCAAATCCAAAGCAGGGGAAAGGTGCCCCTAAACCACAGAACAAAGGACAAAGCCAAGGCGGGGTAGCCCAAGACAACCCGTCGAAGCTACAAGCAAAGAACAGCGCCGTGAAGCCGAAAAATGACACAGGAAAATGGTGTGAGTTCCATAAGAGCTCCATTCACAACACAAGTGAGTGTCGGGCCAAGCAGTCACTGGTGGCTGAGCTAAAGGTTTCAGAATCAGATGCATGTTTCGACTCTGAGTCAGAACCCGATAAGGGGAATGACAAAGGGAAGCAGATCATTGATGTGGATCCCAATGCCACTGTTGCTACCGCCAAGATCCAGAAAAATGAACCCGAAGATCCAGAGGAGGAGGAGCGTCTCTTCCACTCCCAGATGTGGGTAAAGGGCTCCCCGACACAGTTCATTGTTGATAGCAGGAGCCAAAAGAACCTCATTTCGGCAGAGGTCGTGAAGCGGTTGGGCTTACCGACCACAGCGCATCCGTAACCGTACACCATTGGGTGGCTTCACCAAGGACGAGATCTTCGCGTGAGCCAACAATGTCGCCTTCCATACAACATCAAGCCCTTCACGGATGAGGTATTGTGTGACATTTCTCCCCTTGAAGTTTGTGATGTATTATTATGACAGCCATACTTGTGGAAGTGACATGTTGTGTATGAATCAAGGCCCCGTGATGTTATTATTACATTGGGAAATAAGTTGTACAGGATACTAGAGGTAGCACCACCTACCGCCATCTCTTTGATTACTGCAAAACAATGCAATAAGCTCATTTCCAAAACCAAGAAGTTTGTTTTCCTGATGATGCGCCCTCAAGGAAAGAAGAAGACGGTGGCTGCGGCCTCCAGACAAGGCCCCTCTGCACGACAACTATAGATGGACAAGGTCGTGGAGGAGTACGAGGACATCTTCACCTCCCCCGCAGGGGTTCCTCTGCATAATCAGGTCAAGCACTCCATTGATCTGACCCCAGGTGCACCGCTACCCAATGGACCAATTTATCGGCGCTCCGTTCTGGAGAACGATGAAATCAAGAGGCAGATTCAGGAGCTCCTGCAGAAAGGTCACATCCATCCGAGTTCATCGCCTTGTGGGAGCCCGATCGTATTGGTACAGAAGAAGGATGGGATGTGGAGACTCTGTATTGACTATCGGGCGCTGAACAAGATCATTGTCCGTAATAGGTACGCGATCCCGCGGATTTATGACCTCTTGGACCAACTAAAGGGGGCGAAATATTTCAGCAAGATCGATCTGAAGTCAGGATATCACCAGGTACCAATCGAACCCTCTGATGTGTGGAAAACTGCCTTCAAATCCAAGGAGGGCCTTTTCGAATGGTTGGTTATGCCGTTCGGATTGACGAATGCTCCTGCAACCTTCATGAGGCTAATGGATGACATCTTGCGGCCATTCACCAACTCATTTGTAGTAGTATACTTGGATGAAATTCTGATCTTCAGCCAGAGTTGGGAAGAGCACCTCCACCACATCCGACAGGTTCTCCAAACACTGCGGCAACACAAGCTATGCGCCAATTTGGAGAAATGCACTTTTGGCATGACCCAGGTTCAATATCTGGGATACATCATTGATGAACAGGGGGTGCATGTGGATCCAGCCAAGATCCAAGTCATTCGGGATTGGCCATCTCCAACCACTCTAACAGAGCTCCGTAGCTTTCTAGGTCTTGCCAACTTCTACCGCAGGTTCGTGTTGGGGTTTTCTCATATTACTTGGCCCTTGATTCAAGTCACCAAGGGAGGGGCGAAAGCAAAATTCTTTTGGTCTGAATCTCAACAGAAGGCATTCATAGAGTTGAAGGATTGCTCTGCACGGCACCAGTGCTCGCGTTACCAGATTTACAACAACCATTTGAGGTCGAGACAGATGCCTCTGACTATGCTATTGGGGCAGTCCTTACTCAACATGGACATCCAGTGGCATATCACAGTGAAACACTTTCAGACACAGTCCGGAAGTACCCCACTTATGATAAATAGATGCATTCCATTGTGCAGGCCTGCCGACAATGGAAGCATTACATTTTGGGGAAGGAAACGGTCATCCACACAGACCACCGACCCCTGCAGTTCATACAGACCCAGGGGAAATTGCAGAATGATCGCCATCAGAAGTGATCTACATACCTGCAACACTTCCACTTGAATATCAAGTATAAGAAGGGCAGCACCAATAATGTTGCAGATTGGCTAAGCCGACCACCGATCATGGCGTTAACCATCGTGCTCAACTCTTGTGGGCACGAGACTTCTGATTGGCCACTTCTCTACAAAAGCGACCCAGAATTTGGCCACACATACCAGACACTCTTGGAGGGTCGGCATGTTCCAGATTTTCACCTCCAGGATGCCCTATTATGCCACCTAGGTCACCTTTGTGTTCCTTCAAGCGAGCGTGCCAAGATGATTTGGGAAGCACACTACAGTCGGGCTGCTGGGCATTTCGGGGTCGAGAAAATAGTGGCATTACTGCAAAATTATTTCTATTGGCCGAATCTTCGACAGGATGTTGGGAAGTACATCAGATCATGTACTGCCTATGCCATTGCTAAACCGACCATCAAGAAGCACGGCCTCTATACCCCGTTGCCTACCCCGAGTCGACCTTGGGAATCCATCTCCATGGATTACATGTCAGGCCTTCCTTCCACTAAGCATGGAAATGACTGTGTTTTTGTGGTCGTCGACAGGTTCTCGAAGATGGCCATTATGGCGGCCTGCAAGAAGAATATCACAGCAGAAGCCACTGCTAAACTCTTCTTTGAACAAGTGTGGGTGAACTTTGGGATCCCACAGTCTATCATCTCAGATCGGGACAGTCGGTTCCTCAGCACATTTTGGTCCAGTCTCTGGTCAATGCTAGACACCAAACTCACGAAGTCCACAGCCTTCCATCCTCAAACTGATGGCCAGACAGAGGTTGTCAATAGGATGATTGTGCACATTCTGCGCATGTATAACTCAAAGCATCCACGCACATGGGACGAGAGCCTCCCCTATGTTCAGCATAGCTACAACCGAGCTCTTCACAGCTCCACTAGCCATAGCCCTTTTCAGGTGGGTTTGGGATTCCAACCACTATGCCCCATTGATGTGGCCATTCCACTTGCAGCTACTCACATGAATTCAGCTCATGTCCAGTCCGAAACAGATAAGGCCACTAGCTTCATTGAGCACATCCAACATATTCGCCAGCAAGTCCATGAAATTCTGGATAAATCAAATGCCAAGTACAAGCAGCGACATGATCAACATCGGGTGCCACACAAGTTTCAGGTGGGCGACAAAGTCTGGTTGCATTTGCAAAAGGAACGCCTTACTGGAGCCTATCGGAAACTGAGACCACTCCGATATGGTCCTTACACCATTACTAAGGCTATGGGAGACAATGCATTCAAGCTCAGCATTCCCCCATTCCTTGGCCTGCACCCAGTGTTCAATGTGGACCGCCTTCGGCCATACTTTCCACCATTGCTAGACACATCCGACATTGCAAAACAGCTCACACCCACAGAATTAAATCCATATTGCATGGAACAAGCTGCAACTGATCGGATCATGGACACACAGATCAAGAACACTAGCCAACAGAATATTAAACTGTATCGAGTTGTCAAAGCAGGCCAACTCCTTCACCAGGGCAAGTGGCTCACCAGGGAACAAGTTCAGCAAAAGTTTCCTCATTTCATGGAAGAACTCAACGCAATGGGGACCATTGCTTCCTAAGGGGGGAGGAATGATCCAAGTGGATATTGGTGGCCACCTTCCAAGTCCACCTGGACCCCCACCATTGTTTATCTCAGCATTTTCAGTTTCCTTAATTGTAGCACAGCTTACTATTTTTAGCAGTTTTGCGGGTCCTGAACTTCCGGAGCCGTTTTGAGGCCCTAAACGACGTTTTTTGGGAAATCTAGGGCAGAATGGGTCGATGGACCATGTTACCTCCCAAAGTGGTAGTGCTCGGATAGATCTTTCTAACGAGCTATTGTACACGTCAAATGGAGATCATGTGCCAAAGTTACAACCCCGGGAAGTTGGTGTACCAATTTACCCAAACGGGGCCCACAGTTTGGCGTTTCATCTTCTAGGGTTAGGTTTTGGAATGTTAAGGGTTTTTCATTGTTTCTCAACAATAAATAGGCCTTCGAGCCTCATTGTAACACAGTTCAGAGGCATGTAGCCACCACATCTCTTCTCAGAGATAAGCTACCATCGCCCTAGCTAGTTTATTTCCATTACTATTTGTAAGCATATTTCAGTATTTTACATTAATGAAATGAAGTATTATTTCCGCTGCATATCTGTGTTTATGGTTATCTCTGTAATTTTTTTGCGTTCGTGTTTAAGTCCGGATCAAGGTATGTCATGAATACGATCATTTTGCAAATAGATGTTCAAAGAAAGAAATAGAAGAAACAAATGAATCTCAAGACCCTCAATGGGAGCTTTTTAAATGAAAAAATATCATAACTAAGCCTCCAAAATCTTCAGCCCCTTCCTCTTCTACTCCCCCTCCTCGAAATGCCTCTCCCCCCTCCTCCTCTCTCTCCTTCCCTTCTGACTCCCATCCATTTTCCTCTCTATATCACCCTTTTGATCCCCTCCTTGTTAGAGAATATGCTTCCTCTCGAATCCCTGACCTCTCTTCCTCCCATCCTCTCGCATCCAACTTCCCCTCACCTCCCCCTTAGTCCCCTTCCTCCTCCCTTCAAAATAATTTTGACTAGAAATTAGTCCAAGGAATCTCTCTTCCCATCTGACAGTCATAAGAAGTCTGGAAGGAAAACCAATAAGGAAATAAGTAACGAAGAAGAAATTAAATAAATGGCCATGGGGACCCAGCAACCAATGGAAACATACATAGAAAAATGTATTGGAAACAAGGAAAAAAATATCAGACAGTTCGAGGGAAAGGTCCCTCTACTCCACCTCAAAGTAAATAATGTATATGGTCTCCTAGAATTGTAGAGGCCTCGGACACCCCTTGAAAGTCAATATAGAAAAAGACCTTATTAAATCTAAATGTCCATACTTTTTCCTAATTCAGGATACCAATTCCTTTGAACAAGAAATGAATCAGATAATCCAAAAAACTAAATATTATGAAGGAACAACTATAAAAGCAATAGGTGCATCAGGCGGTATTTGTATAATGTGGAAACAGCCCTCATGGGAACTTATATGTTAGTTCAAAAGTTGCATTGGATCAAGACTGAATTCAGAATAAGATCTTCAGTTATCAAATATGTCTCTTCAACATTTATGCTCCCTCTCATTTTAGAGACAATGATCATTTTTGGAAATCCTTGGCTGATTGTTTAAGCCTCGAAACCAATAAAAAATTCATAATTGGAGGAGACCTTAAACTGATATTGAATGCAGATGAAAAAAAGGCAGTAGCTTTCAGGTATATCCTTTCAAAGATAAGCTTGAAAACATCACACAAACTCACAATCTAATGGACATTCTGTCAAAAAATGGTAAATACACTTGGAGCAAAAAAGGCTAGGCCCAAGTAATATCAAAGAGAGATTGGACATATTTTTAATCCAAGACAGCATCATTTCATATTACAACTCTGTGATTTCAAATATCATCCCTTCAACTACTTCGGACCACAAGCCTATTTCCATCAAATTTGGGGAAAGTGAAAATTTGGGACCTCTTCCATTTCATTACAATCCCCTTTAGAAAATTTTTGAAGAAGTCTTAACTCTCATCTACACAGCATGTAATCAAATCATCAATGGCTCCCTAAGTTTTCTTTGGGAATCAAACCTAAAAAATGTCAAAAAAACTCTAAAAGATTGTGCTCGATTGCATTATAAAGAACCTCAGCAAAAGAAAGTAGAGCTGCAAAGGGAGCTTGAAAATGTTCAGAAGATCATGGAGGAAGGAGAAGTAAAAAAAGAGAATCAGTTGAAAGAAAAAAGAAATACATTGGGAAATTTATAAAAACAACATAAATGAGGAAGAGACCTAGAGGCTAAAGTCTAGAAACTTGTGGATTCGAGCCAGTGATAAGAATATTTCATTCTTCCATAACACCACTAAAATGAGAATGATCAAAAACCACATAGAGACAATCAAAGGAGAAGGGGATGTTGAAATAAAGGGATGGGAAATAAAAAGGGAAGCATATCAGCACTTCAAAAAATATCTCTCAGTAGATCTTGGGAATTAAAACTATGAAGACTTCCTAAGACACATCCTTAAATTAATTTTAGAAGAGACAAATTCAGTTATCACAAAAGAAGTGGAAGAAGATGAACTTCAACTAGCCATTTGGAATCTTCAACCAGATAAAGTCTCAGGCCCTAGTGGTTTCTCCATTGCGTTCTACCATTCCTTTTGGTTGCTCATTAAAAAGGACCTTCTAAATATGATCTGATGGGTATTGAAAAATGGCAACAAGAAATGCTAAAAATAGAAGTGCTAAAAATAGCATTTTGGGTACCAGTGCTAGATTGGGCAACAGCGAATGAAAAATGGAAGTGCTAAAAATAGAAGTTCTATTTTTAGCAGTTCAAGTTGGATTCTTATTTTAGTCAGTCCTTGGACTAAACATAGGAAGTAAAATTCGAATTTGATATCAACAACAGTTTGGAAATTAATTAATTAATTCATCTTGAGTTAATTAGTTAAGGAAAATCAAACTTGAAGTCTATGTGAGGACATGCAACAGTTTCTCCATTAATTGAGGAATTTAACCTTCAGTTAAATAGATAAGGATGAGTTGTAATATTGAGTTGTAATCAGTTGAATTATTTTAACTTAGTCAAGTCCAGTTAGATTAATTTAACAGTTTGTTAAATTAATGAGATTTTAGTTAGTTAATGCTTGCATGCATGTAACTACTGTATTTCAGATAACTGAGTATTCACTCATGGATAACTCATGAATATTAGTTCAGTTAGAGACCCAATTGAGATCAAATGGAGGGACAGTGTACTATCAGTTGCTAGGATATTCCTTGGTGAATATTCCTTGCATGCAAAAGGAATATTATTCCTTATGGATTGCGCAGTTGGACCTGAGGTTACAGTGAGTGTGATGAGACCAATTCACACATGTGATATCATTGGACCCAAATCAAAACTATGCAAGGAAATAGGAGGCTTGGAGGGCTTGAGGAAGATATATTCTATGTCTATTAAGTCTGTGATCAGTATTGTTTGAGTGCAGAGAGATCAGGATAGCTTGAGAGCTAATTCTTTTTGTAACTTGAACAATATTTCCACTTGTATGATAATACAAAGTTGGGGTTTTAGGCTAGTGCTTTCCCCAGTGATATATATTCTATGTTATGGTTGATTACTTCTCATTATCAGTTATATCTTTCCATGCTTGATGTTGCTCATGTTCGATTAAGCTTCCACTCAACTGTTTGTAGAAGTAGATCAAGTGTTTTGCTTTAGTACATTGCATTACCAGGTGATCTACAGTGGGAAATTTCTACATGGTATCAGAGCAAAGGTGATCAAGGAAGAACAGTATACAAGTAGGAGAAGTTCAAATTTTGGTTCTGAATATTTAGTTGAGTTCTTATCACATCTATTTCATCGATAGCATTCAGTGGTTTAAGACTCGAATATGCCCTTGATGGCAGCTCAAATTATATAGCCTAGAAGGATCACATGGAGGTAGTATTGGAAGATAACAGCCTTAAGGACTTCATTGATCAAGAAGACCAGAAGCTAACTGATGCTACTCAACTAGAGGAATGGAAAAAGTGTGTGGCTAGAGTAAGGAGAATCCTCCTGGAGGGAGTTCGAGATCACATTGTCTCGAGCCTCCATGGGAAGGAGACTCCGTTTTTGATGTGGAAAACATTGAAAGATCTTTATCAGAATAGCAGTGATCAGAGGAAGTTGGCGCTGAAGGACAAACTTCGAAAGATCAAGTGCGAAAAGGGCGACACAATCTCTACGTTCCTGAACAAGCTCACCACCTGCAGGGATGAGCTTGCAAGTGTAGGGGTCATGACTACTGATGACGACATGGTGAGTCTAGCACTCCTCGGTCTTCCAAAGAGCTAGCAAAGCTACCAGGAATCGGTTAATGGAAGAGAGAAACTACCAAATTGGGAACAACTTTGGTCAGACCTAATGCAGGATGAGATAAGGTGGAGCACAAGGGATGGATCTTCATCAAAACAAGATGATGAAGAAAATCTAGCTTTAGCGAGTAAAGCTAAGAAAGGGAAAGGGAAGGCATCCCAATCCAAATATTCTCATGGTGGGAAGAAGGTTGACAAGTCAAATGTGTGATGATTTCACTGTCATGAAGTGGACCATTATGCTATGAATTGTCCACAGAAGAAATCCAAGAAGGGTTCCTCAAAGGGATCTGATGGTGATGCACTAGCTTCAAAATTTGAACTAGATTTCTCGCTTATCGCATGCATGGTTTCATTCATGGTGGGATGTGTTTGGTACCTGGATAGTGGAGCTTCTTTCCACATATCAGGTGACAATAATATTTTCAGTACACTGGAGGAGAAGGATCTCCAGATGCGGATCGAGATGGGCAATGATGGAAAGTATTGTGTCTCAGGTGAAGGTACAGTTGTGTTTCAGAGGGAGCATGGTGCTCCTCTCACCTTATCTACTGTTAAGTATGTACCAGGTTTGAAAAAGAATCTTGTGTCTGTTGATGCTAGAAGATAAAGGTTATGATGTAGTCTTTAGTAAAGGAAAAGTGTTCCTGAGGCATATCGGCACCAAACAGACCAAGCGAATAGGGATTCGAGTAAAGAATCTCTACAAGCTAGAGGTAGATGATTGTGCTGCATTGAGTTCCAAAGCAGAGGTGGTGCAAAGCCAATATGTTTGCGAGCTATGCCATAGAAGACTAGGCCACTTGCATCACGGGGCCTTGAAGATCATGCAGCAAATTTCTATCGGCTTACCCAAAGGAAAATTGGAGCAAATATACACATGCAAAGGATACACCCTGGGTAAGTATGCGAAAGCTTCCTTTCAGGATCGGGATAGTAGAGTTGGAGCAATCCTGGAGTGAGTTCACTCAGATGTATGTGGACCATTCTCTACAGCCTCCACTGCTAAACAAAGGTACTATGTTATTTTCATTGATGATTTTTCTCGTAGGTGATGGATCTACTTTATGCAAAAGAAGGATCAAACCTTCATGAGGTTTTGAGAGTTTAAAGCCTCGGCAGAGAAAGAATCTGGGAAGAAAGTAAAAGCCTTTTGTAGCGACAATGGTGGAGAGTATGTTTCCCAGCAGTTTAAAGACTTCTATGCTACAAAAGGAATTAAACGGGAACTGACGGCACCTCATAACCCACAACAGAATGGGGTGGCCGAAAGGAAGAACAGATCTATTGTGGGGGCAGCTCGAGCAATGTTGCATGACCAAAGCCTACCACTTCATTTATGGGATGAGGCATGCAATACAACAGTGTATCTTTAGAACAGAAGTCCTCATCATATTTTGGTGATGAAGACAACTATGGAGGCTTTTTCGGGGAAGCGACCAGATGTGAGTCACTTTTGCATCTTTGGATCACCAGTTTTTTTTCATGTGACCAAAGATGCTCGGAAGAAGCTAGACCCAACAGCTGAGTTGGGGATACTTGTGGGGTACACAGATACACCCCAAAACTATCATGTGTTTCTTCCTACCAGTCAGAGGACCGTAGTGCGCATGGATCTGAAGTTCAACGAGAAGAGAGCCATATGAGTGTCACTTGAGAGGGAGCTCAAGTTGCATGATGATGAGGAACTTTTAGTTCCAAAGGAGGAGGAGACTTCTGATGATGTGGATCAGCCACATGTAGAGGATCCAGTAGTGGAGACCACCATTGCTAGAGAGTCTTCCAGAGATGGGCGGAAACACTTGCAGGAAGCTGAAAAATTGATGCAAGATGCAATAGAGAATGTGGAGCAGCCATCCTCTCATCGCATACAGAGGAGATCTCCCGAGAGATACACTAGCTACATGGCCCTGGTTGGGGAGTGTGTAGCAACCGAACCTTCTACTTCTTAGGAGGCAGTGCAGCAACCAGTCTGGGTTGATGCAATGGTAGAAGCGTATGATTCTATCATATGGAATAGTGTGTGGGATGTTGTCCCTAGACCTAGGGACAAGTCAGTGGTTAGTTCCCGATGGCTTTACAAGGTAAAGCAGGCAGTTGATGGCAGTGTTGAGAAACACAAGGCAAGGTTTGTTGCCCGAGGTTTCTCACAGGCAGAGGGATCACATGTAGCCATACCTCCAGGTAGGAGGTGGGGCAATGTGGAGTGATCGTCCCAAGGAGGAGGGGCAGGATCCTTGAGGTACCCAACCTCTTTAATTCGACTTTGCTATGGGAGCCCCGATGAGGAGTAGCAGGACTGACTGATTGGGTAGAGACAGATGCAAATGGAGTTGCATAGAGAGCTACAGTGCAGGAGTCCCAGGACTGTGTAGAGCTAGGAGGCTGCAACGGTGCGAGATGCATGGAGTGTTGCAACAGCTCATAGGTCAGAGAGGGAGCACTTGTCAACAGCAAGTAAAGCTTTAGCATCAGAGTATGTTTCTAGCTCAACAGAGAGGTCAGTGGAGAGTTTTTTTTGTTCCTAGAGTTGCTGGAGCAACCACACTTGGTAGAAGTGTTGCATGCAGAACATTCCGAAGGTACAGGATCGGATTCGAGAGGAAGCCTTTCTTGTTGAGAGGGAGTGTTGAAAAATGGCAACAAGAAATGCTAAAAATAGAAGTGCTAAAAATAGCAGTTTGGGTACCAGTGCTGGATTGGGCAACAGGGAATGAAAAATGGAAGTGCTAAAAATAGAAGTTCTATTTTTAGCAGTTCAGGTTGGATTCTTATTTTAGTTAGTCCCAGGACTAAACATAGGAAGTAAAATTCAAATTTGATATCAACAGCAGTTTGGAAATTAATTAATTAATTAATCTTGAGTTAATTAGTTAAGGAAAATCAAACTTGAAGTCTATGTGAGGACATGCAACAGTTTCTCCATTAATTGAGGAATTTAACCTTCGGTTAAAGAGATAAGGATGAGTTGTAATATTGAGTTGTAATCAGTTGACTTACTTTAACTTAGTCAAGTCTAGTTAGATTAATTTAACAGTTTGTTAACTTAATGAGAGTTCAGTTAGTTAATGCTTACATGCATGTAACTACTATATTTCAGATAACTGAATATTCACTCATGGATAACTCATGCATGTCAGTTCATTCAGAGACCCAGTTGAGATCAGATGGAGGGACAATGTACTATCAGTTGCTAGGATATTCCTTGGTGAATATTCCTTGCATGCAGAAGGAATATTATTCCTTATGGATTGCACTGTTGGACCTGAGGTTACAATGAGTGTGATGAGGCCAATTCACACATGTGATATCATTGGACCCCAATCAAAACTACGCAAGGAAATAGGAGCCTTGGAGGGCTTGAGGAAGATATATTCTATGTCTATTGAGCCTGTGAGCAGTATTGTTTGAGTGCAGAGAGATCAGGATAGCTTGAGAGCTAATTCTTTTTGTAACTTTAACAAGATTTCCACTTGTATGATAATACAGAGTTGGGGTTTTAGGCTGGTGCTTTCCCCAGTGATATATATTATGTGTTATGGTTGATTACTTATCATTCTCAGTTATATCTGTTCATGCTTGATGTTGCTCATGTTCGATTAAGCTTTCGCTCAATTGTTTGTAGAAGTAGATCAAGTGTTTTGCTTTAGTACATTGCATTACCAGGTGATCTACAATGGGAAATTTCTATAATGGGTCTTTAGAAAAAAAAGAAAATAGGTGGCAATACCAACTCCACTTATTTGGCCCTTATCCCTAAGGAATCTAAACCATCCTCCTTTCATCACTTTAGACCCATATCCTTATGCAACTCCTCCTATAAAATTATCTCCAAAGTTCTTGAAAATCAACTCAAGCCTCTCCTCCCCAACTTGATTTCTGAAAATCAAGGAAGCTTTGTCCCAAAGAGGAAAATTGTAAATAATATAATGCTTGTCCAAGAAGCCATTCGCTCTAGTCTATCTAGAAATGAAAAAGGCTTCATCTTGAAACTAGACATGGCTAATGCCTTTGATCAAGTCAACCATTCTTTTTTAACTATTGTTCTTCATAGGTTTGGCTCTGCTTCATATTTCATAATTCTCATAAAATCCTGCATTACTGGCCCCTGGATTGCCCCTCTTATCAATGGAAGACCTGGTGGTTTTTTTCAAAGTTCAAGAGGCTTAAGAAAAGGTTTCCTGCTCTCTCCATTCATCTACATTATCGTGGTAGAATCTCTTAGCATAAACTTAGAGCACATTAGACATAATGGCACCATCACCGGTCTCTATTTCAGCAGAGGAGTCAAGAGCATAAAACATTCACAATTTGTTTATGACACCTTATTCTTATGGAGAGCGTCGTGTATTGTTGCTAAGAGATTCAAAAACATTCTGGATGGATTCTTGGAGGTCTCTGGATGCCTCATAAATAATTTAAAAAGAAGTATTTATGGATGGAATACCCCTCCAAGAACTCTTTAGTGTATTTCTCAAATACTAGGAGTCCCTTTCAAAGAAAATTGGCGTCACTTCAAACACTTGGGACTACCAATTTCTAAATATATCTTGAAGTCAGAGATTTGGCTTTCTTCCGTAGATAAAATGAAGAAGAAAATTAAAAATTGGGGCATGCTCTGGCTCGATCTAGCTGGGAGAGTTACTTGATCAAATTTGTCTTATCAGCTCTTCCAATTTGTTATCATTCAAACACCTACTAGAATACAAAAGCAAATAGAAATCATTATCAGAAAAATTTGATGGCAAGGGAGAAAATCAAAGACCAAGAAATTTAGTCTGATAAATTGGAAACAAGTAAAATCTTTGTATGAGAATGGTGGCATTTCCATTCAACTTCATGGCCTAATGAATATTTCTTTCGGAGCAAATATCATATGGAGATTCATAACAGGGGATCCCTCCTAGTGGAAACAAGCTATGGAGGTAAAGTACTTAAACTCCACTCATCAACATTTTCTAACAGCAAAAATGTCCATTAGGCCATGTTCGCAAATCTGGAAGCTTCTCAGAAAAGCTATGCCTCTTGTAAAAGAAAACACATCTAGAATTTTGGGTGGTGGTCAGGACATTAACTTATGGAGAGCTGATATTATGGGAAATTCACCTCTCTCTGACCTTCAAGGCATTCAATGACTCAAGAATTGGATGACAAATAACAAATTCTATTCTCATGACCAAATCTCAAATTGGAACCAACAAGATAACTCTTGCAAAGGTTGGTCCCCCCCATCCTTTCCTCCTGATCTCAGCAATCAATGGAATTTTCTCCTTTCACACCTCAAGGGAGTAGCTCCAATAAGCCTTGGTCAACAAGAAAAAATCAAATGGAACCCATTAGGAGGGGATTTTTCTATAAAATCAAGTTATGTGAAGCTTCAAGAAGAATATGGACATCAGGATTGGCCTCTTTGGAAAATAGGGAACCTTCCACAAATAATTTTTTTTATTTGGACTATGTTAAAAGGGAAGATCCTAACTGCAGAAAATCTAAAGAAAAAAGGCATCCATGGTCCTTCAATATGTCCCCTATGTCAAAAAGAGGAAGAAACAATTCAACATCTCTTCTTAAGTTGCAAATTTTCTGAAGAATGTTGGCTCTCGTTGATCTACCCGATTGAGGCCAATATCAACTTTAATCTCACCCTCTCGGAATTCTATGCTAATTGGAAAGTAAGCTATACCTATTCTTTAAAAAACAAGAATTTGATAAAGAGGTTTTGGAGAAGTCTCCCTTACTTTCTACGTTGGCAAATATGGCTCGCCCGAAATAAACAAATATTTCAAAACATAAAGCCGGAAGTTAGGAAAATTTTAGCCAAAACTTAGGGATTGGCTTCTGAATTTCTTTTTGAAAAAGGAGAAAAGAAATTGGACAAGAGTATCCTTCAACATGAAGATAAAATTTGGATCGACTTTGTTTTAGACAGAACTCAAATCATGGGAAACCCTCTCAAAACCATTCTCTGCAAGCCCAAAGATTGGAAAATTCGTCTCAAAGAAAGGGATTTTTTGATCTGGTTAAATTCCCTAAAAATGCCATGTCTTTTTTTATGGAACTTCAAAGTCCAACCCGCGTAGAGCAGGTGATGGAGTTTACATCATCAATCATGAGAATGCAAGCTCGATATCCTTCAAGTGGGGACTTGTATAGAAACAAACAATAAAGCAGAAGCGTATGGGTTTCTATTGGGATCCCAAATCCTAAGAAGCACAAATTATATGAACCCAGTCATCATTGGGGACTCCTCATTCCTAATTCAACAAATGATTATGTATACAAAGCCAAAAAATGTTGATCTCGGCCAAATTACTACCAAAATCCAACATTAGCCAAAAACATTAGGAAATGTTTCCTTTTTTCACATTCTAAGAGAGAATAATAAGGATATCAAATGTCAAAATTTGCCAACACCTAAGGTCTCCCTACCATACATAAAAGGCACCACTGATAAAATTACTAAAATTCTTAATAAACACAACATTAATGTAGCCTTCACCCCTACTAACACCATTAGACAATTACTCAACTCAGTAAAAGGTCCCATAAACCCTAACCTTCAAAAAGGTGTTTATGTTATTCCTTGCTCATGTGGAAAGGAATACATAGGTGAAACTAGAAGGCCTTTCAACATCAGGATTAAAGAACACACTGTTGAATTAAGAAGAGAAAGGACCTCAAAATCTACCTTAGCATAACATGTTCATTCTTCCTATCATTATATTTGCATGGAAGAAGCCAAACTAATTAGAAAAGAGGACCACTATCTTAAAAGGAAAATTAAAGAAGCCATTGAAATAGAAAAACGAAAGAACAATTTGAACCGGGATGATGGATTAAAACTGAGCAACACCTAGAAACCTTTATTTGAAATCTTAAAGAATCAATGATTAACACATATCCCTTATAATAATTTATTCTCTCATTCATAATAAAAATTATCTAACATCCTCTTGGTAAGTAAAAAAAAATATAATAAAAACACATAAGCAAACAAATAAATGATTCTCATAATTAAATATTTATCAACTCTAATTTTAATTTCATTACTAATCATTAAAAAAAATGTGATCAGAATTTATAAATTATAGTAACATATGATTAAACAAAAGTAGTAAAAAAACTCAATTAAAATAATTTAGAACACACTAGAATTTAGATATTCTAATAAACTTTAGTGATTTAAACTAACTAAACCCTTAATGGTTTTAAGATTCAACATATGTCAGTTCATTTATTAAAAATTAAAATCAAGAATCCTTAATAATTATTAATTATAAATAAAAATAATAAAAATAAATAAATGAACATCCTATTTAACATAAAATTTCTCGATTCTAATTTTAATTCATTACTAATCATGTATTAATAAATAAAAATAAAATCATAAATTTATGAATTATAATATTAGAAGCAACATATAGAAAAATGAAGAAAGAGTTGGAATAATTCAAACTAAAAACAAATTAAATTTAGTGAACACTAGGGTTTAGATATTCAATTAAATAAGTTAGTAAATCCTTAAAAATAAAAAATAAATAAATTAAATAAATAAATAATAAAATTATATATATATATATATATATATATATATATATATATATAATTAACAAACTGATCAGATATGAGCCGACTAAATTTCTCATAGTATTCCTCATATTTATACTCTGAAATATAGCTCCTAGATACAGCACCAATATCTTAAAATCTATTGACGCATCCCTTGATGATGGACTCACTTAGTAGTCTGAAACATTGGGTTCACAAAACTCTATAACAGGTCATTCCTCCTCTAAAAAAAAAATTCCTCATCTATATGGATTCATTATTTAACAACAATAAGTTGGCTAACAAGCATGCAAATAATGATTGCCCCCGACCCCAGGGAGAAGTAAAAATAAATAATGAGATCCTCTCCAAAGTCATCCCCTAATTCCCCTCATTCCTCCCCTCTCTCGCTTGTTTATCTCATGTTCAAAAAATATCTCTCTCAACTCTCATACCTCCACTCTATGGTCAACATCCTTATCCTTTTGAACTCCTCACCTATCACAAATCCCATCTCAAAGTAGATATGCATCCCTCCTTGAGCCAATTTCTTTGCCATCTTCGCTTCTCAATACCATTGTAATCATGCCTCCTTAGACCATCGAGCTTGCCATTTGACTCTCCCTTCCTATTTATTCATGTCTTCGCTTTCATTCCCTTGTGTTTCCATATTCTTTCTTCTTCTCACTTAAGCATTTCCTTTATTCTTCCCCTGCAATGCCAGTTTCTCCCCTCTTCATTCTCCTCATCTCCCTCAGTTCCCCAGCTCTCTTCGGCATGGATCCCACTAATCTATTTCCTAATTCTCAATATTGCCCTCACTACAAGTCTATCATGGTATTTTCATATCAGATTCGAACCATGCACATTCAGTGGCGGGATAAATGCAAAACAGATATTGCGTATCTCTATTATCAGTGCAATGAGTACAAAAAACAATTCGAGAAACTCAACAACATATGTGCTCATTTGGAAAATGTAATTAGTGTGCTGCAAGATATGGTTGCCAAAAAACGAGGAGAATGCTCAAATACTTTGGATTGTGGCAGTAAGAACCAGAAGCTCAAGGAAAATTCAGTCAACAAAGACTAAGAGGAATATCAGCTCATGGCTTTCCATGATTCTCCTTTCAAATCAACAGAAATTACTCCCTGCTCTCGGCATTTTACTTTCAACCATATTTAGATATTTTATGCAAATGGATTCTGCTTCTTTAACAGTTTGTTAGATCTTTTAATTTAAATGCAGTAGGTAAATTAGGAACTTTTGAAGTTAATGTAATAGCAGGGAATGAAGAATGAGGGATTTTTTTCTCTCCATCTCCCTTGATCGCTTCTGCCTTCATGTCTTGGGGAGCCCTGCTCCCTTTTATTTTGGAATGAATATAATAAACCCGAATTTGTTTAAAAAAATGATTAAATTAGCTTAGATCCATCTTAACTTCAGATCTATCAAGCATCCAGAGGGATCAAATCTCTTGAGATTCGAATCTCTTTTAGAGTGAAAAGGGATTGGATCCCTCTCGATGCTTGATAGATTCGGAGTTAAGTTGGATCTAGGCTAGTTATAACTAATTAAAATAGAAGTGTAATATTTCAATAAAATACAAAAGTTAAATATATAAATTAAACATATGTAAATTAAAAAAATATTTTAATGTATGAATGTAGGCTTCCATGATTCATGATCATATGCCACGTCTCTTCTGGATAAATCACATAGAAGTTTTAAGGTCGACACGTCTCGAACCACTTACTATTATTAAAGTCATTTATTATTTATATGTGTGTGTGTGTGTGTGTGTGTGTGTGTGTGTGTGTGTGTGTGTGTGTTATTTTTTCTTTGTAACTTACAACCTAAATTATATAAATTTATATACTTATAAACAATTATACTAGAAGTGTAATATTTCAATAAAATATAAAAGTTATATATATATATATATAAAAGAAACATATGTATATTAAAAAATATGTTAATTTTCAAATTTGATTTTTCATTTATTATTATTTCTACATAAATGTGCTAAGATTTTATTAAATCTACGCCCAATCACAGTAAATATATGAGGAATTCAATACATTGCCACTTTTCAATGCGATCTTCCTTTGCGGTAATGACTAAATTAATGGGAGACAGATCTTAGTATTTTTTGTAGGTACTACAACTAAGTTGTTCTACATGTTTACAAGAGTAGGTTCTTACAAAATGCGACCATAAGAGAATGCCAAAACAATACATTGAGCTATTTGGGTGGGTTTTGGAGAAGAGAATCCACGCAGAGTTGGGAACCTAAAGCCAAGTTAGAATTCGTTTCATGTTGATGATTTTCTTTATTGGATGTCTTGCCTCTTGTAAGAGGTGGTTCAACTGCATTCGAGGAGAAGGATTTTTCAGCATTATCTCCCATCCATAATTTTGCATGAGTTGCTCTAATTTCCATAACTTCCTTGTAAAACTTTAGGGTAGACCAATTCAACTTATCAAGAATGGAGGGTGTCAATTCCAATGCTCTTTTCTAAAAAAATGAGTCTTGACCACGAAGGTCAACCTGATAAGGGGTTTTCTCTTCATTTTCCACTAGCACTTTTGTATTTCCCTAATCCCTATTTGAGGATTCATCCATCGGGGTTTCTTCTTGTTTTGGATATTGAAGAGACTCAAAAGGATTTTCACTAAAGGAAGGATCTAGGATTGGATTTGCTTTCATAGATTTATTTAGGGTTGTAGCTTTGTTCTATTGATTCCCTCTTCATTTTTTTGTAGTTTCGAAACTTGTCTCTTTAGAAGCAGGGGCTTGTGCCTGCTCCTTTTTTTTTCTAGGGACAATTTTTGGCAAAGTGCCTGTGAACAAGATAATCAATGCCTTAAAAAGGAATATTATCATAGTTCAATTCTTGTAGATGGCTCCATTATCCAAGATTTATCTTTAGGGCTTTCGGTAAAGCTTCATTGAGTTTTACCTCAACACAAATGCAAACAAAAGAAAATTGCCCTCCTTTTGGATCTGCTTTATCTAGATAGCAACTCAGTTTGTCACCAATATCTTTTAGTTCATTAGGCATCCAAATATGAAGAGGGAGGTGCAACAGCCAAACCCACACCAGAACGATAGTGATCTCAAAGTTCGGATTGAAATCAAGAGTCCATGGAGTGATAAAGAGACCTTTGGACCCCATGAAATATGAACCTGGTTTGAAAATCAAATCTCTTTCCATTTTGTTGAAAAACAAAAAGACATAGAAGTTTAATCCAACTGCAAAGAAAATTATCTATCCTTGAAGCTTGGGGGCCATTGTTCCATGGTCCAAGTTTCAACAACTTTTGGATTTGGCCACAAGCCCATAAACTTGTCAACTGATGATTTTTTTGAGAGAGCTAAGACTCTCTTGCATGGATCTAAAGGAGAGAGTTCCACTGCATGGATCTTAGCTAATTTCTTCACAAAATTTTGGAGGGGGTGGGGGTGTGGGGGGGGGGGGGGGGTGGGAGGAAGAAGTACCCTGAGGTTTTTGATCTTGCACTAGGGCTCTGGATGCTACCTCCTCCTCCGTCACTGCAAACAGAACGATTTAGCAAAGAGAAGACATGGATGGAAATGGAAATGAGTGAAGCTATAGGTTTGAAGATGTGTCTAGCGCAGCGATCCATAGATCTAAACCATCCAAATGGGCTTGAGCTTTCTCCGGACCTGCAAGAAAATATTTGACGACTAGGGAAGCCCTATTCACCTGATGTTGAAATCTGCAACTCATATTTATATTTAGTCTAAAGCCTAAAATCGCTTTCATTTATTATTATTATTATTATTATTATTATTATTATATCATACACATTTAAACAATATAAATTTATATATCAATAAATCGTTATAATAAAACAGAAGTATAATATTTCTTTTTTGTTTGTTTGTCAAGTTGTTTTTGTTCCTCCAGGCTTGACCTATGGCTTGAGAAACCATGACCCAGGGGCATATAAGCCATCGAACTCCCTCGGGGATCGCATCCAGTCTGGGCCACACCAACCCTAAGTTGAATTTAATGCCCTAAGTATGTTGAATTTAATGCCAAATTTTATTTTCAAAATTTTCACTATCGGAATATGTCAAACTTTAAAGTTGTTGAATGCAGACATGACTTAGGTTTCGAAATACATAAAAGTATTAATATAATTTTATTTTATATTAAAAAAATATGTAATTTTAATATAATATTTACTCTATTATTTCCTTCAACATAATGTTTAAATATTTTATAATATTTTCATATATATATATATAATTAATATAATAGAAGTATAATGTTTCAATAATATATAAAAGTTCAGATGTATATATATATATATATATATATATATATATATATATGATCGTTGTTATTTTTATTTATAATATACACACTTAGATACATTTATAAATCGTTATAATAGAAATATAATATTTCAATAACATATAAAACTAATGTATATTAAACAAATATTTTAAATATATATTTAAATTTTGTTTATATATATATAAGAGTTATAATAATTTTTCCAATTATATATATTATAATTTTTAACTTTGTTTAGTATGTCGAATTTAATGCCAAAAGTCGAACTTTAAAGTTGTCAAATTCAAACATGACTTGGGTTTTGAATTACATAGAAAATTAATATTAATTTGATTTTATATTAAAAAATTATGTAATTTTAATATAATATTTATTTGATTGTTTTTAATAATAAATTTTAATATCGAATTTACATTCAAATATATATATTTTTATATAGTTTCATTTTATTTTTAGTCCCTATCGTTTAGCATGGGACTATAGTAATAAAAATTATGTTTTTATCATTAGTTCATGTTAGAATTATTAGTCTCTTTTATGTATACTCTGTTGCCTTCTAACCATATGGAAATTCATTTGATTGTCTCATTTGGCCTGTTCCTGAGGCGACAATTCAATTGATCGTCTCATTTGGCCTCTTCCCAAGGCGGAGAGGTCATAAGCATATACTATGTTCAACTTGTGTCTTTCGCATTTCAGAAATGTAAAGTAATGCTAGCATTAGTTTGATTACAGTCAATGTTTTCATAAATCCTTGTCTTTTTGAAAACTTTATATGGCCTTCTACAACTTCCACCTGGACAACCATGCAAGGCAACATTTCTCCTT
This sequence comes from Pinus tabuliformis, assembly GCA_031772625.1. Taxonomy (NCBI): domain Eukaryota; kingdom Viridiplantae; phylum Streptophyta; class Pinopsida; order Pinales; family Pinaceae; genus Pinus; species Pinus tabuliformis. The sequence goes on from CM062805.1 coordinate 785,132,367, forward strand.
TCTTCAAAAGGAATTGGTTTGTTTTTTCTTAGCGACAAGGATGCAACTGGATGCAATGTAGCAACACTGACTCCATGGAATGGCATCCCAATGCCAACACTAAGTTCGCGACTCTATGACAAACCTATTTGGTATAAACTTGTTCCACAGAAATTTAAAGTTGAAGTTTCATTTCTAGTTTTACTTCTTGAAAACACTTGTTAAAAGAGTAAAATTATATATGCAACATATACATTAGGGCACCGCCTGTGTAATCTAGCTTGCATATATATGTGATCCTGGACTAGGCAGACCTAAAATATGAGAGAGACCAAGGTTGCAAACCTGAAAGACAAGAGAGACAAGGGGAAAACGCAACATTAATTACAATCTGCAAGGTGAAGGGAAGATATAAATCTAATCATGGGATGTGTGCCTTGTTGTGGTGATTACAAAGGGTTGAAGCGAGGACACTGGAAGGCTGAAGAGGACTAGAAGCTCATTAATTATGTTCAAATCCATGGCCTCGGTAATTGGTGCAACCTTCCCAAACTTGCAAGTATTCTCCTTTTTGTCCTGTATATTAAACCTGAAAATGTGTGGCATGGATTTTGTTTATTTTTCTCTTTGTTAACCTAAACATTATAGCTTGTTGCATTAGCAGCATATAGAATGCTTGCAGTTACATGTAGTCTTTTTTGAACCCATATCTAAGATAGTATAAATTACCATTTACCTGTAAGAAATTATGGTTTCTTTGCTAGGAGATAGGGCCCAAAGACAACATCCAATTATATTCTCTTGATGCTAGAGGTCTAAAGGGACCTACTAGAATGCTAGTAGTAAAATAATCTGAGAAATCCACTTCTTCTAGGCTCCATAGAACAGTGAAACCCCCTACAAAATTTGTAGTGTCAAAGGTAATGGATTTACACTACTCCAAACGTTTTTAAGCTATTTCATCCAACCTTTCCTAAGATCATGTTGTTTCTTGCAAGATAACTATACCAAGTCATTATACAGAGACGAAACAAGGCAGTGTTACCAATAGCAGAAGGAAGAAGAAACTATAGAAGAGCTTCAAGATCTCAACCTGCTAGTTTCTACTTAGTCGATATTGCATTCGCCATTAGAAATATGATGGAATGAGTTGTGAGATGATCCTCAATAAGATTGTCAATAGATAAAATATCATCCTCGATGCCATCATTATCTTCAGCATCTAGATTCCATATCCCACTGGAATGAGTTTTGAGGCTTCCCCAACAAGCTATCTATTTTGATGTTGTGTATTGTTTCCTCTATTTTTTGCATATCTATTAATCATCATCACTTCCAGAACTGAAGACTTCCCACTTATTAATGGATTTATGGAGCTACTAGTGCTAAGCCACACGTGTGAGTTGCACGCACACCCTTCCTAGCTACTGACCAAGTTTTAACTTTATATTAGGTATTATATTTAATTTTTTGTTTTTTATTAATTTTTCTCAAAATGTAAATTTAATATAAAATAAATTGGTGCATGCAACACACCTATATACCTCATCCTCTCTCTAGGTATCGGAAAATGAATGTTTTATTGTTTCTATCAGATTTATTTACCTAGCGTAAATGTAGTTAGCTTTTTTTTTCTAATTTCTTATGGTCAATCACAATCAGAATTGAGGTGCACCTTCTTGATTTTTTCACTAATTATGGGAAGATTCGATTTTCCTGTTGGGACACGAATGGTCAAGATAATTTAGGTGGTCTGCGCGATGGTTACTAGTAAGTTCTTTGTTTTTAAATTTCTAGTAAACATATTATTCTTATCCATTTAGTGTTTTGGAAGTTGTTCTTTCTTATATGTTTGTGATGTTTGTAAAGGGTCGTTCTCTCTCATTTGAGTGCCCATAAGATAGAGGCTATTGTTATATATGGTGTTCTTAGCCTGCCTTCAAAACATAAAAGCACCAAGAGGTTGCATACCTATGAGATCAGCTGAAACCTATTGTTTCTAGCAAGGATTGCTATGGGGAATGCCACTTGTCAACTATGTTAACCTCTTTCTAGTTCACCTCTTTGGCACAAAGTAGAAGGGAAGGGTTTGGGAGAATATATTTATGTTTATGTGGATGCTTTATATCCCTGGACTTTTGTAATCTCGACTTGCATGATCTAGTTGACTAGATTAAGTTTATAATAATTCATGGTTCACATGATCTTCAAATTACAGGAATGTCCCTTTACAACTTGTCTATGTGGGTCATGGATTCCTCTGACAATAATCTTTCCAGTTTTGATAACGGACCTATTGGACTGGTCTCTTTGACTTCTAAGCATTTTTGGGTTCTTTGTCTTTTAAATGATTGAGTAGTAGCTAGAGATTCAACCAGGTCAGTACTAATATATTTGACTATGATCATACAATATCATAAAACAGAGGAAACTATCAAACTGTTCTATTTATTGATGGTATTGTATATCCATATATATGGTTTTTTTTAGTATGATCAATGGTAACAATACATAGCTATCTACCAATCAATATCACGTGGGTAAATTTGTAGATTACTTTCAGTCACTTTATAGACATGGTTTTCGGTAAACTGTTATATTTTTCCCATGAATAGATGTTGGATGCGGAATTTTCAAATTCATCAGGGGCTTGATGTTTGGATGAGTTTAGATGTTGGACTTCAAAACACTAGAGATGTTTGTCTCACCTTGGGAAGGTCTTCATATATCTGAGAAATTCTATTTATAGGGGTTGACATTATCATTGTGTTGTTGGGCTAAAGTGCTCTTTCCTGAGACCTTGAGAAGGGTTGCTCACTTATTTTTTATTATGGAGCCTGGTTGCTCCTATTTGATTGTAATATTTCATTGGAGGCATATTACCAGATTTGGTTCATGATTTGACTCATGGCCTTGAGGTTCGTTTATGGTAAAAGATCCCAATGTTGAACCCTTGGGGTTAGCCAATGGTAAAAGGCTCTCAAGGAGGGCTTACTCATAACTAGTATGCAAGTGTGCTATAGAAGTCTAGTAGCACAAGTTAAAATGGGTGTATTTGCAATGTTTTCCAAGTATTTGATTAAAGCTACAAGGATTCTGCAAGAACAAGGCCTATGTTATAATGCTTGTAATATTGTGTCTAACATGACTTGTGTGTACAATTGAGACATATTTTTATGTTGAATTGCTTATATAAGTTTTAGGTTGTGCTTTTGATATTATTTCCAAGACTAGGGTCACTGCATAGAATTTCATAAAAATAGGAATTAGAGATTCATATTTACATTCTAGAATGGAATCTATTGAGATTCACTGGGTTGCGTTGTTTCTAGTGGCCAGCAATTCGTAGTAAACAACTTGCAAACTTTCAAGTATGATGTTGGATTGGTCTCATTCATATGGACCTTAGTCACTGCTACATTGGGCAGGTTTCCTGGAACACAGGCTTTCCAAACTTACAATGGCTTGTCAACATGGTTGTGATTCAGTTTTTGAAACCAGGGACATCTCCTCGAGTTATGGATAAATAGTTGAGGCTAGACATGTCACATGAGTTGTAGTTGTTTTGATGGAAGATTCCATGTTGCAGAATTTTAAATCCATGACCACTGCTTGAATTTTCACTTTCCATCTCAAACAACAACCATTCATCAACCTTGAAAGGCTTGTGGGATCACATTGAGTGATTTGTACATAGTGATGTTATTTGTTTACCCTTTTTGTGTTGTGGGAGAAGGCTAGTCTATAGAAAAATAAGATCTGATGCAAATGCAACTACACACTAATGCAAAGCTAGGTCCTATCAGAGTTTTCCTCCTGCCCTAAACTAATATTTCTATTTTTGGTTTTCGTGCAGCAATATTGGAGTCTTCATAAGTATCACAAAAATGAATCTCTATAGGCCATGGGGCCATGTTTCTTTTGCAAGTCTATTCCTTTTAGACATGGGGACCTAAATATCAATGAGATAGCTTTGAAGAAGCATCTCCTTTGATACACACATTTTAGATCAAATGCACTTAGCATAGGCTCATGGTGTTTCTCTCTTCTTGTAAAAGCCTGAATATATGATTTTCCGAGAAAAAAAAAAGGAAATTTTAAATGGGAATAATAGGATTAATATGCTAATGTGCTCATAGTTGCACCTTGTCACGTTGATATTGCAGAGGAATAAAGAGAATTCTTTGTACCCAAGACTTGAATTAAATTTATAGTTAGAAAGCATATTGATATGGTATATCTATCCATCAATTTATGTACAAGTTATATCAACGTTGTATTTGGAAACAAATTGATTTCCCAATTGGTTTCCAGTGGAATAATGCACACGTTGTATTAGTGTTCCCTATTAAAATAGGGAACTCGAGCCCAATAATTATATTTTTCCATTTTTTGCACAGAGCTTAGAGTGCGATTTAAATGACGCTTTCTAAGCTAGTGTTGTATATAGAGTATTTCTTATCAAGAGTATTTATGTTGGGGATCTAGGGCACTGGATAACATGAGGGTAGAGAACATTCTTGGTTCTCACATCCTATTTCACAATTTAACACACCATGTATTGACTAAACCACATTTCATTACTATATCATCATTTTGATTTCTTCAATAAGGTGTCTCACAGGTTCATCAATCTCCCTCACCTATCAGCAAATATGTTACACGATGATCCATTTTTTACACGCAAACTATCATCTCACAACATATCTTGACGTAAATGTTCAATGCACAATCAATTACTCCTACAACCAATACCCATCATACTGACTCAACACATTGTTTCACAAAATCTATAAGGCCCTTGATTCTTTGTTCATGAATAGTAGCTTGATGATTTCTAATGGATCAGTTCCAGTGATGCATGAAACTTGGTCTTGAACCATTCAAAACATACTTATTTGCAGTGATGTAAAGCCAAAGGAATATGCCTGTCTCAGACAAGTTGTGCACAAGAATTTGCTACAGAGAGCTCGGATCAAGATTTAGAAAAGAACACAATGAAAATTTCTTTAAATCCCATAGACCTTTACAAGGAAGCTCAGCCTTATTTGCAGATGACCCATCACAAACTTGTGCAAAGGATTGCCTTAGCTTTTCATAGAACACTTGGTGAAGAAGTATGAATCTTTGCACATAAAAGGAGGTTGAATGTGGTCTTCAACACTTTACCACAGGGATCTTTGAGCTTTTGCAATTGACAAATAACTGTGAAAGAAACAAACTGAAAGCCCTTAGTATATGAATCTCTATCACAAGGATGGGAACAACCTTATGTTGACTATTGAATTGGCTTCACAGAAAGCTAAGTATGTAGGTTGTGGCTCTTTGAAGATCCCAGCGAGGCATTCTAAGGTGCTACCATCACCAACAGTTATATACATTGGATTTGATTCATCTTGCTCAAATTTAATATGCTCCATCTCTAATGTTATATTTTATATTAGAGATTCTATAAGACCGCTCATATGCATGAACATGGCCTAAAAATAATGTCAACTTTGTATTTTATGAACCATGACTCAAACATAGTTCACACACTCTTTCCTTCCATGTAGTGAAAATTGTTACTATTGTAAAGTGCAGCATGCATAAGAACAATAAGCCAAGGAGTTTTCTCTCTATCAACACATTGTAACTCACTCAACCATACTCACTAAGGAGTATATTTCTCAAATGATGAATAAATTAATAACATAATGATGTGTGTTGACGCACATTTGATTGAATACCAAAGAGGTGAGGTGCTACCAGATGCTCTGTAAGGAACTTGATATCTATGGAAATAAGGCTCAAATGGAACAATTTTCCCAGTTTTGGTCCAAATTCTATTTCATGATTTCCTGCAGTCTAGATCCAAGTGTTACCTAACTATTTCTATTTTAGAATTGTAAAAATCAATGGCTACTTCTGGACTATTTCTTCCATAGAGATAAAATATCAGTGCAATAAGTCTCTTCTTTCTAGCTTGGAATTGACAAGTTTTTGGTGTCAGTTCTGTGTTAAGAGACTATTCCTGCTAAAAACAATAATTATTTGTTTAGCATGTTAGTGAATTGGGATGGCCAAAGTGAATTTTACTCAACTGGTTTTGTTCTGCATATAGCATTTTAATTTGGGAATGAGAAGCCCACCCAAGACAAATAATCTCTACTAGTGTTATGTATGGAATTTTACTCAACGGGTTTTGTTCTGCATATAGCATTTTAATTTGGGAATGAGAAGCCTACCCAAGACGGAGAAGTACCTTCGCATGGAGGACAAAGATTTTCCTATTAGAACCACCTGCTTTCCTTGCGTTATTCTTGAACTTGTCTCTTTTTTGTTATTCCTGAACTTTCTTGATTTTGTCCGAGACAACACTACACCCTATCAGTGATCCCATAGCTTTTATTTGAATTTCTCTATGAAGTTTTCCTTAGTAAGAAGGTCATTTGTTTCTAATAAGAATTTTCTTTGGAATGAGTTTTTTCACATAGATCTAAAATAACATATATTTAACTGATGCCAAGCATTCTAGCTGACTAATTTCCTGCTTGAAATCCCTATTTATAGCTAACTACATACTTGACATTACCAACTGCTAAACTTCCTATTTCTAATAAGGAAAACTGTTAGTCGAATTGCTTCTTCATGCACTTGTTTTCATCATGTCTAAGTCTATTGCAATAGTCACATTTGATCCTCTTATGTTTTTTTTCAGTTTTTTGTTGGCACAACACTTTATAATCTTGACCTAAGCTCAGATCAAATTCATCTAGTAACTTTTGTTGGTTTTTTTGAAAGCACCAATTAATAGTCTTGAGCAGCAATCTTGGAAATAACTAGCTTCACATCATTAAAGAAAGCAATATTGTTTTGATAGCATGAATTCCTCATTTTACTATATTGCCCTTTCCCTTCCTCTGTCCCCTTCATACAATGCTTAGGCACAGACTTTTTGCTCAACAACTACCCTTGTTTTATATATAAAAACATAAGATAGATAAAACCATGGAAAATTACATATCCAAAAATATTATATAAATTGTAATTCAAATATGTAAACACAAAATAGTTCAAATTGTGGTTCAAAGTAGACATTACATTAATACATGTTCATATTCAAATATAGTTTTTTCACATTAATATAATTTCATTTTTTCATATAATATTTTAAAATAGACATTACTTTTTTACGTAGTTTTAAATTACTTTTACATATAATGATAAAATAGAGTAATACAATACAAAAATAAATATCTAAAAGTATTATATAATTTAAATTGTAGTTTACAATAGACATTACATTAATATAGTTTCGCATTTAAATATATATTTTTATATCAATATATTCATATAGTCTAACTTTATAATTTTACGTATTTTAATGCTTTTCATCTTCAAGATATTATGGTCAATATTTATTTTGGTTTCAGAAATTCCCTTTCTTTACTTATGGATCAAGGCATTTGGAAGTTTCTACCCTTTGAGATTACTGCATTAATATTTCTTTGGTTTTCGTTGTCAATGTTAACAATATCTATAATTGGTTGTCAATGTTGGAATATTGGTTTACATAACCTTTTTTATTTTCTCGTTGTAATTAATGTTTTATTGGATAATTTGGATTTCTCATCACCTTAGTACATATCGAAAAGAGGTGATTTATTGGATCTTACCTTAATTACAAACGCCACATATCTTCTTTTCTTCTTCCTTTTATTGGTTCAAGATACACAGTTAAGTGTATAATTAGATCAATGATTATGTTGTCTATCTCTACAACCTTCACCCATTTGAAGAATTATTTTGAAATTAATCTTCTTACGAAGACCTTTACATGTCTTGGATCTATTTAGGTTGGAGAGAGGCGCTTATTTTTTCTATTAGAGAGAGTTAGTTCATGAAAAATTGATTAGACTCTCCTCAGACAAATTTACAAATACATACAATCAAATTTCAACATTTACAGCGTTATTGATATGGCCTTGAGGAAGTTAGATATTCCTTATGGTGGTACGACTCCCCCAAAGGAGGTTGTCTTCTGTAAAGGAAACTTTTATTGGTTGTATTTAGATAAATATTATGATGATTACCCTACAAATGGGTACACTATATATTGGTTAGATATTTATAAGAATCTAGGGGTTGCAGGTGCAAGGGAGGGGGTCTCTATTTTTCACCCATGAGGACAAATTGAAATTAGTTTTGTTTGGATTTTTGGGCAAGCCTCCAACAATCAAACTATAGCGTATGGGATTTTTCAAGGTATTTCTCTAACTCATGTTTGCAAAGTTATATTAGATTATTCTTAAAAAGGTATTAGCCTTAAGGACCCACTACTTAATTCAATTTTCCTTCGTATCAGTATCCTTTTCATTAAGTTTTCATAATATCAATATTTTCACAATCTTTTGCACAACAACTTCATGGCATATGTAATCGAAAATGAGGAAATAAGCATGGAAGGGGGCTCATTTCTTATCCATGATCAAATATCCTATCATCCCATCCCATGATCATGCCCCTATCAAGAAAAGGAAATTTAGGTATTCAAATAGTCAATTATGGTGTTGATATGGTCATTAATGGCTATTGTGTGGTGGTGGAAATATTCTCCATCTACATAACACCCATGCAAGGTGATAAAGGATTGATTATTCCTTTGTTATTAATAAGGACACAAATATGCATAGATGGGTTGGCACTGTAATATATAGGAGATGAAAAGAGGATTTTTTAAGGTGACACTGAATGAGCATGGGTGGGAAGGAAAAATTCCTTTATGTGAGTTGACCTCAATGATTTCAATTTTCCTTTAGCACATGAAGGTTGATCCAATGTTGTAAGGATATATTATAGAGGAGATTGAGGTGACTTGTTTTTATCTCAATCAATTAGGAAATCAAGGGAGCAAAAGAAGAGTAAGATACCAGTGCCCCTTGTGGGATTCATTGCTTCAAATTGTCCTTCACCATCCCTTCCCTAGTAATAATTTGGGTATGGTTCTTGGTGGTATGGTCTCCAAATTAAATCTCCTTACCCTTGGTAGAAAATCAAAAATTTGTTATGTTTTGGTTACATGTATGGCTTGTTAAGTCTTTACTTGATCAAGTGATCCCCTGTGTCTCCTTTATTATCCATTTGAATTATAGGCTTATCTATGCTAGTATTTCCTCTCTAAATTAACTAGCGCTAGTCTTCAATTTGGTCTTGCAACCTCCTGATTCTTAGGCTTTGCCTTAGGAAATTTTCTCTCTTTTCATATTTTTTAATCCCACTTCCTTTGTGTCAAGAGGGGTTTGGTCCTATCTAGGTATTTTTCATCAATTCCTTTCGAATCTTTTGTTGGTGTTGAGCCACTAGGTCCTCTCTATTTGTCTTGAGGGAGTTTCAAATGTTGGTTGTTGCTCCCATGAATTGGAGATTTGGTCATGAAAAATGGGCAAGTTTTTCTCCTTCTAGCAAGTATGTTCTAAATTTATCATTACACGATTGGCATCAAGTTGAATAGTCAAATTTTGGATTCATTGCTAGGAGTATAACACATAAGGATTTTGGGAAAATTCCCTCGCCCCTAGTGGGTAGAGGACATGGAGAAATTGCAACAAAATTTAATTCACCTGCAACTCCATCACATATATATAATTTCAACCTCGATTGTAGCAATGGAACTTTTGGTTGAGTAGAGTCAAATTGAAAAGTGCGGAAGACAAAATACTGGCCCTCCATTAGGGAAAAGTTTAAGAAACCCACCAAATTATATGTATAATAAATGGGTGAATCCCCATGGTATATAGAAAAATGTATAGCCTATTTTTTCATTGATATAATGTACATATATAAATTTTTGGCGACTCTTTCACTCAATTATAAATTTTGTTAAATTTTGGCGAATTTTTCACTAGGTTATATGGTATTACAAATTCTTGGCTAATCTTCTATAAAAATAGAAAACATTGTAAAATATTGGTGATTCCTTGATAATGTATAAAAATATATATAATAATAAGAAAAATATTTAGTTAAATTATAATATACTAATTTTCCATGTTTTGGAAAAGAAAAATCACAAGTAATGTTACTCTAGGTTCTTATTATACACTATTGCAAATATTTTTGCATGTTTTTATCATGTTTTACCACAAAGGTCTTATCACATCCCAAGAGGAAACTAGTTGGAAAGGCACCCACGAAGGCGTGTGATGTTAAACTAAAGAAATTGTTTTTCTCAAACTTAGTATTGATGGATCTAGATAACTCAATTATATTTAATGTAATTCACATTATGTAGACTTCACATGAAAATAAGGTCTATGAATATCTATATCAAAATCATGAATATTTACATCAAATTCTTTTGTTTTCTCTTACATCGTTTTTCTAAAAGGTAGATACTTCTCCAATTCCTCGAGCTCAAATAAACCAACAACTTTAAAATATGGTGCTTCTTCATCATCTGTAGGTTTTTCACCTAATTTTTGGATCATAACTATTGTAGTAGTTGTTTCACTTTATTATACAATTGACAACTCTATTAATGTTGAATTGGTAAACAATTATTTGAAATCGCACAAAATGAAAATGAATGGAAGATAAATATGTATTGAAACTTAATTTCCTACACTGTGCAAAAAGAAATAAGGTAATAACACAAACTCATTAAATGACTACAGTTGGTGAGTTTAAAAAATATAAACAATAGTCTTTGCATGTTCATTACTTGGGAAAATATGTCACAAAACAATCATCATCAAGGGATTTTTCACTTCAAGAATGGTAGTGCACTAAACAGTCTATTGTTCACATCTACTAACATGTGATGTTTTTTTTGTATTGGTATCAAAGTATAGTTGCATTAGATGAATGTCAAGCACATGATAATAGGACTCCTACGATGAACACATAGGATCCTAGTGCATAGAGCATTTTTCTCTTTAGTTGACTAAGTAGATTTCATTTTCCTCTCTTAACAAACAATAAGTATTGTCAAATAAAATATAAAATAAACATAGTGGATTCTAAAAGGCGAAGATTCTTTTGTGACACCACAAAGTGAAAGGGAAAAAAAATCCTTAAATAATCAAATAGATAAAGAAAATAATTGCTCTTTTATGGCTCAAATTTCTCGTAATGTCTCATTATTCTTTATATGATTTAAAGATATTTTCCATTTCTTGGAACCCACCTTCTTCTTTCATGGTTAACTCCTTTCTGTTACCTTTATATTCTCTTTTCATTAGTAAACTAACTTCATATTTTATTTCTTTCTTTTTTACTTGATGATTATTGGAGTGTCCACTCAAATATTGGACATTTCAAATATTAACACACAGTTTATTGCAAAAAAATATCAACAATGGTTGAAAATGTTGATGATGAAGTAGCCTATTATATAAAACCTTGTGAAAAGGATATAGATGATAGGATTCTTGTGAATAGATTGATTAAGGGATCATGTGAGCTCCCACGAGACATCAACTAATCAAGTAATGCCACGAATGTTGAAGGAAACTATCCAAGTATGAAAATTAATCATGCCAACATATATGACTTGAAATGATTGGAGTAAGGATTCCTTTAGGCATACTTTATATATTCATTTATTTTTTATGATGGAATGCATGTATGATAATGATACCTAGGTGGGATATAATGAAGGAAGAAGCTTTTCATATGGAAATATTGTTATAATCCTTTTGATTCAACCATGAATTAGTATCTCATGATTGAGTCACATGACAATGAGTGAATGGGTAACATAATCATGTTATGAATTTGTATAACACATGAAATTGAATGACAATATATTTAATGTGTGAGACCATATTGTTGATGGATATGGAAGGATATAATATTGCACAAGTGCCGTAGACTTTAACCTTCTTGCAAATAGTGAGGAGCACCTATAGAGGAGAGGGTTCCTAAGGTAATATAGAGTAGAGAAGGGAAGTTCCTTGTAGTATTCCTAAGGTATAGATGGGAGGTGACTAGATGATGTGTTGAGGTGTTGGCTAGACCTTCCAACTGATGATGGTGGAATACATGGTATAGAAATGTAGTATTTTGATATCAAGTGACAAAGATAGATTGAGTAGATGTGATCATGAGTCTTAGCACATTGGTTTATTGGAATAAATATTTAGTTTAATCATCTAATAGTAGGTATGTTAAGTAACCCGTGTACGTTGAATCATAGTTCCATTTCATTGAGTATGATTAACAACTAAAAATGATTGAATTATTAGTTTGTTAATATTATTCTGATAACACCTCATGGACGGTAGTAGATATTGAAAGAAAGTATTATATGCATAGATACTCACATTTATTTGGTTGATTGAAAAGTTTAGGTTGTAGGTAGAATGGTCTCAAATATGAAAATGAGTGTAATTATGTAAGAAATATTAGGTGCTACAACACACAAGAGCCAAACACTATAAGAAGGAATCTCATACTTATGAAATATGATATTATTTATGAATTAGACTTGGAATTTATGAGTTGTATTATTATGAATATATATATGGTAATTGTATTTGTATGATACATGGTAGATGATGGCTATTGAAGATGGAATTATTCGAAGAAAGGCCATTGTTAGGACAAAGGAACCTTGTGATTGTCACACATTATATACTACTAGTGGATGTCTAGTAGTAAGTTAGTGCTCTCCTTACATGAGAAAACCATGACAAGATGGATCGCCTAAGGGATTGTTTACTAGAGAAGGGGACATCTAAACCTAGAGGGTGAGTGTATCAAGGAAGAGGAAACTTAAAATTTCATGTGGTGTGGTGGCTATAATCTTATGGGTGAGTTAGAAAAGATAATGAAATTAATTATTTCCTATGGAAGCCATTATATGGATAGATGCATATCCATAGAGATAAGTATTAAATAAAAAATACATACATATACTTGAATAGATGCTTACATCATGGAATCGATAAATCTTGTGCATAATATAAGTGTTTCTTGATAATTGTTATAATATGTATTCTTACTTGATTACTAATGTAGGCATATGTTGGAATGTTGAAGTATTGTGGTATACCAATATAGTGAATAGGATGCCATTTCAAATACAACTAAAGAATGAGGAAAAGAAGTGTTGCTAATGAGAAGAGAATATTTGTGATTTTGTTATTCGAAGGGGGATATCATAGAATGTCCTAGTATTGAATCCCATTGATTAAGTATACTTAATTATGATTAAATGTTCAAAAAAAATTAGCATGTATATTTTAATTACCATGCTTTATTTACACCATGAGGAAGAAATTTTATGGTACATTGAATAATGTAAGTATTATAATTTTGGAATTTAATAAAATAATAGAACTACTTGATATAGGAGAACATAAAAAATGGGTTATGATAGCAAGAGATGGGAAAGGTGAGAGGGTACCAGTGGGTTCTACATGCCGAATAGTCCTTAGTTTTCCATTTTTCCAAAATTTACTTTATTTTCTTCATCACCATGATCCTTACTAAAAATCTAGAAACTTTAACAACCAATCATGGAACGCATGTGGTGGTTGTGGAGATGTACACCTTCCACAATTACGAAATCAAGGTGATAAGTACCTTCATCATGGGAATTGTGAGCATGGTAAAGCCTATATGTTCTCACATTTTCTTTGAAAAAAATCATGTCCCCACAATAAGGGGGAAAATGAGGTCTCGTGGAGTGTTGCAAATGAGGTGATTTTTTTATTCATTCATTAATCATTATACCCCGCACACATGTGGTTGATTGGGAGGGAACAAAATCACGATTGGATGTAGGAAATTGACTGTAGAGAGGAAATGGTTCATGTAGTATTAGACGCATGTATGTGAATATCTGTAGGGAAGAAGGAATTATTCATTATTGGTCATTAGTGGACTAAGACAAGCAACATAGTACAATACAATGATCACCTAAATGACATAATTAATTATGGTTTTAAGGTGAATGGTGGAGGCCATTTCACATGCACATGAATAGTGGATGACCATTATGAAATCATGCAAAGAATATTGAAGAGAGATGCATGGGGCTAGCCACAATACAAAAGGAAAATCATATGGAAGAGAAGTAGGTTATAAGAGAGAAAGAAATAGAGGGAGAAATAAATTCATTCTCTCTTGGATGATGCTAACATCCATGAAAGTAGTTTTAGAGGTCTTGATTGATACTAGGAGGCTAATCAAGGAATAATAGAGACCATTTTGAATTCATGTGATGAGAACTACAAAAATATGTATAGATTATGAAATATATCAGGAAGATATTCAAATGGTTAGAAGCTAATTCCTTGGAAAAGAAGCGAATTCTAGATAGGGAGAACATAGAGAGATTCAAGAATTAGGTTGGAAAGGGATCCAAGAAAGATATCAATCTATGAGATGGAGAATACATGAATAGAATCTAAGGAGGAAAGCATAATGTGGCTTGAACGACCAAGCAAGGAACCCTTTAAAACTTGAAAAAGGTCAAGAACTAAGTAAATGTTGTTGGAGTTAATGGATAGTATCTAGACCCTCTATGCACACATAGAGGGAAAGCTCAGAGAATTTTGAGGGAATATTGAATAAATAAGGAAGGTATTTTCCTTTTTGTATGTAAGGAAAGCAATATGTCATCAAAATAGTTGTGTTGTTCCAAGAAAAAAAATTGGTGAGACAATGGTGTTAGCGCTTGAAATTTCACCTCAGGCTGAGAAAGGTAAACTTCAAGGCAACATCAAACCACTTAGCCTCGTAGCTAGCCCTACGGGGCAGGAGAGGGCTCTCTCCGACCTATCTCGATAAAGATCTTCAATGGGCGAGATAACCAATAGGGTAACACTGATTTTAGGCTAGTAAACTGATCAAAAGGGTTGATTTGGGATTTTTAGGGTTTTTGGTGGAAAATTGGGGAAATGGCAATTTTAGGTGCGGGGATTGGACACAGTTTTCGCAGGGGGTTCTTTGGGGCGAGGTAGGAAACAGTATTGATGCCTTTAATAGAGATGGATGGATGAGAATGACCGGTGAGGAGTTAAAGAGAGCAAACAATAACTTTGAATTCTCCTTAAACAGTAGAAAACATTGAAATTAAACAAACTTAAAAGCAGAGCATGAAAGTCATGAATTCTACTTTAACACTTCATTTGTTTAATGCGCAGAAGGAAAAGAAAGGAAATGATTCACATAACACAATTACAAGTACATAGAGAAACACACCATCAATACATGTAACCACAAGAATCCCAAAAAGGACTGCAAAACCCTGGTCTTCCTTAGCCAAAAATTGCAGAGATACAGTGAATAATACAATGATAGCTTCTCCCTCAAGAGTCCAACCTTCCAACCTCTGAAAATGACTAAGAAAATACATAATATAGGCAAGCTAACACCTTTCCTTGCCTCTAGGGGTCGAGCTCATCCTTCTAGGAGCTGTTTCAACCAATTCTAAACTGAGCACTAAAATCTAGGCAGTCAAAACAACTTGCCTCTATAAGCTAGGAAACCAATTCATTCATTTAATTTTCACCTATCTCATGAATGAATCTTCTAGAAGAGATACATAAGTGTAAAAGTGTCATAAAATTACATCATTTACAACAAGGAGGATAAAAATCAACTCCAAAAATTCAAACATAGTCAAAATTGCGTTTTGTTGAGCTGTAGGTTGAAATCCTGAGCAATTTGCCTGATGGGTCGCGTGCCATTCCTGGACGGGTCGCGCGCTTTTGAGAGCACTTTTGGGGCACTTTCAGGTGTCCAAATGAGGCAAGAGTAGGCTTGTTGGAAAGGTCTGTGAGTCTACTTTCCAACCCAACTGGAATTTCTAAATTTGGTTGTCATTTTCCCCTCCAAAATTGCAATCTCCCAAGACTGCTTTCTGTGTGTCAAAAATGTGGCAGAAAGTCATTTTTTGCTTGTTTTTTGACTTTCTGGAGACCCAAAACTTCATAAAATATCTTGGCAATAGGTGAGCATGTGTAACTTTTCATGACAAATCCAGAAATGCTGAGTTTTCCCGGAACGGAGTAGCCAAATGAAAGGGTCGCGTGGGGGGTGAGACCCGTTGAGGGGACAAAACCTGTTTTTTGCCTGAAAAAACCAAAAATGACCCAAAATGCTCAAAATTTCTTGGAATTTGTGCTGGGGCTGAGCTATTTAGTGCCATGCTCCTTCAAGGAAGCCTCAGCCAAGATGTGGAGGGGGTCGGACCTTTTTCTTCGTTTTTGTGCTTTGGCCAACCGCCTTTGGAGCACTTTCATCTTCGCCTTGCACACATGCATCCGTGCTCATTAATGATTCTTCATGTTTCTAAGCAATTTCTTATCTTGGTTGGCCTTGGCCAACAGCCTCTCCAAATGAGCATTGAGCCGGATAAGCATAGACTCTTGCTCAAAAATCTGGTTCGAGATGTTGTTTCAAGGGGACAAATAGCACAAGGGAAATGTTAGGGAAGGGAGACTTTGAAGGGAAATTGGGAAAAACATATGAAATAGGGAGTTAAGGGAAGGAATCATGATATATACCCCATCACATATTTATGATTTTCAAAGGTTTTATGAGAGGTAGGATTTAGGTTTAGTTTCTTGATTTTTAGGGATAGGGGTAAGGTTTAGGGCTTTTGGTATTTTTTGGTAGGGAGAATGAGTAAAATGACGAGGGAGGTGGAAATAGGATGTAGGGAAAAAGTGGGGGTGAAAAGGATAACCTTGAAAACAACAAGACAAACCCTAGCTCAACCAACACTTTGACCTTCTTGAGCAAACATGCATTGGATTCATTATTTCAAAATAATGGCTTTAAACAACATTCTCATGCTTTTCAAGCTTTGGCAAACAATGTATTTTCATAAGGAGAGGCCTACCTACAACCTTGAAGCAATCCGGGGTTATTTAGCAGCTTACTGGCGAAATTTGGCGAATGAATTCCCAACGGGTCGCGCACACTTCCCAACGGGTCGCGCGCCCTCAATGGGTCGCGCCTGTGTAATTTCTGAACTGGAATGGGCAGCCTGACGGGTCGCGCGCCCTCAACGGGTCGCGCGCCAGGCTCAACGGGTCGCGCTTTTGCAGGAGGCTTTTGGAGGCCTTCCCGGTGTCAGAATCAGGTGCAGGATAGCTCGTTGGAAAGGTCTTTGAGTCTACTTTCCAACCCAACTGGAATTTTTCAATTTGGAGTTCATTTGCCCTGTCAAAAATCAAATCTCCCAAGACTGGTCAAAAAGTGCCAAATGAGGCTGCCTCAAGGAAGAGTGTTGTTGCAGTCAACTTTTGAATGCCTTCCTCAACCCCAAATTTAGCTCATGATAGCTCATTGGAAAGATATTTGTGTCTAGTTATCATTTTACCCATAAAACAAATCATTTGGCCAACCAATCATTTCAGAGGTGTCTTTGATTCTCCTGAGGCAACGGTATTCTTGACATTTCTCTCAAACCATGACACCTGTGCAAAAAGTGAAAGAGGTTTTTCTTCCTTGGCATGTTTTGGACAGAAACCTCTCTCAGTTTCCCAAAATTCATCTTTTATTTCTCTAAAACATCTTTTGAGTGAAACTTATCCCGATGTGTGGAACAGGGGATTTTGCCGAAATGAAGCGGAATGAAGGGGATAAGAGGCTTCTAAATTCTTGGGGAAATTTTTGGAAGTAGGGCGGGATGTTAGGAAGCAGGGAAAAGTGGAATCTCAGAGATTGAGTGAGGGGAAGGGGTCCAAAAGGGAAAAACACAGGCCCAACCTAGAAAATTGCCAGGTTGTAGCTAGAAACTAGGGTTTGTGCAAAAATGAGGAATTTGGGGGATCTCAGTGATGGAAAGTGTTTGATAAGGTACTTTAAGGATAGGGGAAGGTGTATGAACATCAGGATACAAGTTTCGCTAATGATTTGATTGTCCAAGAGATATTGCCATCAAAACCCTAGGAGAAGGAAATGGCCTTGCCTAGGTGCCACTGAAGCATGAACAAGATGTAAAATGACTCATTAGACACTGACATGATAATGAAAACCCTATGAATGATGATAAACTCAGCTGAATAGTGACATAGATTGGCATTTGGGCAACTTTTAGAAGGAGTGAAAGCAAACCCTAGACCTAATGCCTAGTGACCAAATTTTGCTTGAAAACTTTTTGAAATGAAAAAATTTGACCTTGACACTCAGAGACCACTTTGTAAGAGCATATTTGATCACTGGAGGAAGGCTAGAAAGACTGACACTAACAAATGGGATAGGTGATTTTTTGTCCTAAGATAGAATGATTTCCCTAAAATTGTTCTAATTTTCCTTAGTGGCATCATAGCTTCAATTGGGGTGGCCTAGTATAAAAAGAATAAGCGCAACAGAGTGTATGGTTGTGTGGAACATTTATCTACCTAAGTTAATGTTGGCCTTCAACTTTCAAATAGATAGGTTTTTCCTTCAGTTTGTTTATTCAATTGATTAATGCAATGCACTTTGCTGGAGTATTTTAGTATTTGAATGTTGAATGCTGAATATATGATGGTACAACATTTTTACTAAGTATCATCATCTCTATTTATTTTTGGATGTGAGTGTGTCAGTAAACATCCATAATGTTATAGCTTGTGATGAACATGTTATGTGAATCAATATTTTGGTTATAGGATACCATTATAGATTGAACATGTTATGTGAATCCATATTTTCGTTATAGGATACCATTAGGGAATAACAAACTGTGGATGGAACATATGCTTTCTTTGTTAATGTTATGCATGAAACTAGAAATATATATTATGCCTTGTCTACTTAATCATACTCATTTCCCTTGTAATTTTTTTTTATTAAAATAAGAACTCGCTTGTTATACACCAAACTAGAGGTAAAACAAATATAGACAATTTTCAATAATAAAAAAATTATTAAAATTAATGTAACAAAAATTTAGATATAAAATATAATTTTGGAAGGGAAAATTCCAAAATACATACTTCCTCTATACCCCAGGGATTTGAAAACCAGGTTATCCATGAAGATTTTTCTTTCTCGAAGTGCTTCTTGAACATTTTAGATAAAAATCCATATGTACAATGATCACGGTGATTTTTATTGTTTGCATGTATGTTTTCATCCATGGGATATGAGGATCAACTCCTTAATTAAAACTATGGTACTTGGAACTAATAGCAAATTTGTACACACATGATCACAATCTTGTAGCTCCAAGGAAAACCTCTTTTACAGTGAAATTTTTTACTAAAGAATTTGCACACAATAGATCTGGAAAACTAATTGATTTGTAATATATACATATAGATCTGGAAAACTAATTGATATATATATATATATATATATATATATATATATATATATATATATATATATATATATATATATATATATATATATATATATATATATATATATAGACAGGCAAACAGACTTAAATTATATTTATTGATGTAAAAAATGAGTTCAATGTCTTCAAAAATTACTTGAGAACATGGATTTTGTAAACTACATAGCTTAAACTTGCAATTCTAAGGCATATTTTATTGATTTCAAACAAGATTGACCAAAAAATATTCTTAAAAAAGGGCCACAATGAGACTACTTAAAATGTTTTAGCCATAAAAAAAATATTTTTTTAGATTGCTTTATATAATGAATATATAGTTTTTTAATCATATATAATATATACACATTTAAATATTTTTCTTGAAATATTTTATCTTTGGAATATATTTTCCACATTAAAATGAGTTTTTTGTTATTAATTTATTTTTGAATACATTTCAATATTAATTAATCCTCGATAATAAAATATCTTATTTATTAGTCACATTGAAAATTTTATTATTAATTATATATTTTTAAATGTTGTCTTTAATTTTATATTAATAATTAAATAAAATACATATCTCCTTTAACTTTTTTACTTTTAATTACTCCTCTTAAGCATTGAAATATGTTTTTTTTTTTTTTTTTCCCCTGGGAAAAAGTCGTAATTTCTATTAAGATTAAGAAATTACATTTTGTATATACCGAAGCATTCATATATAGGCAGCGTTGCCTAGCATGATCAGTCTGGAGTACTGTATAATCAAAAATAAAACAGGTTGTCTCCTCGCAGGGAGCAGTCCCAAAAAAACTGTACACTATCAGTGTTCAATATTAGAGTCCATTGCTCTACGCGGAGAGCCATATATAGCTGTTATATCAAAATAGAAGTGTTGTATTGCACTAAACATAGTATAATCTACAGCTATGGTTAACCAAAACAGAAAACAAAAAGTAGATCTGTAAATGGGCTTTATAGCCCATTATCCATCTGGTCATCAAAGGGTCGATGATAATGCTGATAGAATGACCCTTCGATTTCCTCATGAATCAGCCAATTGTCTCCTTGCCTGTGCGCTGCCTCTTTGGAGAGTTGATCTGCAGTGGTGTTATGTTCCCTGTAGATGTGACGACAAGCAAATGATTCAAAGGAAGCAGTCAGACGCTTTGCCTCATCTAAAATATGTCTCAATGAAAAAGCATGACACTGAGATGTATCAGACAGCCAATT
Source organism: Pinus tabuliformis (assembly GCA_031772625.1). NCBI lineage: Eukaryota > Viridiplantae > Streptophyta > Pinopsida > Pinales > Pinaceae > Pinus > Pinus tabuliformis. The sequence continues at coordinate 785,152,849 of CM062805.1, forward strand.
GCAAACTATTTTGGAGTCTCCAAACAGCTGGAGATGTCTACATTGTTTTTGTATGGCAAAGTGAATGAGATGCTTGGTGGTGCAAAGTTCAACGTAGTTATTAGTTCCTCTGCCTAAGGGAATTTGAATTCTGTAGCTGTGAGTGTCGTTGATATGTAATACAGCTCCTCCCCCACAACCCTCATCTTGTGCAGAACCATCAAAAAATGCCCATGGTTTGGATTTTTCAATGTCCAAAGGTTTTAGGATACGTACAGGTCCAGTGTTATCTTCATCAGGTATCATGTTATAATCCGCAATGGTATGAAGAAGGATAGTAGGCCAATGGGGAGCCCTAAGATTGAAGATAGCCTGATTCCAGGCAATCCAGATTGCCCAGCATGCAAGGAGAGGGATATTGATGGCCTTTCTCGAATGATCATGAATCCAATTCTCCCACGCTTCCATTATGCACTGTCCATGCCAATTTTTCAGATGCGGGAGATGGGATATGATTCCATGCCAAAGTTGTAAAGCAGTGCAGCAGTTCAAAAATAAGTGAGTAGTGCTTTCTTCCTCTAGATGACAGAGATGGCAGCGGAAGGGACCGTAGAAGGAACGCTTCATAAGATTGGTGCCCGTAGGTACTTTATCAAAAAGGACATTCCACATAAGCAGTCGAGTACGCGGGGGAGATTTGAGTTTCCATAATGCCTTCCATGCAGGATGGATAATCTGGGGCTTATAAGGCTCCATGAGCTTTATATAGCCAAGCTTCGGGGTGTATACTCCATGTTTTGCATAAGCCCATATGATCTCGTCAGGTCCTTCTGTAAGCCTGATATGTGCTTGAGTGAGCGCATCCGTGTACTCAGCCCATTCATTGTGCCACTGTTCCGGGATATCTAGAGCTTGTGCATTGTTCCAGGCTTGTTGAAGGAAAGAGGAGTTAGCTTGATCGCCAATATGCATTATGTAGATGACTCCTCTGTTATTAAGATGTTCAATGAGCCCTTCAGGGAGTCTGTGAGTGTTCCCACATCCAACCCATGGGTCCCGTCCTATTCGGACCGCATTACCAGCCTTGATGCGCCATGTTAATCCTTCTCTTAATAAGGGCAGAGTACTAATAACAGCTTTCCATATGATGGATATGTTGTGTAAAGTTCCCCTTTGACTGCATATCCAATCCAACACATTTAAGGGTCTGATATACTTTGCATATGCGACCTTGGTCCATAGTCCATCCGTAGTGAGGAGTTGCCATCCAAGCTTGGCCGCCAGAGCCTTGGAGAAAAGGTCGAGCCTTTTAATACCCCAACCCCCCCATCGCTTTGGTTTAGCAATGGTGTCCCATTTCACCCAGGCAAAAATTTTGCCTGGTTGATGGCCTTTCCAAAGAAATCTACTGCATATATGCTGTAACCTGTTGAGTATGCCTTTGGGGATCCATGTGAGAGCCATCCAATAGACTGGTGTGGCTTCAATCACTGCTTTAATGAGTATCAATCTTCCGGCTCGAGAGAGGTATCGGTGGTACCATACCTGTAGTCTCTTTTCCACCTTGGCTATAAGCCATAACCAATCAGCAATTCTGTATCCATTGGGTTTCAGTCTGAAACCAAGATATTTGATACCTTCTGACAAGGTCAAGTTGTTAAATGGGAAACGCTGATTTGCATAAGTTATTTCATTGATAGAACAGCCAAAAGTAGTGATGGTGGATTTGTTGTTGTTGATCTTCATACCAGTAGCTTTCTGAAAGAGTAGAAATAAGTTGTGTAGTATTGAGGAGTCTCCAATGCTGCCATTCAAGAAGATTAGTATATCATCAACAAATAATAGGTGAGTAAGGTACAGGTTATCTGCAAGTTTAATTCCAGCTAATTGATGTCTTTCCCATGCAGATAATATAACTCTACTCAAGCCTTCCATAATGAGAAAGAACAGCAGAGGGGAGAGTGGACATCCCTGTCTGAGTCCCCTCTCTGATGTGAAAAAAGAGGTAGCTTCGCCATTTAGTAAGACACTGTAAGATACATTAGTGATACAGCTCATAGTCCATTTGATAAAGACATGAGGGAATCCCAGGTGAGTGAGCAACAGCCGTAAATAAAGCCAGTTGGTTCTGTCAAAAGCCTTGGACAGATCCACCTTAAGGATCATACCTTTTTGTTTCTTAATCTGCATGGTGTGCATGAGCTCTTGGGCAGTTGCAATGGCCTCATGGATCTGTCTGTGGTGCAGGAATGCAAATTGTTCGGCTGATATGTGTTGCGATAGAATGGGCTTAAGATGATTAGCAATTGTCTTTGCAATAATCTTGTAGAGGCAGTTGCAGAGTGATATCGGTCGGAAGTCATCAAAGGAATTAAGGGCATTCGATTTAGGGATGAGAGCTATGAAAGTGGATTTAATGGCTGATGATATTCGACCTCTTCTTCTGCTGTCTTCGACAATATTCAGGAGGTCATTGCCCAAGAGATCAAAGAATGCAAGATAAAATTCAATGGTCCATCCATCGGGACCAGGGCTCTTATCTTTTTTGAACCATTTCAGAGTAGCCTCCTGTTCTGCCATTGTCACTTCCTTATGTAGTTCCTCAGCATCTTCTTGCTCAATGTATCTGGGGAAGAGTTCTGCCACTCTCATGATTTCCAAGATGTTGGCTTCGACAGGGGCCTTGTATATACCTTTAAAATGTTCTGTAGCCAGTCTGGCCAGATTCCGCTGTGAAGAGACAGTGACCCCTTGTTCATTCTTTAATTCCCAAATAGTGTTTATTGCTTTGCGGCCATTTGCGAATTTGTGGTAAAATTTTGTATTTGCATCTCCTTCGGATAGCCATATAGCTCTGCTCTTAAGACGCCAGCTTTCTTCCCTTTCCTTCAAGATTTGTGTGCGTTTTGCAATAAGGGAAGTATAATTCTCCTTACAAACAGGGGATAGGTAAGTCCCATTAGATGAATCTTCAAATTCAACAATGACCCTTTCAGCCTCCTTTAATGTTAGGTTATCCTGGATGCGTTTTCGGTGAGCCCAGTTCTTAGTGATCTGATTGAGTTCTGTGAGCTTCCTAACAAAGCCCTCTGAGATGTCCTCTCCTTCTCTGATGGCATTGGATTGCCAATAATTATGCACCAATTGAATGTAAGAGGGATCTTGTAACCAAGATGCGTTAAATTTGTAGGGGCTCTTGATTTTATGAGAAGGGTCTTCGACCTCCAAGAAGATTGGCCTATGATCTGAAATGCCTCCTGATCCCACCCATTGCCGAACTCTGGAGAGTTCGCTCACCAGAGGTTCCTTGATAAGGAATCTGTCCAGTCTTCTTGCAAGGCTTTGATCTCCGCATCTGTTGTTAGTCCATGTATATTGGAGTTTAGCAGACGGTATGTCTACCCAGTGATGGTCCTCTAGAAGGCTGGATAAGCATTGAAATATGTTATTATGATCAACATTAAAATAATTAGTCATTTGTGCTCTCTATATATACATATGCATGCATGAAGTTGAGATTGAAATAAATTAATCAACATGCATATTTAAAAACGTTATTTGAGTCATGTACTCAAATATTTTTAAAAAGTTTTTTAAGTGAGGTACTGAAATATTTTTAGAAAGTATAAGAATTATACAATTTGTTGTACTCAAAAGTATAACATTATTTTTATTATTTTTAGTTACTTTATTTCTCTATAAAATTTGTTTAAGATTATGGTAGTTCATATGGACATTGAAATATTTTATTTGTGGTTGAGAGTAAGAGTATAACATGTATATTCATTTCTTTTTATAGCCCACATTTTTTATTTACAATGAAAATTTTGTGATGCAGGAGCATCTGGCTGACAGGACAAAGACAAAATGAAGGCGGTATGGTCTCTGAAGGGGATGGAGGAGTTAACTCACTGAATGGATAACGTGCTTGTTTTTTTTTACTTTTATTTCATTAAGTTGTCTAAGTTAATTTAGTGAACAGTAATTAGGAACAGTAGGATTAGTTAGTGTCACTGTTCTAAACAGTTAATTTACCTTTGTTAAAAAATGTTGAACGACAATGAAAAGTTCTGTACAAGAAATAACTGATGTAACTGATCGAACATAACTAACAACAGTTAGTAACAGTTTCCTAACAATGTTTTTAAAAGAGAAACAGAACACAATGTAAAGGGTTCGACTATCAGAGAAATGAAAAAGAAAGAGTTGTAGTTTTCTGTGCATATTCTCCTCTTCAACGTCCCTAAGACTGTTTACATTATTTGTGTGAAATTACATTTGTTTTATGTACAGTGTAGACTGTTGGTAATATCCTTACAGGTTATAATGCGACTGGAGTGATAGCAAAAACTAGAAGTAGAACGTAAGCACACAGGTTGCAGGCGGATTCAAAGAACGTGCGGTGGAAGACCAAACAAACAGACTTCGAGACCACATATATAATCGAAAGTCAAGAAGCCGGAATTAACAAGCCAAGACAATCAATTAAATTCTAAAATTGCCAGGTATGCGAATATACAGTCCATACAGTTTCATAATTGAATCAATATAAACGAGAAGATAGCATTTTGGTTCTTTATACATATATATATTCTGTTCGAAACAAAAGAGAAAGAACCCGTTCCATAAATATATTACCCATGCTTATGTCAAAGCGGGAACCAGACACAGTAACCCTCGACCCATTACAGTAACCAAACAGCAGTGTCAATCTACAGCGGAACTGTGTACAGACAGTGACTCGTAAAACATAAATACACAGACCCTAACAGTCATAGCCTGAAGCCGAACAGAAACAACTAGCAAACAGAGAATGACACTACCCGTGTCCAGTTGGAGCAGTCAAATTTCCAGACGCCGAAACCCTCGAGCGGCCATACCTGCAACAACAAACAGCAAACGGAATAAGTGCCGACAGTACCAAGAAAAGAGGACTCGAAACTTAACAAAGTAAATAAATCACAGTTGGTTTGTTTACCTGACGAAGGCAAGCCGCGGCCGTAACAACTCCACCAGGTTCCCCTGCTCACGAGGAGCCAAAACATTAGGCAACTGAGAAAAAAGGAACAGGCACTGATAGCATGGAACAGGCAGACTTACCCTGAGAGTGGCGGAGAAACCGAAGAAGTTTGACACCGTAATTCTGCCAGGCCCGTGGAAAGTCGATCTTGGAACCAGAGGACCGTCACCAGAAGCAGCACAACCAGCAAATGACTGCAACAACTGTGGGAAGCACAGGCACCAAAACTGCATACCAAGTAGAAAGGAGCGCAGAGACACAACAGCTAATTACCATCACATAACAACAACCGAAACTTGGCATAAACAGGAAAAGAGCCGAACCTACCAGGTTGATATAACCCTTGCCGGACGAGTGGGAGAAATTTCCAGGTCGAAGCCTGAACCAGGGGAACGCAACCACAGAATTCCACATCGAAACCGCGAAGAACCGCCGAGAGCGCATAGCTCACAGAACCGGGAGAATGACAGAGTGAATGACTTGGGCGCGAGTTTGAGAACACCCATACCAAGGCGGGCTCAGGGAATCCCAAGGAGGGACAGTTGTCAAACAACCAGAGACCAGCGTACCAATCACAAGACCCATCATTAAATTCAAGCGTCGGCAGATTGATTTGTATAAACAAAAATCTGTTGTGCCTAATTAACTGCAAGTGTACTCCCGCATCAAAATACGTTGGAGGTGTATTACGTGGGCTGGCCCCATCATTTTGACTAAAAAATTTGCACACAACAGATTTAATCCCTCTGGAAACCTAATATATCTATAATTAAGATATACACACACACACACACACCATGTGTACTTTTTCATTGTTTAAATTATATTTTTGAATGCATAAAATGGATTCAATGTCTTCAAAATTTATAGTGAAAAATTTGACTAAAACATTTGCATAGAATAGATTTAATCCCTCTAGAAACCTAATAGATTTGTAATATATATATATATATATATATATATAGAGAGAGAGAGAGAGAGAGAGAGAGAGAGAGAGAGATACCATATGTAATTTTTTAATGTCTTCAAAATGTTAAATCTCACTCCTCTTCATGGCTACCATATATATGAATAGGATGTCAATGATTGTTGATGTCTATGTGCACCCAGTAAATAAAAATATTGCACTGCATCCATGCATATAAAATCGCTCAAAATATCTCCTCCATCTTCATCTTGCTAATGAAATTTTTTTGAAGTAAATAGTTTCAATTTTATTATTCATTTTCTTAAATTCTCATTTTAATATAACCTTTTTCATTTCAATTTTGAAAGTTTGGATAATACATTTAAGTCCTTGTTTTGATAATAGATATATTTTAAATATATCTGGTCTTTTTTTTTAATAAGATGTCTTCATACATCTATTCAAGAGTCCTTGTCTTGATAATACATCTATTTTAAATATATATGGTTATTTTTTTTTAATAAGATGTGTTGAGACATCCTTCAATTATGTTCCACTGAATTTTTCAAACAACACCTTACTATTCCAAGAATAACAACAACTACTTTATCCATTCCTAGTAGAAACATAATCGATAAATTTAAACAATTTTAGAGAAATTTGATTTTTAATAGAGCGTCTTCCACCAAATGGTCTTGTGTAGAATTTTTCAAACTGTGAGCACCTTGGTATTCAAATAGTAACTACTTTATCATTTCTTCCTAGAAATGTAATTTACATAGAGTGTACATTGAAGATAAAGGTTAAGTGACAAAATAAACATGGAATTTGGGTTGTATTGATTTTTGAACGTAAGGGATTATTTTTTGGAATAGAGATTTTTTAATTTTTCAGAGATGTTGACTTAATGATGGGTGGAAGCTGAAAAGCAAGAATCAAACATCAATTATTTTAACGGGATTGAAAATTCAAAAATTTTATTATCTAAATAATATTTGAAAATGACAAGTATATATCATAAAATTAATAATTATATATCTTGAATTCTTAATTCAAATTCTACAACTTTGCCTCGTATATGATTATGACTAAACATATGCAAACTTGGAAGATGGCAAAAACACTATTCAATGACATGAAAATAGGAGACTTGAATTTTTAAATAAAAATGAATTATCGTTTTGTGACCATTTGTTCCAAAAATTGATGGTCATTTTCTCTAAATTAATCCCAATACCAATAAATACAGGGAAATGAAAAAAAAAAACATTTTTTTTACCGAATGTGGAAGGTGAAATAACTATCATAAATACCTATTCTTGAAAATTAGGGCGAATGGAAGGTTGTAGCTCCTACTTTCAAGGGCTAAATTTACTTTTTTTTACTCTCTCCCTTAAAATAAGGTGGGCTGACCTCCATAGCTAATTTTTTATAAAATAAATTTGACGTGATTTGTAAGAATATACTATGATACAAAATATTTGCCCAATAAAAATTTAAAATGCATTTATTTCTCCCAAGGGAAAAAATTCGCCCCTAAAATTTTCCATGTCCTTCATCTATAGCTCAGTGAGCTTCAAAATTTCATTAGTTAACTTCAACCAGGATGGTCTTCTCCAAGAAATTCAACAAATTGAACCATTGGGAGCCTACCAAATTTAAACATTTCTCATGTAAATGATTCTATTTTGGGCTATGAGGCATGCCCTCTTCATAAATAGTCTTTATGTTGTCCAAATGTATTAAGATTTTGAACATATTTTGATGGCTATATGTATCTAGGCTAATACGTTTTGGTATTCTTATAGTTACAAGACTCTGGCTTTTGTATTCAAACAAGCCTTACTTCTTAGTTTTCTAGAGTGGAAGGCACCATTTTTGTATTTTTTGCTAAAACATTGTGTCCCCGAGCATGGATTTTTAACATAAATATTCAATATTATAGTAAAAATATATATATTAAAATAATGTGAGATTTTTTATTTGTTTTTATTACTAACATATGGTGTATGTCTTTAATATTGTACAAGAATTATCTTATCTATTTGATGAATGATGGTTCAACCTCTATTTGATCGATTCTTTCAATTTGGGCAACCTTGTAATGAGCGAAGATTGGACTATTTTGAAGATGACAAGGGATTCATATGGAACTTTTTGTATGAACTCTCTGCATATACTAATAAATTCCCTGGCTACCTTTCCCTTCGCACAATTTTATGGAAATTACTTATGTGCAATTACATTAAAGTTCCATCTAAATTATATGATTTTGTGACTAGTTGATGACAATGGCTAATAATGTATCCATTATCATTGAGAACTCTGGATTCCATTTGACATCTCTTGAAAATTGTAATGACCTTATTGAAAGTGGAAATGTTTTCCCACTTGTTCCAAATGTATATTTTATTCTTGAAATACCACCACTATTAACAAATATCATGCATTAGACTTTAAGACTTCCAAATATCTATTCTAACACATTTTGAAAGACATCGCATTTGTTTCCTCTTTTTTTCTTCTATATCGAAAATCATTGTGATGCCAATTTTGAAATGGACTAATGCAGATCATGTTTAATTTTGTATTATAAAGTATTGAAATCACATTTCATTTGAAATACAAAATTTTTTGCATGGATTTAACCACTTCATTTTGAATTTATGAGATGGATTTTTCCACTCTATTGTCATTTTTATTTTATTATTACATGTTCCATTCTCTATTTTAATCTAACAGTTCAACTATGATAGCTCATAACCTTATAATTTAAATATTGATTATTCAAATATTATTTATATATCTATATCTTACTAATTATTTATTCAAATATTGTTTATATTTTAGAATTGAAATTTATATATTAATTTATTAATTTTAAATATTGGTATATGTTTGTAGAAATGTCCAGTGAAGGCATAAGTAGGCATAGTTTGAAACCTACATAATGTGAGTGTCAATAAAATAGAGATGCAATAAATGAACAAATAAGAGTTATGCATCTTATAAAAATAACAAATTAATATTCATAAATTATCATTTTCCTAGTAGTCATAAGTTTCAAAGCTTGAAAATCATATGAAGAACATTTCCTAGTAATGCTTCTTTCCGTGAATATTTTTTAAACTCTCTTAACAATAGTCTTCTTTTGCAACATTGTGTCTATAATGATAATGATCCTACAAACTAGAACCCTTAGCCTTCTAAATATTAGACCACATGTTCGGAGCATGCAACAAGTATGCAAGACACACATATTTATGGCATTGAACAATTAAGAACATATGATTCTGTTGGTGATAGTAATATGCTTACCCAAATGGTTGAGAATTTGTAACCTTAAGTTGTCAATGTTGCATCTACCTTTCCTGGACCCCATTCTAGAGAAAATTTGCTCCATCCTAGAAATATATCCATATTATCTCTCTTGGAACAACATGGTTATTTCAAGTACCACTTTTCATTATTTTTATACAATTTGATCTATTATATTAATTATTTCATCCATGATTTCTTTTCTACTTGTTTGTAAAACGATATTCCAATGAATAATGTTAGACGAATAAATTACATTATCAACCAAAGATACGTACATTCCTCAAGTTGAAGAAGAATCATCTAACCAGAAAGAGAATATAAATGTTTAATGTCTTTAATTTACTCTTTATTTTTACAATTACACTTGTCATTTTGGCCATGCCTTTGTTTAAGATTAACATTTCTAATTTTGTGTAAGAAAAAGATGATTGGATGCAACCAAAATATGGGAACAATGCAATAATTTTATGGATATAAATTTTCAAAGAAATGGTCCCATTCGATAAGATGTTTCACATCGTGTTCAACCTAGAGTTCCTCTTGACAGAGAACACGAAAGCACTTTCCTTCATTTTGGAAGAGACATTATTGAAGTTCAAGTGAATTTCGAGTCCAAGATTGGTAATCTATTTATTATCCAAATCTTTTATCTCTACAATGAATCTTATCCTCATATGAAAGTTCTTATAGGGTATAAAGGACCTATTTGTAAAAGATGTAAAAAAGAGAGAGGTTACCATAGTTTCTCTTAGTTTTATAACATGGATCCTGGAAAACAAACTTGTTTTGTTAGAGTTCTTATTCAATTTGAAGAGATGCTAATAGCATGTGTTAATCCAATATTGCATGTGACACATGTTCGTGTTTCCAAATATAAATATAGTGGAAACACAATTAGCTTTCCACAAAATATATATGTGATTGCATAGAACCTCCCACGACGTGTTAAACAACTTGATTCCTAAATGTGAGGAGACGTAGTGCCTACTCCAAATATTATGAATATTATGTTAAGAGAACACTTGTGATGGATGCATTACTTTACAAACTTCAAATGGATAAATATTATGGAGATGTTTAACTTTACATGGATTCAATTTATGCTCTCTGAGAAGGATCAATTGATGTGTGTAGTAGTTTATTATTTGTTAATTGTAATATTTATGAAATAGATAGAAATGATGTTCGCATAGAAGAATTGGCCCTTAATCATTTTCACTCTCATTCCTCATATTTTTTTGCTTGACTACCAAATGAACAAACAAAAGTTGATGAAATAAGAAATTTTATTGAAAGTGTAAATTCTACACCTGATCAGACATTAGGTTGGCTAGATATAAATGAATATAATATTGAAGGATTATTATACATGGTATTCCCCACTTTATTCTCACTGATGATACTACTTGGTCACATCCACATATTTGTAATGTTCAAATTCATGAATATGATTTGTCTCTACTCGGATATTTTGATCAAATATTTGGAATCCATCCTCGATTTTGATATTTCTTGTTGAACATGATTACATGCACCATTATATCCAAGCAATAACTTCCTTCTTTTTGAAAAATAGTATTCATGACAATGCACCTACAACTATTCAAGATTTGTGTCAAGAACTTAGCCAATTTGTGTAATAATAAGTTGACAAAGAAGATAATGCATTATGGTTCTTCTCCTAGGGGTACAAGGGCATATTAGACAAAGTATCATACAAAAATCACTTATATGATACCCAATTGGGTTTCCTAACCTTTTTTTTACTTTAAGTGTGTCTGACACCAAGTGGCCTAACTTGTATAATATGATGCCTTCAAATGCTCATTTTCATTCAAAAAATCAACATAAAAACAAAACAAAATGAGAATGTAATTCAATAAATCCATATTGTTTCCATTTGTGTGCACCATAGATTCAATATCTCTCATGAATTAGTGCTCCAAAAATACCTTGGAACTAAAGGATTTTAGTACAAGTTTGTCCTCATATGCTTTATGTTTTTTTCACATCCTTCTATTGTTTTGATTGATTGATATATATTTACTATATCTTCTTTTCATTTTGGTATGAGTGGTAGCATAGAGGCTCATGCCACATCTATGGTTTCTTATGGTTATCATATGTTTCAAACATGGAAACATTGGATTGGTCTAACCTTTCCAATGTGTTGCAAAAACATCCTTTGATAAATATGTAACATCCTAGAATCCATGTGACATCCATCAGTGAAATATAATGGGTCCTCGAAGCCTAAATGGTGATCCTTTTCTTTTGGATGCTTCATCAATTTTTTTCTTGAAATCCTCCTTAATAGTATGAACATTTGTTAAATTGTGTTCAAAGACACACAAAGTATAATGTTCATTTTTGTTTGTGTAAAAAAGCATGTCAATACAATGCTCCATGGTATGTTCATGAAGAGTAAATATTATTCATCGATGAGAAAGGAAAAATTAAATATGAGGTTTCATGTAATGATGATAGGCCAAATGTTCACAGTGTTGACCTTCCCATAATGTGGCAAGCAAATGTTGATTGTTAGTTAGTTCTTTCTCGACATGCATTCTTGAAATATATTGCAATAAAGTTATCAATACATGATGACAAGAATTATAAACGCAAGTGGAGATCAAGATCTAGCTTTATGTGATTACATAAAAAAAAAAAATTGCATAAACGCTTGTTGATCGTGACATTGCAGCACAAGAAACTCACCATATGTTTTTTGAATCTACCTCTTGTTGTGTGTAGTTGAAAAATTGTTCCCTTGAGTGTCGGAAGAAAAGTATTCAAGAAATTATCAAGAGATACTCATTGATTTTATTTCCAAAATAGTTTTCTTGAAATATATAAAAGTTAATCAAACTTTCTAGAACATTTTTCTATGATATAAATAACAATATCTTGGACATTTGATGCCAATTGTAAGAAAGAGCCTGGAATCATAGAGATTTCCATGCCATCATTATATTTTGGCCTGTTATGAAACCAGCTCAAGAAAAGATAGAAAAGATAGATCAACGCCTTAGAATTCAGCCTCTTCGAGGGGGCAACCTCCTTTACATTACATAAATGAACAATTCTTTGATGATTCAAATGAAAAAACCTCCTTTCTATATATAGGAGTCTAAGGAGTCACAATATAACCCAGCCGACCTAACAATAATAATATAAAGCCACAAAAATAACAATAGAGGGATTCTATGGGGCACAGTAATAACAATATGGGCACTACATGGGTACATCAATATAATAAGTGGGTTGTACTAATAACAATAAGGGGATACACTAGTAGTATAGGGGCCTAACATGCCCCTCTCCTTCAAAAAGTGTTGTCCTCAATGCTTGAGTAGTTCCTGATGCTTCTGTATAAAATTCGTGTCCTCCCATGTGGAATCTTCAGCGGGTAAGTTCTTCCACTTGATGAGATACTCTGAAATTGATCGATTTCGTAGTTGTCGGGTTCTTGTTTCTGTGACTGCTCCAGGTTCCAATATGATTTTTCCTTCCTCTTCAATTTCTGGCAATATTGTTTGAATTGGTATATTTTGAAATTTTTGAATAAGTGGCCATATTTCTTCATCCTTCTTCCATTCATCCCTTACTTTGTTTATCCAATCTGGTTGGATAATAGAAATAGCACAAAACAATGCTTCCACATCCTCATCCTTGAAGAGTCTTCCCATTCGGTAAGGTCGCCATTTTTTAAGTGCATGTAGTATTTCCAACATTTCCTTCTCATAAATAGATTGCTTGATATGTAGTAGTAAAAATACCCAATCACCTACATAAAAACATTTTTCACTATGATGTTGATCTACCTGTTGTTTCATTTGATTTGTGCCGAAGTGGCGTTATCCTTTAAAAGTTGGAGAACTTGTTGTTGATGCTCGATGTGATCTTTCTCTGCTTGAACCTTTTTCTTCTTGATATGTCCTTCTATCTTGAGAGTTTGAGGAGTGGTAATTTTTGCCAATGCTTTACAAGATATGGTCTGATTCATTTCTTCTTTCTCTGGGGTGGGGTCCTGGCATATATCCTCTTATTTTGATGTTTCTTGATCCTTTTCTTCCTCCTCTTCATATTCTATGTAAAATAATTTCTTCTGAGCACACTTATGACCTTTAGTGTATTTGCTATCACAACTGTAACAAAGCCCTTTTGCTCTTTTTTCTTCCAATTGTTGAGGTGTCAACCTTATAGGTTGTGGAAGACTAGGGGCAAGAACACTTCTGTCTTTATAGTTGTGAGTGGTTTGCTTCATGGTTGCCATAATTTTACTTTCCATTTTTCTTGCTAACCTGAATGCCTTCTCTAATGAATCAGGTTCCCAAAGGCGAACATCATGTTGGATATTATCATTTAAAGACCCTATGAACACATCAATCCTATGCTCCTCTGGAATATCTTTTACCCTTATGTTCAATTTTTGGAACTCCTCAATGTGCTCCATTATTGAACCCTTTTGTTTGAGACTTATCAATTGGCTAAAAAAAGTGTTGCTTTTTGTATCCTCATAATGTGTTATCAATTCTTCCGTAAAAATTGCCCAAGTGATAAATTGTTTATGAGAGCAAAGCCATTGATACCATACAAACTAATTTGGTTCCAAATATAAAGTTTCCCTATGTACCTTTTGTGTGTTTTTCACATTATTGAGATTGAAGAATTGCTCCATCTGTAATATCCATGTGGCGGGATCCTTGCCATCAAACTTCCTCATATCGATTTTTGGAATATGGTGAGTCTTCGATCCAACATTAGAGTCTATGGAATCATGATTAACATTTCTTTTGTTCTCATCATGAGTTTCCTTTAGTACCCTTTGGCCATTAGTGACCATTTCTTGTAGCAACTTATTCATATTTATCTTCAATTCTTCCATCTTATCATCCATGCCATCAATTTTAGCGTCCATGCCATTCACCTTAGCTTCCATGCCATCCATCTTAGCTTCTACGCCTTTCTTTAAACAATCCATATTAGCTTCTACACCTTTCTTTAAACCATCCATCTTAGCTTCTACATCTTTCCTTAAACCATCCATCTTAGATTCTGTTGCTTTTTGTGCAAGTGACACTTGTTGCACTTGTTCTTGTAATTTTGATATATCATATAGCATTTCTTCTTCTTCTTCATGAGTCATGCTAGAGCTTTCAGGTTCCTTACTAGGTGTTTGCATTTTCTTTCCTCGTGGCATCAGTTACCGATAATAATGCTCTACTAGCCCTTTGAATTCCTTCAAAATAAATTTTCAAACCACTCTTAAGCAAAAATTTAAAAGAATCTACACACCTTTTTTTTCACTTTGTAGGAGCTCGATATTGCCTCTGATGTATCTCTATACTTTCAGATCATCTAGTTCTGAAATTTGGACTCGAGATTCAGCGTGATGTCTTCTCAAATGCGTTTTTTGTTTAGCTTCTGAAACGTCGCAGAAAAAAAGTTATAGCGAAAATGCCACGATGACCTGTTTGGAGTAGCGAAACCCTAGAATCCAAGGCTCTGATACCAAATGTTATGAAACCAGCTCAAGAAAAGATAGAAAAGATAGATCAACGCCTTAGAATTCAGCCTCTTCGAGGGGGCAACCTCCTTTACATTACATAAATGAACAATTCTTTGATGATTCAAATGACAAAACCTCCTTTCTATATATAGGAGTCTAAGGAGTCACAATATAACCCAGCCGACCTAACAATAATAATATAAAGCCACAAAAATAACAATAGAGGGATTCTATGGGGCACAGTAATAACAATATGGGCACTGCATGGGTACATCAATATAATAAGTGGGTTGTACTAATAACAATAAGGGGATACACTAGTAGTATAGGGGCCTAACATGGCCACAATTTATTATATTCTTAGTGAGAATTCAAAAGGGTTTGAGACTTTTTCTAGACTAATTTGATGTTGTATAAACTATTTCGTAACATTTCATTAGATATATGCCTTTCAAGTGACACAACGATTAAGAATTACAAGGAGTTTAGATATTAACCATGACCAAGCATCTTTTTCATTTGAAAATCCATAAGAAGATGCTAACTCTGTCATACAAGAAGCCAATGTTCAAGAATATTTTAAAGAGTGGCAACTTGTGTCTTAAGAAATTCCTCCAAATGAGGTCATTGTATCTAACATTCGCACTATTGGTCAAAGGGAATCTGATATAAGTTATAATTGGGAGAAAAAAATGATTTTAGATGAAGTTATAGAGAGCTATTTATTTTGTAATAAACACCCAAACTAAAGGTATTATTATTGACAAATAAATTGGGAACAAATTTGTGTCACCATCTTCCTTATCAAAATAATAACAACTTGCTTTTGAGATCATTTTACGCCATTTAGTTGAATATGAAAATCATGATCCTCATAAAATCATTATTCAAGGAACATCTAGAACTAGCAAGTGTTTTCTTATTCATTGTGTTTCTCATACTCCTATGGCAACAATTAATGGTATTATTCATTACTATTGTTTGCCCCAATGTTAGGTCATAATACTAGTGATTACCCCATTACTATTGTAGTTGTATCTCTTATTAATATTGTTGTGCCCCTATTGTCCCCAT
Source organism: Pinus tabuliformis (assembly GCA_031772625.1). Classification (NCBI taxonomy): domain Eukaryota; kingdom Viridiplantae; phylum Streptophyta; class Pinopsida; order Pinales; family Pinaceae; genus Pinus; species Pinus tabuliformis. The sequence continues at coordinate 785,168,662 of CM062805.1, forward strand.
ATTGTTATTACTGTGCCCCATAGAATCCCTCTATTGTTATTTTGGTGGCTTTATATTATTATTGTTAGGTCGGCTGGGTTATATTGTGACTCCTTAGACTCCTATATATAGAAAGAAGGTTTTGTCATTTGAATCATCCAAGAATTGTTCATTTGTGTAATGTTGTTAGGTCCCTATAATACCAGTGATTACCCCATTACTATTGTAGTTGTATCCCTTATTAATATTCTTGTGCCCCTATTCTCCCCATATTGTTATTACTGCACCCCATAGAATCCCTCTATTGTTATTTTTGTGGCTTTATATTATTATTGTTAGGTCGGCTAGGTTACACTTTGACTCCTTAGACTCCTATATATAGAAAGGAGGTTTTGTCATTTGAATCATCCAAGAATTGTTCATTTGTGTAATGTAAAGGAGGTTTCCCCCTCGAAGAGGCTGAATCCTAAGGTGTTGATCTCTCCTTTCTATCTTTTTGTGAGCTGGTTTCATAACATTTGGTATCAGAGCTTTGGATTCTAGGGTTTCGCTGCTCCAAATAGGTGATCGTGGAATTTTCGCTATAACTTTTTTCTGTGATGTTTCAAAAGCTAAAAATAAAATCATTTGAGAAGAAATCGCATTGAACCTCGGGTCCGAATTTCAGAGATTTTCGCGCTATATTTGCGGAGATATGATCTGAGGAAGTTGGTCTTTTTGCAGACTCCTGAATTACATTCCAAACAGGTGACCTGGGGAAAATCGTCATAACTTTATCTCTGAGCATCAGATTAAAATTTCGTAAGAAGGTACAGAAAGAGGACGGACTATAGTTTCTTGTATATATTTTTCATAGAAAAAGGTCAAAACAGTCACTTGTGGAACATCGTACAAGTTCACACTACTGAACTAGTCTATAATCAGGTCATTGTGGGAGATTTGGCATAACTCATCCTTGGAGAATCCAATTTGGATCAGATTGGTGGCATCGGAAAGAGGACATAGAGGACTACTGCAGGTCGCAATTTTAGAATTGGATGATCTAAAATTACAAAGATACATCAGAGGCAATCTCGAGCTCCTACAAAGTGAAAAAAGGTGTATAGATTTTTTTAAATTTTTTCTTAGGCTTGGTTTGAAAAATTATTTTGAAGAATTCAAAGGGCATAATAGAGCATTATTATCAGTAACTGATGCCCCGAGTAAAGAAAATTCAAACACCTAGTAAGCAACCTGAAAGCCCTAGCATGACTCGTGAAGAAGAGGAATAAATGCTACATGATATATCAAAATTACAAGACCAAGTGCAACAAATGTCACTCTCACAAAAGCTAACAGAAGCTAAGATAAATGGCGTGGAATCTAAGATAAAGGGCATGGAAGCTAAGATGAATGGCATGGAAGGTAATATGGACGATTTGAAGATAGATTTGAAGACAGGCATGGAAGATTTGAAGATAGATTTGACAAAGTTTCTACAAGAAATGCTTACTAATGGTGAAAGGGTAGTAAAGGAAACTCATGATGAGAAAAAAAGAAATGTTATTCATGATTTCATAGACTCTAATGTTGGACCAAAGACCTACCATATTCCAAAAATCGATATGAGTAAGTTTGATGGCAAGGATCCCGCAACATGGATATTACAAATGGAGCAATTTTTCGATCTCAATAATGTGCAAAACACACAAAAGGTACTTATTGCAACTTTATATTTGGAACCAAATCAGTTTGTATGGTATCAATGGCTTTTCTCTCGTAAAAAAACTATCACTTGGGAAATTTTTACGGAAGAATTGACAGCACATTATGAGGATACAAAAAGCAACACTTTTTTTAGCCAATTGATAAGTCTCAAACAAAAGGGTTCAATAATGGAGCACATTAAGGAGTTCCAAAAATTGAACATAAGGGTAAAAAATATTCTAGAGGAGCATAGGATTGATGTGTTCATAGGGACTTTAAAGGATAATATCCAGCATGATGTTCACCTTTGGGAACCTGATTCATTAGAGAAGGCATTCATGTTAGAAAGAAAAATGGAAAGCAAAATTATGGCAACCAGGAAGCATACCACTCACAACTATAAAGATGGAAGTGTTGTTGCCCCTAGTCTTCCACAACCTATAAGGTTGACACCACAACAATTGGAAGAAAAAAGAGAAAAAGGGCTTTGTTACAGTTTTGATAGCAAATACACTAAAGGTCATAAGTGTGCTGAGAAGAAATTATTCTACATCGATTGTGAAGAGGAAGAAGAAAAGGAGCAAGAAAGGTCAAAAGAAGAGGATATACTCCAGGAACAAAGCCTAGATAAACAAGAAATATATCTGACCATATCTTGTAATGCATTGGCTAGAATTACCACTCCTTAAACCATCAAGATAGAAGGACAAATCATGAAGAAAAAGGTAATACTGTTGATTGATTCAGGAAGTACCCACAATTTTATTCATTGTAAGATAGCAAAAGAATTGAATTGCTTCCTATATCTAGCACAAGAGTGTCAAGTGATGGTTGCAAATGGAGGAATGATAAATTTCTTTGGAAAGTGCCATAATATTAAGCTATACATGGGAGAATATGTATTGAATATCCCGATGCTTTCCATTCCAATGGGAGGTGCTGATGTTGTACTAGGAGTCCAATGGCTACAATCCTTGGGTACAATAGCTTTTAATTTTCAAGAACTTTTCATGAAATTTTCTATGGAAGGAAAGAAAGTTGAATTAAGGGGTATTGCAGGGAAACCAGGAAAGATAATCAACTTTAACAGTATGACAAAGCTTCTAAAAAAGGAACAAAGAGGTGTAATTGCACAATTATGTTCGCTAGATGTTTCCACATTGGAATCATCTATTTCTCTAGATCTCCAAAAAGTCTTGGACAATAATACCAAGGTATTTGAGACTCCCAAAGGTATCCCATCTATTCATGATCATGATCATGCTATTCATCTGATTCCAGGAAGTGTTCCTCTAAACATCAGGCCGTACAGATATCCCTATGCCCAAAAGAGTGAAATTGAACGTATGGTTGCAGAAATGCTAGAGACCGGTATAATTCAACCTAGTCAAAGCTCTTTCTCTGCTCCAGTAGTATTGGTGCACAAGAAGGATGGATCATGGCACATGTGTCCGGATTATAGGGAGCTCAACAAGCTCACTATTAAAGATAAGTTTCCCATTCCTATCATTGATGAATTACTAGATGAATTGCATGGATCAATTTACTTCACCAAGTTGGATCTTCGTTTAGGATATCATCAAATCAGAATGAAGACTAAAGACATTCTGAAAACAACATTTAGAACTCATGAGGGTCATTATGAATTTTTGGTCATGCCTTTTGGCCTTACCAATGCACCTTCTACATTTCAAGGTTTGATGAATTCCATTTTTAAACCCTTCCTTAGAAAAATTTTGTTAGTATTTTTTGATGATATACTAATCTACAACATGTCTTGGAAGGATCATGTTGAACATGTTGACAGGGTGCTACAACTATTGGAGGAGAAACAATTATATGAAAAAAGATTCAAATGCTTCTTTGGAGTACAAGAGGTGGAATATCTAGGTCATATTGTATCTCATGAAGGAGTTAAGGTAGACCCTAGAAAAATTAAAACCATTAAGGAATGGAAAGTCCCCACATCCATAAAGCAGTTGCGAGGATTTCTCGGGTTGACAGGGTATTAGCGGAAGTTTGTTAAGAATTATGGGAGAATAGCAGCACCTCTAACAACATTAATGAAGAAAGATGCATTTTCATGGACTCCGGAAGCAACAAAGGCCTTCGAACATCTTAAAGAGGCAATGTGCCAAGCACCGGTCTTAGGTACACCAGAATTCACAAAAACCTTTATTGTGGAATGTGATGCTTCAAGAAATGGAATTGGTGTTGTTTTAATGCAAGATGAAAGACCCATTGCTTTTGAAAGTCGTCCAATCAAGGGAAATTTTTTACACAAAGCTATTTATGAGAAGGAAATGTTGGCAATACTCCATGCACTTAAGAAATGGCGACCCTACCTAATGGGAAGACACTTCAAGGTAAAAACGGATCATGATAGCCTTAAACACTTTTTAGAACAAAGATTATCCTCTGAAGGGCAACAAAAGTGGGTCACAAAGATGTTGGGTTATGACTTTGAAATCATCTACAAAAAAGGGAACCAAAATGTGGTGGCAGATGCACTCTCAAGAAAGGATGAGGATTTGGAAGCATTGTTGTGCGCCATTTCTATTATCCAACCAGATTGGATAAATGAAGCAAGGGAGGGATGGAAGAATGATGAAGAAGTGTGGGAACTTATTCGAAAGTTACAACAAGATTCCAGTACATCTGATACATTTAGCTGGCAAAAATATTCGTTATGGTACAAACATCACTTATACCTCTGTAAGAATTCCCAACTAAAACAAAAGATTCTTATGGAATTGCACACTTCTCCCTTAGGAGGGCACTCGGGATTTTTAAAAACTTACCACAGGGTTAAGAAGGATTTTTTTTGGGATGGCCTTAAATTGGATATTCAAAAGTTTGTGGCGGAATGTTTGGTTTGCCAATAAAATAGCATTGAAACAATTAAGACACCAGGTCTATTACAACCTTCATCCATTCCAAGCCAACGTTGGGAGGAGGTTTCAATGGATTTTATCAGAGGTTTACCCAAGTCTGAGGGAAAGAGTGTCATCATGGTGGTAGTTGACAGACTTACCAAGTATGCACACTTTTGTGCATTATCACATCCATTTAAAGCCAGCATAGTTTCTACTGCATTTATGGAAACAATTCAAAAGCTACATGGAAACCCAAAGATTATTGTAAGTGACAGAGATCCCATTTTCACTGGAAGTTTTTGGACAGAATTATTTTCTTGCCTTGGTACTCAGTTAGCTCATAGCTCATCTTATCATCCTCAATATGATGGGCAAACTGAGATAGTAAACAAATGTTTGGAAGGATATCTTCGTTGCTTTGTATCTGATAAATAGACATAATGGGTCAAATGGTTGCCTCTAGCTGAATGGTGGTATAACACTTCCTTCCATAGAGCAACAAAAATGACCCCATTTATGGCACTTTATGGATATCAGCCACCATCCATCACATCATATTTAAGAGAAAATTCTAAGGTTCAAGCAGTGGAACATCACATGGAACATCAACAACAAGTCCTCCAACTCTTAAAGGATAACCTCATGTTGGCACAGAACAGAATGAAACAACAGGCAGATCAACATCGCAGCGAAAGAAGTTTGTATGTAGGTGATTGGGTATTCCTACGGCTACAACCATATAAGAAAATGTCCCTCAAGCAAGCTAAGAAGGATAATAAATTATCACCAAAGTATTATGGTTTGTACAAGGTGTTGCAAAAGATTGGTACTATGTCTTACAAATGGGAGCTTCCTGCAACTTCTCGATTGCACCCAGTTTTCCATGTTTCATGTTTAAAGAAGGTTATAGGTGACAAGCTTCCAGTTCAAACAATATTGCTAGAACTTTACGAGGAAGGAAAAATTATATTGGAATCGAAAGCAGTCACAGAAACAAGAACTCGATAGCTACAAAATCGATCAATTTCGAAGTATCTTATCAAATGGAAGAACTTATCCGCTGAAGATTCCACATGGGAGGATGAAAATTTTATACATAAGCATCCAGAACTACTCAAGCATTGAAGACAACACTTTTTTGAAGGAGAGGGGCATGTTAGGTCCCTATAATACTAGTGATTACCCCATTACTCTTGCAGTTGTATCCCTTATTAATATTTTTGTGCCCCTATTGTCCCCATATTATTATTACTGTGCCCCATAGAATCCCTCTATTGTTATTTTTGTGGCTTTATATTATTGTTGTTAGGCTGGCTGGGTTATATTGTGACTCCTTAGACTCCTATATATAGAAAGGAGGTTTTTTCATTTGAATCATCCAAGAATTATTCATTTGTGTAATGTAAAGGAAGTTGCCCCCTCGAAGAGGCTGAATTCTAAGGCATTGATCTCTCCTTTCTATCTTTTTATGAGCTGGTTTCATAACAAATGTAAAGGAGTTTGCCCCCTCGAAGAGGCTTAATTCTAAGGTGTTCAACTATATTTTCTATCTTTTTGTGAGCTGGTTTCATAACATTTGGTATTAGAGCTTTGGATTCTAGGGTTTCGCTACTCCAAACAGGTTCTCCTGGAATTTTTGCTACAACCTTTTTTCTGTGACATTTCAGAAGATAAAACAAAAACCCATTTGAGACAAAATTTCACTGAACCTTGGATCTAAATTTCAGAGCTTTTCTCACTATATTTGTAGAGATATGATTTGAGGAAGTTGGTCTTTTTGTAGACTCCTAAATTACATTCCAAATAGGTGACCTAGGGAAAATCGTCATAACTTTCTCTCTGAGCATCGGATTGAAATTTCGTAAGAAGGTACAGAAATATGACAGAATTTAGTTTCTTGTATATATTTTTCAGAGCCAAAGGTCAAAACAGTGACTCGTGGAACGTCATACAAGTTTGCTCTACTAAACTAGTCTATAATCAGGTCACTATGGGAGATTTGGAATAACTCTTCCCTGGAGAATCCAATTCAGATCAAACTGGTGGCATTGGAGAGAGGACGTAGAGGGCTACTGTTGATCACAATTTCAAAATTGGATGATTCGAAATTACAGAGATACATCAGATTCGATATCAAGCTCCTACAAAGTGAAAAAGGTGTGTAGTTTTTTTTAAATTTTTGCATAAGCTTGGTTTGAAAAAATAGTTTGAAGGAATTCAAAGGGCATATTAAATCATTGTTATCAGTAATTGTTGCCCCGAGAAATAAAATGCAAACACCTAGTAAGCAACCTGAAAGATCTAGCATGACTCATGAAGAAGAGGAAGAAATGCAACATGATATATCAAAATTACGAGACCAAGTGAAACAAGTGTCACTTGCACAAAAAGTAACAGAATCTAAGATGGATGGTTTAAAGAAATATGTAGAAGCTAAGATGGATTATTTAAAGAAAGGCGTAGAAGCTAAGATGAATGACGTGGAAGCTAAGATGGACGATTTGAAGATAGATTTGAAGACAGATTTGAAGACAGGCATGGAAGATTTGAAGACAGATTTAAAGATAGGTTTGACAAAGTTTCTACAAGAAATGCTTACTAATGGTGAAAGGGTAGTAAAGGAAACTCAAGATGAGAACAAAAGAAATGCTAATCATGATTTCATAGACTCTAATGTTGGATCGAAGACCCACCATATTCCAAAAATCGATATGAGGAAGTTTGATGGCAAGAATCCCGCAACATGGATATTACAGATGGATCAAGTTTTCGATCTCAATAATGTGCAAAACACACAAAATGTACGTATTGCAACTTTATATTTGGAACCAAATCAGTTTGTATGGTATCAATGGCTTTTCTCTTGTAAACAAATTATCACTTGGGCAATTTTTACGGAAGAATTGACAACACATTATGAGGAAACAAAAAGCAACACTTTTTTTAGCCAATTGATAAGTCTCAAACAAAAGGGTTCAATAATGGAGCACATTAAGAAGTTCCAAAAATAGAACATAAGGGTAAAAAATATTCCATAGGAGCATAGGATTGATGTGTTCATAGGGACTTTAAAGGATAATATCCAACATGATGTTCGCCTTTGGGAACCTAATTCATTAGAGAAGGCATTCAGGTTAGCAAGAAAAATGGAAAGCAAAATTATGGCAACCAGGAAGCATACCACTCACAATTATAAAGATGGAAGTGTTGTTGCCCCTAGTCTTCCACAACCTATAAAGTTGACACCACAACAATTGGAAGAAAAAAGAGCAAAAGGGATTTGTTACAGTTGTGATAGTAAATACACTAAAGGTCATAAGTATGCTGAGACGAAATTATTCTACATAGATTGTGAAGAGGAAGAAGAAAAGGAGCAAGAAAGGTCAAAAGAAGAGGACATACTCTAGGAACAAAGCCTAGATAAAGAAGAAATGAATCCAACCATATCTTGTAATGCATTGGCTGGAATTACCACTCCTCAAACCATCAAGATAGAAGGACAAATCACGAAGAAAAAGGTAATACTGTTGATTGATTCAGGAAGTACCCACAATTTTATTCATTGTAAGATAGCAAAAGAATTGAATTGCTTCCTATATCCAGCACCAGGGTGTCAAGTGATGGTTGCAAATGGAGGAACGATAAATTGCTCTGGAAAGTGCCATAATATCAAGCTATCCATGGGAGAATATGTATTAACTAGCCCAATGCTTTCCTTTCCAATGGGAGGTGTTGACGTTGTACTAGGAGTCCAATGACTACAATCCTTGGGTACAATAGCTTTTAATTTTGCAAGAACTTTTCATGAAATTTTCTATGGAAGGAAAGGAAGTTGAATTAAGGGGTATTGTAGGGAAACTGGGAAAGATAATCAGCTCTAATGGTATGACAAAGCTTCTAAAAAAAGAACAAAGAGGTGTAATTGCACAATTACGTTCTCTAGATGTTTCCACATCGAAATCATCTATTTCTGCAGTTCTCCAAAAAGTCTTGGACAATCATTCCAAGGTATTTGAGACTCCCAAATGTCTCCCACCTATTCTTGATCGTGATCATGCTATTCATTTGATTCTAGGAAGTGTTCCTCCAAACATCAGGCCGTACAAATATCCCTATGCCCAAAAGAGTGAAATTGAACGTATGGTTGCAGAAATGCTAGAGGCTGGTATAATTCAACCTGGTCAAAGTTCTTTCTCTACTCCAGTAGTATTGGTGCACAAGAAGGATGGATCATGGCACATATGTCTGAATTATAGGGAGCTCAACAAGCTCACTATTAAAGATAAGTTTCCCATTCATGTCATTGATGAATTACTGGATGAATTGCATGGATCAATTTACTTCGCCAAGTTGGATCTTCATTCAGGATATCATCAAATCAGAATGAAGACTGAAGACATTCCGAAAACAGCATTTAGAACTCATGAGGGTCATTGTGAATTTTTGGTCATGCCTTTTGGCCTTACCAATGCACCTTCTACATTTCAAGGTTGAATGAATTCCATTTTCAAACCCTTCCTTAGAAAATTTGTGTTAGTAATTTTTGATGATATACTAATCTACAGCAAGTCTTGGAAGGATCATGTTGAACATGTTGACAGGGTGCTACAACTATTGGAGGAGAAACAATTATATGCAAAAAGATCCAAATGTTTTTTTGGAGTACAAGAGGTGGAATATCTAGGTCATATTGTATCTCATGAAGGAGTTAAGGTAGACCCTAGCAAAATTAAAGCCATTAAGGAATGGAAAATCCCCACATCCATAAAGCATCTGCGAGGATTTCTTGGGTTGATAGGGTATTATCGCAAGTTTGTTAAGAATTATGAGAGAATAGCAGCACCTCTAACAACATTAATGAAGAAAGATGCATTTTCATGGACTCCAGAAGCAACAAAGGCCTTCGAACATCTTAGAGAGGCAATGTGCGAAGCACTAGTCTTAGCTACACCGGACTTCACAAAAACCTTTATTGTGGAATGTGATGCTTCAAGAACCCATTGCTTTTGAAAGTCGTCCAATCAAGGGAAAGTTTTTACACAAATCTATTTATGAGAAGGAAATGTTGGAAATACTACATGCACTTAAGAAATGGCAACCCTACCTAATGGGAAGACACTTCAAGGTAAAAACGGATCATGATAGCCTTAAATACTTTTTAGAACAAAGATTATTCTCTGAAGAGAAACAAAAGTGGGTCACAAATATGTTTGGTTATGACTTTGAAATCATCTACAAAAAAGGGAAGCAAAATGTGGTGGCAGATGCACTCTCAAGAAAGGATGAGGATGTGGAAGCATTGTTGTGCGCCATTTCTATTATCCAAACAAATTGGATTAACGAAGCAAGGGATGATTGGAAGAATGATGAAGAAGTGTGGGCACTTATTCGAAAGTTACAACAAGATTCCAATACATTAGATACATTTAGCTGGAAAAATGATTCGTTATGGTACAAAGATCCCTTATACCTCTGTAAGAATTCCCAACTCAAACAAAAGATTCTTATGGAATTGCACACTTCTCCCTTAGGAGGGCACTCAGGATTTTTAAAAACTTACCATAGGGTTAAGAAGGAATTTTTTGGGATGGCCTTAAATCAGATATTCAAAAGTTTGTGGTGGAATGTTTGGTTTGCCAACAAAATAAAGTTGAAACAATTAAGACCCCGAGTCTATTACAACATTTATCCATTCCAAGCCAACGTTGGGAGGAAGTTTCAATGGATTTTACCACAGGTTTATCCAAGTATAAGGGAAAGAGTGTCATCATGGTGGTAGTTGATAGACTTACCAAGTATGCACACTTTTGTGCATTATCACATCCATTTAAAGCCAGTACAGTTTCTACTGCATTTATGGAAACAATTCAAAAGCTACATGGAAATCCAAAGATTATTGTAAGTGACAGAGATCCCATTTTCACTGGAAATTTTTGGACAGAATTATTTTCTTGTCTTGGTACTCAGTTAGCTCATAGCTCATCTTATCATCCTTAATCTGATGGGAAAACAGAGATAGTAAACAAATGTTTGGAAGGATACCTTCGTTGCTTTGTATCTGATAAGCGGACACAATGGGTCAAATGGTTGCCTCTGGCTGAATGGTGGTATAACACCTCCTTTCATACAGCAACAAAAATGACCCCATTTATGGCATTTTATGGATATCAGCCACCATCCATCACATCATATTTAAGAGAAAATTCTAAGGTTCAAGAAGTAGAACATCACATTGAACATCAACAACAAGTCCTCCAACTCTTAAAGGATAACCTCATGTTGGCACAGAATAAAATGAAACAACAAGCAGATCAACATCGTAGTGAAAGAAGTTTTGATGTAGGTGATTGGGTATTCCTACGGCTACAACCATATAAACAAATGTCCCTCAAGCAAACTAAGAAGGATAATAAATTATCACAAAAGTATTATGGTATGTACAAGGTGTTGCAAAAGATTGGTACTATGGCATACAAATTGGAGCTTCCTGCAGCTGCTCGAGTGCACCCAGTTTTCCATGTTTCATGTTTAAATAAGGTTATAGGCGACAAGCTCCCAGTTCAAACAATATTTCCAGAACTTGACGAGGAAGGAAAAATTATATTGGAACCGGAAGCAGTCACAGAAACAAGAACTCGACAGCTACGAAATCGATCAATTTCGGAGTATCTCATCAATTGGAAGAACTTATCCGCTGAAGATTCCACATGGGAGGATGAGAATTTTATACAGAAGCATCCAGAACTACTCAAGCGTTGAGGACAATACTTTTTTGAAGGAGAGGGGCATTTTAGGTCCATATAATACTAGTGATTACCCCATTACTATTGTAGTTGTATCCCTTATTAATATTGTTCTGCCCCTATTGTCCCCATATTGTTATTACTGTGCCCCTTAGAATCCCTCTATTGTTATTTTGGTGGCTTTATATTATTATTGTTAGGTCGGATGGGTTATATTGTGACTCCTTAGACTCCTATATATAGAAAGGAGGTTTTTTCATTTGAATCATCCAAGAATTGTTCATTTGTGTAATGTAAAGGAGGTTGCCCCCTTGAAGAGGCTTAATTCTAAGGCGTTCAACTATATTTTCTATTTTTTTCTAAGCTGGTTTCGTAAGACCAAATTAGTATTACTATTTTTAATATACATGATAAAACAATACACTTTTATTTGAAGCTTCTTATTAAGGATATATAACCACTCCATGTTCGGGCTTTGGCAATATTTCAAGAAGAAATGAGGCATATTTTATATATCTTGATTGATGAAATGAGCTTTATAGGTCCAAGGTTGTTCATATAGATAGATTCATTATGAGAACCATTTCGATATAACAAATATTCTCCATTTTATGGTAGATTGATTATTCTTGGCAGTGACATTAGTCGATGACCTCTTATCCAAGATAAAAACTTGTAAGACAATAGGGAAAATCTTGTGGAGAAATTTCAACATTGTTGTCGCTTTGGATACAATCTTCCACTAGTAAGGAAATGATCTAAAAAAATCCTCTTTTCATAATATTTTAACTAATATGAGGAATGCAAAAGCCTTTCTTGATGGTTAGGATATTCTCATGTCCTCATATGGAAATGTTGTAGCAGCTGCACCACCCTCCAAAATTTTGTCCTGCATCCAATTTCAGAGCCTCCCTTGGATTTTTACTTGATGTTTGCAAGCACTTGAGCTCACCCCATGAGCTCGATTGAGACTTTGCACCCCCCCTTGCTTGACCATTCAACGGACACCTTTTTTCATGTTGGTCACAAGTCACCCTTGCAACCATGTTCTGGTCATGCACAAGGTCCCACTTTGTGTGTACAAGTTGTATTCGCTATGTAAACATCTGTCGCACTCACACACGAAGTTGTATTCACTGTTGCGCAAGAGTCGTCGCGGTCGCTCAATGACCTATCACAAGCGTCTTGATTGTCGTTCGCACCGTCAATCAATCATGTTGAGTATATGTTGTCTTGATGGTTTGAGATGTATTTTCATCAAGTTATGTTGGGTGTGTGTTCACAAGGTCATGTATGCACAAATTCACTCACTCACACACTTAGTCAATTTGATGAAGTTCTAACAATCGGATCACCCTCTAACAGTCGGACCTCCACCCCAAAATTGACTCAACCGACTATCACCCTGAACAATGTAGAAGTGTCCAACAAGCCATTTCAATCTGCACTGCCCACAAGCTGATCAACAAACCCTCTTGTTGTTCAACTGGAGATTTTGACCAGGCAGTGACCCTGGGACTCACTCCCCTCAAATTTTTCACAAAAGCTCCAAATCTTGCCCACTCTGCTGACTGAGGAAATTACACAGACAGGCTGGATAGACACCCAGTGTTCATCCCTATCTCCCTCAAAAAATTGCATAGTTTTTTCAGTCAGCAGGCTGGCTGCTCACCCAGAAAAATGCGCAAATTTAATGAACAATCCCTCAGCTACCCAACAGCCCGCTCAGCTCAGAAACTTCGCAGAGGTGTTTAACAGGTCAGCCTCCCAACAATTGCATAGTTTTTGTCACTAGCACTCTTGCAGCCCACTGCCATCTCCCCTGAAAAAATGTGTATTTTTTACCTGAAATCCTCCCGCAACTCGCTACGAGCTCCCTTGAGGAATTGCACAGATTTTTCTCCCAAGCTCCTCTGCTACCTGCACTGCTTCCCTCCAGAAATTATGCAGATCTTCCCTCCAGCCTAGCCAAATCCCGTGGACGGTCACTGCTAATCTAGAATGACCATCTCAATCTCCCAGTGACTTCTGCACAACTTTCACCAGAAGTGCCCGGAGCCCACATCCCAGCTTGAAACTTGCCTAGCGCAATTACATAGCCTTGTCCTCTCTCTTGGTCACCTGCATCCAAAAGTGAACAACAATGCATCATGGTAAACTAGGAGGTTTATGGATTTGATGGTGTCTTGTCATGAGTGATTGCAGATACAGGTACATGAATAAGACATGACATGATGACAGATGGGATGAACAAGGAGAGCACATGAAAGGAGATAAGTTCGTGAATGGACAAATGGACAATGCATGTGAGGAGAATTTTTCACGAACAGATGAACATGTGAAGCATGTCAAAGTACAAGCAAGTGAGCGATGTTCACATGCAACATCAAGCTAACACCAAGACCATCAAAAACTTTGTGCACCTTGCCATGCGGAGGTGAAGCTATGATACACCAAGAGCACATCCATCACTCAGCAACATCGACATGGGCACCACCACCAACATGAACATACCAGCACCACCATGTCGAGTCATGCCACGATTCATGTCATCCACATCACTACTATGGGCCATACTGTGTAAATCAATGTAATGTAACGTAGAAGTTCAAGATACCCACATGTCATACGAAGAGTCATGTAAAGCTGAAGAGTCAAATAAGTCAAATAGTCATGAGGGAAGTCAAACAGTCACAAGGGCCATTTTTACCCTTGGCTATAAATACCCCCTCATTTGTACATGCAAAGGACTTTTCACCTTGGCTCCTCCCACATAGCCTTGAGAGTTTGTAGTCTTTTCTTTGAGGAGCGAGCAGTGGCTCCAACGCCCCTTTCACGGGGTTAGTGATGTATGGTGTATCGATGTGTCTTGGAACTTTCACTTAATTCAGAAGCCTAATAACAGGCCAGCACATTTTCACACATGTATTGTAACTGTTTGTAAGACTAATCTTGAACACTTGTAATGCATGTTGCTTTAACCTGTGTTAAACAATTGAACTCTTTCGGTTGCTCTAATACATATATATTGATGAAAATGTGTTGTATAAGTTGTTAACATTGTCCTACCTGCATGGGTTGCCTCACTGGACATCAAACAAAACCTTTCCCATAAACTTGTTAAACAACCGTCGCACTCGCGCGGACTTCCTTGTTGGGTGTTGTATGTGCTATCTCCTCTTGTGCGTTGAGACGGCCACATCCGTGTGGATTACTCCTCCAAAATTTGTGCATGTACTATTGTGTTGTGTGTCATTGGTAGAGTTGGGGTTTCCTCCCTTTCAACTAGAGACTCACCTCCACCCTCTCCCTTTGCAATGAAAGAACCTTGACACAAGTAACACTAGTAATCACCAGGCACGCAAACCTCAAAGACAAAGCAGACCACTCTCATGTGCTGACAAGTAAGATCTAAGGCAAACATTTAAGATAATGGAAATCGGGCCATCATACTGGATGGGACTTCATATCGTGGAGATCCCCTGAATGGTTGCAAGTCTACCACTGTCAACATTTCTTATGCTAGAAGGAGGGTCACCAATTGTTTATGGTTGAATGTCCTCTCACCCCCACACATCAATCATCTCGTCAAGGTAGTAACTTTCACTCCCTCTCACCTACGTGTGACTCTAAATTTGGTTACTCCTCACCTCCCAAGACTGAACAAGAAATTTGTATCAGCACCTTCACTCCATCCATCCCATCACCCAACAGTTCGCGAAAGTAGCCGAACTGATCCCAGGAATACAACATCTTCCATACACATCAAGAAAGCCAAAAACCACTCCCACAGGGGTTGTTGTATAATCGGTAGAAGAAGCAGTTCTTGCCACACTTCAAGGTCTGGCAGAAGTTGTTCAGAATGGAGAGGAACCTCTAGTCTTCTAACAGGGAGAACAATACACCCTCGTGATCTTGGGCTCAGACTCAGATACAGGAGGCGGAGGTAGAGTCGTACCAATAGAGTCAGAGCCGGAATCGTCAATTTCTGAAGAAGAGGAGGAGGACGAAGAGGAAGAAGACATGGGTGACCAAAATCTGGGATGGTTGACTCAAGGAACATTATCTCTCCCAGGAACTTTGCACAAGATGTCGAAGCGATCGAAGAGAATGATCACAATGTTTGACCCTAACAGCATAGTGAAGATAGAATATCACTTGGACAAATTCTACCTACCACTGCAGACCCTTGAGGTATGGTACAATGAAATTGCATGTAGATTGTTCCCATGTACCTTGGATGCTCGTACAGCAGCATGGTATCACAACCTTCCTATAAACTCCATACATAACTGGGGTATGTTCAAACGTATATTTCTGGAAACGTTTGCTGATGACAAGACCCTAGCCATGTTACTCAAAGAATTGGGAAGCCTGAAGATGGAGGGGAAAGAAAAGGTAAAAGATTTCAATCAGAGGTTTTTGCGCATATTGAACAACTTTGCAATGGACATGAAACGTCATGACTCCATCACTGTCGACTACTACACATCCGCTTTGTCGACCAGCATTGTGCAGTTCATCAAACGAGTTGTGGAACCAACACTGTGAGAAAACTGCGAAGAGGCAATCATTGTTGAAAAGGACCTGTGCACGATTGGAGTCATCAAGGATGATGAACCAACAAAGGATTCCAGAGATGTGAGCAAGAAGACCCAAGCCGCGGCAAGCAAGGGTAGGGACAAGGAAACAAGTGATATTGAAACCCTTACTTGTCTTGTCAAAAACTTGACAACAAAAGTGTCTGAGATCAAACAATGGACGGTTGACACATTTGTGAGTAGTCAGCTGACCAGAAAAAGACAAGGAATCATGTCATCAGGTAGCAATCGCTTCCCAACTAAAATTGCATAGAGATCAGTGTTCCAGCTCGAACAGTGCGTGAATAATGAATTTTTTTCATTTCATGAAGATGATCACTCGGAAGGGTCTTGTTCCAACTGGAAGCGAGTTGCAGGCTCTATATGCAACCACGCACTTGACGTAGAAAGTAGTTCACAGGGATAGCTAGGAGATACAAACAATGAAAAAGATCTTGCACTTGATGAGGCATCAAGCTCTAGGCATGTGGTTAACATGTATCGGTGCTCGCAAGTAGCACAAAAGACAAACACCGAGAAGCAGCCCTAAAAGAAAAATGATCATTACAATCTTATAAGTAAGGGGGCTCCCCCTACACTTGGGGAAGTGAAACAAAAGCTCGAACTACTAAGGAAGGTTGATCCACCAGTTGTCCAAAAGTAGAAAACACAAAGAAATCCTGGGAAGACAGTGGCAAACAAGAGTACGTCCATGAGCAGCAAACTGTAGAACACTCCGCCAGACAACACGAACAGCAGTCTTACCCTGGAAATCTCAATGAGTCTACCGCTTTGGATTACAACATAGTGCAAGACATGAAGAAAACTTGCGCAAACATTATTTTGTTTGAGTTAGCTAAGATCCAAAGTCAGCGGGACATCCTGCTATGTGCACTAGGGCAAACATCAACGAACAGTGCAGCTTCTACCAATAAGGGAGCAAGCACACCTCTCAGATCACTTTCAGCTATGATAAACACACTTCAGATGGAAGAAGAAAACTCTGTTTTCCCTCCATTCTTACTTTCATTTGAAATCTTCAATTGTAATGTTCACAACTGTTTGGTTGATTTTGGCACGGCAATCAACGTCATTCTGCTCTCCATTGCCAAAAATATCAATGCGCAATGTAACAAGACATCCATGCAAATCATCCAACTCAATCGAACATCCGTACCATCCATTGGTGAACTTCGGGATGTGATCATTCATCATCTCATGACAGTCGAGTTCACCAGTGCATAAACATTGTTGTTGTGGACATATCGGAAGCATATGGCTTACTGCTCAGTAGAGACTGGTCTAGCAAGATGAATGGATACTTTGCTATAGACTGGTCGCACATGTGGCTTCCATACAAGGGAAAAAACAATCAAATCTGGGTGTTATCCGAGAGATACATGAGGCACAATGTCACTCCCATCAATGGCGAGAATGAACTGTTGGCCTTCGTAGAGCTCATGTTTGGAAACTGCCTCTTGGAAACAACGTTGGGGTGTTATCTTGCACGGCCAACTCCAACCCCACCAGACACGCAGTTGGGTCTCCTTCCTTGCCCAACTGATGGAAATGAAACATGTACAGTGCATTGTAACATTAGTAACAGTAGAAGTAGCAATTGCAATAGCACTAGTGCAAGCGCGTCAAACGGTTTGTGTACAGACAAGGTGTGGACCATGTACTTCGACAGATCAAAGACATAGGATGGCTCAGGAGCTGGATGTGTCTTGATCGACCCAAAAATTAGGAAACATTTGATTTCAATCCGCTTGGAGTTCGATTGAACAAACAACGTTGCTGAATACGAAGCACTCATGTTGGGCTTGCAAAAATCCATTAGCCTCAACGTGGTCGCACTCAAAATGGTAGGTGATTCAGAAATAGTGGTACAACAGGTATGTAACACCATTCACTATTTATCACCTCATCTCAAAAGTTACCAGCAAGAGGTATGGTGATAGATCTCTAAATTCCAAGAATTTAATATCAATCTTGTACCAAGAACGCGTAATGCAGTTGCTAATGCTTTAGCAAACACAACTTCTAGAATGTCACCGCTTAGGTATAGATTTATTGTTGAAATCTTGTATAGACCATCTATCCTGGATAACATAACTAATTAATTCATGTTTTATGATGATCAACAGATACTGTATTTCATTGCCAACGTTGATATCTTCAAGGATGCAGCGATAGACGAAGACGAGAACGAGCGATATTTGCAAGCTGGGGTGGAGATTAAGAAAGGGAACCCCATCCCCAAAGTTGTGGTGTCTTTGGAAAAACTCTATGACTTGCAAGAACGCTTTTAGGGGCCAAGGAACAGAAAAACCCATAACTCAACCATGATGCATGAACTGATTAACTTGGGGACATAACAAGATCTGAATTTCGTCAATCTTGGTACGTGTTGCACGCAGCAGGAGCAGCAAGCCTTTGTCCACTTGTTCAAATAGTACTGGGATGTGTTCACGTGGACATGTGATGACCTGAAAACTTACAAAACGCGAATAATCCAACACATTATTCTGATAAAAGAATGGGTCTAGCCATATCAGCAAAAATTGAGGAAAGTACATCCATCACTTGAACCCCTCATACAAAAAGAGCTCACCAAGCTGTTGGATGCACAGATCATATACAGAGTTCATCATTCTACATGGGTTTCAAACCTTGTTCTTGTATGTAAGAAGTTTGGGGAAATCTGCTTGTGTGTTGATTTCTGGAACTTGAACTGCACCTCAGACAGAGACAACTACCCCATGTCGTCTATGGAGCACATTTTGCAAACAGTATCTGGGGCATAGTTGTTTTCCTTACTTGACGGTTTTCAGGATATAATTCGGTTCTGGTAGTGTAACCTGATAGACTCAAAACTACCTTCCGTACCAAGTGGGGTACGTTCAAATACAGACAAATGCCATTTGGGCTCACGAATGTAGGCACAACCTTTTAGCATGCCATGGACATCGCCTTCCATGGACTCATCAGACAAAGCATAGTGGTGTACCTCGATGATTTGACTATGTCTTCAAGAAAATGGGAAGACCACATACGCCATCTGAAGAAAAATTTTGAGCGATGCCAGAAATATGGGATTTCCATGAATCCCAAAAAGAGAATATTTGCAGTGTCTGAGGGGAACATCCTTGGGCACATCATTTCCAAAAGCGGGATCAAGGTTGATCTGGACTAGGTCTGGACTATTACACAGATTGCTCACCCAGCCGATAAGAAATAAATGCAATCCTTCTTGGGAAAGATAAACTTCCTCTGGAAGTTCATCTCAAACTATGTGCAGATAGTAAAACCAACGCAATCCATGATCAAGAAGGATGCATTTTACAGCTGGGACAAGAGGGAAAAGTACGCATTCACCCGTATCAAGCAGGATATTTCAAAATCACTTGCACTCTATAGCTCAGATTTCAACAAAGACTTCCTGCTATACACCTTCATCTTCGATGACTCGCTCGCTATAGTACTCACTCAAAAGTATGAAATGAGCGACGAACGTCCCATCTCCTTCATGAGCACAAGCATACAGGGACCTGAAATCAACTACCCCACCATTGGCAAATAACCATATGCAGTATACAAGGTAGTTTAACAATTCAAACCCTACTTGCTAAAGAATGATTGCATAATGTATGTGCCTCACCCAACAGTCCGCTCACTTCTCGTACAGCAAGAGCTGGGTGAACGACGTATGAACTAGATAACAGGCTTGCAAGAGTATGATCTTGACATCAAGCCAGTTCACACTGTCAAGGGTCATGGTCTCTGCAACCTTGCAGCTGAGGAAGTACATGCATAGGAGGAAGAAGAAGATCTCGTCAGCTCGGAGTAGGAAACTGAAATGTATGATGTAGTACAAGCACCACCCATTGTAAACGGAAACTCTTCGTACAAATATGTGTGCCAGTACCTTGAGCATGGCACCATAGCCTATCAGTTGGTGCACAGAGTGCTTTACAGAAAGCACAGTAACGAAATATTTTCTCAGGTGCTTGGAGGCAAATGAATCAGAGAAGGTTTTGCAATATTTCCATGACGGATCCACCAGGGGTCATTTTGCGGGAAATATCACTGCACACAAAGTTATGTGAGATGGTTTATACTGGCCCACATTATTCAAGGATGCACACGCTTATTCTTGCAATTTCCTGGTCTGTCAGCGATCCGCCGACAGAACACGAAGGTTAGCAGCGCCACTGCACCCTGTTGTAGTGACTGAACCTTTCCAACAATGGGGCTTGGACATCATCGGGGAGGTTTTCCCACATTCGTCGAAACAACACCGCTACATTTTGACAGCGACTGATTATTTCATGCAGTAGAAAGAAGCAGTTTTTCTCAAGCAAGTGAACGACCAGGATGTCATCATCCCTCCAGCAGAACATCATCTCATGCTTTGGAATTTCGATATCACTTGTATTTGACAATGCAACTTACTTTTCATCTTTGAAGTTTTATGACTTTTCATTGCAAAATGGTATTGTGCTGAAACATTCATCTAACTACTACCCATGGGGAAAAGGTCTCGCAGAATCCACGAACAAAAACCTTATCCTTATAATCAAAAAGACTGTTTACTATGAGCAGCGTAACTGGCACTCTGCCTTGACGAATGCTTTATGGGCTAACCATGTCAGACCCAAACCCTCTCCAAATACCTCACCATACTTCCTGTTCTATGGTAAAGAAGCCATCCTACTGCCCAACATCTACTTACCTACGCTTCAGTTGTCTCAATAATCCCAAGGCAAGCCTTGCATTCTAGTTCAGGTAAGATGGATACACTCCACAAACTGCAGGAAGAAAGGATGAAAGAAAAATAAAATTTTACACTCCACCAAAACCGTATCAAGAGATGGTTCAACAAGAAATCTGCAGGGAAAGCTAACTTCGATGTTGGTGACTTAGTCTTGAAATGGGATAAACCCCATGAATACAAAGGAAAGCATACGAAGTTTCAGTCCCTATGGATTGGTCCATACATAGTCCATGAGAAGCTTGACCCACACACATACCGTCTACAATCACTTGACGGGAGGATTGACAATCTTCCTGTCAATGGCCAAGATCTCAAACATTATTTTCTATAGGTTGGACTGCGTCCGCGTCATGTACATAAGTCTTTATGTTGCATATTGTTTTTATTTTTCGCTTTGCTTACTATATCTGTTTTGTTTCATTTTTTTTGCTTCGTATCGTGTTGTTTTTAGTACTTTGTAAATAAGTGTTGCCCTTTAGTGAGTTCTAGATTTTGAATGAGTATGTGGCTGAGATCTAAAGAGTCTTGTGACTCTGAAACACTTGGCCTATCCTATGTCTATATTCTTTGTGCTTGGTTATAACCTTCAGCCAATGAAGTCTTGACAGGAAATATGAGTTGTCTGCAAGGGAAGCTTGGGTCCAACCATGATCCCGTGTCCACACTGGGAAACCCCATGCCTATACTCAACCTTTTGCTCTGTGTGATCAAGCTCATCCAACTAGTAGAAACAGAGAAGGGGAAAATCTAGA
This sequence comes from Pinus tabuliformis, assembly GCA_031772625.1. Classification (NCBI taxonomy): domain Eukaryota; kingdom Viridiplantae; phylum Streptophyta; class Pinopsida; order Pinales; family Pinaceae; genus Pinus; species Pinus tabuliformis. The sequence goes on from CM062805.1 coordinate 785,190,055, forward strand.
GAAAACTTATGTAAGAGGTCTTACATGCTTCTCTTAAGAAACAACCTCTTCTTGATCCAAGTCCGGGTGTGACAAAGGACCCTTCCAAGACCTTTTACTTTCGTGATGTGTTAAATTGAATTTTTAAAATAACATAAATGAATACATGTGCATGATGTAAAGAAGAGGAACATGACAATCATCAAACAAATGAAAACATAAGCTGTTGATAACGGAGTTCGTCTAGGAGGGACTACATCTCCGGGCCCCGGTGTCAAGATGGTGTAGTTTGTTGCATTAACTGTTGTCAATAACGATGATGTACATAAGAGATGACATCGCTATCATACAAGGAAAATTCCCTCACACAGGAGTGGATCCAAGAGATGTTCTACTACAGGAACTCTCAATCAAAAAATGACTCCTATCAATATGACATAAAACTCATGCATGATGATCCTCCCGCCAACATGGCATGAAAGGGATCTCAATGCAAACATACATGGCAACAACATGAGTATCCCATCAACATACAAAAAAGGGATCTCAAAACACAATATGACGAATCATGACAACAAGTACAACACACTAATGATTCTGCATCACATCAAGCAGGAATCATGAAAGCAAGTAAGAGACAAGATCCCACATCAACATCAAACAGGGATATGTGCAGCACAATGCATCACAAAAAGAAGTACATGAACACACTGCATATACCTCACATCCTAGGGCCATCTGAAGAAGAGGACGTCAAAATGTTGAAGATGTTCGTACCATCGATCTCACGACGTCGAATCGCATGGAAATGGCTGCTCGCACATAAATGTTGACACCTACACTCCACTTAGAAAAGTGTCTGAAAAATAGAATGAGCAAATTGGAAATCTGAACACACCATTAGATTTGTGGCGTCAAATAGTGCAAAATCGACTATCAAATTTCTGAATTCTAAGAAAATGAAAATCTGGCGCTCAAAGAATCTTTTAGATTCCCCTTAGATTCCTCAGAGATTCCCTCCTCCGAGTCCTCTGCAAATTGGCTGCTCAAATAAGGAAACTAACTGTGCCATCGGGTTCGTGTCGTTAAGAGGTGTAATATCCACAAAAAGTTTGTCTAATTTGGACACTGCAAAAATTTCACCCTCCTGGAAATTTTGCTCAATCATGGTTCCACCTACAATAAACTAATTAAAAAAAATTCATCTTGATTTCTATACCCACTCCTGGTTCCTCCATGCTTCCCAAGTGCACTAGTGAAATGAAGGTTAATACACATTTTGGGTGGATTAACCAATAAGTTGGTTTAGGTGGATTGGTTTAAGGCAACGAATTATGAGGAGGAGGTCGGGTGGTCAAACCCCAACCCCTCCATATTAAACCCAAAACTATTTTAATATTTTATTTTTTTTATGGCGCATGGTTTACAACCATTTAATGGTGCGTTTTATTTTTGGTATGCCATTTAAGTGTTGCATTAAATTTTGAAACCGTCAAAGGGTTGGATGGTAAATGGAGGGTGCATTTAATTAGATATGAGGGCGCATGTATTAATTGGTTGGCGCATGATTTTTGGTGGCTGGTACATCATATGAGGCTGCCCGGTGGGGTCTGGTTCATGTGGGTCGGGCGAGTTCGATCCTCGCCGTCCTCGCACTCAATCATGGCATACTAATCCAGGTGGATATTGGTGGCCACCCACCAAGTCCACTTGGACCCCCATGTTATAGACATTTTTGTGCCTTACAGCTATAAGCATGAAATGTCCATAATTCAAGGGATCCAAAGTCCCTAAAGATGTTGTTACAGCTCCTAAAGGAACAAGGTCAACCAATCACAGCTTCTCCCAGAAGTTCTCCACGAAAAACAACTCAAAAACAGTCAAATCAGAATCAATTCAGAGGCTCCACTAGCTGCCTGCGTTGAAATGCAGAGGCTACACTGGCTAGGTGCGTTGCAACGCAGGTGGAAGCACTACCAGGGTGCGCTGAGTGGGAAATGACAAAGGGCAAGCTCATTCAATGAGGTGGAAAGACCATGGAAGCTTCCAGAATCTTCTCCAATGACACTTGCCTCAATGAATTCGACTAGTGTTGAGTAAGAGGCTCTCAACCTCCAAGTGGAAGCAAGAACTGACAGAGAGAAGTCACAAGTCAAAACATAAGCTGACTCATCCTCTCTGCTTACATCTATATATGGATCTCTCACCCAGAGGTTCAGGAGGCTAGAATTTTGTACTTTGCAGAGAATTGTTGTTGGTTTGAGATTAATATTAGTACATTGGGTGATTTATGCTTTGTTGGAGGAGAGGAAGGGATTCCTTTGCTGGGAGGTAGATGCTGGATCGGAACTCACTTGGTTGTATCTCCTCTTGGACTTTCTTATTCTATCAATAAACTATTTGAGTTTCTCCTACATGTTGTGTACCAATGATGTTTTGTTATGCTTACATGTTTAGCTTAATCCGATCTTGAGCTTTTTATGAATGTATATCTATATCTTCGTGTAGTTTCTCTCTCTTGTGATCTTGCAGGAATTCGGTGAAGCTGGGCCAGTGAAGGAGCAAGGAGCTGAGAGCCACTGAAGAGAGGAGTGATTGGATCAACAAACTAGCGGAAGACACAGGTTAGTTACATCCTTTCTCCTCATTTACATTTCATAAAGAAGAAATACTCAATTAGTTTTCCTTGTTTGTTGCTAAGGCACTATCACACCTTAGAGTGGGATAGGGGCATTCCGAATGGATACTTTTCCCAACAACAAATTGGCGACTCCACTGGGGAACGTATCTTGTTAGTTTATTTGTGTTTCTACTGTTGTTCACCTCATAAACTCAAGAGTGCTGAATCGAACTGCATTTGCCATTTTCAAATGCAAAGTAGAGATCTGCTACTCTAGTCCATTCGCTGGGCCTGTTTATGATCTGAACAGCTGATCCACAAGTGCTCTAACAGCCCTTTGTGATAGATCTTAGTCCTCCTTTAAATCATCCTCCTAATTGTACCTAATTGATAGCTTTTATCCGGCCAAAAACTGTAGATTAAACTGGAAATCGTGACCCAGAACCCAGAAACAATTCTCGTTTCTGCTTCAGCGCAGACTCTGTGAAGAGGTTCTGCATTTCAACGCAGGTCCGATGAAGGATACATGCGCTGAAGTTCAGTTTCTCTGTGCTGAGGGTGCGCTGATCAGCCCTTTGCCTTGTGCAGCTGTGGTTCCCTGCTTCCTTTTGCTCGGTTTTGTCTCTGTTTTTGCAGCCTGTTATCAGTGTGTGTACCTATCTGAAACCCCTTTTCTTTGCCTCAATTCTGCCTCAGTTGTATAAAGAAACTGTATTTGTTCTTTGTGTATTTGTTACATCATTTGCAGTTTCCCATTACAAAAGTAAACTAGTCATACTGTCGCCCTTAGATCTAGACCTGTCGTAAGTGTCGTTTTGATCTTAGGAGTAAGTTTGTTTGCTGTTGACAGTTGTTTGCGCTTTTACTTTTGTCTTTTGGTTTGAATTTATGCATTTCTAGTGTCGAAACAAGTGTTTACTTCAAAATCATAAAGTGTCGTAATCGTCTTTTTGATTTCGAAAAAGGAGCTTGTTTATGTTTTTCACTTGAAATCGAATTCAAATTTGTACAACAACTTTCTTTTTAGGCATCAATATTAAGAAAGTGAAAACAAATACATGCATATGTGCATTTGCATATTGATAGTTTGCATGCTTTGATTTAGGAAAAGTGCATTACAGTGTGCTCTATGCTCTTTGAGAAAAGATGGTGTCTTTCTTTTCCCCTTGTAGCTAGGATTTTCATTGTTGAAAAGATATAAAAGCTTGCTTATCATCTTTAGACTGCATTTAGGAATTGTATCATACATCTCGTGGTGATCCAAAAAGGCAAACTTCTAAGAAATACCAACCTAAAATAAATTGAATGAACTTAACAACGCTTTGTAACTTAACGCACAACATAGAGGTCTAGGTTAGAGACGTGTTCCGGCGTCGTAAAACCTGGTGACTGTCGATCTCGCTGATGGTTGGGTGATTCCTCCTGAGAGACGATAAGCGCCAGTACGGATTGTGCTCCCACGTACCGTCGAGTATATATTGGGATACCCCTATAGGCATAAAACCTTTATCCTTAGGAAGCCGTGTCGGCCGCCCTACTGATCGCAATGCACTGAACACAGCATTCGTGAAGATTGACCGCCCGTACCTTAAAAAGTATTCTGCGGTTTTGCGAAAAGTTTGGCACACCCTCTACCTAGAACTCCAGAGCAGTTCCTTTTGGCCTTTTTCAGACTCTATAACGGAAAAAGTCCATCCGAGCATTTGTCACTTCGGGCTCGTTAAAACATCGAAGGCGACTAGAGTCATCTTTTGCTTTTTCTCGACTCTTTAAAACTGAAAAAGCAAGTTGTGTCTAAAGCGTCTAAAATTCATTTAAATTCGGAAACATTTTTCCCCTTTTTGTATTTTGGTTGATCGAGTAATCCACAATCGTGGAAGAAAGTCAATTGAAACCCCGTCGTTCGCGGAGGCTTACGAGTCAACCGTCTTTGTCTCCGGAATCAAAAATAGTACGGACAAAGCAGACTCGTTTAACCGGTTCGAAATCTCCTATCAAAGTTAGAACAAGTGTTCCAACAACATCTGAGATTCCGGTTACTCCAAACATTTCTGGAAACCCTGCCTCTACAGAAGAAGTTCAACAGCCACAGAGGGACAGTGATACTGATCCTAGTCTGAAAGCAAACAGTTGTGTTACTGAACCAGTTCCATCTGTAACCGGTTCAGAGAGTCTTGTTCCTCAAACATCTGTCGCTGTTGATTCAACCCCTTCTTCGGCACCAAAAATATTTTACGGACCTGACGGTCTTCCCCTTCCACTTGGTTTGATTGCGATAGAGGAAATTGTAGAAGATCCGCAAGCAAGTACTCCAACACATTTTGGAGTCGGGGTCACTCTATTTCCTTCGACATCAGAAGTTAGTCTACCACCAGTGGAATTTCCTGTAGAATCGCTAGGTAATCTTTTGGATAGACTCAAAATATCTGAACAACCATCAACATCTAGGACTGTGTCGAATGACACAGCGGTAGCAGAACTCCCTGCCGTCACTCATGTTAGTGTCGGTCTTGAGCCCTCCATCGGTGATCAAAAGCTCTTTGCATATGCCTAGGTAGGTGTCTCATCAGTGTCAGTTTTGCATCCCGTTAGGCATGCCATAAAACTGATGGAGGAGCTGGTCCTTCTTTCCTTCTTGGCTTTGCTGGATCAGGTCATGTCAGGTATTAAGCTTGTGTCATACTTGTTTTATTTTGTCTTGAAGTCCCAAGTCTTAGGTCTAGGGCTTTGGTCAAAAATCGCTGCAAGGTCATGAGTCAGAGGTCTAATAGTCCCCAGCAAGCCAGAAGGAGGTATGTAAATATGTTCCATTGATATTTTTCATCAGGTACAGATCATTTATACCTTGGTTTTAAAAACCCTGTTTTTAAACCCAAGGTCATGTGAAATTTGCAAAAAATAAGGAAAATCTTCAAAATTCTTCAAAATGCTGGCAATAACCCTGGTCTCCTCGCCAGAGTCCATCAGATGGTCAACCTGCAAAAAGAATGAAGTTAAGGCGCCTCAAAAGCTAAATTCAGGACAAAGCAACTCAAAAAGCAGTGTTAAAAGTGAATGTCAAAATAGAACATTAGAGAGTGGGTTTTGTAAATAAATTTTTTCAAATTCAACCTACAAGAGCTAAATTTCCCTCTAAACATTTCATTATGCCTCTATGAGCTAACAAAGAGGAGCAAGAGGGCGAAAATAGTGAAGGAGGTCGAATTGCAGTGAAATTGGAGAGTTTCTCTGGTGCGCAACCACTCGGGCAGGGTGCGCGACCACCTGGGCGGTGCGCGACCACTCGAGCCCTCCTCCACAGTGCAAATTTTACACTAGCGTGACCACTCGAGCTGCGCGCGACCACTCCAACCCTGCGCGCGACCACTCGAGCTGTAACTTGCAGAACCGGCCCAAACTCACTCAAATTGCCTTGTGACTTGTAAATTGCTCGAGGTAGGCCTCTCAAATGTTTTGAATGCTAAAAATAAGGATGATGAGCTTGTGTTTGTGCATTTTTATCATCAAAATTATGAAGAGAAATAGGTTAAGTGATTGCTTGTTCTTGTAGGCAATTTTGCTAGGGTTATGTTTGATTTCAAGGTTTTTAATTCCTTTTTATTCCCTCCATTACTCCTATTAGATTTACACTTGTCATCATGTGTCTCAATCTCATCTCATTTGCAAAGAATGAATCTCAATTCCCCATTCCCTACACCTGAAACCCTAATCCCTCTCATATGCATCCCTAAACCCTAAACCCTCTATACAAATCTGTCCCAAAACCCTAATTCATTCCCCACAGCAATATCATTATAAAAATATGTAAAACCGCAACAAAGATCAAATAGTGATGTGAAAATGAAAGAGCAATTGCAATAATAAAACAAAAAGACAAAAAACAGAGAAAAAGATTACTATGTGTAGCCAAGTTATTGCAAGAACGAAAGAAACTTATTGCTGTGTATAGTCCTCATAAAAACAGTGAAAAGGAGGCTGTTATTCATAACAAAAACAAAGTAAATACAGCTGTACCTATTTGTTAAAGGACAGGTTGCCTTGAAATACTGTTTGTAAAGGAAGATTGCTGTGTTTTCAGACCCAAACCTATGTATCTTTTTTCCTTCTATTCCCCTAGATGCAATACATCTCCTTTCTCTTTGAATCTGTCAAATAAAGCCTTTCCCCTCCCCTTATGACAAATGCAAATTAATCCCTTATTGCCCCTTAGCATCAAAAGCATATCAGTCCCTTGGAAAAACAGAGTATGCTTCAAAATGTACAGTCAAAGGACATAATTAAAAAGCAAGCTGTTGATGCTAGTTATCATTGTTGCCCTATACCCCTGTAATCATGCTATCCTTTACCCCCTGTTGAAAATTGTATTGTCCTTTCCCTTGGTGACCCTATTACATGTTTTCCCTAATAAAGATATGTCTTTGCAAATGATTTCCCAATGATGAGAGATAGGATAACATGTTTGACATTGTGTGAATTATTCCTTAAAAGTTCCCTGTTTTTATATATTTTCCCATTCCTTATGATAAAATCCCTCCCCTAACATTTCCCTCATGATTTTTTCCCCTTGAAAACAGCATACTTCTCAGCATTTTGCAGGCAGGGCAGCAGTCAACTTTGTCTATTTTCTCCACCTTGCTCAATAACACCATGTCAACCACTGAAACTAATGAGCAAGGTGATGACCGGTCTTCTTCTACGGAGGTTGAGGTACAGCAGAGGCCTCGTAGGGGTGGCAAAGGTGGTCATCATAGGAGAGAAGAGCCCACATCTTTAGCAGAATTACAGGCATGCCCTTTGGCAGTGACTTGTTTCCAGTACATGTCATGTTTTCAGTTTTGTGAGAGGCTTGCCCAGATTCAGCACCACAGGGAGTTGGCTCGACTATTTGTTTTGCACCTTCATTATGGGCAGGTCACTCTTGCAGGGGTGAATTTTGTGTTTTCTCCAGAGGTGATTTCACAGGCTACCGGGATACCCAATGTGGGTGAGGTGTGGCCAAAGCGCAAATGGCTGGATTTTGTTTATTTTGAGCCATATGTCAGGCCAGCATTCGTACATCACTTGTCAGGGAACTTTCCTTTCAGATTCCTCCGAGAGGAGTATGCTCCTATCATGCGGCTTATCATGCATTACTTCACATGCAAGGGAAGGTTTTCACGAGTCTTTGCTTGTCACATTCGCCTGTTGATGCACTTTACCCGGGTGAGGATGATGAACATCCTGGTTTACTTTTTCCAGGACATTCAGAGGATGGTGTCCGTGTTTCAGAGGCAGACCCCAGCTCAGCAGCACAGGAGTTTGTGCCATCATGGTCTTATCCAGCTCATTGTTTCCCATCAGCTGAGTCAGCAGGGCATTTCATGGGCAGATTTCATTTCCCGTGAGTTCTTTACACAGCCACAGACACAGCCACAGCCACAGCCACAGCCACAGCCACAGCCAGAGGTCATTCATGAGGCGGGAGGTCCATCACACCAGCCCGAGATTATTGTTCCGAGACATGTGGCTTCTTCACCTCGGGTCACCTATCAGAGAGGTCCTAGGACCTTATTTGCAGCAGCTCGACGAGTATTTTCTCCACAGCAGGTGGAAGGGGTCTCGTCATCTTCTTCAGATCAGCGAGTGTTATCTCCACACCAGGTGGAAGGGGCCTCGCATTCTTCATCAGCAGAGGCAGTACGGGAGGGCAAGCAGCCCATGGTTGAGGATGAGAGAGTTGGCGATACACATCATGATTTCATTGACCTTGACACTCACTCTCCTTCTTCAGATTTTTATGAGCTTATCAGACAGAGAGAGGAGGAGAACCTCGTGTTGCAGCAGAAGCTCGAAATGGCTCAATGGACCATCACTTATCTGGAGCAGCGCAACAGACAATTGGAGGAGGAGAAAGAACTTGATGAGCTATGGAGGATCCGCAGTGATCGAACTTTGAACCGTAGGAGGCCCGGTGACCCATTGCCTGCTGACCGGGAGTCTTTGCTCATTCAGGAGAATGCTCGCTTGGAGAGACTATTGGAGAAGGCCAACCAGGACAAGAGGCTGCTACGAAACATGAAGAACCATTATTGGGCAAGGTTACACGTTTGTAAGGCAAAAATGAAGATACTCCAAAGGAAGTTGTCCGAGGCCCAAAAGAGGAAGAAGAGGACCAACCCACTCCGTATCTTGGCTGAGGCCTCTCTTACTCACCATGATACTCACTAGCCTTCTTCTAGCATCAAAACCAAAAAAAATTTGAGAAGTTTTGGAGCATTTTTGACATTTTTGAGAAATTTACAGGTTTTGGCCGTTGGAGTGGTCTCACCCCGCGCGCGACCACTCGGGGGGACAGCTCAGAATGAGAAAAACTTTGCATTTTTGGAATTTTCATGCAAAAATACACTTGCCTATGCATGGGGTCAAATTTTTATGGAGATTTGGGCCTCCAAAAGCTTAAAATACATGCAAATTTTGACTTTCTGCCCACTTTTTGAGTTGCAGAAAGCTGTCTTGGGAGAAATGACTTTTGAGGGGTCAAATCAACTCCAAATTCAGAAATTCCAGTTGGGTTGGAAAGTAGACTCACATACCTTTCCAATGAGCTATCTTGCACCTGATTTGGACACCAGGAAAGCCCTCAAACACAGCTGCCAATGCGCGCGACCACTCCAAGGCAGGGGCGCGACCACTCAGGGAAATTTTGCCAGTTTGACCATTTCGGCCTGCAAAACTCAGTTTTTACTATGGTTGACTCTTAATGCTTGTAAATGATGGATTTTTGGATAATTTTCATGGCACATGGATACATTTACTCTCCTTTAACCCTTCTAGAAGTTTCCTTGATGTAAATAGTGAATATTAAATGCATGGATGGGTTACCTAAGTTTTAGAGGCAAGTTGTTTTGACTGCCTATTATCTAGTGCTTAGTTTAGAATTAGTTCAAACTGCTCCTAGGAAGCTGAGCTCGACCCCTAGAGGTGGGAAAAGGAGTTAGATGATCTATATTATGCCTTCTCTTACTCATTTTCATGGTTGGACTCTTGAGGGAGAAGCTCTATTGTATATTTTACTTGTATCTCTGCAATTTGAGGAAAAGGAAGGCCAGGGTTTTGCAGACATCATTGTGGATTCTTGTGGATTATTGTGTTGATGGTGTGTTTCCTACTTGTCATTGTAAGTGTGTTTATGTGTTCCATCTCTTATTCTATTGCTGCTAATTAAACAAAAGAAGTGATAAAGTTTGAATTCATGCATGCCATGCTCAGCTTTCAATTTTGTTTAATATTTATGTTTTCCACTGTCTAAAGAGGATTCAAAGTCATTGTTTGCCCTCTTTAGCTCCCTCTCTTTCTTCCTTGATCATCCATCTCAGCTTAAGGCATCAGCACAAACTCCTTCCTTGCCCCAAAGACCCACCTGCAAAAACTGAGCTCAATCCCCACACCCTGAATTGCACTCCCTCCAATTGCCACCAAAAACCCCAAAAACTTTAAATCAACCCTCCTCATCAGTTTACTAGCCTAATATATTTGATCCTAATTGGTCAGCTCACCCCATTGAGAAAATACCTAGAGTCTGACCGGAGAGAGCCTTCTCCTTCCTCGTAGGGCTAGCTACGAGGTGTAATGGTTTGATGTAGCCTTGAGATTTGTCTATCTCAGCCTAGGTGAAATTTCAAGCGCTAACATAGTGGCGACCATACTGGGGAAAACAAACTTGTTTGTGTGTTGATGTGTGTGTTTCGCAAGTCTTAGACGAAGCCTGAAGTTACGCCAGGTAGCCTTTGAACACGCTCTTGTTTTACATCAGCGTTAGTAGATAAACGCTGCTTCAGTCAATCTCCGTGAGCTTCTGAAACCCTCACTTCAGTGACATCTTTATCCCAGTATCATTATGGACTCTAAGCTTCGGATGATAGGCTAAGAGTTTCCATACGGCTGAGTGGTTTTTCCTTTCCTAGTCTATTCGCGAAAACAAGCTGGCTACTGATCCAAGACCAATTGTCAGATCTAATTCATGCCCAGCTATTTTTGAGTATCTTGAAGATCTTGATTTCGATGAAAGTTTTGAGTTGTCGTTGTTTAAAGCTAAATCTGAAAGTGCACTTGCTACTCTAGTTCCTAATCCTGATTTTGCAGCTGCTATTGAATTCGAGAGGCATAATAAATTAGTTGAAAATTTCATTTTAAGGAATCTCCAGACACGTGTACAAGCTATAACTCTTGCTGATTTCCTTGAAAATATCTCTGGTCATATTGGATCTTCTATCACGGCGCATGAACATGCAAATCCCCCTTATATTTCCATCACTCCCATAGTTGCTTATCCCCCATCTACAGTTGTTTCGCCTTCGGTTTCACATACTACTTCTCCTCCTCTTACTCCTCATACTGCCACACCTACTCCGCCTGCTACTCCAAGACCTACATTACCAAGAAAAATGGCAGCCCGGTTTGCCCCACTTGTATTGCCTGCTAATCTTCATGACATGCCAGCTGACTATCAAAGCAAAATTCCCATGTTTGATGGCACTCCACAAAGTATTACAGCACAGCAACATATCGATAAAATGTCCACTTTCTTTGATCTATATGAGTTAGATGAAGAAGATGTTACCATGCGGTTGTTCGTGCAAACATTTGCCGGAGAAGTAAGAAAATGGTTCAGAGGGTTGGCAGCTAACAGCATCACCACCTTGGAAGCACTCGAGAATCAATTCTTGGACCGATGGGAAATAAGAAAAGACCCGCTGCAAATCAATGCCGAGTACAACAACCTCAAGCGAAATCCGGGTGAGTCGGTTCAAGACTATATAATCAAATTTAATTCAGTGTATAACGCTATACCCGATGATTTGAAACCATCAAGAAAGTCCGCATTGCTTAAGTTCCTGGATGGTTTCGATCCGGAGATGGCCTACTCACTGCAGGACCGAGATCCTCCTACCTTGGAGGAAATGCAGAAAATTGCAGTCAGTGTGGAGGCTAATTTGAATGACAAAAGGGCAAGAATGAAAGCGGAGAAGAAGGTCACAATCAAAGAAGAGGCAGCATCCACTTCTCAGGTTCTTCGTACAGTTGAGGAGGTGAAAAAGGCACTCCAAAATCTTAGTCTTGGCAAACCGGAACCTCAAGTTCGAAACCCAAATTTCAGAGGTCAACAACAGCAGCCCCAATATAGAATCAAGCAGCGGGAAACACGAGCACAAGAGGCTGCCATGCAGCAGCCAATCCAACCCCCATTTCAGCAAAACTATGTCACTCAAGAATCAGAAGATGAAGGTGAAGGTCTTGGTGAAGAGAATCATTTTTTCACTCCCGATGATCTGCCCACATACATCACGGAAGAAGAAGAGCTGGTAAGTAATGCTTATACGCCTCAAGATGAGCACTATATTTTATCTAATGATGTTGTACTTCAAGAAGAGTCGGAAGAGTATCAAAGAGGTTACTTACACGCTTTATTAGCTCAGCAAGGACAGCAGAGACAATTGAGAAACCGGACAATTCCCATAAATCCGATTCAAAAGAAGGAGGAAAACTTGGCAAAAAATGGTGCTGCTGTTCCACAGAGAAAAAGTAAAGAAGTCATTGATCCTTCTTTAACTCAAACAGTTCCAGCAAACAAGATGGATCAGCCATCAAATGTACCCAAAGATAGAGCAGAAAAACGAGACAATCCAGCAAAGGAAGGTGAAAAGAGTCAAGCATTCAGCATTGAGAATGAAGTTGCAAAATTGAAATTGACCATTCCATTGACAGAATTCATGAAGAACAGTACATATCGTGCACAAATTTCTAAAGTGTTCAACATTGACCCAATGTTAGATGCGGTGAACGTAGAGGATGACCAGCCGGAGTTGATCTTTGGGCCAGCTCTAAATGGTGAGTCCCCCGAGAGTGAGGTTCCTCCATTCTATATCAGCTTGAGAATTCATGATTATGTGCTTCATAATGCTATGTTCGATTCGGGAGCGTCACACAATTTAATGCCCAAGGCAATTATGGAGAAGTTGGGGCTTGATATTACTCGAAAGTACCATGACCTATATTCATTTGATTCCAGCCGGGTTAGATGTATTGGCTTGATTAAAGATTTGGTTGTTAGTCTGGATCAAATTCCAGCAAAGAACCTATTGATGGACGTGGTAGTGGCGGATATTCCTCCACGATTTGGCATGCTGCTTTCAAGGTCATGGGGATCCAAGCTCAAAGGTACTCTTCAGCTGGATTTTTCATATGCTACTATTCTGGTGTTTGGACAAATGAGGAAAGTGTATCGAGAGCAAAAGATGAAGTATATGATTACTAGCAAGGAAAAGCCAGTAAATCATCCTGTAAATTATGTAAAAACAGATTTAGAATCTTTTGTTTTGTTTGCGGAAAATTTAAATGATATAGATAGTCAGCTAGTTCAGGTAGAAGATATCCCAGGCGTTCCAGAAAATTTCAGAGAAGTATTGAGAACGGAAATTGAAGAAAGGACTGTTGTCATAAGGTCAATCACTGAAACAAATGGGCAGCAAATCATGACTGCAACAACATCAGATTTTCAGCACCTAGAAGATGATGAAGAGGGTCTTTGGACTATGGATTTTGATGGTGCAGTGGGCAGCGATGGCGCTGGTATCGGTGTGTGGATTCGAAGTCCATTCTCAGCCCAAGATCGAATTCCAAGCAAGGTACAAGTATGTTCTTATAAACTAGCATTTGATTGCTCAAATAATGAGGCAGAATATGAAGCTCTTATTGCTGGTTTGAAAATCCTTCTGAAATTAAAGGCAAAGAAAATAGCGGTATATGGCGACTCCGAACTAGTTATCAAACAATTCAAAGGTGAATTTCATGCCAAACACCCACGTATGAGAGCTTATAGAAATGTTGTTTTAGATATCCTGAAAAGATTTTCTGAACATACTTTGACATGTGTGCCCCGGATTCAAAATGGTGTTGCGGATGCATTGGCCAAGGCAGCAAGTAATTTGAAAATACCAATGAATTCAAGCAACAAGTTCGAAATCTATGTGAAGCATCGCCCTACAATCCCAGATAATCAAAGGTGTTGGCAAGTCTTCCAAGATGACGAAGAAATCAAAGACTTCTTGCATGGAGAAGGTAAATTCGAAGAAATCTCAATAGATATGGAGCCTGAAGGAGTGAATCAAATGGATGTTTTGCAGCTGAAAGATAACTATATTCCTAAAGGGTTGATTCCTTTAGAAGAACTTTTTGATCAAGATGATGTGGCTCGCAAGCCAACTTTGATGCCAACAGACGAAGGTGTGGAAGATGTGAATCTTGGGACAGCAGAGAATCCAAAGATGGTGAAGTTATCAAAGGCATTGCCCATCAAGGTAAAGAATCAATACATTAGATTATTGTCATCATTTTCTGATGTGTTTGCTTGGGATTATTCAGATTTAAAGACCTATGATACAAGCATTATTCAACATACTATTCCCATAAAGCCAAATCAAAAGCCTTTTCGACAAAAGTTGCGGAGAATTAATCCTAAGTTGCTACCTTTGATTGAGAAGGAAGTCAATAGGCTCTACAAGTCTGGAATTATAGTCCCTATTCGCTTTTCTGATTGGATCTCCAATCTAGTGCCTGTGAGAAAGAAGACCGGTGAAATACGCTTGTGCATAGACTTCAGAAATTTGAACAAAGTATCTCTCAAGGACAACTATCCGCTGCCCAAGATGGATCACATATTACAGCGGGTAGTGGGTGCCTCAAGGATGTCATTGCTAGATGGATACTCCGGCTACAATCAGATTTTAGTGCACGAAGATGATCGTGACAAGACAGCCTTCACCACACCTTGGGGAACGTTTCACTATGCCAAAATGCCATTTGGGTTGAAGAATGCTGGTGCTACATTTCAGCGAGCTATGGATATGGCCTTTGCCAATGAAAAGGATATATTCTTAGTTGTTTATCTTGATGACTTAACCGTATTTTCCAAATCAGATGAGGATCATTTATTTCATTTGACGAAAGTTTTCCAAAAATGCAGAAAATATGGCATTTCTCTAAATCCAAAAAAGAGTCTTTTTGCCATGAGTGAAGGCAAGTTGCTGGGACATATCATTTCCAAAGACGGCATACGAATCGACCCTGCATGGGTGGAGGCAATTCAGCAGCTAGAGCAGCCCCGGAACAAGAAGGAAATACAATCTTTTAATGGCAAATTAAATTTTCTGCGCCGCTTCATTCCTAATCTTGCAGAGCACCTTAGAGAGATAACCAATATGCTTCGGAAGGACAGCGAGATCAAATGGACCAAGGAGGCGGTCAAATCTTTCAATTTAATCAAGGTAATCTTGTCTTCAGCCCCAACCTTGATCAACCCCGATTATACTCAGGATTTCATTTTGTTTTCTTTTGCTTCTGAGCATACATTGGCAGCCGTATTAATGCAAAAGAGAGAAGGAGTTGAGAGGCCAATTGCATTTTTCAGCCGAATCATAAGAGATGGGGCGCTAAATTATAACATCATTGAGAAACAAGCGTTGGCACTGATTAAAGCTTTGAAAGATTTCCGGGTATACATACTCAACTCTCATGTATTGGCATATGTTCCTAGTGCAGCCGTAAAAGATGTCTTGGTACAAACGGAGCCGGAAGGTAGGAGGGGTAAGTGGATTGCTGCTCTTTTAGAATATGATGTTGAAATCAAGCCCACCAAGCTGATTAAAGGACAAGGTCTCGCTAAATTGATGGCTGAAACAAACCTCCATGCCCTTGATATCAACTTGATTGCTGCCTTATCGGATGGTGATGAAGAAAATTCAGCGGTTCAGGTATCGGATATTTTTATTACTTCTCCTTGGTATGCTGATATAGTTTATGTGCTGCAAAATGTATCCGCACCTCCTGGAATGTCAAGAAACAAAGCAAGAACATTAAAGCTAAAGGCTGCTAAGTTTTGTATTATGAAATCTGCACTTTATTGGAAAGATCCCGGTGGCATCTTGCTGAATTGTTTGGTTGAAGAGGAAGCAAAGGCAACAGTAGAAGATTTCCATAAAGGCGACTGTGGAGGTCATTTGTTTTGGAAAACTACAGCCAATAAGATCTTGCGAGCTGGTTTCTATTGGCCTTCCCTATTTTCTGATGTATACAAAGCAGTGAAGAGCTACCATGAATGCCAAATATTCCAAGGAAAACAAAGGTTGCAGCCATTGCCTCTCAAACCGGTAGAAATCAGCGCACCATTTCAGCAGTGGGGCTTAGATTTTATTGGCGAAATCCACCCAGCATCATCCGGGCAGCATCGATGGATCCTAACTGCCACTGATTACTTCACAAAGTGGATAGAGGCAATTCCCACTCAGCAGGCCACAGATTCGGTAATCATCTCTTTTCTAGAAAATAATATCTTGTCACGTTTCGGTTGTCCATTCAAATTAATCACAGATAATGCAGCAGCGTTTAAGTCCAATAAGATGGTTGATTTTTGCTATAAGTATAACATCAGCTTGGGGCACTCGACCGCTTATCATCCGCAAGGCAATGGGCTGGCCGAATCGTCAAATAAGTCACTAGTGAACATTATCAAGAAGATGCTGGAAATTAACAAGAAAAGTTGGCACAAGAAATTGGTAAATGCATTATGGGCTGATCGGGTGAGTAAAAAGAAGTCCATTGGCATGTCGCCATTTGAGATTGTTTATGGAATTGATGCAGTGTTTCCAACATCACTTAGTGTACCGGTCGCGAAATTGCTTCAAGAAGCAGGAGAAGATCCGAATCCAATGCAAAGGCGAATCAATCAAATGGTTCACTTACAGCAAACGAGGGAAGAGGTTCTCCAAAATTCTTTAAGGTTGCAAGAGCGTATCAAGAAAATCTATGACAAGAAGGCAAAGTCGGAAAACTTTCAGCTGGAGGATGTTGTTTTGAGGTGGGATGCCCGAAATGAGGACAAAGGTAAGCACGGTAAATTTGATAATTTGTGGAAAGGTCCTTATAAGATTGCTGCATATCGTGGTCCCAATGCTTTCATTCTCAAAGAGTTGAATGGTGATGAATGTCCCGGTGGGTCGGTGAATGGCCGGCTTCTGAAAAGATATCATGCTTGAGCAATGCTGCTCTAATCATCCTCATTGTAATTACCGTTTTCCTTTCATTACAGCAAGTGTGAACTGATCTCTCATCCTTAGTTTGGGGCCCGCGGTGAAGGCTATAATTCTGAGGATGGGGATTGGTTGGTGTGAAGTTTTTAGGTTGTTTATTTTCTGCCAAAAATTAGTTTGTTTAAGTCAAAATCCTTTGAAAATTTCAGTTTATAGTCCAAGTCAAATAAAGTCATTTCGAGTATGGTCACGTTTGTACAAGTTGACTCCATTGCCCAATGGAAAAGACACTGGTCTGCTCTCCCAGAGGTCTAAGGTTCTTGGCACCTCCAAGGAGCTACCATCCCCATTGGAGCCAATGTTAGTGTCGGTCTTGAGCCCTCCATCGGTGATCAAAAGCTCTTTGCATATGCATAGGTAGGTGTCTCATCAGTGTCAGTTTTGCATCCCGTTAGGCATGCCATAAAACTGATGGAGGAGCTGGTCCTTGTTCCCTTCTTGGCTTTGCTGGATCAGGTCATGTCAGGTATTAAGCTTGTGTCATACTTGTTTTGTTTTGTCTTGAAGTCCCAAGTCTTAGGTCTAGGGTTTTGGTCAAAAATCACTGCAAGGTCATGAGTCAGAGGTCTAATAGTCCCCAGCAAGCCAGAAGGAGGTATGTAAATATGTTCCATTGATATTTTTCATCAGGTACAGATCATTTATACCTTAGTTTTAAAAACCCTGTTTTTAAACCCAAGGTCATGTGAAATTTGCAAAAAATAAGGAAAATCTTCAAAATTCTTCAAAATGTCGGCAATAACCCTGGTCTCCTCACCAGAGTCCATCAGATGGTCAACCTGCAAAAAGAATGAAGTTAAGGCGCCTCAAAAGCTAAATTCAGGACAAAGCAACTCAAAAAGCAGTGTTAAAAGTGAATGTCAAAATAGAACATTAGAGAGTGGGTTTTGTAAATAAATTTTTTCAAATTCAACCTACAAGAGCTAAATTTCCCTCTAAACATTTCATTATGCCTCTATGAGCTAACAAAGAGGAGCAAGAGGGCGAAAATAGTGAAGGAGGTCGAATTGCAGTGAAATTGGAGAGTTTCTCTGGTGCGCGACCACTCGGGCAGGGTGCGCGACCACCTGGGCGGTGCGCGACCACTCGAGCCCTCCTCCACAATGCAAATTTTACACTAGCGTGACCACTCGAGCTACGCGTGACCACTCCAACCCTGCGCGCGACCACTCGAGCTGTAACTTGCAGAACCGGCCCAAACTCACTCAAATTGCCTTGTGACTTGTAAATTGCTCGAGGTAGGCCTCTCAAATGTTTTGAATGCTGAAAATAAGGATGATGAGCTTGTGTTTGTGCATTTTTATCATCAAAATTATGAAGAGAAATAGGTTAAGTGATTGCTTGTTCTTGTAGGCAATTTTGCTAGGGTTATGTTTGATTTCAAGGTTTTTAATTCCTTTTTATTCCCTCCATTACTCCTATTAGATTTACACTTGTCATCATGTGTCTCAATCTCATCTCATTTGCAAAGAATGAATCTCAATTCCCCATTCCCTACACCTGAAACCCTAATCCCTCTCATATGCATCCCTAAACCCTAAACCCTCTATACAAATCTGTCCCAAAACCCTAATTCATTCCCCACAGCAATATCATTATAAAAATATGTAAAACCACAGCAAAGATCAAATAGTGATGTGAAAATGAAAGAGCAATTGCAATAATAAAACAAAAAGACAAAAAACAGAGAAAAAGATTACTATGTGTAGCCAAGTTATTGCAAGAACGAAAGAAACTTATTGCTGTGTATAGTCCTCATAAAAACAGTGAAAAGGAGGCTGTTATTCATAACAAAAACAAAGTAAATACAGCTGTACCTATTTGTTAAAGGACAGGTTGCCTTGAAATACTGTTTGTAAAGGAAGATTGCTGTGTTTTCAGACCCAAACCTATGTATCTTTTTTCCTTCTATTCCCCTAGATGCAATACATCTCCTTTCTCTTTGAATCTGTCAAATAAAGCCTTTCCCCTCCCCTTATGACAAATGCAAATTAATCCCTTATTGCCCCTTAGCATCAAAAGCATATCAGTCCCTTGGAAAAACAGAGTATGCTTCAAAATGTACAGTCAAAGGACATAATTAAAAAGCAAGTTGTTGATGCTAGTTATCATTGTTGCCCTATACCCCTGTAATCATGCTATCCTTTACCCCCTGTTGAAAATTATATTGTCCTTTCCCTTGGTGACCCTATTACATGTTTTCCCTAATAAAGATATGTCTTTGCAAATGATTTCCCAATGATGAGAGATAGGATAACATGTTTGACATTGTGTGAATTATTCCTTAAAAGTTCCCTGTTTTTATATATTTTCCCATTCCTTATGATAAAATCCCTCCCCTAACATTTCCCTCATGATTTTTTCCCCTTGAAAACAGCATACTTCTCAGCATTTTGCAGGCAGGGCAGCAGTCAACTTTGTCTATTTTCTCCACCTTGCTCAATAACACCATGTCAACCACTGAAACTAATGAGCAAGGTGATGACCGGTCTTCTTCTACGGAGGTTGAGGTACAGCAGAGGCCTCGTAGGGGTGGCAAAGGTGGTCATCATAGGAGAGAAGAGCCCACATCTTTAGCAGAATTACAGGCATGCCCTTTGGCAGTGACTTGTTTCCAGTACATGTCATGTTTTCAGTTTTGTGAGAGGCTTGCCCAGATTCAACACCACAGGGAGTTGGCTCGACTATTTGTTTTGCACCTTCATGATGGGCAGGTCACTCTTGCAGGGGTGAATTTTGTGTTTTCTCCAGAGGTGATTTCACAGGCTACCGGGATACCCAATGTGGGTGAGGTGTGGCCAAAGCGCAAATGGCTGGATTTTGTTTATTTTGAGCCATATGTCAGGCCAGCATTCGTACATCACTTGTCAGGGAACTTTCCTTTCAGATTCCTCCGAGAGGAGTATTCTCCTATCATGCGGCTTATCATGCATTACTTCACATGCGAGGGAAGGTTTTCACGAGTCTTTGCTTGTCACATTCGCCTGTTGATGCACTTTACCCGGGTGAGGATGATGAACATCCTGGTTTACTTTTTCCAGGACATTCAGAGGATGGTGTCCGTGTTTCAGAGGCAAACCCCAGCTCAGCAGCACAGGAGTTTGTGCCATCATGGTCTTATCCATCTCATTGTTTCCCATCAGCTGAGTCAGCAGGGAATTTCATGGGCAGATTTCATTTCCCGTGAGTTCTTTACACAGCCACAGCCACAGCCATAGCCACAGCCACAGCCAGAGGTCATTCATGAGGCGGGAGGTCCATCACACCAGCCCGAGATTATTGTTCCGAGACATGTGGCTTCTTCACCTCGGGTCACCTATCAGAGAGGTCCTAGGACCTTATTTGCAGCAGCTCGACGAGTATTTTCTCCACAACAGGTGGAAGGGGTCTCGTCATCTTCTTCAGATCAGCGAGTGTTATCTCCACACCAGGTGGAAGGGGCCTCGCATTCTTCATCAGCAGAGGCAGTACGGGAGGGCAAGCAGCCCATGGTTGAGGATGAGAGAGTTGGCGATACACATCATGATTTCATTGACCTTGACACTCACTCTCCTTCTTCAGATTTTTATGAGCTTATCAGACAGAGAGAGGAGGAGAACCTCGTGTTGCAGCAGAAGCTCGAAAAGGCTCAATGGACCATCACTTATCTGGAGCAGCGCATCAGACAATTGGAGGAGGAGAAAGAACTTGATGAGCTATGGAGGATCCGCAGTGATCGAACTTTGAACCGTAGGAGGCCCGGTGACCCATTGCCTGCTGACCGGGATTCTTTGCTCATTCAGGAGAATGCTCGCTTGGAGAGACTGTTGGAGAAGGCCAACCAGGACAAGAGGCTGCTACGAAACATGAAGAACCATTACTGGGCAAGGTTACACGTTTGTAAGGCAAAAATGAAGATACTCCAAAGGAAGTTGTCCGAGGCCCAAAAGAGGAAGAAGAGGACCAACCCACTCCGTATCTTGGCTGAGGCCTCTCTTACTCACCATGATACTCACTAGCCTTCTTCTAGCAGCAAAACCAAAAAAAAATTGAGAAGTTTTGGAGCATTTTTGACATTTTTGAGAAATTTACAGGTTTTGGCCGTTGGAGTGGTCTCACCCCGCGCGCGACCACTCGGGGGGACAGCTCAGAATGAGAAAAACTTTGCATTTTTGGAATTGTCATGCAAAAATACACTTGCCTATGCATGGGGTCAAATTTTTATGGAGATTTGGGCCTCCAAAAGCTCAAAATACATGCAAATTTTGACTTTCTGCCCACTTTTTGAGTTGCAGAAAGCTGTCTTGGGAGAAATGACTTTTGAGGGGTCAAATCAACTCCAAATTCAGAAATGCTAGTTGGGTTGGAAAGTAGACTCACAGACCTTTCCAATGAGCTATCTTGCACCTGATTTGGACACCAGGAAGGCCCTCAAACACAGCTGCCAATGCGCGCGACCACTCCAAGGCAGGGGCGCGACCACTCAGGGAAATTTTGCCAGTTTGACCATTTCGGCCTGCAAAACTCAGTTTTTACTATGGTTGACTCTTAATGCTTGTAAATGATGGATTTTTGGATAATTTTCATGGCACATGGATACATTTACTCTCCTTTAACCCTTCTAGAAGTTTCCTTGATGTAAATAG
Organism: Pinus tabuliformis; assembly: GCA_031772625.1. Taxonomy (NCBI): domain Eukaryota; kingdom Viridiplantae; phylum Streptophyta; class Pinopsida; order Pinales; family Pinaceae; genus Pinus; species Pinus tabuliformis. The sequence goes on from CM062805.1 coordinate 785,211,402, forward strand.
TGAATATTAAATGCATGGATGGGTTACCTAAGTTTTAGAGGCAAGTTGTTTTGACTGCCTATTATCTAGTGCTTAGTTTAGAATTAGTTCAAACTGCTCCTAGGAAGCTGAGCTCGACCCCTAGAGGTGGGGAAAGGAGTTAGATGATATATATTATGCCTTCTCTTACTCATTTTCATGGTTGGACTCTTGAGGGAGAAGCTCTATTGTATATTTTACTTGTATCTCTGCAATTTGAGGAAAAGGAAGGCCAGGGTTTTGCAGACATCATTGTGGATTCTTGTGGATTATTGTGTTGATGGTGTGTTTCCTACTTGTCATTGTAAGTGTGTTTATGTGTTCCATCTCTTATTCTATTGCTGCTAATTAAACAAAAGAAGTGATAAAGTTTGAATTCATGCATGCCATGCTCAGCTTTCAATTTTGTTTAATATTTATGTTTTCCACTGTCTAAAGAGGATTCAAAGTCATTGTTTGCCCTCTTTAGCTCCCTCTCTTTCTTCCTTGATCATCCATCTCAGCTTAAGGCATCAGCACAAACTCCTTCCTTGCCCCAAAGACCCACCTGCAAAAACTGAGCTCAATCCCCACACCCTGAATTGCACTCCCTCCAATTGCCACCAAAAACCCAAAAAACTTTAAATCAACCCTCCTCATCAGTTTACTAGCCTAATATATTTGATCCTAATTGGTCAGCTCACCCCATTGAGAAAATACCTAGAGTCTGACCGGAGAGAGCCTTCTCCTTCCTCGTAGGGCTAGCTACGAGGTGTAATGGTTTGATGTAGCCTTGAGATTTGTCTATCTCAGCCTAGGTGAAATTTCAAGCGCTAACAACTCCGACAATGTTTGCCGGCATACCATCTGTCCCGACTAGCTCACAACCGCTAGAAGGAGTCCATCCAGGGACTATTTCGACAGTATGGTCTGTTCCTGTTTGTTCCTCCGGAATAATATCTGGCAACTCTTATGTTGAGACTCACCAAATTGATCCATTTGGAGGTCAATTTGGGTAATCCAGTCCCCAAGGGCAGACAATCCCCTTGAGTTCCGGATTGCCACCGTATGGGGGGCAGTATGCCCTTTCATTACCCCCTCCGGGAGGATATCCATACGGGAGTTCACAATAGTATTCAGGTTATACTGGAGTTACATCAAGTGGTTGGGTACCTATACTACCCCAACAACCAAGGGTTGTGTATTATATGCAACAATGTGTACCTATGTCGAACATCCCGACTACACCAGCTATTGTGACAGTGTCGCAAGTTCAAACGTTGCCTGTTGTATGTCAACCTCAGATTTCTCAGGTTGTAATGCAACAGCCCCTTGACCCTGTGACTCAACCACAATCGCCGACTGGTGGGGCAACACAGGTCCAAACGGGTACAATTACCCCACACCTTGGTCCAACGGTTAGTATAGCACAACAGAACATGGCTTCGCAACCGTGGCTGGTGCAATATCAACAACCACAATTCCAACAAGTATACCAAGGTTCTGAGCAGCAGATCTTTGCGAACAGTGGACAACCGTACATTCAAAACGGTCAAAATCAACCACTTTACGGTGGTCATGTCCACCAACCGTATCAGTCATACCAGCATCAATTACATTATGCTGGTATGCAAAGGCCGACTGCTCAGGCAATTCCATCGTATCCTGGGTATGTTTCACCTAACCTGAATCAACAGTTACCATTCGTGGCAACTTTAGAGTTACCCGATTTACACCGGTTAACAAACGATCCAATTGCTTACGCCCCTTGGTGGCCAGCGATTCCTCACAAACTTCCTTCAGATATTCCTAAATTTAATGGAAATCCAGGTGAGGACCCATCGAATCATGTGATGACATTTCATCTATGGTGTTCATCAAACACCCTAAACGATGATTCGATAAGGCTTCACCTTTTTCAGAGGACGTTAACGGGTCCAGCAGCAAAATGGTATATTGAATTGCCTAGAGCTTTGTTCGACAATTTTAGCACCTTAGCCACGACTTTCTTAACCCATTTTCAATTACCGATAAGGTATGAAACGGGAATGGAAATCTTAACCAACTTCAAATAGACAACGGCCACTCACATATCTAATCATATACATGAGTGGCGACGTCGTCGTAGGATGGTAAAAACGTACGTTCCCGATCAGCTATTAGCTGGATGGTTTATCAAGTCGTTACTTCCTGCCATAACAGAAGATGTGGCGAAGGGGGGAGTCGTAACAGAAGAGAAAGTTATCGCTCGTGCGCAATATCTAGACTTGGTCTATACTCAGTCTGGCACGCTCTACGACAAAATACCCGACGCCCCTAGACCGGAATTCTCAATTCCTCCTCCTCCTAAATCAAACAACGACTCTCACGCTGGCGATGGCGTGATTGGCACGACAAACGCAAAATCAACAAAGGCTGTCTCCAAGAAAGCCCGTAAGATTTCAGACCAAAATGCAAAAGACGAAATTCTTGCTTCGGAAGTAAATGTCGTATCAGCAGATAAGGGCAAAGAAACCAAACAACCAGGAAGCAAGAAGAAGCAAAGCAAAGGTAAGAAGAAGAAACAGGATGAGTCATCTCCTGAAAAAACTTCTTCGAACCCTCCTGGAAATAGGAAACCAAAAAATCCATGTTATATATGCGATGAGGATCATTGGACTGCAGAATGTCCGTACAGAGCTGAGCTTAAAAGATTCTTTAAGAGTTCGAAAACCTCAGCTGTGTTAACTGATCCGTTCCCAAATCCAGGACAAAATCTGGTTGATAGTGGAAATGCTTCCCCGTCGCAAGTGCTAATGTTGTCGATTTCGAAGCAACAAAATGATGCTTTGATTTCGACAAGAAACAAAGATTACGGGAATCCGCAGCTGTCGAACGACAAAGGTAAAGATCAACCGAGTAGTTCGACAACAACTTCGACAGAAGTTGTACCACCCATCATTCCTGAATTAACAATAAAACCGCCAAAGGGAGTAGTACACAAGTCGACATTTAATCCTCGCGCCAGAGCAGCGCAGCATTATAACATAGTGGAAGATTTGGCCCAATCACCATCCGCTATGTCGACTCTTGAAGTACTACAAAATTGCCCATCCCAAAGGCAGGCTTTGTTATCAGCCATTGGTGGGGTTGATCCTAAGGATTCCAATCTTGTATCCTTTGACCACAAAGGATACGATCCTCAGTTACCAGCTCAACTAGCTTTCCTTATCCAAGTGAAAGCCCTCAACAAAACTGTTCACCGAACAATTATTGATGAGGGGGCATCTACATGTATTATGTCGATGAGTTGCAGGAAAACTTTAGGATCTCCAACCTTGTCGCGATCCTCGACAACATTAAAAGCATTCGACGGAAGGACATATACCCCATATGGTATCCTAAATAACTTGAAGGTTGAACTAGGGGGGAAAACAGTAGAAATAGATGTTGAATTCATCGATGGGAATCTTGATTACAACATCCTACTAGGAAGACCGTGGATCTATGCCATGGCAGCTGTTGTGTCGACCTATTTTATAAAGATTGCATTCCCCTTTCAAGGGGGGATTACGATCGTCGACCAACAAAACTTCCTCCCTAATGGTTCACAAGTTACAGGAAGCATTCCCATGATCCATGGAAGCCCCCATTCGCTTCAGAATATCGGAGTAGGCCTACTAAAAGATCCTATACTAATGGGAACTTTCGCTCCTCCACCTCCAACCGACTTGGCGGAAGTAGCGTCGATAGGTACCTGCAATATGATATCTTCCACGAAGATCTCAGAAGACGATATCAACATGGATCATGCAATGGTTTTGCCCCCAAGCCCAATAGAAATATTGTAGCAATCAATGTTTCTGGCATGGGAGGCGAACCCAAATCAATGCTCATCAAGCATTTGGGTAGATAGGTCTAGAGAATATGGTACCCCTTTAGATCCTTGGTCAAGAGTGCATGGAACCTACGAAGGAATTCTACAATCAATGTTGATTGAAGGGGCACCATGGAAAGATAGCCACCATCGTTCCCTTCTTCCGGATTATGAAGAAGATACTCAAGATGACCTTTATCATCCTTCAGTTTTTGAATTCCTTTCAAATACTGTAAATACGGTGGATTCCGAGCGAAACTTATCCAATATTGAAGAGACTATGGCCATAAATATCTCGACTAAAACAAATGTTGTAGAGAATATTTATGTCGGCAAAGGTTGTTCTCCTTCAGAACTGGAAATATATAACGCTCTTTTTCGCGAGTTCAGAGATGTCTTTGCTTGGTCATATGACGAAATGCCAGGCATTGACTCGAGTATCGTTGAACACGAAATTAAGATGTATCCAGAGGTCAAACCGGTACGACAACGGCTCAGGCAGGTGCACCCCAAGAAAGCCGCTGCCATTAAGGCAGAAGTTGAAAAACTCCTCCATGCTGGTTTCATCTACCCAGATCCTCTAACCGATTGGGTATCGAATATTGTCCCTATTATGAAGAAACAAGGGACAATTAGAGTGTGTGTCGATTATAGGGACGTAAACCAAGCTTGTCCAAAAGACAACTACCCTACACCCTTCATCGACCAAATAATTGATGAATGCGCCGGATGTGAAATCTTTTCATTCATGGATGGATTTTCCGGATATAATCAAATAAATATCCGCCCACAGGACCAGTCAAAGACTGCATTCATTTGTCCGTGGGGCACATTCGCATATCGAAAATTACCCTTTGGTTTAAAGAACGCAGGGGCAACGTTTCAGAGGGCAATGAATTATGCCTTCCATGACATCAAGAACATCGTTCAACCATACCTCGATGACCTTGCGGCTCATTCGCGAAAGCGGACTGATCATCCGCAGCATTTAAGAGCGATATTTCTACGTTGCCGACACTACAAGATACGACTCAATCCGCACAAATGTGTATTTTGCGTCAGTTCTGGTCGTTTACTTGGCTTTGTAGTCTCCAAGGATGGGATTCGTCTCGACCCTTGCAAGGTCCAGGCAATCATCAATTTGCCTCCACCTTCGAATTTGCTTCAGATTCAGAAACTCCAAGGGAAAGCAAACTTTCTGAGGTTCATTCCAAATTATGCCGAACTTGCTAAAGTTTATACACGTCTTTTGAAAAAGGAGGTACCCTTCGTCTGGGATCAGGTTGCGCAAGCTTCCTTTGATGCTTTAAAGGATTCCTTAATAAAAGCATCATTAATGTACGCACCCGATTATCAAAGAGACTTTAACCTGTATCTGGTTGCAGCAGATACGACCATCGCAATGGTTTTAGTTCAAGAAGTCAATGGAATTGAACACCCTATATATTATTTAAGTAAAAACTTAATTGATACAGAAAGCAAATATTCTTATGTTGAAAAACTAGCGCTTGCAGCTGTTCAAGCGATACAAAGGTTTCGACACTATGTCCTCTTTCGGAAAACTACCATTTTGTCTGATTGCAACCCCATGACTTATATATTGTCGCGACAGTTGCTGGGGGGCAAATATTTAAAATGGATAGCAATCCTTCAAGAGTTTGATCTGGAATTTGTAAAATCCAAATCAAAGAAAGCTCTAGTTTTCACAGAATTATTGTGCGATCTCCCATCATCGTCCAACGATGAAACATCCGAAGAATCAATCGTGGACGAGAATTTGTTTCTGATATCCACAAGCAATGAGTGGTATGGAGATATAATAATTTATCTCCAAACCCAAAAGTTTAGGCCTAACACCTCTCACTCAGAACAGAAACGTATACGATACCAAGCAAAAGACTACATGATCGTCGGTGATACACTTTACCGTCGTGGTGTCGATACAGTTCTCAGAAGGTGCCTCACCCATGAGGAGGCCGAGAAAGCTCTGAATGAGTGTCATTCAGGCGCGTGTGGGGGGCATCAATCTGGATATGCTACAGCACAAAAAATCTTACGAGCAGGATACTTCTGGCCAACCATGTTCAAATATTGCATAACCGCAGTCAGAAGTTGCCATGCTTGTCAAATTTTTGATAGCAAAACCAGAAGACCACCCGCACCTTTACAGCCAATAGTTGTTGTTGGGCCTTTCGCCAAATGGGGCATCGATTTCATGACATGTAACCCCACCTCGACCGGGGGGCATGGGTATATTATAGTCGCCGTTGACTATTTTACCAAATGGGCCGAGGCGATGCCTACATTAGATAACACTGGTGAAACAGCTACCCTTTTCTTTTTCAATCATGTAGTCGCCAGATTCGGCGTACCATAGGCTATAGTTACGGATCATGGATCGCATTTTCGCAATCACATGATGGTTGAATTAGCTGCCAAGCTAGGGCTATCTCACGACAGCTCTACCCCGTATTATCCGCAAGCCAACGGACAAGTTGAAGCAATCAACAAGGTCCTGAAGCATATGTTGCAAAGGACGATCGGAGTTCACAAAAGAAGGTGGCACCTAATCCTGTACTCAGCCTTGTGGGCTTACCGAACATCGGTAAGGAATGCAACCGGATTCACACCCTTCCAACTGGTATATGGCCTGGAAGCAGTCTTACCAGTCCAGTGTGAAATCTCGTCTCTTAAACTCGCAATTGATCTCCTCCCCGGAACTTCAGAAGAAGAGGCCCGTTTCTTGGAATTAATCCAATTGGATGAAACCCGTCGTGATGCCGCTTTGGCTAACGAAGCCCATAAGAAACGAGTCAAGGCGCAGTTCGACAAAAATGTCAAACCCCGTGTCTTCTCAGAAGGTGACTTGGTCTTGCTTTACGACCAAGAATCCGATAAATTGGGAGCAGGTAAATTTAATTCTTTATGGATGGGCCCCTATATTGTTAAACGAGTGTTAGCGAAAGGAGCCTACGAGTTAATGGATTATGACGGAATTCCACTGGCGCAACCCCGTAATGGGTTGTACCTCAAGCGTTACTATGCTTAAATAGTAACCAATATGCTTTTGTTGCATTTTGTTTTCGCTAAAGTGGTCGTTTGTTCAAGTAATCCACCTTTTTACATTTATTGCAGATGTCAAACCTTTTGGAGACATGTGTTGGATATGCCGACGGAGCGAGTCGTAGTTCGCGGAACCTGTCCTCCGCAGCCTGGGCCATTTTTGATCCAAGCAGCGAGTTAGTAAGTTTCAGAGGTGTATGTATTGGGCAATCAACGAATAACATCGCTGAGTATAGCGCGTTGATAGAACTGCTCTCTGATGCCATCAACCATGGTATACGCCAACTAATCGTCAGGCTAGACTCACAACTCGTAATACTACAACTCAATGGTATATATTCCGTCTGAAATCCAGCCATTTATCGCATGTTCCTAAGAGTTAAGATTTTGGAAAGACAATTTGATTTTATTCAATATCAACATATTTCCATAAACTTAAACACATTGACCGACTCATTAGCAAACTATGTGTTAGATAGACATTTGCGACATTTATAAAAAGAAACACATCATCAATGTTGTACATGTGGATCACATAACTAAACCCCGAAAATCAAAATATATATATATATATATATATATATATATATAGCTGTTTATGGTTTACATATAATGTTCTGTAACCAAGACAAACTCGGTCACATGACCCAAAAACTCAAAATGCTAGGGGGCACCCTAGTCTAGTGATGCTCGTGATAGCACGTCACAGCCTGTGCGATCATGCGTAAGAGACGAGTCCATCGTCTAGGCACACCAGTAGTATGCCGCTGCAACTGTAAAGGTAACTCGTCGATCCTCACATCTAGAATACCGAGAGTAAGGCTCTCAACCTGCTCCTGCACCGCTGTAAGGGTCTCGGCCACATCAAGGTCACGAAGGATAACCCTCTTGGCGGCCTCTCCTGCTGGGGTAGCGGCTGGCACTCTCAGGCGAACTACTGGACGAACAGGACCAACATCTGCATGCACACATGAGTTTGATTAAAGTCTTGATAGAATAAAGCACAAGGACATTATGAATAAAAACAGTAAACAGTGATATGGTCGAAGATTTTACCAATAGCGCCCCACTGCTCGCCGTCCGGCAGTACTAAATCCGGATCACCCCGGAAGTCCATGCCAACATATGGATACTCGGAATAGACCAACTCCTGACGCTCAAACCACCTGAAGAAGGTATCAGAAAAAGAAATCTGAGATTGACCAGCATGCCTAGACATGTGGTCAACCCATCTCTGCATGCGTGGTTCAATAGGAGAAGGCAAGTCGAGTGCAATGTACTGTGGCTGCATCAGTGGTATCTTCTCCAAAGCAAAGGCGGTCAAAATAGAACCGAACCCAAAGTACTTCAACCTCCCGTCCTTTACCTTGGTCAACTGACTTTTCATCTGAAGAAGTACTGCATCACACCAGTTGAATATTTTCGGTTGGAGGCACTCCAAGGCATGCTGCATATAGGACCTGTTGGCTACATGAAGAGACGCACTATCGGCCATCCTACCAATAGTATACAGGATAGACCTAAGGGACCTGTCAGCAACCTCACAGATAATGATCTTGCCGTCTTTACTCGGCTGAGATCCTTCCCTGCAATACTGGCGGACATAATCTCTCACAGAGTCACTCCCTCGGGCCGAACCTGACAAAGAGATGGGGGCACCCCGCCTCGACAAGCCAGTCAAGAAGTAAATGCCTAATGCGGTCAAGGGGATAGATTTGCCCCTAATCTGGAAAACTTGGTTGATAGGATCCCAAGCATCGAGCAAATACTGCAGTAGGTTGATCTGCTGTCTCATGCTAGAGATGCGGAAGAACTTCAGCAGACCACAGTTCCCCAGCGCGTTCACCGTAACCGGATCATGTAGGGCAATCATGTCCTCTTCTTCATGTTCTCGTTCTCGCCATGTAAGGGTCATTTTGCTCCAATATCTCTGAAAAACAAACATGAGATGAGTTAGATCCTGGTTTTGATGAGAAACAGGCAAACATTTTCATCAAAAACTGTGCAACAAAATCCTTTTATGCGCCCAACGCACCTGCACAGTGTTCCACCTGCGTTGAAGGTCAAACTACCTTCATACTGCTTGACATTCAGCGCAGGTTTCGAGTGCCCAAGGTGCGCTGATGGCAGAGTGACCCCATCAAACCCCAGGGGCTCAGAAAAACAGGAAATCAAGCATAGAATGCAGAAAGGAAACCATGAAATGAAAGAGCTCATGTTTAGCTCCTACCTGGTCCAGACGGCGCCGAGAATCGTCCACAGAATCTCTCGAAATCAGCTGATGAAAATCAAGGGGGAAGAGGCACCTCCAGAGCTCCAACAAACCAAGTTCAAATGAAATGGTAAAATGAGAGGTAAAAACACTTTTTAATTGCTTTTTACGTAGTTCAAAGTGAAATATTAGTGTTTTAATCTCATTTTCAAGCAAATGTTATTCATTTCTAACTAGTTTGATGCAGCAATTGAGGGTACAGTACTATCTTTGAAAAGAGCAAAGCTATTTATGGTAAAAATAAAAACAAGACCATGTTATCGAGCAGTTTTAGCACATAGTTCATGCTCGTTAAAAAATAAACATAAGATCGAACAAGTGTTTCAACCCGCGTTTAAGCTCGTTAAAAAATGAACTATCCTCCGGTAAATAACCACTGTGAATGTAACATTATCAGCCATTAAAGCCTTGGTCGTGTTTGCACCGTCACCTCCACTTTTCCATTGGCCGATCATTCACCTCCATATGATTGTTTACCCATTTTGAGGAACAGCTGCGAAGAGTGATTTCACTAGCCATCCTTGTGACACTACCGTGCTTGGAAAATTCCAGCCCTTACCTGGAATCAACTGCTACCCATTTTATCACTCGTTCCTCAAAAGACGAGTCTTCTTTAAGCTCTTTTCATTTGACTCGTAAAATATGAAAAGATTGCCGAGTTTTGGCCTTCGAGCTCGTTAAAGCGACCGGAAGTGCTATCCCTCCTCTAGATTTTAATCTTTTTGGACCTGAGGGATTATTGCACAAAAAGATCGAGCACTTGTTTTGTTTGGCTCGTTAAAACTATCGAAAACTCATCCCTTCTGTATTGTTTTATACTTTTTCGGACTTAAGGGATTAGATGATGAAAAAGGAACTTTGGAGTTATCTTTACGTACCTTTTTAGACTCTCTAAAAATGAAAAGGGACCGAGTTATCTTTGTCGTTAAACTCGTTAAAAAACATTAATAGCGACAAACTTGTCTTTAGACGAGAACGAGTTTCACTATCGCTAGGCTCGTTAAAACATAGCGATGGGTTTGCCCGAAGGGCAAATTATAGAACAAGCATATGTTATCCTCCTCAAGCTTGACAAAAATAAAGAGGTACTGGTCAGCAATGACTGGGGAAAAATTGGGAAGAAACTCAAAGAACTTTATTTGTAGCAAGTCGCTCTTGAACATGACACTTCCACTCCATGCCTGAGTCGGGTTGGGTTGTTTCATTCACCAGTCACATCACCATGGTCTCGCCATACCATCCACCTTTGGGGTAAATGCTACCAATCCATCACATAAGTGTCACCGATATGTTCAAGAGAAGTCATCCAGAGAAGTCAACCGTGTCCCATCCACTACCATACATTATCCTTCATTCTTTCATGACCGCCACCCTGAACCATATATCATCAGATCGTTTTCACCTCCATCAAAATCATTTGCTCCATTCCATGTCACTGATGTGGGATACATCAAGGCCCTCCTTTGATGGATCGCTTCTTGTCGACATCAGCTCATTATCCAAGAAGTTGATCTAGGAACACCCCCTTCAGTACTTTGAAGCTTGCATGCCTCAATGGCAAGTTTCTCACTTCCGGCGACAGGTATACATCAATTACCTTCGACCGAAAGATTTTGCGTGGTGTTCGACGCCAAGTCCTTTATTCACACCACGTGAATTGTACTGTAGTACCTTGAGGGTCATTATCATTATCAGTGATTCCTCTCGCACTTGTTAATGGTTTACATCATTGACTGGTAATCAAGCGATGTCTTTCCATGTTCGACTTCAGAACATTTCTCAAATGGATCGACTTGTACTTAGAGTGAAGATCGGACGAGATTGAAGACCCCAGATCTAGTTTAATCCATCCGGGCTGCGATATATATTCAAGAAAAATAAAGACATTGACATGTACAGCATTGCAGCACAGATAATCATCCTACCAAAAGGATGATGATTTCATCAAAATCATCAGTCTACCATCAGACGATTGTCTGTTCCTATGTACAGAAAAATGAATTTATAAAGCTGAGCATGGGAATGCCCGCCTTAGCTAGATCATGAAAACAGTATGAAAAATAATGCATTGTATTGTATCTTATTACAGGTCTCCTCCCAGCATTGAATGAACTTTGGATCCTCCTAATAAAGCATTTCACCCGATAAACGGCCTCATACTTTAGGGGGCAACTGTTATAGACATTTTTGTGCCTTACAGCTATAAGCATGAAATGTCCATAATTCAAGGGATCCAAAGTCCCTAAAGATGTTGTTACAGCTCCTAAAGGAACAAGGTCAACCAATCACAGCTTCTCCCAGAAGTTCTCCACGAAAAACAACTCAAAAACAGTCAAATCAGGATCAATTCAGAGGCTCCACTAGCTGCCTGCGTTGAAATGCAGAGGTTACACTGGCTAGGTGCGTTGCAACGCAGGTGGAAGCACTACCAGGGTGCACTGAGCGGGAAATGACAAATGGCAAGCTCATTCAACGAGGTGGAAAGACCATGGAAGCTTCCAGAATCTTCTCCAATGACACTTGCCTCAATGAATTCGACTAGTGATGAGTAAGAGGCTCTCAACCTCCAAGTGGAAGCAAGAACTGACAGAGAGAAGCCACAAGTCAAAACATAAGCTGACTCATCCTCTCTGCTTACATCTATATATGGATCTCTCACCCAGAGGTTCAGGAGGCTGGAATTTTGTACTTTGCAGAGAATTGCTGTTGGTTTGAGATTAATATTAGTACATTGGGTGATTTATGCTTTGTTGGAGGAGAGGAAGGGATTCCTTTGCTGGGAGGTAGATGCTGAATCGGAACTCACTTGGTTGTATCTCCTCTTGGACTTTCTTATTCTATCAATAAACTATTTGAGTTTCTCCTACATGCTGTGTACCAATGATGTTTTGTTATGCTTACATGTTTAGCTTAATCTGATCTTGAGCTTTTTATGAATGTATATCTATATCTTCGTGTAGTTTCTCTCTCTTGTGATCTTGCAGGAATTCGGTGAAGCTGGGCCAGTGAAGGAGCAAGGAACTGAGAGCCACTGAAGAGAGGAGTGATTGGATCAACAAACTAGCGAAAGACACAGGTTAGTTACATCCTTTCTCCTCATTTACATTTCATAAAGAAGAAATACTCAATTAGTTTTCCTTGTTTGTTGCTAAGGCACTATCACACCTTAGAGTGGGATAGGGGCATTCCGAATGGATACTTTTCCCAACAACACCCCACCATTGTTTCTTTCAGCTTTTCAATTTCCTTAATTGTAGCACAGTTTACTATTATTAGCAGTTTTTCGGGTCCTGAACTTCCGGAGCCGTTTTGAGGCCCTAAACGACGTTTTTTGGGAAAACTGAGAGAAACATGGATCTATGGATTGATGTTGTTCTTCCCAAAGTTGTAGTTCTCGGATAGATCTTTCTAATGAGATATTGTGCACAAAAAATGGAGATCGTATGCGAAAGTTATGACCCCGGGAAGTTGATGTACCAATTTACCCAAACGGGGCCCATAGTGCGGCATTTCATCTTCTAGGGTTAGGTTTTTGGATGTTTAGGGTTTTTCATTGTTTCTCAACAATAAATAGGCCTTCGAGCCTCATTGTAACACAGTTCAGAGGCATGTAGCCATCACATCTGTTCTTAGAGATAAGCTACCATCGCCCTAGCTGGTTTATTTCCATTTCTGTTTGTAAGCATATCTCAGTATTTTACAGTAATGAAATGAAGTATTATTTCCGCTGCATCTCTGTATTTATGGTTATCTTTGTAATTTGTTGCATTCCTGTTTAAATCTGGATCAGTGGTATCAGAGCGGTCTACTTTTTCTCTGTTTTTCTTTGCATGTCCCCAACGAGGTCGGGATATAAGGAGTTAGGGCTTGAACTAGTCGAACCTTTGCAAGACCAGCCTCGTAAATCCCAACGGCCTCCAATGGCAGATGAAAAGAAAGACGAGGGGGTAGGAGATCCTATCAAAACCTTGCTCGAAGAAGCCCTCGAGCGGCAAAGGAACGCGATGATGGACAGCTTTGCCTAGATCCTTCAGCGGCTACCCAAAGGCAACACGTCAACTTCCAACAGCTACTCTGGAAACGCCACACCCTTTAAGGTACAAGTTAATTTTGAAATCCCCATCTTCGGGGGTCAAATATACACAGATGCCATAGATAAATGGTTAAATATTTTAAAAGGGTAATTTTCTGTTCATGATTTTTCGAGTCGGGAAAAGATTATTTTTGCTCTTCTCAAAGCAGCCCCCCACGTCAAGGACTGGTGGGAAACCTACTACGAGCAGAAGGATGAAAGTACAGGCTCACTATTTCAGCCACACCCACTTGGAATTCATTCCAGACTACCATCAAGGAGCAGTACTACCCTGTCGGAAGCTATGAGGATCAATACATAAAGTGGACCACACTTCGACAGGGAAGGGACCAAGACGTGCTGGAGTTTACCAATATTTTCCATACCCTTCTCACAAATTTGGGTATCAAGGATTCGGAGCAGAATTTGGTACTCAAATACTGCGCTTCCTGCACAAGTACATCCAGGAAGAAATAGAATTCCTGAATATCTCCTTGCTGGGCACGGCATACCGATATGCCATCAAGGTTGAGCAAAAGTTTAAACAGAAGAAGTGAGACTTTGGATCTGCAAATCCAAAGCAAGGGAAAGGTGCCCCCAAACCACAGAACAAAGGACAAAGCCAAGGCGAGGTGGCCCAAGATAACCCACTAAACCTGCAAGCAAATAACAGCATCGCGAAGCTGAAAAAGGACATAGGAAGGTGGTGTGAGTTCCACAAGAGCTCCACTCACAACACAAGTGAGTGTCAGGCCAAGAAGCCACTGGTGGCTGAGCTAAGGGTTTCAGAATCAGATGCATGTTCCGACTCTGAGTCATAACCTAACAAGGGGAAGGACAAAGGGAAGCATATTATCAATGCGGAACCTAATGCTACCATTGCTGCCACGAAGATCCAAAAGGAGGAACCCAAAGACCCAGAGGAGGAAGAGTGTCTCTTCCACTCCCAGATGTGGGTAAAGGGTTCCCCACTATAGTTAATTGTCGACAGCGGGAACCAAAAGAACCTCGTTTCAGCAGAGGTCGTGAAGCGGCTGAGCTTACTAACCACAACATATCCACAATCGTACACCATTGAGTGGCTTCACCAAGGACGGGATCTTTGCGTAAGCCAGCAGTGTCACCTTCCATACAACATCAAGCCCTCCAGAGATGAGGTATTTTGGAGAAATGCACTTTTGGCATGACCTAGGTTCAGTGTCTGGGATACATTATTGATGAACCAGGGGGTGCATGTGGATCCAACAAAGATCCAAGTCATTCGGGATTGGCCATCTCCAACCACTCTGACAGAGCTCCGCAGCTTTCTAGGTCTTGCCAACTTCTACCGCAAGTTCGTGTTGGGATTTTCTCATATCACTTGGCCCTTGAGTCAAGTCACCAAGGGAGGAGTGAAATAAAAATTCTTTTGGTCTGAGTCTCAACAGAAGGCATTCATAGATTTGAAATATCGTCTCTACTCGGCACCAGTGCTCACGTTACCAGACTTGCAACAACCATTTGAGGTCGAGACAAATGCCTCTAACTATGCTATTGGGGCAGTCCTTACTCAACACGGGCATCTAGTGGCATATCACAATGAGACACTTTCAGACACAGTCTGGAAGTATCCCATTTATGAAAAAGAGATGTATTCCATTGTGCAGGCCTGCCGACAATGGAAGAATTACATTTTGGGGAAGGAAACAGTCATCCACAAATACCACCGACCCCTGCAATTCATACAGACCTAAGGGAAATTTCAGAATGATCGCCATCAGAAGTGGTCCACATACCTGCAAAAGTTCCATTTAAATATAAAGTATAAGAAGGGCAGCACCAATAATGTTGCAGATTTCCTCAGTTGACCACCGTTCATGGCGTTAACCACTGTGCTCAACTCTTGTGGGCACGAGACTTCTGATTGGCCACTTCTCTACAAAAGCGACCCAAAATTCGGCCACACATACCAAACACTCTTGGAGGGTCAGCATGTTCCATATTTTCACCTCTAGGATGCCCTATTATGCCACCTGGGTCACCTTTGTGTTCCTTCAAGAGAGCGTGCCAAGATGATTTGGGAAGCACACTACAGTTAGGCTGCTAGGCATTTCTTGGTCGAGAAAATGGTGGCAGTACTGCAGAAGTATTTCTATTGGCCGAATCTTCAACAGGATGTCGGGCAGTACATCAGATCATGCACTACCTGTGCCATTTCCAAACCGACCATCTAGAAACAAGACCTCTATACCCCGCTACCTACCCATAATCAACCTTGGGAATCCATCTCCATGGATTACATGTCAAGCCTTCCTTCTACTAAGCATGGAAACGACTCTGTTTTCATGGTCATCAACAAGTTCTTGAATATGTCCATTATGGCGGCCTGCAAGAAGAATATCACAGCAGAAGCCACTGCTAAACTCTTCTTTGAACAAGTGTGGGTACACTTTGGGATCCCACAGTCTATCATCTCATATCATGACAGCAGGTTCCTCAATACATTTTGTTCTAGCCTCTGGTCAATGTTGGACACCAAACTCACTAAGTCCATAGCCTTCCATCCTCAAACTGATGGCCAGACAGAGGTTGTGAACAGGATGATCGTACACATTTTGTGCATGTACAACTCAAAGCATCCACACACATGGGATGAGAGCCTCCCCTATGTTCAGTACAGCTACAACCAGGCTCTCCATAGCTTAACTGGACACAGCCCTTTTTAGGTGGGCTTGGGATTCTAGCCACTATGTCCCATTGATGTGGCCATGCCATTTGCAGCTACTCACGTAGATTCGGCTCATGTACAGTCCGAAACAGATAAGGCAAACAGCTTCATTGAGCACATCCAACATATTTTCCAGCAGGTCCATGACATTCTGGAGAAATCAAATGCCAAGTAAAAGCAACGACATGATCAACATCGGGTTCCACACAAGTTTCAGGTCGGCAACAAAGTCTGGTTGCATTTGCAAAAGGAGCACATTACTGGAGCCTATCAAAAACTCAGACCACTCCGATATGGTCCTTACACCATTACCAAGGCTGTGGGAGACAATGCATTTGAGCTCAGCATTCCCGCATTCCTTGGCCTACACCCAGTGTTCAATGTGGACCGCCTTCGGCTATATTTTCCATCATTACTAGACACATCCGACATTGCAGAACAGCTCACACCCACAGAGTTAAATCCAGATTGCATGGAACAAGCTGCAACTGATTGAATCATGGACACACAGATCAAGCACACTCGCCATCAGAATATCCAACTGTATCGAATTGTCAAAGAAAGCCAACTCCTTCACCAGGGCAAGTGGCTCACCAGGGACCAAGTTCAGCAGAAGTTTCCTCATCTCATGGACGAACTCAACGCAATGGGGACCATTTCTTCCTAAGGGGGGAGGAATGATCCAGGTGGATATTGTTGGCCACCCACCAAGTCCACTTGGACCCCCACCATTGTTTCTTTCATCTTTTCAGTTTCCTTAATTGTAGCACAATTTACTATTTTTAGCATTTTTCCGGGTCCTGAACTTCCAGAGCCATTTTGAGGCCCTAAACAACGTTTTTTGGGAAAACTAGGATTAACATGGGTCCATGGACGAATGTTGCTCTTCCCAAAGTTGTATTTCTCAGATAGATCTTTCTAACAAGATATTGTGTGCGTCAAACGGAGATCGTATGCCAAAGTTATGACCCCGGGAAGTTGATGTACCAATTTACCCAAACGGGGCCCATAGTTTGGCGTTTCATCTTCTAGGGTTAGGTTTTTGGATGTTTAGGGTTTTCCATTGTTTCTCAACAATAAATAGGCCTTCGAGCCTCGTTGTAACATAGTTCAGAGGCATGTAGCCGCCACATCTCTTCTCAGAGATAAGCTACTATCGCCCTAGCTGGTTTATTTCCATTTCTGTTTGTAAGCATATTTCAGTATTTTATAGTAATGAAATGAAGTATTATTTCTGCTGAATCTCTGTATTTATGGTTATCTCTATAATTTGTTGCATTCCTATTTAAATCTGGATCACATACGGTTAAGGTTGGGGGGGGGTGTGGGTCGGGTCCACCAAAGGTGGCCCGCCCACCCCATGTAAATACATATATATGTAACAATGTTGGTTGGAGGGCTCGGCAGGGTGATGGTCACTGAGCCATATTTAATGTAAAAAAAAAAATGTTATGTGGTTGTGGTTAGGCCAGCGGGGGTCATGGCCCGTCGGCCCTTTAATAAAATTTGTTTTATAATAGTTTTGGGGGTGGCGGGGGTGGTGGCCCACCACCACATTATATATATATAGATATATATATATATATATATATATATATATATATATATATATATATATATATATATATATATATATATTTTTATTAGACATACGACATTTTCTCAAATTTGTCTAACAAAAGGGTTATTAGAAAAATTAAAGAGGCAACAATTTCGCCCATTTTTGGGAGCTCGATTTCATGCCTCAGGGTCAGTCAAATTGTAGGATACTTAAACCTAGCCCACAACCCAACTTTGACCAAAACTTTGACTGGCTTGTTCTCCCTCATACGAGCTCGGATTGATGAACCATTCACACCACTGCGATCAGGACGACGAGATCTACGCTTTGGTCCTGGTTTGAAATCATTCTGATCACTTTGGTTTTTGAGCTTCCATAAGCCCTCTTTGTCCTGTGTGTATCTTTGGAGCCACCTGGATCAATCCTCCCCACTGAGGAGCTTTTTGTCCTCCCAAAGAAAATAAAAATAATCTGCAACTTCTTTGTACCTTATCTGCATCACAAGCGTCCTGAAATGTCTCGCTTCCATTTCTACCTTTGTTCTTCGGAGCCTTAAGCGATGAGCCGACACCTGCAACCTATAGTACATTGTTTTGCAAATTACATGCTTGAATCTCATGACCAACTAATGACCCAAGCATCCCATACTTTCCACGAGTTTATAACACATACTCGATGGTCAAGTTTACATCAAGATGGACACAATACCCCTGCTACAAAAACAAGGCCAACATATCAATTTTTCTCCAACAAGTGATGGAAAACACATCATCACTGCAACACGTGATTTACAAAGATAAGGCCAAACACTATCTGTTTTGACAACTGATGGAAACACAACATCACTTTCACAGTTTATCATGCAACTCAAAATACGACCATACATCATTGTTGCTTAACAAGTGATGGAAAACACATCATCACTTTTACATTTTAAAATGCAAAAAATGATTTAAAAAAGCACGACCATGACAACATAACATATCTAAAAACCATTTTCACTTATCAAGGTGAATGGGTCACCTCCTTGTGGCACATTTGATGGTCGAACAACTGCTTCACCTAGTTCATGCACCGACACTTTGTCTTTAAGGCACTGCTCTGGATGGAACCTCCAACAAGTGGCTCTTTGATGGCCACTTCTATCGCAATGACTGCAATAGGTTTTCTTCCTCCAAATCTACTTAACATGTTTCTTTACCTGTTGTTGAGAGGGTCTTTCACGCCTCTTCTTTGTCTGTGCTGCTATTCTTTTCCAACACTTAGAAAATGTATGGTTATGTAATCCACAAAAGGTACATGTTTTTCGATGTCTTGATTCATGTCCATCATTAGAAACATGATTATAATCGAAATGAACATTCGAATGTCGAGAGTGGTTATACCTTTCCTTACCATCTCTCATGTAAGTATGGTGATGATATCCTGCCTCAGCTCTTTCCCCGCAATGGTTACTACCATGGGATGATGGGGATGTTTCCCCATCATTCTCTTTCCTCAACAATTTCAATAATGTCTCGGAAGAATCTGACACCTTCGAGCATTCTCCCTTGGTGTATCTCAAGCTCGCAAATTGAGGTCTCTGTACAACCTCCAATGGTTGAGTTATTCCTTGGTTATTAACACCAAGTTATTTTTTCTCCTCGTGCCTTGTCTTGGTAAGGGGCCTCATGTTTGTCCCTGTAATTGGGATCTCCAAATCTCCAACAGAAAGCATACTATGTGAAGACAAAATTGAAAGGAAATCAACATATTTTACCTCCTCTTTCGATTCGGAAAGAATTGATGAGGACTTCTCATCATCTATTGTTGGTGGTTCACTTGCTGTCTCGCTGCATTCCCCAACTTCCTTTCTGACATACTCAAGTCCTGTCTGACGGGGTAATTCTTCTACTTTGATGGAGTTGACAATGCCTTGGCCATTAACGCCTAAGCCTTTTCCTTAATACCCCATTCTCTTCAATAGTTTGGAGCTAATTCCTGTGGTATGATTTTCAAAAATAGTGAAATCATCATCAAGACACATACATGAATTTAGAGAATTACTTTTTACCTCACATGGGTCATGCTGCAACTTTTCCAAGGTCTCGTCCATTGCTTGCAGCTTTTGTAGAAAACTTTTTTTATCCTCTTTCTCTTCATGTAGAAGCATCTTCAATTCAGCGTTCTTTGTTTGAAGATTGTGCTTGTTGTGCTTCAGTTCTTCCAGGGCCTCTTCCATGGCTTACAACTAAAGATGCAATCGCTCCTTTTCCTCTATCTCTTTCTGTAGAGTTTCATACATTATTTCCACCCTTTTGGAAATTTTGAGCATGGTCTCATACATCTCTTTTTCATCCTCTGTCTCTACATGTTCCATTGTTCACGCTTGCAATTCACATCCACGCAAAGACCGCTCTAATACCACTTGATCCAAGTCCGGGTGTGATAAAGGACACTTCCAAGACCTTTTACTTTCGTGATGTGTTAAATTGCATTTTTAAAAGAACATAAATGAATATATGTGCATGCTATAAAGAAGAGGAACATGACAATCATCACCACATGAAAACATAAGTCGTTGGTAACAGAGTTCATCCAGGAGGGACTACATCTCTGGGCCCTGGTGTCAAGATGGTGTAGGTCGCTACATTAAGTGTTGTCAATAGTGATGATGTATATAAGATATGACGCCACTATCATACAAGGAAAATTCCCTCACGCAGGAGTGGATCCAAGAGATGTTCCGCTATAGGAACTCTCAGTCAAAAAAGGACTCCTATCAATATGACATAAAACTCATGCATGATGATTGTCCCACCAACATGGCATAAAAGGGATCTCAATGCAAACATACATGACAGAAACATGAGTATCCCATCAACATACAACAAAGGGATCTCAAAACACAACATGACAAATCATGACAACAAGTACATCACACAAATGATTCTGCATCACATCAAGCAAGAATCATGAAAACAAGTAAGAGACAAGATCCCACATCAACATCAAACAGGGATCTATGCAGCACAATGCATCGCAAAAAGAAGTACATGAACACACTGTATATACCTCACATCCTGGGGCCATCTGAATAAGAGGACATCAAACTGTTGAATTTGTTCATATCATCAATCTCACGGCGTCGAATCGCATGGAAATGGCTGCTCAGACATAAATGCTGACACCTGCACTCCACTTAGAAAAGTGGCCGAAAAATGGAATGAGCAAATGGGAAATCTGAACGCACCATCAGATTTGTGGTGTCGAATAGTGAAAAATCAACTGTCAAATTTCTGAATTCTGAGAAAATGAAAATCTGGGGCTCAAGGAATCTTTTAGAATTCCCTAGATTCCTCAAAGATTCCCTCCTCCAAGTCCTCTGCAAATCGGCTGCTCAGCTCAGGAAATTGATTGCGCCATCGGGTTCGTGTCACCAAGAGGTGTAAGATTGACATAAAGTTTGTCCAATTTGGACACTGCAAAAATTGCACCCTCCTGGAAATTTTACTCAATCATGATTCCACCTACAATAAATTAATTTAAAAAAATTGTCTCGATTTTCATGCCCTCTCCTAGTTCCTCCATGTTGCCCGAGCGCACTAGTGAAATGAAGTTTAATATACATTTTTGGGTGGATTAACCAAGAAGTTGGTTTAGGTGGATTGGTTTAAGGCAACGAATTATGAGGAGGAGGTCAGGTGGTCAAACCCTGACCCCTCCATATAAAACCCCAAATTGCTATATATATATATATATATATATATATATATGGCGCATGGTTTACTACCATTTAATGGTGTGTTTGATTTGGTATGCCATTTAAGTGTTGCATTAAATTTTGAAACCGTCGAAGGTTGGATGATAAATGGAGGGCACATTTAATTGGATATGAGGGCGCATGTATTAATTGGTTGGCACATGATTTTTGGTGGCTGGTACATCATATGAGGCCACCTGGTGGGGGCCAACCCACGTGGGCCGGGCGGGTTCGATCCCCACCGGCCTCGCACTCAATCATGGCATACGGTTAAGGTTGGGGGGGCTATGGGTCGAGTCCACCAGAGGTGGCTCGCCGACCCCATGTAAATACATATATATGTAATGGTGTTGGTTGGAGGGCTCAGCAGGGTGATGGCCGCCGAGCCATATTTAATGTTAAAAAAAATTGTTACGTGGCTGCGGTTGGGCCGGCAAGGGTCATGGCCCGTTGTCCCTTTAATAAAAAAAAATTGTAAAATTTTTGGGGGTGGCGGGGGTGGTGGCCCACCACCACATTATATGTATCTATATATATTTTTTATTTTTTTATTTTTTTATTTTTATTTTTATTAGACATAGGGCATTTTCTCAAATTTGTCTAACATAAGGGTTATTAGACAAATTAAAGAGGCAACAATTTCGCCCATTTTTTAGAGCTCGGTTTCATGCCTCAGGGTCGGTCAAATTGTAGGATACTTAAACCTTGCCCACAGCCCAACTTTGAAAAAACTTTGACTAGCTTGTTCTCCCTCATACGAGCTTGGATTGATGAACCATTCACTCTGGTGTGATCAGGACTATGAGATCTATGCTTTGGTCCTGGTTTGAAATCATTCTGATCACTTTGATTTTTGAGATTCCATAAGCCCTCTTTGTCCTATGTGTGTCTCTGGAGCCACCTTGATCACTTATTCTCTCAATAATTCAGGATCCCTCTTCCACCCCAAAAAATAAATAAGTGCCTTTGCATAGTCCTCTTCAAAAAATACAAAGGTGAAAGAAGAGAAAGTATTCTTGCGCAGAGAGTTGAAGCATGCAACTCCACCAGGGTACTAACCAGGCTCACTAATAGTAGAGCAATGTGTGTGTTCCTGCGTGACTCTGTCAGGGTACTATCTAGACCTGCTAGCAGTGGAGCAACACCAAATATGAAAACTTATACTTTGAAAGAAAATTAACTCGCGAACCAAACTACCCTTCCCGATTTCAAAACATTGTGATCAAGCTGAAACTTTTGTTGTGTTTTGACTGAGTTGGGGAAAGGTGAACCATTTCTGTCCATGGGGTAAGTGAGGAAGCCAAAGTAACCTGCACAGCGATTCAATACTCCCTGAAAGACCAAGGCCCTGTATTGTAAATGGACCAAAACAAAGAATCTGTAATTCAACTAGTGTGTCGCCAAGTGTTGTAGCGGCTGCAACACCCTCCAAAATTTTGGCCTGCATCCAATTTCAGAGCCTCCCTTGGATTTTTACTTGATTTTTGCAAGCACCTGGGCTCTCCTCATGAGCTCGATTAAGTCTTTGCACCCCCCCTTGCTTGACTATTCAACGGACATCTTTTTGCATGTTGGTCACGATGTCATGCTTGCAGACATGTTTTGGTCATGCACAAGGTATCACTTCGTGTGTACAAGTTGTATTCGCTATGCAAACATCTGTCACACTCACACATAAATTGTATGTAATGTCACGCAAGCATCGTCACGCTCATTCAATGACCTATCACAAGCGTCGCGCTTGTCGCTCACATCGTCGCTCAGTCATGTTGAGTATATGTTGTCTTGATAGTTTTAGGCGTCTTATCATCAAGTTATGTTGAGTGTGTATTCGCAAGATTGCGTGTGCACAAATTCACTCACTCACACAATTAGTCATTTTGTTGAAGTTCTGACGACTATATCACCCTCTAACACGTGGACCTCCACACCAGAATCGACTCAATCGACTGTCACCCAGAACAATGTAGAAGTGTCCAACAGGCCATCTCAATCTTCGTTGCCCGCAAGCTTGTCAACCAACCCTCCTGCTGGTTAGATGGAGAGTTTGACCAGGCAGTGACCTCGAGACTGACTCCCCTATAAAAATGCACAAAAGTTGCATACCTTTCCTACTCTACTGACTGATGAAATTGCACAGACAAGTCAAACAAACACCTAGTGCCCATCCCTGTCTCCCTCAAAAAATTACATAGTTTTACCAGTCATTCAGTCGGCTGCTCACCTGGAAAATTCTACATATTTCATGAGCATTCCCTCAACTACCCAACAGCCCGCTCAGCTCAAAAACTATACAGAGTTGTTCAGCAGGTCAACCTCCTAGCTATTGCGTAGTTTTTGTCACTAGGAATCTTGCATCCCACTGTCATCTCCCCTAAAAAAATGCACATTTTTTCCCGGCAAGCCTCCTGTAACCCGCTACCAACTCCGTTGAGGAATTGCGCAGTTTTTGCTGCCAAGATCCTCTGCTGCCTGCACTGCTTCCCTCCAGAAATTGTGCAGATCTTCCCTCCAGTCTAGCCAAATTCCACAGACAGTCACTGTTGATCCAGAATGCCCATCTCAGTCTCCCAGTGACTTCAACGTAATTTTCACCAATAGTTCCTAGAGCCCGCATCCGAGCTTGAAACTTGCCTTGCGCAGTTTCATAGCCTTGTCCTCTCTCCAGGTCACCTACATTCGAAAGCGAACGACAATGCATCATGGTAGACTAGGAAGTTTATGGATTTGATTTTGTCTCGTCATGAGTAATTACAGATACAGGTACAAGAATAAGACATGATGCGACGAAAAACGAGATGAACAAGGAGAGCACATGCAAGAAGATATGTTTGTGAATGTACGAATGGACAATGCATGCGAGGAGAATTTTTCACGAACGGACGAATTTTCTTGACTACCAAATGAACAAACAAAAGTTGATGAAATAAGAAAGTTTATTGAAAGTGTAAATTCTACACCTGATCAGACATTAGGTTGGCTAGATATAAATGAATATAATATTGAAGGATTATTATACATGGTATTCCCCACTTTATTCCCACTGATGATACTACTTGGTCACATCCACATATTTGTAATGTTCAAATTCATGAATATGATTTGTGTCTACTCGGATATTTTGATCAAGTATTTGGAATCCATCCTCGATTTTGATATTTCTTGTTGAACATGATTACATGAACCATCATATCCAAGCAACAACTTCCTTCTTTTTACAAAATAGTATTCATGACAATGCATCTAAAACTATTCAAGATTTGTGTCAAGAACTTAGCCGATTTGTGTAATAATAAGTTGACAAAGAAGATAATGCATTATGGTTCTTCTATTAAGGGTACAAGGGCATATTAGACAAAGTATCATACAAAAATCACTGATATGATACCCAATTGGGTTTCCTAACCTTTTTTTTTTACTTTAAGTTTCCTGACACCAAGTGGCCTAACTTGTATAATATGATGCCTTCAAATGCTCATTCTCATTCAAAAAATCAACATAAAAACAAAAAAAATGAGCATGTAATTCAATAAATTCATATTGTTTCCATTTGTGTGCACGATAGATTCAATATCTCTCATGAATTAGTGCTCCAAAAATACCTTGGAACTAAAGGATTTTAGCACAAGATTGTCCTCATTTGCTTTATGATTTTTTCACATCTTTCTATTGTTTTGATTGATTGATATATATTTACTATATCTTCTTTTCATTTAGGTATGAGTGGTAGCATAGAGGCTTAGCCCACATCCATGGTTTCTTATCTTTATCATATGTTCCAAACATGGAAACATTGGATTAGTCTAACCTTTCCAATGTGCTGCAAAAACATTCTTTGATAAATATGTAACATCCTAGAATCCATGTGACATCCATCGATGAAATATAATGGGTCCTAGAAGCCTAAAAGGTGATCCTTTTCTTTTGAATGCTTCATCAATTTTTTTCTTGAAATCCCCCTTAATAGTATGAACATTTTTCAAATTGTGTTCAAAGACACACAAAGTATAATGTTCATTTTTGTTTGTGTAAAAAATCATGTTGATACAATGCTCCATGGTATGTTCATGAAGAGTAAATAGTATTCATCGATGAGAAGGGGAAAATTAAATATGAGGTTTCATGTAATGATGATAGGCTAAATGTTCACAATGTTGACCTTCCCATAATGTGGCAAGAAAATGTTGATTGTTAGTTAGTTCTTTCTCGACATGCATTCTTGAAATATATTGCAATAAAGTTATCGATACATGATGACAAGAATTATAAACGCAAGTGGAGAAGAAGATCTAGCTTTATGTGCATACATAATTTTTTTTGCATAAGCGATTGTTGATCATGACATTGGAGCACAAGAAACTCACCATATGTTTTTTAAATCTACCTCTTGTTGTGTGTAGTTGCAAAATTGTTCCTTTGAGAGTTGGAAGAAAAGTATTCAAGAAATTATCAAGAGATACTCATTGATTTTATTTCCAAAATAGTTTTCTTGAAATATATAAAAGTCAATCAAATTTTCTAGAACATTTTTCTATGATAGAAATAACAATATCTTGGACATTTGATGCCAATTGTAACAAAGAGCCTGGAATCATAGAGATGTCCATGCCATCATTCTATTTTGGCCACAATTTATTATATTCTTAGTGAGAATTCAAAAGGGTTTGAGACATTTTGCTAGACTAATTTGATTTTGTATAAACTATTTCGTAACATTTCATTATATATAGGCCTTTCAAGTGACACAACGATTAAGAATTAGAGGGATTTTAGATATTAACCATGACCAAGTATCTTTTTCATTTGAAAATCCATAAGAAGATGCTAACTCTCTCATACAAGTAGCCAATGTTGAAGAATATTTTAATGAGTGGCAACTTGTGTCTCAAGAAATTCCTCCAAATAAGGTCATTGTATCTAACCATCGCACTATTGGTCAAATGGAATCTGATATAAGTTATAATTGGGAGAAAAAAATGATTTTAGATGAAGTTATAGAGAGCTATTTATCTTGTAATAAACTCCCAAACTAAAGGTATTATTATTGACAAATAAATTGGGAACAAATTTGTGTCCCCATATTCCTTATCAAAATAACAACAACTTGCTTTTGAGATCATTTTACGCCATTTAGTTGAATATGAAAATCATGATCCTCATAAAATCGTTATTCAAGGAACATCTAGAACTAGAAAGTGTTTTCTTATTCATTGTGTTTCTCGTACTCCTACGGCAACAACTAATGATATTATTCATTACTATTGTTTGCCCCAGTTGGTATTACTATTTTTAATATACATGAAAAAACAATACACTTTGCTTTGAAGATTCTTATTAAAAATATATCACCACTCCATGTTCAGGCTCTGGCAATATTTCAAGAAGAAATGAGGCATATTATATATATCTTGATTGATGAAATGAGCTTTATAGGTCCAAGGTTTTTCATATAGATATATTCATTATGAGAACCATTTCCATATAACAAATATTCTCCATCTGATGTTAGATTGATTATTCTTGCCAGTGACATTAGTTGATGACCTCTTATCCAAGATAAAACTTTGTAAGACAATAGGGAAAATCTTGTGGAGAAATTTCAACATTGTTGTCGCTTTGGATACAATCTTCCACTAGCAAGGAAATGATCTAAAACAATCATCTTTTTCATAATATTTTAACTAACATGAGGAATGAAAAATCCTTTCTTAATAGTTAGGATCTTCTCATGTCAGATGATGACATGAGGTTTCCTCGTATGGAAATGTTGTAGCAGCTGCAACGCCCTCCAAAATTTTGGCATGTATCCAACTTCGGAGCCTCCCTTGGATATTTACTTGATGTTTGCAAGCACTCAGGCTCACCCCATGAGCTCAGTGGAGTCTTTTCACCCCCCCTTGCTTGACCATTCAACGGACATCTTTTTGCATGTTGGTCACAATGTCATGCTTGCAGCCATGTTATAGTCATGCACAAGGTCTCGCTTCGTGTGTACAAGTTGTATTTACTATGTACAAAGTTGTATGCACTGTCGTGCAAGCGTCATCGTAGTCGTTGAACGACCTATCACAAGCATCGCGCTTGTGTATGTGTTTGCAAGGTCATGTATGCAAAAATTCACTCGCTCACACACTTAGTCAATTTGATGAAGTTTTGACAACTGGATCACCCTCTAATAGTTAAACCTCCACCCCAGAATTGACTCAATCAACTGTCACCCAAAACATTGTAGAAGTGTCCAACAAGCCATTTCAATCTGTGCTACCCACAAGTTGATCAACAAACCCTCCTACTGGTCAACTAGAGAGTTTGACTAGGCAGTGACCCCAGGACTCACTCCCCTCAAATTTTGTGCAAAATCTGTAGACCTTGCCCACTATGCTGACTGATGAAATTGTGTAGATAGGCCGGACAAACACCCAACATTTGTCCCTATCTCCCTCAAAAAATTGCGTAGTTTTTCCAATCAACCGGCTGGCTGCTCTCCCAGAAAAATGTGTAGATTTCATGAACAGCCCCTCAGCTACCCAGTAGCCCGCTTAGCTCAGAAACTTGGCAGAGGTGTTCAGCAGGTTAGCCTCCCAACAATTGTGTAGTTTTTATCACTAGCACTCCTGTAGCCCACGGCCAGCTCCGCTGAAAAAATGCGAATTTTTTACTAGAAAGCCACCCGCAACCCACTGCCAGCTCCCTTAAGGAATTACACAGTTTTTTCTCCCAAGCTCCCTTGCTGCCTACACTGCTTCGCTCCATAATTTGCACAGATCTGCCCTCCAACTGATCCAAATCCTATGAACAATCACTGCTGATCTAGAATACCCATCTGAGTCTCCCAGTGACTTCTACACAATTTTCACCAACAGTGCTCGGAGCCCGCATCCTAGCTTGAAACTTGCCTAGCATAGTTTCATAACCTTGTTCTCTCTCCCAATCCCCTACATCTGAAAGCGAACAACAATGCATCATGGTAGACTAGAAGGTTTATGGATTTGATGGAGTCTTGTCATGCGTGATTGCAGATATAGGTACATGAATAAGACATGATGCGACGACGGACGGGATGAACAAGGAGAGCACATGAAAGAAGATAAGTTCGTGAACGAAAAAACAAACGATGAATGCGAGGATAATTTTTTGCGAACGGATGAACATTTGAAGCATGCCAAAGTACAAGCAAGCGAGCAACGTGCACATGCAACATCAAGCTAACACCAAGACCACCAAAGACTCTGGACACCTTGCCATGCAAATGTGAAGTTGTGATACACCAATCGCACATACATCACTCAGTCGCACTACAGCTCGACATGGACGCCACTACCAGCATGAACATACTAGCATTATGGTTTCGAGTCATATCATGAGGCATGTCGGCCACATCACTATTGTGGGCCATACTGTGTAAATCAATGTAATGTAATGTGGAAGGCCAAGAGACCCACATGTCATATGAAGAGTCATGTAAATATGAAGAGTTAAATAACTCAAATAGTCATGAGGGAATTCAAACAGTCACAAGGGCCAGTTTTACCCTTGGCTATAAATACCCCCTCATTTTTTCATGCAAAGTACTCTTCACCTTGGCTCCTCCCACATAGCCTTGAGAGTCTATAATATTTTCTTTGTGGAGCGAGCAGTGGCTCCAATACCCCTTTCACGGGGTTAGTGATGTATGGCGTATTGATGTGTCTTGGAACTTTTGCTTAATTCAGAAGCCTGATAACAGGCCAACACGTTTTCACACATGTATTGTAACTGTTTATAAGACTAATATTGAACACTTGCAATTCATGTTGCTTTATCTTGTGTTAGCCAATTGAAATCTTTCGGTTTCTCTAATACATATATATTGATGAAAATGTGTTGTAGAAGTTGCTAATGTTGTTTTGCCTGCATGGGTTGCCTCACTGAACATCAGACAAAACCTTTCCCATAAACTTGTTATAATGACCGTCGCACTTGCGCGGACTGCCCCGCTGGGTGTTGTATGTGTTATCTCCTCTTGTGTGTTGAGATAACCGCCTCTATGTGGATTTCTCCTCCGAAAGTTGTGCATGTCCTATTGTGTTGTGTGTCTCTGACAGAGTTGGGATTTCCTCCCTTTCAACTAGAGACTCACCTCCACCCTCTCCCTCTATGGTGAAAGAAACTTGACACAAGTAACACTACCAATCACCATGCACGTGAACCTCGAAGAGAAAGCAAACCACTCTCATGTGTTGACAAGTAAGAGCTAAGGAAAACATTTAAGATAATGACAATCGGGCCATCATACCAAATGGGACTCCTACACCAAACGGTATGAGGTCTAGTTGGGACTTCATACCGAGGAGATCCCCTGAATGTTGGCAGTTCTAGCACCGTCAACAGGAAAATATTTTTTTCAAAAGTTCACTTATTCCTAACAAATAATTTGATCTCTCTTCATAATAGACAAACACTAAAGTCATTGAATTATCCAATTGCAAGATGTGTTATAGAGCATATTAAATGGGTAGGAATTGTTGAGCTTTATGATGACCAGTTGCAACATGAAGTCATGATATTCCCTTGACATCATGTCATGTTGACATGTAACTTGTGGGTGTACATTGGCTTAGTGAATGGTGCACTCGAATATATACAAGATATTTTCTACATTCTTAGCTAAAATCCTCCTCAACTTCCATTGTTCACTATTGTTCTTTTTGAGAAGTACATAGGTGTTCCATTTGCCATAACTTCTCCAAACATTGTACCTAAAACACTTGTTAGAAAAGGAAGTCATCAGCAAATACATTTGAAGATGGCACAGGCCCTTACTATACACAAATCACAGGGGTTGATATTAGGACAAGCTATTATAATATTGGCAATAGAGAAAGGCAAGCCTTGACCTTTACAGTTATAGTCCATAGATGGTTTATATAATTCACCACCTTTCTCTTTCGAGAGTTATGCTAAGATGAAAAATAATGATTGAACTTCATCATTGTATAACACATATAAAACCATGATCTCTATTGGTGTGCATTTTTTTCCATGAGATGATGATGTCTTGTTTTGTAATTCATTTATTAATACATTATATTACAATTATTTTTATTAATACATTAATATATTACTACACAATTGTATGAATAGATTAATACATTGATTGTAATAAATAATTGCACATTATTTAAAATCATGATAGTCATTCTTTTATTTCAAATAGTTTTTAATAGTTTTTCTTAATTTTCAATTCTTGTGAATAATTTTCAATATTTTTGTATACAAATTTCAATAATATCAAGACTTTACAACAATTTTTAATAGTAATCTACCACAGTGGTTTTTCTAAGTGTCAAAAGTTTTTTCTTTCTTCAATTAAAGAGTCATTTTACTTTATCTATTTTTTCTGAATAATTCACAAGGATGAATCTAAAATTTATTCTATACCCAATTTTCATTTGTTGTTTTTTTTGCAATCTGTGTGATGTTTTATTTTTTCTTCTTATTTATATATTTTTCACCTCCTTAACTAATGTATTTCTTTATTAATTTTTGTATTCCTTTTCATTTATGGACATTACATATTCTTAAAGCTTATTTATATTTTGAGTGATCTCAATATGTAAAAACATTACCTTACATACATTCAAAATATGTTCACTACTCAAAGTGGATGCTCATGCCATTTTTTTAAAGAAACACTTCAAATTTTGTGTAAGATGAAGATAATTGTGCCATAGTGGCGTAGTGGTTGCAATACCCTCCAAAATTTTGACTTGCATCCAAATTTCAGAGCCTTTTTTATTTTTTCCTTTGATGGTTGCAAACGCTCGAACTCGCCTCGCATTAGGGGATTTTTGAGGTCTAAAATAGGCCTCTAAGGAAATTATAAAATAATAATGGAAATAATAAAATAAGATGAGATTACATCATCAATTTTTAGAGGGAAAAGTGAAAAAACTATTTTTTCAATTCATATTTTCAACTTATCTCCCTATGGGTTTACTCAAATTTCGAGCGAAAACACCCATTGGATGAAAAAAATTATTCCTTGGTCAAGGAGTACCAATATTTCATACTTTCGATGGACCCAGCTACATGAAAAATTATAAATACGTGAAAAACGTGATTGCAATCACGTTTTTTCATGTATTTCTCATTTTTCGTGTAGCAGGGTCCATCGAAAGCATGCAACATGGGTACTCCTTGGATGAGGAGTTAAATTTTTCATATAACATGTACTCCCTCTTAAAATTTGAGTAAAACCTTAGGCAGATAAGTAGAAAATATGAGTTGAAAAAATAGTTTTATTATTTTATTATTTTTAATATTTTTACTTTTTTACTCCAAAAATGGTGAATCATCCCCCATGGTTGACATCATCATCCTGAATGTTATTGTTTCTTATAAAGTTTATTTTGGTTGTACATTTTTATTAGGAGGCCCATTTTAGACCTCAAAATTCCCCTAATGTGAGCTCTTGTGAAGTATTTCCACCTTTTTACTTGTTTAACCAATGGTTTTCTTTCGGCATGTTGATTTCTTTGTCATTCTTATGATCTAATTCTGGTGAGTTTGAAGGTCTGACTTTGTGTGTTTGGGTTGTCTTCTCTATGTGAACACCGATCGTAGTCACACACAAAGTGGTAAGCATTATCGTGCAACTATCGTCACAGTCGTCTGAAGGTCTATCACAAGTGTCGCACTTGTCGCTCTCAACTCCAAGACAATCTCATTGAGGGCATGTTTTGTCTTGTTGTCATGGTGGTCTATGTTGTCTCGCTAAGTGTATGTTCAAAATTTTAGTCTGTACAAGTTTTCTTGCTTTTGACACTTAGCCATTTTCCCAAAAATGAGCCCAACTTAACAACCCTCTTCCACCATACCCCAATTGAGCTGCACTACGCAGTTTCACCCCTCAGTCACCTTGCTCTGCTGCCCAAAAATGTGCAGTACTTGAGGTTGTCCTCCGGGTAAGCTGCACTGCGCAATCCTAGAGGTGAGCAACCTATCTGCCTCCCAGAAATGCACACAAATTCCCTTCATGTCCAAATAAACTATACATTTCTCAAGCATATTCATCAACCCTCATCCTCACCCATTGGGAGCCTGCACTGCTCTAAGACCTAGGTCTTCACTGTCCCCCAAAATTGCACAGACATGTTCAGTTGTTCATATGTTTCCTTGCTCTGATCTACCTCCAAAAATTGTGCAGACATGTCTAGCATTTCCCTTACTAATTGTCCTGTACTGTTCCCAGAGATTTTCCAGTCATGTCCAGTAGGTCCCCTTGCATCCCTACTCTATCTTCCCTCTAGAAATTGCATAGATTTGACCAGTATTCCTTCTGCAACCCGCTCTGTCTTCCCTCTGAAAATTGCGCAGAAGTTGCCTCCCTTAGGATCCCATCTTGGAGCTAACACTGGTGACTCTCAATGCGCAATCCTACCTCCCAGTGATCACTACGTAGTTTTTCCCGAAAGTGCAGGTTTTCCTCCTGGAATGCCTCATTCCAAACTGAGATGCACTCTGCGATGTCTCAATGAGTTGTCATCCCTCCTTGTCATCTGAAACACGAGAGTAATGCATCATGCTAGAATATGAGGTTTTGGATTTGATTTCTTCCTATCATGAGTGAATTGCATGAACAGATACACTGGTAGATCACATCGAGACGATGAACGGGATGAAGAAGGAGAGCGCATGCTAGAAGACTTGCTTAGAGTTGGACAGACGTACCAAGCATATCAAGCAACAAGAAAAAGGAACACATGCGTTGAACCATCAAGAAAGACTAAGACCATCGAAGACCCCGCAGCACTATGTCATGCGGAGGAGAAGACAAAGCACACCAAGAGTACATCCATCACTCAGCAGCGCAGTAGCTTGACATGGAAACCAAAGTCAGCCAGTACATGTCAGTAGTGTCATGCCAAGTTGAGTCTTGAGCTATCTCGGCCACATCACCA
The DNA here is from genome assembly GCA_031772625.1 of Pinus tabuliformis. Classification (NCBI taxonomy): domain Eukaryota; kingdom Viridiplantae; phylum Streptophyta; class Pinopsida; order Pinales; family Pinaceae; genus Pinus; species Pinus tabuliformis. The sequence continues at coordinate 785,244,614 of CM062805.1, forward strand.
TTATGGGCCATATCCGTTGTAACTGAATGTAATGTAAAGTGAATTCCAATGGGCGCACACAGAAGTCGAAGATTCATGTCACTTGAAAAGTCATGGGAAGTTGAACAGTCACAAGGTGTTATAGACATTTTTGTGCCTTATAGCATGAAGCATGAAATGTCCATAATCTAAGGGATCCAAAGTCCCTAAACATGTTGTTCCTACCCCTAGAGGAACAAGGTCAGCAAACCACAGCACTGAATAACAGTTCTCCACCTGAAAACACTCAAAAACAAGGCAATTCTGGATCATGTCAACTGCTCCACTGAGCATCTGCGCTGAATGTCAACTGCTCCACTGTCTACCTGCGCTGAATGTCAACTGCAAAGAGGGCTACCTGCGCTGGGCGAGTTGGGACATGTGGCACAGTCATTCCTCAAGGTGTCAATGCCCAGGAAGCTTCCAAAATGACACTTGGATCAGGGAATTCGACTGGTGATGAGTAAGAGGGTCTAGATCTCCAAGTGGAAGCAAGAACCTCCAAGTGGGCTCAAGAACTGAAGAATAACTGAAGTGAGAGAGGACATTAGTCAGCTTCATGCCAGCGTCAAGCTGACTCATCCTTTCTCCAAAACTCCTATATATAGAGCTCTCTCATGAGGTCTAGGGGGGCTGGAATCTTGTGAATGTAAGGAAGTGTTGTTGGTTTGAGTATAGAACTATTGGGTGATTTGCTTTGAAGGAGGTGAAGAGGAGATTTCTTTCTGCTGGGAGGTGATGCTGGATTGGGCCTCTTATGGTTGTATCACTTCCTGAACTTTACTTCTTCCATTAATAAAGCATTTGAGGTTCTTCTATATACATGTGTCTCAATGATGTGTTGCTATACTTGTGTATTTGATTTATTCTAATCCTTGAATCAGTTATGAATGTATGCTTCTTGCAGTTTCCCTCTCTTGCCATTTTGCAGGATCTTGGTGTAGCTGGGCCAGTGAAAGAGTAAGGAGCTGGGAGCAAGCAGCAAAGAGAGAAGATTGGATCAATCATTAGCGAAAGACATCGGTTAGTGGATCTCTTTCTCCCCTCTTTTACATCTCATAAAGAAGTAATCTCAAATAGCTTTGCTTTGATTGTTGCTGAGGTACTATCACCCTTAGAGTGGGATAGGGTCATTCCGTATTGGATACTTTTCCCAACAACAAATTGGCGACTCCGCTGGGGATCGTATCTTGTTGGTTGTTTGTGTTTTTGCTATTCATTTCCTAAACAAAGAGAGTACCGAATCGAACTGCATTTGGATCTCTCAAATGCAAAGTAGAGGGCAGCTACTCTGGCTCAGTTTCTGGGCATGTTTATGATTTGAAGAGCTGATCCACAAGGACTCTGAACAGCTCTTAGTGATATCTTTTCATCCTCCTTTTCATCCTTTAGTGTGTACTTGATTGATAGCTTTTGATTTGGCCAAAAACTGTGAATTTTTGAGCAATCTGTAACCCGGAAACTGAGAAAAACGAGAGTTTCTCTCTTCATTGCAGGCACTGTGAAGGCAGTCTGCATTTCATCGCAGGTCCCGAAGGGGCTACCTGCGCTGAATGTCAAACTGACAGTGTACTACCTGCGCTGAACCAGTTTTGCCTTGTGCAACTGGAGTTCCCTGCTGTTTGTTGCCCTGTTTTCATCCCTGTTTTTGCAGCCTGTTATCAGTCAATGTACCTATCTGAAACCACCTTTCTTTGCCACTATTCCGCCTCGATTGTATAAAGAAACTGTATTTTTTCTTTGTGTATTCTTACATCATTTGCAGTTTCCCATAACGAAAAGTGAACTAGTCTTGCTGTGGCCTCTTAGATCTAGACCTGTGATAAGTGTCGTTTTGATCTTAAGAGTTAGTTTGTTTGCTGTTCATAGCTGATTGAGAATTTGCTTTCGTCATATGGTTTGAATTTATGTATTTCTAGTGTCGAAACAAGTAAATCTTAAGGTGTCTTTTGATTTTGGACAAAGCTTGTTTGCTTTCACTTGAAATTGAATTCAAAATTATACAACAGCTTTCTTTTTGTAGTACATCAACATTAAGAAAGAGAAAAGAAATACCTACATTGTGCATTTTGCATTTGATAAGTTTGCATGTTGATTTAGGAAAAAGTGCATTAGTGTGTGCTCTATGATCTGTGTGAAAAGATGATGTCTTTCTTTTCCCTCAGTAGTTAAGATTTTCATAAGTCGAAAAGATTGAAAAAAGCTTGCTTATCATCTTAGACTGCATTTAGGAATTTGTATCATACATCTCGTGGTGAACCTTGAAAGGCAAACTTTAAAAAGATCAACTTAAAATATTGAATGAACCTAACAACGCTTTGCAACATAATGCTCACATAGAGGTCTAGATAGAGACGTGTTCCGGCGTCGTTAAACATAGTGACTGTCGATCTCGAAGAAGGTGGGTGATTCCTCCTGAGAGTCGGTGGCACTAATACGGATTGTGCTCCCACGTACCGTCGCGTATATATTGGGAGACCCCTATAGGAATAAAGCCTTTATCCATAGGAAGCCGTGTCGGCCGCCCTACTGATCGCAATGCAGTGAACACAGCATTCACGAAGATCGACCACCCATACCGTAAAACGTATTATGTGGTTTTGCGAAAAGTTTGGCACACCCTCTGCCTAGAACTCCAGAGCAGTTTCTTTTGGCCTTTTTCAAACTCTATAACTGAAAAAGTCCATCCGAGCATTTGTCACTTCGGGCTCGTTAAAACATCGAAGGAGACTAGAGTCATCTTTAGCTTTTTCTCGACTCTTAAAAAGTGAAAAAGCAAGTTGTGTCTAAAAGCGTCTAATAAAATTCATTCAATTCGGAAACACAAATTTCCCCTTTTAATATTTTGGTCGATCGAGTAATCCGCAATCGTGGAAGAAAGTCAATTGAAACCCCGTCGTTCGCGGAGGCTTACGAGTCAACCGTCTTTGTCTCCGGAATTGAAAACAGTACAGACAAAGCGAACTCGTTTAACCGGTTCAAAATCTCCTATAAAAGTTAGAACAAGTGTTCCAACTACATCTGAGGTTCCGGTTACTCCAAACATTTCTGGAAACCCTGCCTCTATAGAAGAAGTTCGACAGCCACAGAAGGACAGTAATATTGATCCTAGTGTGGGGGCAAATACTTGTATAACTGAACCAGTTCCATCTGTAACCGGTCCAGAGAGTTTTGTTCCTCAAACAACTATCGCTGTCGAAACAACCACTTCTTCGGCACCAGAAATATATTACGGACCTGACGGTCTTCCTCTTCCACCGGGTTTGATTGCGATAGAGGAAATTGCAGAGGATCCGCAAGCAAGTACTCCAACCCATTTTGGAGTCGGGGTCACTCTATTTCCTTCATCAGAGGTTAATCCACCACAAGTGGAAGTTCCTGTAGAATCGCTAGGCAATCTATTGGATAGACTTAAAATGTCTGAACAACCGTCAACATCTAGGATTGTGTCGAATGACACAGCGACAGCAGAAGCACCTATCGTCACTCCAACAATGTTTGCCGGCATACCATCTGTCCCAACTAGCTCACAATCGCTAGAAGGAGTCCACCAAGGGACTATTTCGACAGTGTGGTCTGTTCCGGTTTGTTCATCCGGAGTAATATCCGGCAACTCTTATGTTGAGACTCGCCAAATTGATCCATTTGGAGGTCAATTTGGGCAATCCAGTCCCCAAGGACAATCAATCCCCTTGAGTACCAGGTTGCTACCGTATGGGGGGCAATATGCCCTTTCATTACCCCCTCCGGGAGGGTACCCATACGGGAGTTCACAACAGTATTCAGGTTATACTGGAATTGCGTCAAGTAGTTGGGTACCTATGCTACCTCAACAACCAAGGGTTGTATATTCTATGCAACAGTGTGTACCTATGACGAACATCCCAACCACACCGGCCATTGTAACAGTGTCACATGTTCAAGTGATACCTGTTGCATGTCAACCTCAGATTTCTCAGGTTGTAATGCAACAGCCACTTGACCATGGGTCACAACCACAATCGCCAACTGGTGGGGCGACACAGGTCCAAACGGGTACAATTACCCCACACCTTGGTCCAACGGTTAGCATAGCACAACAGAACACGACTTCACAACCGTGGCTAGTGCAATACCAACAACCACAATTCCAGCAGGTGTACCAAGGTTCTGAGCAGCAGATCTTTGCGAACAGTGGACAACCGTATATCCAAAATGGTCAAAACCAACCACTTTACAGTGGTCAAGTCCACCAACCGTATCAATCATACCAACATCAATTACATTATGCTGGTATGCAAAGGCCTACTGCTCAAGCGATTCCATCGTACCCTGGTTACGCTTTGCCTAACCTGAATCAACAGTTACCATTCGTGGCGACTTTAGAGTTACCCGATTTACACCGGTTAACCAACGATCCGATTGCTTACGCCCCTTGGTGGCCAGCGATTCCTCACAAACTTCCATCTGACATTCCTAAATTCAATGGAAATCCAGGTGAAGACCCATCGAATCACGTGATGACTTTTCATCTGTGGTGTTCGTCGAACACCCTAAACGACGATTCGATAAGACTTCGCCTTTTTCAGAGGACATTGACAGGTCCAGCAGCTAAATGGTATATTGAATTACCTAGAGCCTCTTTCGACAATTTTAGTTCCCTAGCCACGACTTTCTTAACCCATTTTCAATTACCGATAAGGTATGAAACGGGAACAGAAATATTAACCAACTTCAAGCAGACAACTGCTACCCATATATCTGATCATATACATGAGTGGCGTCATCGTCGTAGGATGGTGAAAACATACGTTCCCGATCAGCTGTTAGCTGAATGGTTTATAAAGTCGTTACTTCCTGCTATAACGGAAGATGTGGCCAAGGGGGGAGTCGTAACAGAGGAGCAAGTTATCGCTCGTGCACAGTATTTGGACTTAGTTTATACTCAGTCCGGCACGCTCTACGACAAAATACCTGACGCTCCTAGACCAGAATTTTCAATTCCTCCCCCTCCTAAATCCAATAGTGACTCTCATGCCGGTGATGGCGTGATTGGCACGGCAAACGCGAAATCGATGAAGGCTTCATCAAAGAAAGCCCGTAAGAATTCGGATCAAAATGCAAAAGAAGAAATTCTTGCTTCGGAAGTAAATGCCGTATCAGCAGATAAAGGCAAAGAAACCAATCAACCAGGAAGCAAGAAGAAGCAAAACAAAGGGAAGAAGAAGAAACAAGGTGAATCATCTCCTGGAAAAAATTCTTCAAACCCTCCTGGGAAAGGGAAACAAAATTATCCATGTCAGATATGTGATGATGAGGACCATAACACAAAGAATTGCCCATTCAAAGCTGAGTTAAAGAGGTTCTTTAAAAGTTCCCAAACCTCAGCTGTGTTAACTAATCCATTTCCCAACCCAGGTCAAAATCTGGTTGATAGTGGAAATGCTTCCCCGTCGCAAGTACTTATGTTGTCGGTTTCAAAACAGCAGAATGATGCTTTGATTTCGACAAGGAACAAAGATTACGGGAATCCTCAGCTGTCGAACGAAAAAGGTAAAGATCAACCAAGTAGTTCGACAACAACTTCGACAGAAGTTGTACCACCCATCATTCCTGAATTAACAATCAAACCGCCAAAGGGTGTAGTACACAAGTCGACATTTAATCCTCGCGCCAGAGCGGCGCAGCATTATAACATAGTGGAAGATTTGGCACAATCGCCATCCGCTATGTCGACTCTTGAGGTACTACAAAATTGTCCATCCCAAAGGTAGGCGTTGTTATCGGCTATTGGTGGGGTTGATCCTAAGGATTCCAATCTTGTATCCTTTGATCACAAGGGATACGATCCTCAGTTACCAGCTCAACTAGCTTTCCTTATTCAAGTGAAAGCCCTCAACAAAATTGTTCACAGAACAATTATTGATGAGGGAGCATCAACATGTATAATGTCGATGAGTTGCTGGAAAACTTTAGGATCTCCAACCTTGTCGCGATCTTCGACGACATTAAAAGCTTTCGACGGAAGGACTTATACCCCATACGGTATCCTTAATAACTTAAAGGTTGAACTGGGGGGAAAAACAATGGAAATTGATGTTGAGGTCATTGATGGAAATCTTGACTATAACATCCTACTGGGTAGACCATGGATTTATGCCATGGCGGCTGTTGTGTCGACTTATTTTAGGAAGATCGCATTCCCGTTTGAAGGAGGGATTATGGTCGTCGACCAACAGAACTTCCTCCCTAATGGTTCACAAGTTACAGGAAGCATTCCCATGATCCATGAGAGCAACCATTCGCTTCAAGATATCGGAGTGGGATTATTGAAAGACCCCACATTGATGGGAACTTTCACGCTACCACCTCCTATTTATATAGGAAATGTACCGTTTGTAGCAACCTGCAACATGATATCTTCCACGAAGGTCGCAAAAGACAATGTCAACATGGATCATGCAGTTGTTTTGCCCCCAAGCCCTTTAGAAATATTGTAGCAATCAATGTTTCAAGCATGGGAGGCGAACCCAAATCAACGCTCGTCAAGCGTTTGGGTAGATAGGTCTAGAGAATATGGAACCCCATTAGATCCTTGGTCGAAAGTACATGGGACTGACGAAGGAATCTTACAATCAATGTTGATTGAGGGGGCACCATGGAATGATCACCACCATCGTTCCCTTCTTCCGGAATATGAAGAAGATACTCAAAGTGACCTTTATCACCCTTCAGTTTTTGAATTCCTAACAAATACTGTAAATACGGTGGATTCCGAGCGAAACTTATCCAATATTGAAGAGACTATAGCCATAAATATCTCGACTAAAACAGATGTTGTAGAGAATATTTATGTCGGCAAAGGTTGTTCCCCTTTAGAACTGGAAATATATAACGCTCTTTTTCGCGAATTTAGAGATGTCTTTGCTTGGTCATATGATGAAATGCCAGGCATTGACTCGAGTATCGTTGAACATGAAATTAAAATGTATCCTGATGTCAAACCAGTAAGACAACGGCTTCGGCAGGTGCACCCCAAGAAAGCCGCTGCCATTAAGGCGGAAGTTGAAAAACTTCTCCATGCTGGATTCATCTACCCGGTTCCTCTAACCGATTGGGTATCGAATATTGTCCCTGTTATGAAGAAACAAGGGACGATTAGAGTGTGTGTCGATTATAGGGATGTAAACCAAGCTTGTCCGAAGGACAACTACCCTACACCCTTCATCGACCAGATAATTGATGAATGTGCCGGATGTGAAATCTTTTCATTTATGGATGGATTTTCCGGGTATAATCAAATAAATATCCGCCCACAGGACCAGTCAAAGACTGCATTTATTTGTCCGTGGGGCACATTCGCTTATCGAAAATTACCCTTTGGTTTAAAGAACGCAGGGGCGACGTTTCAGAGGGCAATGAATTATGCCTTCCATGACATCAAGAACATTGTTCAACCTTATCTCGATGACCTCCCGGCTCATTCGCGAAAGCGGACTGATCATCCGCAGCATTTGAGAGCGATATTTCTACGTTGCCGACACTACAAGATAAGACTCAATCCACACAAATGTGTGTTTTGCGTCGGTTCTGGTCGTTTACTTGGCTTTGTAGTCTCTAAGGATGGGATTCGTCTCGACCCCTGCAAGGTTCAGGCAATCATTAATTTGCCTCCACCTTCAAATTTGCTTCAGATTCAGAAACTCCAAGGGAAAGCAAACTTTCTGAGGAGGTTCATTCCAAATTACGCAGAACTTGCTAAAGGTTATACTCGTCTTTTGAAAAAGGATGTACCTTTTGTCTGGGACCAGGTGGCGCAAGCTTCCTTTGATGCTCTGAAAGATTGTCTAGTAAAAGCGTCATTAATGTACGCCCCAGACTATCAAAGAGATTTTAACCTGTATCTGGCTGCGGCGGATACGACCATTGCGATGGTTTTAGTTCAAGAAGTCGATGGAATTGAACATCCTATCTATTATTTAAGTAAAAACTTAAATGATACAGAAAGTAAATATTCTTATGTTGAAAAACTAGCGCTTGCAGCTGTTCAAGCGATTCAAAGGTTTCGACATTATGTCCTCTTTCGGAAAACTACCATCTTGTCAGATTGCAACCCCATGACTTATATACTGTCGCGACAGTTGCTGGGGGGCAAATATTCAAAATGGATAGCGATCCTTCAAGAGTTTGATCTGGAATTTGTAAAATCCAAGTCAAAGAAAGCTCTAGTTTTCGCAGAATTATTGTGCGATCTCCCATCGTTGTCCAACGATGAAACATCAGAAGAGTCAATCGTGGACGAAAGTTTGTTTCTGATATCTACAAGCGATGAGTGGTATGGAGATATCATAGTTTATCTCCAAACTCAAAAATTCAGGCCAAACACCTCTCACTCCGAACAAAAACGTATACGATACCAAGCAAAAGACTACATGATCGTCGGTGATACACTTTACCGTCGTGGTATCGATACAGTTCTGAGGAGGTGCCTTACCCATGAGGAGGCCGAAAAAGCCCTGAATGAGTGTCATTCAGGCGCGTGTGGGGGGCATCAATCTGGATATGCAACAGCACAAAAAATCTTACGAGCAGGATACTTCTGGCCAACCATGTTCAAAGATTGCATAACTGCAGTCAGAAGTTGCCATGCTTGTCAAATTTTTGATAGCAAAACCAGACGACCACCCGCACCTTTACAGCCGATAGTTGCTGTTGGGCCCTTCGCCAAGTGGGGCATTGATTTCATGCAATGTAACCCCACCTCGACCGGGGGGCATGGGTATATTATAGTCGTTGTTGACTATTTTACCAAATGGGCCGAGGCGATGCCTACATTGGATAACACTGGTGAAATAGCTGCCCTTTTCTTTTTTAATCATGTAGTCGCCAGGTTCGGCGTACCACAGGCTATAGTGACAGATCATGGGTCGCATTTTCGCAATCACATGATGGTCGAATTAGCTGCCAAGCTAGGGCTATCTCACGACAGCTCTACCCCATATTATCCGTAAGCCAATGGACAAGTTGAAGCAATCAACAAGGTCCTGAAGCGTATGTTGCAAAGGATGATCGGGGTTCATAAAAGAAGGTGGCACCTAATCCTGTACTCAGCCTTGTGGGCTTACTGAACGTCAGTAAAGAACGCAACCGGGTTCACACCTTTTCAACTGGTGTATGGCCTGGAAGCAGTCTTGCCAATCCAGTGCGAAATTTCGTCGCTTAAACTCGCAATTGATCTCCTTCCCGGAACTTCAGAAGAAGAGGCTCGTTTCTTGGAATTAATCCAATTGGATGAAACCCGTCGTGATGCCGCTTTGGCTAACGAAGCCCATAAGAAACGAGTCAAGGCTCAGTTCGACAAAAGTGTCAAACCCCGTGTCTTCTCAGAAGGTGATTTGGTCTTGCTTTATGACCAAGAATCCGATAAATTGGGAGCAGGAAAATTCAAATCCTTATGGATGGGCCCCTATATTGTTAAAAGGGTGTTAGCAAAAGGAGCCTATGAGTTAATGGATTATGACGGAATTCCGCTGGCGCAGCCCCGTAACGGGCTGTACCTCAAGCGTTACTATGCTTAAATAGTAGCCTGCATGATTTTGTTGTATTTTGTTTTCGCTAAAGTATATGTTCTGGTCGAGTGATCCACCTTTTTTTTGTTGCAGATGTCGAACCTTCTGGAGACATGTGTTGGATATGCCGACGGAGCGAGTCGTAGTTCGCGGAACTTATCCTCCGCAGCCTGGGCCATTTTTGATCCAAGCGGCGAGTTAGTAAGTTTCAGAGGTGTATTTATTGGGCAATCAACGAATAACATCGCTGAGTATAGCGCGTTGATAGAACTACTCTCTGATGCCATCACACGTGGCATATGCCGACTAATTGTCAGGCTAGACTCACAGCTCGTAATACTACAACTCAATGGTATATATTCCGTTCGCAATCCAGCTATTTATCACATGTTCCTAAGGGTTAAGATTTTGGAAAGACAATTTGATTCAATTCAATATCAACATATTTCCAAAAACTTAAACACATTAACCGACTCATTAGAAAACTATGTGTTAGATAGACATTTGCGACATATATAAAAGAGACACATCATCAATGATTGTACATATGGATCATATAACTCAACCAGAATAAAACTCGAAAATCAAAATATATATAAGTTGTTTATAGTTCATACATAATGTTCTGTAACCAAGACAAAATTGGTCATATGACCTAAAACTCAAAAAGATGCTAGGGGGCACCCTAGCCTAGTGGTGCTCATGATAGCACGTCACGGCCTGTGCAATCATGCGCAAGAGACGAGTCCATCGTCTAGGCACACCATTAGTGTGTCGCTGCAGCTGTAAAGGTAACTCATCAATCCTCACATCGGGAATGCCGAGAGTAAGGCTCTCAACCTGCTCCTGCACAGCTATAAGGGTCTCAATATCGTCAAGGTCGCGGAGAATAACTCTCCTAGCAGGCTCCGCTGTCGGGGCAGCAACTGGCGGTCTCGGACGAACTGCTGGACGGACAGGACCAACATCTGCATGCACCCAAGAGTATGATTAAAAGTCTTGATAGAATAAAGCACAGCAACATTATGAATAAGAACAAGTAAACAGTGATATGGTCAAAGAGTTTACCAATAGCGCCCCACTGTTCGCCATCCGGTAACACCAAATCCGGATCACCTCGGAAATCCATACCTACATATGGATACTCGGAAAAGACCATCTCCTGGCGCTCGAACCACCTAAAGAAGGCATCAGTAAAATTGATCTGAGGTTGACCAGCATGCCTAGACATGTGATCGACCCACCTCTGCATGCGTGGCTCGGTCGGAGAAGGCAAGTCGAGTATAATATACTGAGGCTGCATCAGTGGGATTTTCTCCAAGGCGAAGGTAGTCAGAATAGAACCAAATCCAAAGTTCTTCAGCTTCCCGTCCTTTACCTTGGTCAATTGACTTTTCATCTGAACAAGTACTGCATCACACCAGTTGAATACTTTCGGTTGGAGGCACTCCAAGGCGTGTTGCACATAAGATCTGTTGGCAACATGTAGAGCTGCGCTACCGGCCATCCTACCAATGGTATACAGAATGGACCTGAGAGACCTGTCAGTAATCTCACGGATAACAACCTTGCCGTCTCTGCTCGGCTGGGAGCCTTCCCTGCAATACTGGCGGACATAATCTCTCACGGAATCGGTCCCCCGGGCCGTACCTGACAAGGAAATGGGGGCACCTCGCCTTGACAATCCAGTCAAGAAGTACATGTCCTCTATGGTCAAGGGGATGGACTTTCCCCTAATCTGGAATACTTGGTTAATAGGATCCCAAGCATCAAGCATATACTGCAGCAAAGTAATCTGTGCTCTCATGCTAGAGATACGGAAGAACTTCAGCAGGCCACAGTTCCGCAGCGCGTTCACCGTGACAGGGTCATGGAGGGCAATCATGTCCTCCTCTTCATGTTCTCGTTCTCGCCATGTAAGGGACATTTTTTTCAAAATTCCCTGCAAAGCAAACAAAAGAAGGAGTAAGTTCCTGAATTTGGTGAAAAACTGGCGAAAATTCATCAAAAAATGAGCCAAAAACTCAGTTTTCTGAGCCCAACGCAGGCAGAGAGTGCCCCACCTGCGCTGACGGTCAGGCTGCCTTAAGGCAGCTTGACATTCAGAGCAGGTTTCGAATGGGGAACCTGCGCTGAAGTTAGGGCGCCCTGGCAAAACCCCTGAGGCTCAGAAAAGCTGGGAAACAGGCACAAAACTGAAAAAGGAAACCATGAAAAGAAAGAGCTAGGGTTTAGCTCCTACCTGGTCCAGACGGCGCTGAAAATCGTCCGCAAAATCTCCCGGAATCAGCTGGTGAAAATCAAAGGGGAAGAGGCACCTCCAAAGCTCCAACAAACCAAATGCAAATGAAATGGTAAAATGAGAGGTAAAAACACCTTTTAATGGCTTTTTACGTAGCTCAAAGCAAAATATTAGGGTTATAATCTAATTTTCATGCAGATATTATTCATTTCTAACAAAGTTTGTTGCAGCAATTGAAAATGCAGTACTATCCTTGAAAAGAGAAAAGCTAGTAATGGTAAAAAATCAAAATTTGACCGTATAATCGAGCAGTTTTAGCATAAAGTTCATGCTCGTTAAAAAATAAACGCAAGATCCGAGCAGTTTTAACGCGGTCTTCATGCTCGTTAAAAAATAAATAAAAGCAGTGAGCAATGTTTCCCCCAGAGTTTAAGCTCATTTTTAAATAAAAAATGAACCTATTCCGGTAAATAACCTCTGTGATCGTAAATTTATCAGCCATAAAAAGCCTTGGTCATGTTTGCACCTGCCACCTCCACCGTCATTTGGCCGATCGTTCACCTCCATATGATTGTTTACCCATTTTGAGGAACAGCTGCGAAGAGTGATTTCACCTAGCCATCCTTGTGACACTGCCGTGATTGGAAAATTCCAACCTGTACCTGGAATCTGCTGCTATCCCTGTTTATCACTCGTTCCTCAAAAGACGAGTCTTCTTTGAGCTCTTTTCAACTGACTCGTAAAATATGAAAAGATTGCCGAGTTTTGGCCTTCCAGCTCGTTAAAGTGACCGGAAGAGCTATCCCTCCTCTAGATTTTAATCTTTTTGGACCTGAGGGATTATTGCACAAAAAGGTCGAGCGCTTTTTTTATTCGGCTCGTTAAAGTTATCGAAAACTCATCCCTTTTGTATTGTTTTATACTTTTTCGGACTTAAGGGATTAGATGACGAAAAAGGAATTTTGGAGTTAACTTTCTGTACCTTTTCAGACTCTCTAAAAATGAAAAGGACCGAGTTTTCCTTGTCGTTAGACTCGTTAAAATGATTAAATAGCGACAAACTTGTCTTTAGACGAGAACGAGTTTCCCTATCGCTAGGCTCGTTAAAACATAGCGATGGGCTTGCCCGAAGGGCAGGTTATAGAACAAGCATATGTTATCCTCCTCAAGCTTGACAAAAATAAAGAGGTACTGGTCAGAAATGACTGGGGAAAAATTGGGAGAACCTCAAAGCTGTAATGGTAGCAAGTCGCTCTTGAACATGACACTTTTCCTCCGTATCACATCGGGTTGGGTTGTTTCATTCACCGGTCTCATCACCATGGTCTCGCCAAACCATCCACATTTGGGGTAATGCTACCGATCCATCGCATCAGTGTCGTTACATGTTCAAGAGATGTTGTTCAGAAAGAGTTAACCGTGTCCCATCCACTGCCATACATTATCCTTCATCCATCCATGATCGCCACCCTGAATCATATGTCACAGATTGTTTTCACCTCCATTAAAATCATTAGCTCCGTTCCGTGTCACTGATGTCAGTGATGTGGGATTCATTAAGGCCCTCCTTTGACGGATCGCTTCTTGTCGACTTCAGCTCATTATCCAAGAAGTTGATCTAGGAACAACCCCCTCAGTACTTTGAAGCTTGCATGCCTCAATGGCAAGTTTCTCACTTCCGGCGACAGGTATACATCAATGACCTTCGACCAGAAGATTTTGCGTGGTGTTCGACGCCAAGTCCTTTATTCACACCACGTGAATTGTACTGCAGTACCTTGAGGGTCATTATCATTATCGGTGATTCCTCTCGCGCTTGTTAACGGTTTACATCATTGACCGGTCATCAAGCGATGTCTTTCCATGTTCGACTTCAGCGCAATTCTCACATGGATCGACTTGTACTTAGAGTGAAGATCGAACGAGTTTGAAGACCCCGGATCTAGTTTCATCCATCCCGGTTGCGATATATATTCAGGAAATATAAAGACATTTGACATGTACATCATTGCAGCAGATGATCATCCTACTCAAAGGATGATAATTTCAGCAGAGAATTATCAGTCTACCATCAGACGATCGTCTGTTCTATGTACCAAAATGAATTTATAAAGCTGAGCATGGGAATGCCCACCTCAGCTAGATCATGAAAGCAGAATGAAAAATAATGTATTGTATTGTATTTTATTACAGGTCACCTCTCAGCGATTGAATGAACTTCGGATCCTCCTGATAAAGCATTTCACTCGATAAACGACCTCATACTTTAGGGGGCAACTGTTATAGACATTTTTGTGCCTTACAGCATGAAGCATGAAATGTCCATAATCTAAGGGATCCAAAGTCCCTAAACATGTTGTTCCTACCCCTAGAGGAACAAGGTCAGCAAACCACAGCACTGAATAACAGTTCTCCACCTGAAAACACTCAAAAACAAGGCAATTCTGGATCATGTCAACTGCTCCACTGAGCATCTGCGCTGAATGTCAACTGCTCCACTGTCTACCTGCGCTGAATGTCAACTGCAAAGAGGGCTACCTGCGCTGGGCGAGTTGGGACATGTGGCACAGTCATTCCTCAAGGTGTCAATGCCCAGGAAGCTTCCAAAATGACACTTGGATCAGGGAATTCGACTGGTGATGAGTAAGAGGGTCTAGATCTCCAAGTGGAAGCAAGAACCTCCAAGTGGGCTCAAGAACTGAAGAATAACTGAAGTGAGAGAGGACATTAGTCAGCTTCATGCTAGCTTCAAGCTGACTCATCCTTTCTCCAAAACTCCTATATATAGAGCTCTCTCATGAGGTCTAGGGGGGCTGGAATCTTGTGAATGTAAGGAAGTGCTGTTGGTTTGAGTATAGAACTATTGGGTGATTTGCTTTGAAGGAGGTGAAGAGGAGATTTCTTTATGCTGGGAGGTGATGCTGGATTGGGCCTCTTATGGTTGTATCACTTCCTGAACTTTACTTCTTCCATTAATAAAGCATTTGAGGTTCTTCTATATACATGTGTCTCAATGATGTGTTGCTATACTTGTGTATTTGATTTATTCTAATCCTTGAATCAGTTATGAATGTATGCTTCTTGCAGTTTCCCTCTCTTGCCATTTTGCAGGATCTTGGTGTAGCTGGGCCAGTGAAAGAGTAAGGAGCTGGGAGCAAGCAGCAAAGAGAGAAGATTGGATCAATCATTAGCGAAAGACATCGGTTAGTGGATCTCTTTCTCCCCTCTTTTACATCTCATAAAGAAGTAATCTCAAATAGCTTTGCTTTGATTGTTGCTGAGGTACTATCACCCTTAGAGTGGGATAGGGTCATTCTGTATTGGATACTTTTCCCAACAACACAAGGGTAGTCCAAGAGTCACAAGGGTCAAGCATCACCCTTGGTTATATATATCCCTCCCATTATATGAGAAAACTACCTTTCGCCTTGGCTCCTCCCACATAGCCTTGAGAATCTGTAGTCTATTCTTTAAGAAGAGAGGAGTGGCTCCAATTTCCCACTACTAGGACTAGTGGTGTATGGTGTATAGATGTGTCTTGGGACTTTTGCTTAATTCAGAAGATTGCTTTAGGCTAGCACGTTTTCACACATGTGTTTGTAGATGTTTGTAATACTACTCTTTAAACATGTGTAATGCATCTTTTCTTAACCTGTACTAAGATAGTTGAACTACTTTGGTTATTTTAGTACTTACATTGTTGAAGATGTGTTGTATTTTTATCACTGTTGTCTCGTCTGTGTCGACTACTCCGCGGGACATTAGACATACCATTCTCGTTTTCTTGGTTATAAGGACCATCAGCTCCATGTGGGCTACTCTGTTGGATGGTGTACTTGTTTTCCCATACACTTTGGTTTTAACGATTGTTGCATCCGATGTGGACTACTCTGTTGGATGCTGGTCAAACCCTTGTTGTTTCACGTGTGTCTCTCCCTGGGTGGTACTAATACCTCTCATCTAGAGGCTCACTTTTACTGTCTCCTTTACAGTAAGAGACAATTTACATTACACACTCACCAAGCATACTCACCTCAATTTTTTAAGATACAAGCATAACACTCTCATGTGATAAACAGAAAGAGCTAAGGAAAATCTCTAAGATAATGGCAACTAGTCCATTGTACCGGATGGGACTCCTACACCAAACATGTGAGGTCTAGTTGGGACTTCATACTAGGGGATATCCCCTAGGTCCATCACCATCAATACATAGTTACATCATATTTATATAAGTATTTTGGAAGGAAACTTAGGATAGAATGGCCCAGGAATGTGTAGTGCAAGCCGGGCAAGACAAGGTCCAGGCCAAGGCAACTCAAACTCACTGATGAGCGACTGAAAATAGTAAGGAATTAATGCATGTGTGAAAATGGGTGTAGACATGAGTGAATGAACATGCATGCAATCAGTGAGTGCAGGATTCAGTAAGATGGAAAAATGATTAAGTGTGTGAAGTGAGTCGCCGCAACAGTGACCGTTAGTGCAGAAACAGTATCATGCATGTGACAACAAGGAGATGCAATGGAAAACTTGAAACATTGCTTCAACAAGCTAACATGCATTAAAATGACAGCAAGCGTTCAGTGAAATAAGGCAAACAACACTCACACAAACTAAAATACAAAAATAGACAGAAAAGCAGCAAAAGACATGAAAAGCGGACTTACCCTGAAAAAACTGAAATAAGTGTGATGAATGTTCCTAGATGCATTGGTAATGTTAGAGCTCCAAGATCGAAGTGAAGAATGAGATCTGAAGTGTCAAATAAATAGTTTTGACAAGATCGAGGCTTATGGCGCACGTGCCACAATTCTAGGAAAAAGTGACACTTGGCGGGAAGTTTCTAAAACGACTTTTGCATGTAACCTCCAGCTGCTAAAAATAGATCCCTAAAATATAGGGATTCTTTTTTATTCTTTTTTTTGGGAAAAAGTTTCCCATGCATGCAAGCAAATATTTCAGTCTTAGAGGGAACCGGTGAACTTGTGAGCACATGCAACAAACAGCAAGCCTTGGGATGACTTATGTGCTAAGTGGCTTTGGCTGCCCCTCAAGCTCTACACAATTTCTAGACTAAAGCCAAGGCTTCCAGCCAAAACTGCAAAAATTATGAGAGCAAGCCCAGTGATGGGCTGCTCTGCGCAGTCTTCAAGGGGAAGGGATCCTGCATGCTCTACCGAATTTTGGAGAGTAGCGGGCTTCCAAGATACTCTACGCAATTCTGGAGATTAAGGTTGGTTGCCCTCTAGTTCTACGTAATTCTCCAAGTCAATAACAGAACCAATTGAAAACCAAGTTATGGGAAGTCAGCTTGCAAGTGGAAGGAAAACAAATTAGCGAACAAATGTTGATGAGCCAAAGAAACTCAACTGAAAGCATAAGTACCTTGGTAGTGCAAGACATGCTGCTAAGGATGGTTGGTAGGGAGCCTCCAAAACAAAGCTAAGGCAAAATTTTGGAGGATGGTTGTAGTCGCTACAACATTGGCAACACACTGGTATAACTCCAACTCTCTTAATGGACCTAGTTTCATGAAAAGCAAGTCTAACTCCTCCGGAAGTATGGTTCGATTCTCTGATCATCATGGTTTCCACACTAGCTTTATTGAAAGATGTAGCACCTGCCATGCTCTTGATCGGTCAACGCACATTCCAAGCCAAGTCAACTTAGTTGCTTTAATTGGGGATGAGGGGTATATTGGTACACAAGTAATATGACTGTCAGATTTTAAGTTTCATCTCTAGTGTTGCTCCGCTACCAGCAAGCTTGGACAGTACCCGACGAAGTCACACAGGAACACAAGCATCGCTCCGCTACCAGCGAGCCTGGTCAGTACCCTAGTAGAGTTACTTGCATCACCTATCTGCATAGGAAGCCTTTCTCTTCTTTCGCCTTATTAATTTTTCAAAATTTTCATATTTTCGTATTTTCATTTTTTTCATTTTTGTCATTTTTCAAAGAGTTGTGCATAGGCACTTATTTATTTTAGAGGCAGAAGCAGGATCTCGACTTATTGAGATAAGAAGAGGTTGTTCCTTTAGAGAAGTATGTTATATATACCTTTCACATACTTGTCAAGGTTTTCCTCCTCACCTTACTCTACCTAACTGAGCTGACAAGGGTTAACAAAACAACTGACTAGAGTAGGTGATACTAGTTAGAGTGCAAGTTTTGTGTTTTTTCCAAGATTCACTCTGAACATAATGTATTTTCCATTGGTGTATCATTGACTGAATACAACAAGTCCTACATAAAGAGAGAGGACAACAGATAACCAAGTGTTGATAATTGCACATGTCATCTTGTACTTTTCCCGACTTGTCTTAAGAGTCGCACATGGTTTCATGTGAAACTAACCTACAGACATAAACAATAAAACAAAACAATAAACCAAGGAGTAGAAGAAAGTGCGAAAGAAAAGCAAGTAAGAAAAGCAATCAGGCAAGAAAACAAACAAGCAAAGCAAGAAAGTAAACATGCATGCAAGCAAACAAGACATAAATGAAACACTACTCCTATTCCTAAGCTAACGATGCATGGGTCTGCTCACGTGAAGTGATATTTCCAATGCATCCATCGGCACATTGGTTGACCCATGTTAGTGAAGGTATGGTTCCTGAAAAGGATATTCAATCGAACCAGTAAACATGAAATATATAACAATGAATACAAACACACTCCTAGTTTAAATGCGTCCATAGAAAATAAAAGAGTGAAAGCACAAGACAAGCATTCTATGGACTTAACATGGTGCTGAGACACACTGCGTGCAGATGATAACCATACATACTCTCTCGACTATGAGAGACAAGAAAACATGAGAAAGAGAGACAACTTATGCCTTGAAAGTGTGGTTGTTTTGTATGATTCCTCCAGTGCATGAGCGATGGGATCATGTGATTCAGGTGGAGGAAGAAAAATCTATGTGTCGGATTGATCTTCAATGCATATAGATGTGTGATGAGGAGCCTTGGGTGGTTCAACAATTTCTTGATCGGAAGTGAAACTAACCTCAGGACAGTGAGGGCCTGACATAACCATCAACTCAGGTTGAAGTGCCTCGATAGCCTGCTAGGTTTCGACTTCATCGACAAATAGATCATTATAAACAGGTGGCTTTTAAAGATCAACAATGATTGAATCAACATCGTGATCAAAAATAGGAGTAAAGAGATCACGACAACTACGATCAGAAAAATCAATGAGTTCATCAACATCCTCATGGTCTGATGAATCATACAGAGGGGTAGATGAGAATCAAGAACGTTCACCCTCTACATTTCTGGAAAAGGTAGATGAAAAATCAAGTGGATTTTCAATGGAATATTTTTCCTCTCCGTTGTCAATTATGGACTAACATCGGGTGTGTTCTACGAATGATTGGAAGTAGATGCATCCATGGATGGATTTACACAAGGAAAATCAGAGATATCAAAACCACATAAGATGTAAAGAAAAAATGGAGGAGGCGCAGACAGAAGGAGGTCATCCTTCACCGCGGGTTCATGCTCAGGTTCCCAGTGATACTCATTGTAAATGAAAGTGCAGGTTGGTTGTTCAACATCAACTCCGTCGATAGCTTGATCCTCATTCACAACATGTGTAGAGTCTAGAATGGAAGAACATGAGACAATACATCCAGAGGATCAGCAGAATACGGAGACGGAGGTTGAGGTAACAAATTCATATGACAACCCATGGGCTTCCCAACCAAATCTTCACAGAAATTGAGAGTAGTGAGGGTGGGAGGATGTGACAGTTGAACAAACTTGTGTGCACACTCTCCGAGATCACTTTGCAGGGATGGAGCTGTTTGATGAGGGGAAGGCGAATAGTCACTTGTGACAGCAATTATGTTCACTTGACATTGTGCAGCTCCATCACCAAAGTATGCTAAGCAGGGTTTGAGATTTTTCTTCCTTTGTGGATAGAGATATTTGATATAGGCATACTAATATATGTCCCAAACATATTGGAATTTCATATGAATTTTTAGAGCTTCAAAAGAGATTAGACGAAAGTGCTGCCAGAAATCCATCAGTGATTCATGTGAGGCCTTCTGTTGTTTTAACATTTTCTTATCAAGTGCTTCAGGATCAAAATGGGGAAAAATGGATTCTATTATATCACTGAAATTCTTGAATGAGTGCACACAATTAGGAGGCAGTGTGTGGCACCATGGCAATGAGTATTTGTGAAGCGTGTGTGCAAGTAGCATACAGACCTCTATTTCATTAAAACCTTCCACATTCTCCATGAATGCATGGAAGTCATTTAAGTGCTCAGGCCAGGCCACTTCGCCTTCAAAATTCATCAAATAACTCCCTCTCGACTTCAAAGGGATGTCTATTGGACAAACATTGTGGAGGGTTAACTATAAAAATATCCATGACATATGTGTGAAGCTTCAAAATAGGATGTGAGGACTCGGCTTGTAATTTGACCCTCCTTATAGCACTATAAATGTTTACGGTGTTGGACCCACCAACATGTTAGGGGATCTCCCCGATAAGAAGTCCGAACTAGACCTCAGACTGTTTAGAGTAGGAGTCCCAGCAGTGGGTAGTACGGTATTGCCTTGACTGCAGTTGCATGCAAAGGTAAGTAAGATGTCCTTGTTGGAAGCAAGGGTGTGGCCATACAGCAAGTCAAGGAAGGTGCATGAGAGGCTCTAACACATAAGAGGGGAGAAGAGTGCACCCCTTAGAAGCCTGTGATAGCACGCAACTTGAAAGGGAACACACGAGCTAAAAGACATCACAAGATGGAAAGCAGGATAGCCAAAAATCCAAAGTGATGAGTTATACCCACAACAGGCTTCGATAAGATTCATGCAAACACATATGGAATAGTCCATACATACATGTGTAAATTACAACTACATACATTGTTAGAGTAACTAGGATGCCCGAACTACAATAACAATATATGTATGAAACGTGTTGGATCTGTTATATTAAAAGAGTGAAAGATACAATCATACATACAACCATGACAACCACTAGCCCCGATAGTGGAATGTTACAGTCACTGTTGCATGCTCCTCCAAAGAGATGTACTCGCTCTGCACTGTGGAGAAGCCAAGGCTTATTACAATACACTCCAATATTTCTCTATGTTATACCTATTAGAAGCTTGGATCCCAAAATCCTGTACAATGAGTTATGAGGTTCTATATAGCAAAGGGTGGGGCGACCCTTGACATTCCCCTTTGTGACTCTTATCCTACCCTCATGACTCTTTAAATTACACATGATTGTTTACATTACACTATTGACACTTGGTCTTTCACTTTACAACATGTTTACAATACAATCTGCACATGTACCAATGTGAGACAAAATGGGCATGAGTAAGCCATACAAGACAGCATTGAGACTCAAACAGTTGTGGGAAGACTAACTCATGGACATCCTCTTGGTGATCGATGGTAGCGAACTGATGCCAAGCTTGGTACTCTATTATGGTGTCCGCGTACTCCGTGGTGACATCCTTCTAAAAGTGAACTCTTTTCTTTGTTGCATATGAGTACACTAATTTGGTACCTATGTCCAACTCGTCAGATAGCATGTGCATCATGGTCTTGAGTGTAGTCAGACCAGCGAAATACTGGTGCATAGTGTCTGTGCTTATCTGCAAATCTGTGTTGGTGGCTATGTGCATCAACTACTTGAAGTACATGTCTAGCTCCAGTCGAACTTGGTTCTTTTCTTTCACCTCGATGAGTGTACCAATGGATGGGATCACATGTGTGCACATAATGACATCCATGCTCCTGAACACTCGTGCATGTGAAGCCTGTAAGCTGGTGATGAGCTATGGGAGTTCCTCATAGTTCTGGATCTGACTCTGGATGCATGCCTTCAACTCCACTGCCTTTGGCTTCATCATCTTTGGCAAGTAAAATGGGGCTCCCTTGTACCTCATTGTCCATATTTTCATTTGATCGACAACAATGTGTATGTCTATCAAGATGCATGCTCTCCTAGTACAGTGTTTTTGCCAACCATTAAGATGGACAACTGACTTATGCACGGTGACAAACCTGAAGTACAGCTTCCACATGACTATCTCGAGGGATGATACTTCATCAAGTATTGCTTTCTTCAAATCTTCTCTAGCAGATGTTATAGCTTGCTCTTCTCCCTACTTGGCATCTTGTAATTCCTTATCCATGCACTCGTTCTCAGCTATCAAGAATCTAACACTTGAGCTGGTGACTTCGGCAAATTCCTTTGTAGCATCGACCAATGCAGTTGGATGTTTGCGCACATCGGACATGATCACTCATTCTTGAAAATCCGTAGGAGATACATGAACATTCGGAGTGGGCACTCTACCTAACTGCACAACTTTATGTTGTGACTCGTCGAAGGATATGTTGTGCACATCCACTTCCAGATTGTCCTCAAGGATTTCAGTGTTTCCTTGATTGCTTGGGACTTGATCTGCTCCCAAATCTAGTGAAGCGAGTGGAGTGACCTCTTTTTCTTTGGACATGAGGTCTGTATCTTGATCTTGCTTTGGCTAAACCACATTCGTGTCCATATGTTCCAACATCTGTTCAAGCTCCTAAGAAAAGTCCTGCTCCTGCGACTATTCACCCTGTTTTCTATCTGCCAGTTGTTCTAATGAATCAATAACTTGTATTGGCATAGTTTCATCAATGTGTGCATGTTGCGCCTCCTTCTATTCTTGTTCTTGTTATGCTTCCTTCTCTCTTCTACACAACTCTTATTCTTCCATTAATTGTTGCTTCAACTCCTGCAACTCCTTTTTTACCTCTTCCAGCTTCTGCTTCTCCCTCTCTCTTTGTGCAATCCTTCTGTTTTGTTGTCACTTCTTTGCCTCAATCTCCAAATCTGCTCTTAATACAAGTGGATCTGCTTTGAACTTACATCTTTTCTGCTCTCTGAGATGTTGCTGCTCTCTGAGATGTTGCTTCTTTTTTGCTGCTCTCTAAGATGTTGCTTCTTTGTGCATTATTAACCACTCTATAGACACTCTGACTAGTTCAATGAACCTTGAGGATTTATAGCAGTGTCTCCATCGATCTTTCTCAGGCCAATGACATGCCCCGTGGATCCAAGGATGATACACTCTCACACAATGGTCTTCCACTAATTGATGTGGGCCATATGGATTGAAACTTCTGGTGTCGAAGGTGAACCTCTTGAATTCCTCCGTCTTGGCGTTAGCATGCTTGACATTTTGGATCTCATACAACCTAATCCACAAAGGAAGAGAGGGCCAAGGTGACTTCTTCTTCCTGTGGAGTCTTACTGATAACCCTGTCATGATGTGGTATGCAACCTCTTGCATGACCAGCTTGTCCATGGTGAACTTATGTAAAACATGTGGAGCATTCTCTGTGTTGTACATCCAAATGAAGGTGCTAAGGGGTGAGTGTTATAGACATTTTTGTGCCTTATAGCTATAAGCATGAAATGTCCATAATTCAAGGGATCCAAAGTCCCTAAAGATGTTGTTACAGCTCCTAAAGGAACAAGGTCAACCAATGACAACTTCTCCTAGAAGTTCTCCACCAAAAACCACTCAGAAACAGTCAATTCAGGATCAATTCAGAGGCTCCACTAGCTGCCTGCGTTGAAATGCAAAGTCTACACTGGCTAGGTGCACTGCAACGCAGGTGGAAGCACTACCAGGGTGCGCTGAGCGGGAAATGACAAATGGCAAGCTCATTCAACGAGGTGGAAAGACCCTGGAAGCTTCCAGAATCTTCTCCAATGACACTTGCCTCAATGAATTCGACTAGTGATGAGTAAGAGGTTCTCAACCTCCAAGTGGAAGCAAGAACTGACAAAGAGAAGCCACAAGTCAAAACATAAGCTGACTCATCCTCTCTGCTTACATCTATATATGGATCTCTCACCCAGAGGTTCAAGAGGCTGGAATTTTGTACTTTGCAAAGAATTGTTGTTGGTTTGAGATTGAGATTAGTACATTGGGTGATTTATGCTTTGTTGGAGGAGAGGAAGGGATTCCTTTGCTGGGAGGTAGATGCTGGATCGGAACTCACTTGGTTGTATCTGAGTTTCTCCTACATGTTGTGTACCAATGATGTTTTGTTATGCTTAAATGTTTAGCTTAATCTGATCTTGAGCTTTTTATGAATGTATATCTGTATCTTTGTGTAGTTTCTCTCTCTTGTGATCTTGCAGGAATTCGGTGAAGCTGGGCCAGTGAAGGAGCAAGAAGCTGGGAGCTACTGAAGAGAGGAGTGATCTGGATCGACAAACTAGCGGAAGATACAGGTTAGTTAGATCTTTCTTCCTCACTTACATTTCATAAAGAAGAATACTCAAATAAGTTTACCTGTTTGTTGCTAAGGCACTATCACCTCTTAGAGTGGGATAGGGGCATTCCGAATTGGATACTTTTCCCAACAACAAATTGGCGACTCCGCTGGGGAGAGTATCTTGTTAGTTTATTTGTGTTTCTATTGTTGTTCTTCTCATAAACTCAGGAGTGCCGAATCGAAATGCATTTGCCATTTTCAAATGCAAAGTAGAGATCTTCCACTCTAGTCCACTCACCGGGCCTGCTTTTATGATCTGAACAAATTGATCCACAAGTTCTCTAACAGCCCTTTGTGATAGATCTTAGTCCTCCTTTAAATCATCCTCCTAATTGTACCTAATTGATAGCTTTGATCCGGCCAAAAACTGTAGATTTAACTGCAAACCGTAACGCAGAACCCAGAAACAACTCTCGTTTCTGCTTCAGCGGAGACTCTGTGAAGAGGTTCTGCATTTCAACGCAGGTCCCGTGAAGGATACCTGTGCTGAAGTTCAGTTTCTCTGTGCTGAGGGTGCGCTGATCAGCCTTTGCTTGTGCAGCTGTGGTTCCCTGCTTCCTTTTGCTCAGTTTCATCTCTGTTTTTGCAGCCTGTTATCAGTCAGTGTACCTATCTCAAACCCCTTTTCTTTGCCTCAATTCCGCCTCAGTTGTATAAAGAAACTGTATTTGTTCTTTGTGTATTTGTTACATCATTTGCAGTTTCCCATTACAAAAGTAAACTAGTCATACTGTCGCCCTTAGATCTAGACCTGTCGTAAGTGTCGTTTTGATCTTAGGAGTGAGTTTGTTTGTTGTTCACAGTTGATTGAGCTTTTACTTTTGTCATTTGGTTTGAATTTATGCATTTCTAGTGATGAAACAAGTAAATCATAAAGTGTCGTAATCGTCTTTTTGATTTTGAAAAAGGAACTTGTTTATGTTTTCACTTGAAATCGAATTCGAATTTGTACAACAGCTTTCTTTTTAGGCATCAATATTAAGAAAGCGAAAACAAATACATGCATTTGTGCATTTGCATTTTGATAGTTTGCATGCTTTGATTTAGGAAAAGTGCATTACGGTGTGCTCTATGCTCTTTGAGAAAAGTTTGTATCTTCCTTTTCCCCTTGTAGCTAGGATTTTCATTGTTGAAAAGATATAAAAGCTTGCTTATCATCTTTAGACTGCATTTAGGAATTGTATCATACATCTCGTGGTGATACAAAAAGGAAAACTTCTAAGAAAGATCAACCTAAAATAAATTGAATGAACTTAACAACGCTTTGTAACTTAACGCACAACATAGAGGTCTAGGCTAGAGACGTGTTCTGGCGTCGTAAAACCTGGTGACTGTCGATCTCGCTGATGGTTGGGTGATTCCTCCTGAGGGACGATAGCGCCAGTACGGATTGTGCTCTCACGTACCGTCGAGTATATATTGGTAGACCCCTATAGGCATAAAACCTTTATCCTTAGGAAGCCGTGTCGGCCGCCCTACTGATCGCAATGCACTGAACACAGCATTCGGGAAGATTGACCGCCCGTACCTTAAAAAGTATTTTGCGGTTTTGCGAAAAGTTTGGCACACCCTCTACCTAGAACTCCAGAGCAGTTCCTTTTGGCCTTTTTTAGACTCTATAACAGAAAAAGTCCATTCGAGCATTTGTCACTTCGGGCTCGTTAAAACATCGAAGGAGACTAGAGTCATCTTTAGCTTTTTCTCGACTCTTTAAAACTGAAAAAGCAAGTTGTGTCTAAAGCGTCTAAAATTCATTTAATTCAGAAACTTTTTGCCCTTTTTGTATTTTGGTTGATCGAATAATCCGCAATCGTGGAAGGAAGTCAATTGAAACCACGTCGTTCGCGGAGGCTTACGAGTCAACCGTCTTTGTCTCCGGAATCGAAAACAGTACGGACA
The DNA here is from genome assembly GCA_031772625.1 of Pinus tabuliformis. Lineage (NCBI taxonomy): Eukaryota > Viridiplantae > Streptophyta > Pinopsida > Pinales > Pinaceae > Pinus > Pinus tabuliformis. The sequence continues at coordinate 785,270,643 of CM062805.1, forward strand.
AAGCGGACTCGTTTAATCGGTTCGAAATCTCCTATCAAAGTTAGAACAAGTTTTCCAACAACATCTGAGATTCCGGTTACTCCAAACATTTCTGGAAACCCTGCCTCTACAGAAGAAGTTCAACAGCCACAGAGGGACAGTGATATTGATCCTAGTCTGAGAGCAAACACTTTTGTTACTGAACCAGTTCCATCTGTAACTGGTTCAGAGGGTCTTGTTCCTCAAACATCTGTCGTTGTTGATTCAAACCCTTCTTCGGCACCAGAAATATTTTACGGACCTGATGGTCTTCCCCTTCCACCTGGTCTGATTGCGATAGAGGAAATTGTAGAAGATCCGCAAGCAAGTACTCCAACACATTTTGGAGTCGGGGTCACTCTATTTCCTTCGACATCAGAAGTTAGTCTACCACCAGTGGAAGTTCCTGTAGAATCGCTAGGTAATCTTTTGGATAGACTCAAAATGTCTGAACAACCGTCGACATCCAGGACTGTGTCGTCCGACACAGCAGTAGCACAGCCTCCTACTGCTACTCCAACGATGTTCAATGGTATACCATCTGTCCCGGCAAGTTATCAACAACAAGCCGGAGTCCCATCAGGGACTGCTTCGACGACATGGTTAGTTCCTATTTCTTCATCCGGATTATCATCTGGTATTTCTTATGTTGAAACTCAACAAATTGATCCAATGTGTCTTCAAAGGCCAATCTGCCCTTTAAGTACTGGATTGCCACCATATGGAGGGCAGTATGCCTTTTCATTGTTCCCTCCCGGAGAACAACCATATGGGAGTTTACAACAAAGTTCAGGTCAAACTGGAATTACATCCAGCGGTTGGGTACCAATACTGCCTCAGCAACCAAGGGTTGCATATTCAATGCAACAAGTCCACCCTGTGTCGAATATTCCCACTATACCTGGTATGGTGATTGTGTCGCAAGTACAAGCACTACCTGTTGTATGTCAACCCCAAGTTTCTCAGGTTGCAATACAACAACCTCTTGTCTCGACAACTCAATCACAACCTCAGGTTAGTGCCTCCTTATCTGGAGCGACTCAGGCTCAAACAAGTACTATGACTCCTCATCTTGGTCAATCATCCAGTATTGGACAACAGCAAATGGTCCAACAACCAGGGCTGGTTCAATCTCAACAACCGCAATTCCAGCAATCATATCAAGGACCTGAGCAACAAGTCTTTGTAAGTAATGGGCAACTGCATTTCCAAAGTGGTTATCAACAACCATACTATAATGGTTATGCCCATCAACCTTGTCAAAGTTGCCAGCATCAAATACATTATGCTGGTATGCAAAGACCCACTGCTCAGGCGATTCCATCTTATCTTGGGTATGCTTCGCCTAACCTGAATCAACAGTTGCCCTTTGTAGCAACTCTAGAATTACCAGATCTAAACCGGCTGACGAATGATCCAATTGCTTATGCCCCTTGGTGGCCAGCGATTCCGCATAAACTTCCTTCAGATATTCCTAAATTTAATGGAAATCCAGGTGAGGACCCATCGAATCACGTGATGACATTTCATCTATGGTGTTCATCAAACACCCTAAACGATGATTCGATAAGGCTTCACCTTTTTCAGAGGACGTTAACGGGTCCAGCGGAAAAATGGTATATTGAATTGCCTAGAGCTTCGTTCGACAATTTCATCACCTTAGCCACGTCTTTCTTAACCCATTTTCAATTACCGATAAGGTATGAAACGGGAACGGAAATCTTAACCAACTTCAAACAGACAACGGCCACTCACATATCTGATCATATACATGAGTGGCGACGTCGTCGTAGGATGGTAAAAACGTACGTTCCCGATCAGCTATTAGCTGAATGGTTTATCAAGTTGTTACTTCCGGCCATAACGGAAGATGTGGCAAAGGGGGGAGTCGTAACGGAAGAGCAAGTTATCGCTCGTGTGCAATATCTAGACTTGGTCTATACTCAGTCTGGCACGCTCTACGACAAAATACCTGACGCCCCTAGACCGGAATTCTCAATTCCTCCTCCTCCTAAATCAAATAATGACTCTCACGCCGGCAATGGCGTGATTGGCACAACAAACGCGAAATCGACAAAGGCTGCCTCCAAGGAAGCCCGTAAGATTTCAGATCAAAATGCAAAAGATGAACTTCTCGCCTCGGAAGTAAATGCCGACAAGGGCAAACAACTGAAACAACCAGGGGGCAAGAAGAGAAAGAAAGGGAGAAAAAAGAAGCAGGATAAAGCTTCTACAAACCCTTCTGGGAAAAGGAAACCCCCTGCGGGGTGTCATATATGCGATGAGGATCATCGGACGAGAGATTGTCCACATAACGCTGAAGTTAAGAAACCCTTTAAGAGTTCAAAAACCTCAGCAGTATTAACTGATCCGTTTCCAAACCCGGGAACCAAACTGGTTGCTAATCAAAATGCTTCTCGATCCCAAGTTCTTATGTTGTCTATCTCAGAGCAGCAAAATGATGCTTTGACAAGGAATAAAGATTACGGGAATCCACAGCTGTTGAATAACAAGGCTAATGAAAAACCTGGTAGTTCGACAACAAGTTTGACTGAAGTTGTGCCACCCATCATTCCTGAACCAATGATAAAGTCGCCAAAGGGAGTAGTACACAAATCGACATTTAATCCTAGTGCAAAAGTAGCACAGAATTATAATATAGTAAAGGACTTGGCCCAATCGCCATCCGCTATGTCGACACTCGAGGTACCACAAAATTGCCCCTCCCAAAAGCAAGCTTTATTATCAGCAATAGGTGGGATTGGCCCAATGGATTCCAATCTTGTGGCCTTTGATCATAAAGGATATGACCCTCAATTACCAGCTCAACTAGCTTTCCTTATTCAAGTGAAAGCCCTCAACAAAACTGTTCATCGAACAATTATTGATGAGGGGCATCCACATGTATTATGTCGATGAGTTTCTGGAAAAATTTAGGCTCACCACCCTTGTCGCGATCTTCAACAATGATAAAAGCATTTGATGGACGATCATACACTCCATACGGGATTTTAAGTAACTTGAAAATTGAACTAGGGGGCAAAACAGTAGAAGTTGATGTTGAAGTAATCGACGGAAACCTCGATTACAACATCCTACTGGGAAGGCCCTGGATATATGCCATGGCCGCAGTTGTGTCGACCTACTTCAGGAAGATTGCATTTCCCTTTCAAGGAAGAATTACAATCGTTGACCAACAAACATTTCTCCCCAACAGTTCACAAGTTACGGGAAGCATTCCAATGATTCATGGAAGCGATCATCCGCTTCAAAATATTAGAATAGGCCTCCTAAAAGACCCTGCCTTAATGGGTACTCTTGCCCTACCGCCTCCAAGTAATCTGGCGAAAGTGGCCACAGTGGAAACCTACAATATGAAATCTTCTATATCTAATGGATTCGGAAGATTCCTAAACATTTTTTCAGCATGGATCATCGCCCTAATAGAAATATTGTAGCAATCAATTTTCTTGGCCTGGGGGGCAAACCAAAATCAACACTCATCGAGTGTTTGGATAGATAGGTCTAAGGAATATGGCAACTCTTCAAATCCTTCGTCACTTGTACATTCTACAAACGAAGGAATCGTTCAATCAATGGTAATTGATGAGGCGCCATGGAATGATTCCCACTATCGTTCCCTTCTCCCGGATTATGGAGAAGATACTACAGATGACCTTTATCATCCTTCAGTTTTCGATTTTCTATCAAATACTGTAAATATGGTGGGCTCCGAGGACGGTTCTTATCTCGTGTCAACCTCGTTAAAAAATGAAACAAGGAGTCATGAGGATAGTTCTTTTACCGTGTCAACCTCATTAAAAATTAAACAAATCCCCTTTTCAAATCTCAAAGGTAAACCTTCATTCCAACCACCGAGTTGAATGCAATGAAGCTTGGGGGGCGTGCACCTCGTTTTGCGTTATTATGTTGGGGGCATACAAACTTATCATCGAGCAGTTTTAGCACATAGTTCATGCTCATTAAAAAATAAACATAAGATCGAGCAGTTTTAGCACATAGTTCATGCTCGTTAAAAAATAAAAATAAGATTGAGCAGTGTTTTCCGCGTTTAAGCTCGTTAAAAAATGAACTATCTTCCGGTAAATAACTACCGTGAATGTAACATTATCAGCCATTAAAGCCTTGGTCGTGTTTGCACCGTCACCTCCACTTTTCCATTGGCCGATCGTTCACCTCCATATGATTGTTTACCCATTTTGAGGAACAACTGCGAAGAGTGATTTCACTAGCCATCCTTGTGACACTACTGTGCTTGGAAAATTCCAACCCTTACCTGGAATCAGCTGCTAACCCATTTCATCACTCGTTCCTCAAAAGACGAGTCTTTTTTAAGCTCTTTTCATCTGACTCATAAAATATGAAAAGATTGTCGAGTTTTGGCCTTCCAGCTCGTTAAAGCGACCGGAAGTGCTATCCCTCCTCTAGATTTTAATCTTTTTTGGACCTGAGGGATTATTGCACAAAAAGATCGAGCGCTTGTTTTGTTCGGCTCGTTAAAACTATCGAAAACTCATCCCTTCTGTATTGTTTTATACTTTTTCGGACTTAAGGGATTAGATGATGAAAAAGGACTTTCGAAGTTGACTTTACGTACCTTTTTAGACTCTCTAAAAATGAAAATGACCGAGTTATCTTTGTCGTTAGACTCGTTAAAAGCATTAAATAGCGACAAACTTGTCTTTAGACGAGAACGAGTTTCACTATCGCTAGGCTCGTTAAAACATAGCGATGGGTTTGCCCGAAGGGCAAATTATAGAACAAGCACATGTTATCCTCCTCAAGCTTGACAAAAATAAAGAGGTACTGGTCAGCGATGACTGGGGAAAAATTGGGAAGAAACTCAAAGAACTTTATTGGTAGCAAGTCGCTCTTGAACATGACACTTCCACTCCGTGCCTGAGTCGGGTTGGGTTGTTTCATTCACCGGTCACATCACCATGGTCTCGCCATACCATCCACCTTTGGGGTAAATGCTACCAATCCATCACACAAGTGTCGCCGATATGTTCAAGAGAAGTCATCCAGAGAAGTCAACCGTGTCCCATCCACTACCATACATTATCCTTCATTCTTTCATGACCGCCACCCTGAAACTATATCATCAGATTGTTTTCACCTCCATCAAAATCATTTGCTCCGTTCCGTGTCACTGATGTGGGATACATTAAGGCCCTCCTTTGATGGATCGCTTCTTGTCGACATCAGCTCATTATCCAAGAAGTTGATCTAGGAACAACCCCTTCAGTACTTTGAAGCTTGCATGCCTCAATGGCAAGTTTCTCACTTCCGGTGACAGGTATACATCAATGACCTTCGACCGAAAGATTTTGCGTGGTGTTCGACGCCAAGTCCTTTATTCACACCACGTGAATTGTACTGCAGTACCTTGAGGGTCATTATCATTATTGGTGATTCCTCTCGCGCTTGTTAACGGTTTACCTCATTGACCGGTAATCAAGCGATGTCTTTCCATGTTCGACTTCAGAACATCTCTCACATGGATCGACTTGTATTTAGAGTGAAGATCGAACGAGTTTGAAGACCCCGGATCTAGTTTCATCCATCCGGGCTGCGATATATATTCAGGAAAAATAAAGACATTGACATGTACAGCATTGCAGCACAGACAATCATCCTACCAAAGGATGATGATTTCAGCAAGATCATCAGTCTATCATCAGACAATTGTCTGTCCTATGTACACAAAAATGAATTTATAAAGTTGAGCATGGGAATGCCCGCCTCAGCTAGATCATGAAAACAGTATGAAAAATAATGTATTGTATTGTATCTTATTACAGGTCTCCTCCCAGCATTGAATGAACTTCGGATCCTCCTAATAAAGCATTTCACCCGATAAACGGCCTCATACTTTAGGGGGCAACTGTTATAGACATTTTTGTGCCTTACAGCTATAAGCATGAAATGTCCATAATTCAAGGGATCCAAAGTCCCTAAATATGTTGTTACAGCTCCTAAAGGAACAAGGTCAACCAATGACAACTTCTCCCAGAAGTTCTCCACCAAAAACCACTCAGAAACAGTCAATTCAGGATCAATTCAGAGGCTCCACTAGCTGCCTGCGTTGAAATGCAAAGTCTACACTGGCTAGGTGCACTGCAATGCATGTGGAAGCACTACCAGGGTGCGCTGAGCCGGAAATGACAAATGGCAAGCTCATTCAACGAGGTGGAAAGACCCTGGAAGCTTCCAGAATCTTCTCCAATGACACTTGCCTCAATGAATTCGACTAGTGATGAGTAAGAGGTTCTCAACCTCCAAGTGGAAGCAAGAACTGACAGAGAGAAGCCACAAGTCAAAACATAAGTTGACTCATCCTCTCTGCTTACATCTATATATGGATCTCTCACCTAGAGGTTCAAGAGGCTGGAATTTTGTACTTTGCAGAGAATTGTTGTTGGTTTGAGATTGAGATTAGTACATTGGGTGATTTATGCTTTGTTGGAGGAGAGGAAGGGATTCCTTTGCTGGGAGGTAGATGCTGGATCAGAACTCACTTGGTTGTATCTCCTCTTGGACTTTCTTATTTCATCAATAAACTATCTGAGTTTCTCCTACATGTTGTGTACCAATGATGTTTTGTTATGCTTAAATGTTTAGCTTAATCTGATCTTGAGCTTTTTATGAATGTATATCTGTATCTTTGTGTAGTTTCTCTCTCTTGTGATCTTGCGGGAATTCGGTGAAGCTGGGCCAGTGAAGGAGCAAGAAGCTGGGAGCTACTGAAGAGAGGAGTGATCTGGATCGACAAACTAGCGGAAGATACAGGTTAGTTAGATCTTTCTTCCTCACTTACATTTCTTAAAGAAGAATACTCAAATAAGTTTACCTGTTTGTTGCTAAGTCACTATCACCTCTTAGAGTGGGATAGGGGCATTCCGAATTGGATACTTTTCCCAACAACAGTGAGGCATACCAATCTATTATTTTAACCAATTCCCCCATTGTTTCCTATGACATGCAAGGTGGATCCTGCTCAAAGATCATCTTGTACACCGAGGTGACGAAGTGGTCCAATATTTGTAGTATAACTCCATAGAAGCTGCACTCAGCGAACAACCTGCAATAGGTGTGCACAGAGGTTTCTGAAGGTGTTCATGCCCAACCCAAGCTAGGGAATTGCTGACGGGAACAGATTGCATCAAGAATGTAGGAAGACATGAAGAGATTTTCTTACTGAGCCTTGAGCGGATGTCGGGCATCTGCTACTTGTCCCTTCAGCTAGAGAGCCAACATGTCGAACCAATTGAAAGGTCTTCCTTTGTTCGCTAGTTGATCCAACACAATCACCCAACTCTGCGGGAAGTTTTATTTACTCTCTTGGCCATATAAGCGGCATGCGAATATGACTAAGAACTGATAAGCCTTCCGCAATATCTTTGTCTTGTATACTTGGTTTGGTGTTGTCCTAAACATACATGGCTCTCTCACCCAGATCTTCAAGATGTCTCTTGAGTTTGGACTCTGCAGGGATTGGTGGTGGGTGCATCCATTGTGATCACCGTTTGTGGCAAGTGATACATCTCCTGAAATTTCTCTACCCTAAAGGTAGAAAGTTTTGTTCAACTAACACGACTCAACATCATTGTCTTTGGATCAGTATGTGAGACAATCCAGTGTATCATGTCTGCACAATGGAAATGCGGGATGCCTACATGCAACCCGGTACAAGCCAAACTTATGTATGTTGGCATAGACTCTACAGTCTCCAGATTCTCCTCAAAGGTGCCTCAAAATATGTCATTGATATCCTGTCATTTGATCTTGATCTCCTTGTCTATGAACATCTTAGTGTCTTCATAGATAGGCAATCTCATAGACACTTGCTCGACCACATCTCCAGTTGCGCTCTCAATGGTGTCCTTTGACCCTACTCTCTTGGAAGCCATTGTACCTGTACTGTAGAGAGACTGATGAACACCTGTGATACTTGGAGACAGAGACACACTCATGGCAAGCAAAATGTTAGTTGAAAACCAAAATCAACTTGAGGAATAACACACCTAGGTGACTAACTGGAAATTTTGGGCAATTTTCTCTGGGAGGCTGGGATACTGACTGCCATAACTGTGCATAGCACATTCCAAACTGCTAGTTAGCTGACTAAATGTTGAAACTGCGCAGATCACAGTCCAACTTGGCCTGTTGAGGATTGGAACTACGCAATGCGCAGTTTCAGTCAGCATGACTGCAACCCAGGAAATTTACATTGTGCAATTCTAGGGGCCAACTGAGGCATTGCCTCTCAGAATTGCAAAAAGAACACCCTGGCAGGCTAGTGAGAGGCAAGATTTGTGTGATTTCAGGGAGAAATGAAAGGGCTTCCATCCCAAGAATGCACAGTGCAATCTGTCTAAGGCAAAGTTCGGGCCAAGAAAATTCAGAACCGCTGACGGGTGATTGAAAATAGTAAGAACTAAATTCATGCGTGAAATTGGGTGCATACATGAGTGAATGAACATGCATGCAATCAGTCAATGCGGGATTTAGTAAGATGGAAAAACAACTAAGTGTGTGAATCGAGTCGTCGCAACAGCGACCATTAGTGCAGAAACAATATCATGCATGCCACTGCAAGGATATGCAATGGAAAACTTGAAACAATGGTTCTACAAGCTAACATGCATTAAAATGACATCAAGTGTTCAATGAAACCAAGAAAACAGCACTCACACAAATTGAAGTACAAAAGCGACAGAAAAGAAGCAAAAGACATGAAAAGCGGACTTACTCAGAAAAAGCTAAGTTAAGTGTGTTGAATGTTCCTAGTTGTGTTGGGGATGCCAGAGCTCCAAGATCGAAGTGAAGAATGAGCTCTGAAGTGTCGAATAAATAGTTTTGGCAAAATCAAGGCTTCTGACGTGGATTCCACAATTCTAGGAAAAAGTAACACTTGGCAGGAGGTTTCTAAAATAGCTTTTGCATGTAACCTTCAACTGCTAAAAATAGATCCCTAAAATCTAGGGATGCTTTTTGCTTTTTTTTTCTTTTTTCTTTTTCGGAAAAAATCTGCCAATGCATGCAAGGCAAGATTACACAATCCTGGAGGGAACCGGTCAACTTGTGAGCACATGAAATGGACGGCAAGCCTCAAGATGACTTCTACACAGTTTCTGGGCCAAGTGGCTCTAGCTACCCCTCAAGCTCTGCGTAATTTCTGGACTGAAGCCAAAGCTTCCATCCAAAACTGTGCAAATTCCGAGAGGAAGCCCGGTGATGGGCTACTCTAAGCAATTTTTAAGGGGAAGATAGCCTGCATGCTCCATGAAATGTTTGAGAGCAACAGGTTACTAGGATACTCTACGTAATTCTAGAGAGCAAGGCTAATTTCCCTTGAGTTTTGCACAATTCTCCAAGTCAGCGACAGAACCAGTTGAAAACCAAGTTACGGGAAGTTAGCTTGTTGGTGAAAAGAAAACAAGTTAGCGAACAAAAGTTGATGAGACAAAGAAATTCAACTAAAAGCATAAATACTTGGGCAGTGCAAGACATGTTGCTAAGGATGGTTGGTAGGGAGCCTCCAAAACAAAGCTAAGGCAAAATTTTGGAGAATGGTTGTAGCCGCTACAACATTGGTGAAATAGTGGTAGAACGCAAACTCTCTGAATGGACCTTGTTTTGTGAAAAGCAAGTCTAACTCCTCCGAAAGTATTGTTTGATTCTCTAATCATCATGGTTTCCACACTACCTTGATTGAAAGATGTAGCACCCACCATGCTCTCGATCGGTCAGTACACATTCCAAGCCAAGTCAACTTCGTTGTTTCAATTGGGGATGAGGGCTATATTGGTGCACAATTAATATGATTTCCAGAGTTTAAGTTTCATCTTTTGTCTTGCTCCGCTGCCAGTGAGCCTGGATAGTACCCAGCAGAGTCACGCAAGAACACAAGCATCACTATGTTTCCAGTAAGCCTGGTCAGTACCTCGATGGAGTTACTTGCATCACCTCTCTACGTAGGAAGCCTTTCTCTTCTTTCACCTTATTCATTTTTTAAAAAAAAATCATTTTTTCATTTTTTCATTTTTTTCATTTTTTAAAGAACTATGCATAGGAACTTATTTATTTCAGAGGTGGAAGAGGGATCCCAACTTTTTGAGAGAATAAGTGATTTTTCCTTCAACGAAGTATGTTATATATGCCTCTAACATACTTGTTAAGGTTTTCCCCCTCACCTTACACTACTTGACTGAGCTAACAAGGGTTAACCCAAAAATAACTTACTAGAGTAGGTGATACTAGTTAGAGTGCAAGTGTTGTGTTTTCACCAAGATTCACTCTGAACGTAACGCACTTTTCATTGGTTTATCATTAACTAAAGACAACAAGTCCTGCATAAAGAGAGAGGAACACAGATTACCAAGTTTTGATAGTTGTACAAGTCCTCTTGTACTTTTCCCTGCTTGTCTTAAGACTCGCACACGGTTTCATGTGAAACTAACCTACATACATAAAAGAGCAAACAAAACAATAAAGAAAAGAGCAGAATAAAATGTGAAAGAAAAGCAAGTAAGCAAAGCAAGAATCCAAGCAAACAAACAAGCAAGAAAAGAAAGAAAACATGCATGCAAGCAAACAAGACATAAAGCAAACACTACTCCTACTCCTAAACTAACAATGCATGGTTCTTCTCACGTGAAGTGATATTTCCAATGTAGCCACCAGCGCATTGGTTGACCCATGCTGGTGAAGGCATGGTTCGCGAAAAGGACAGTCAAGCGAACTAGCAAACATGAAATATATAACAATGAACACCAACACACTCCGAGTTTAAACGTGTCCACAAAAAAGAAAAGAGTGAAACCACAAGACAAGCATTTTGCAGACTTAACATGGTGTTGAGACACACTACATGCAGATGATAATCATACGCACTCTCTCAACTATGACAGACAAGAAAACATGAGAAAGAGAGACAACTTATGCCTTGCAAGTGTGTTTGTTGTGTATGATTCCTCCAGTGCATGAGTGATGGGATCATGTGATTTAGGTGGAGGAAGCGAAATCTATGTGTTAGATTGATCTTTAATGCATACATATGAGTGATGAGGATCCTTGGGTGGTTCAACAATTTCCTTATCAGAAGTGAAACTAACCTCAGGACAGGGAGGGCCTGACGGCCTGCAGAGTTTCTACTTCATCAACAGATAGATCATCATAAACAGGTGGCTTTGAAAGATCAATAGCGATTGAATCAACATCGTGTTTGAATATAGGATTAATGAGATCACAAAAGCAATGATCAGAAAAATCAATGAGTTCATCGACATCCTCATGGTCTGATGAATCATACAGATGGGAATATGAGAATAAAGAATGTTCACCCTTAGCATTTTTGGAAAAAGTAGATAAAAATCAAGTGGATTTTCAATGGAAGATTTGTTCTCTTCGTTGACAAATGATGGACTGACATCGGGTGTGTTTTGCGAATGATTGGAAGTAGATGCATCCGTGGATGGATTTACACAAGGAAAATCAGAGATAGCAGAATCACCAAAGATGTTAGGAAAAAGCGAAGGAGGAAAGGATAAAAGGAGGTCATCCTTCACCATGGGTTCATGCTCAGATTCCCAGTCATACTCATCATAAATGATAGCGTACGTTGGTTGTGTAAAATCAACTCCATCGATAGCTTGATCCTCATTCACAACAGGTGTACAGTCCGGAATGGAAGAACACAAGACAATACAATTTGGAGGATCAACAAAACGCAGAGATGGAGGTTGAGGTAACAAATAGATATGACAATCCATTGGCTTCCCAACCAAATTTACACAGAAATTGAGAGTAGTGAGGGTGGGAGGGTGTGGAAGTTGAACAGACTCGTGTGAACTCTCTCCCAGATCACTCTGCGAGGGTGGAGCTGTTTGATGAGGGGAAGGCGAACAGTCACTTGAGACAGCAACTTTGTCCGCTTGAGATTGCGCAGCTCCATCACCAAAGTATGCTGAGTAGGGTTTGAGCTTTTTCTTCCTTTGTGGAAAGAGGTATTCTATATAGACATACTCATATCTGTCCCAAAGATATTGGAATTTCATCTGACTTTTTGGAGCTTCAAAAGAGAGTAGACGGAAGCGCTGCCAAAAATCCATCAGCGATTCATGTGGGACCTTCCGTTGTTTTAACATTTTCTTATCAAGTGATTCAGGATCAAAATGGTGAAAATTAGATTCTATTAGATCACCGAACTACTTGAATGAGTGCATGTGGTTAGGAGGCAGTGTGCGGCACCATAACATAGGTATTCGTGAAGTGTGTGTGCGAGCAGCATATGGACCTCTATTTCATTAAAACCTTCCACATTCTCCATGAATGCATGGAAGTCATCTAAGTGCTCAGGCTAGGCCACTTCACCTTCACCATCATACATGAGTTTGGAAAAGTCATCAAAAAACTCCCTCTCGACTTCAAATGGATGTTCTTTGGACAAACATTGCTGAGGGTTAACTATAATAATATCCATGATAGATGTGTGAAGATTCAAAACAGTATGTGAGGACTCATCTTGTCATCTGTCCCTCCTTCTAGTGCTAGAGATTTTGATGGTGATGGACCCGCCAACATGACAGGGGATCTCCTTGGTAAGAAGTCCCAACTAGAACTCAGACCATTTGGAGTAGGAGTCCTACTAGTGGGTAGTACGGTGTCGCCTTGACTGCGGTTATACGTAGAGGTAAGTAAGATGTCCTTGTTGGAAGCAAGGGTGTGACCTTGCAGCGAGTCAAGGAAGGTACATGAGAGGCTCTAACACACGAAAGGGGAGAAGAGTGCACCCCTCAGAAGCCTGTGAGAGCACGCAGATTGAAAGGGAACACATGATCTGAAAGAGATCACAAGATGGAAAGTATGATAACCGACAATCCAAAGTGATGAGTTATACCAATAACACACTTCAATAAGATTCATACAAACACATGAATCTTATACGTAGAGGTAAGTAAGATGTCCTTGTTGGAAGCAAGGGTGTGACCTTGCAGCAAGTCAAGGAAGGTACATAAGAGGCTCTAACACACGAAAGGGGAGAAGAGTGCACCCCTCAGAAGCCTGTGAGAGCACGCAGATTGAAAGGGAACACATGATCTGAAAGAGATCACAAGATGGAAAGTATGATAACCTACAATCCAAAGTGATGAGTTATACCAATAACACACTTCAATAAGATTCATACAAACACACACGGAATAGTCCATACATACATGCGTAAATTACAACTACATACATCATTATAGTAACCAAGATAGATTAACTACAATAACAATATATGCATGAAACGTTCTGGCTCTGTCATATTAAAAGAGTGAAATATCCAATCATACATACAACCATGACAACCACTAGCCCCGATAGCGGAACGTTATAATCACTGCTGCCTTCTCCTCCAAAGAGATGTACTCACTCTGCACTGTGGAGAACCCAAGGCTCGTTACAATACACTCCAAGCTTTCTCTAAGTTATACCTATCAGGAGCTTGGCTCCCAAAATCCGATACAATGATTTATGAGGTTCTATATATAGCAAAGGGTGGGGTGACCCTTGACATTCCCCTTTGTGACTCTTAGCATACTCTCATGACTCTTTAACTTACACATGACTATTTACATTCTACTATTGACACTTGGTCTTTCACTTCATAACATGTTTACAATGCAATCTTCACATGTACCCATGTGAGACAAAATGGGTTTGAGTAAGCCATACAAGACATCATTGAGACTCGGACAGTTGTGTGAAGACTAACTCATCAACATCCTCTTGGTGATCGATGGTAGAGAACTAATGCCAAGGTTGGTACTCTATTATGGTGTCCGCGTACTCCGTGGTGACATCCTTATGAAAGCAAACTCTTACCTCCCTTTCATCGAGGTACATTGATTTGGCACCTCTATCCAACTTGTCAAATACCATGTGCATCATGGTCTTGAGTGCAGTTGGAAAAGTGACATACTGGTGCATAGTGTCTGCGCTTATCTGCAAATCTTTATTGGTGGCTATGTGCATCAACTTCTCGAAGTACATGTCCAGCTCCAATCGGACTTGGTTCTTTTATTTTTCCTCAGTGAGTGTGCCAATGGATGGGATCACATGATTGCGCACAATGACATCCATGCTCCTGAACACCCGTGCATGTGAAGCACATAAGTTGGTGATGAGCTGCGTGAGTTCCTCATAATTACGGTTCTAACTTTGAATGTGTGCCTTCAACTCCACTGCCTTTGGCTTCATCATCTTTAGCAAGTACAATGGGGCTCTCTTGTACCTCATTTTCCATATTTTCATGTGATTGATAGCAGTGTGTATGTCTTTCAAGAGGTGTGCTCTCCTAGCACAGCATTGTTGCCAACCATTAAGATGGACAACTGACTTATGCACGATGACGAACCTAGAGTACAGCTTCTGCATGACTGTCTCGAGGGATGATACTTCATCAAGTATTGATTTTTTCAACTCTGCTCTGGCGGATGCTGTAGATTTCTCTCCTCCCCACTTGGCCATTGGAAACTCCTTAGCCATGCGCTTATTCTCATCTATCAAGAATCTAACACTTGAGTTAGTGGCTTTGGCATATGCCTTTGTGGCATTAGCTAATGCAGCTGGATGTTTGCACACATCAGACATTATCACTCGTTCTTGAAAATGTGCAGGAGATACATGAACATCCAGAGTGGGCACTCTGCGCGAATGCCTAACTGTGTGTTTTGACTTGTCGAAGGATATGTTGTGCACATCTACCTCCGAATTGTCCTCAAGGATTTAAGTGTCTCCTTCATCGCTTGGGAATTGCTCTGCTCCCAGATCTGGTGAAGCCAGTGGAGTGACTTCTTGGTCTTTGGGCATGAGGTCTATATCCTGATCTTCTATGGCTAAACCACATCCATGTCCATCTATTCCAACATCTGTTCAATCTCCTGAGAAAATTCCTGCTCCTCCGACTGTTCACCCTGTTTTCTCTTTGCTAGTTGTTCTGATGAATCAATAACCTGTATTGGTGCAATTTCATCAATGTGTGCATGTTTCACCTCTTGTTGTTCCTATTCATACTATGCTTCCTTCTCTCTTATGCGAATCTCTTATTCTTCCCTTTGTTGTTGCTTCAACTCCTACAACTCCTTTTCTTCCTCTTCCAGCTTTTGCTTCTCCCTCTCTCTTTACGCAATCCTTCTGTTGTGTTGTCACTTATTTGCCTCAATATCCAAAGATGCTCTTAATACAAGTGGATCAGCTTTGAACTTGCAGCTTTTCTTTGCCTCTGCGTCAGAAACCTTCCTCTTTACTTTTTCATACACAGGTTTGCTACCCTTTACTTCTGTTGATGTTGCTACTATCTGAGATGTTGTTGCCTTGTGCGTTGCTAACCACTCTACAACCACTCTGGCTGATTCATTGAGCCTTGAGGAGTTATAATAGTGTCTCCATCAGTCTTTCTTAGGCCAATGACATGCCCCGTGGATCCAAGGATGATACACTCTCGCACAGTGGTCTTCCACTAATTGATGTGGGTCATATGGATTGAAACTTCTGGTGCTGAAGGTGAACCTCTTGAACTTCTGGTGGGCTAAGGTGCCTTCTTCTTCCTATGTTGTCCTACTAAAAACCCTATTGAGATGCGGTATGAAACCTCTTGGATGACCAACTTGTCCATGGCGAACTTCGATAAAACATGCGGAGCCTTCTCCGCATTGTACATCTGGATGAAGGTGTCAAGGGGTGAGGCATACCAATCTATTATGTTAACCAATGCCTCCATCGTTTCCTGTGACATGCAAGGCGAATCCAGCTTAGAGATCATCCTGTACACCAGGGTGACGAAGTGGTCTGATCATTGTAGTATAACTCCATAGAAGTTGCACTCGGAGAACAACCTGCAATAGGTGTGCATAGAGGTTTCTGAAGGTGTCCATGCCTAACCCAAGCTAGGGAATTGCTGACGGGCACATATTGCACTAAGAATGTAGGTGGACATGAAAAGATTTTCTTGCTTAGCCTCGGGCAGATGTTGTGCATCTTTTACATGTCCCTTCAGCTAGCCAACATGTAGGACCAATTGAAAGGTCTTCCTTCGTTCGCGATCCAACACAATCACCCAACTCTTGGGGAAGGTTTATGTACTCTCTTGGTCATATAAGCGGCATGTGAAGATGAACAAGAACTGAAAATCCTTCCACAGTATCTTTGTCTTGTATACTTGGTTTAGTGTTGTCCTAAACTTATATGGCTCTCTCACCCATCGCTTCAAGATGTCTCTTGAGTTTGCACTGTTGCTGGGATTATTGAAGGGTGCATCCATTATGATCACTGGCTGTGGAAAGTGATACAACTCCTGAAATTTATCTTCCTTGAAGGTAGCAAGTTATTTTCCACTCACACTACTCAACACCATTATCTCTAGATTAGTATGCGAGACAATCCAGTGGATCATGTTCGCGCATGGAAACGCGGGATACCTGTATGCAACTCACTACAAGCGAGACTTGTGTATGTTGACATAGACTCTGCGGTCCTCCAAATTCTCCTCAAAGGTGCCTAAAAATATGTCATTGATATCCTACCATTTGATCTTGATCTCTTTATCCATGAATGACTAAGTGTCTTCATAGATGGGCAAGCTCATAGACAATTGCTCGACCACATCTCCATTTGCGCTCTCAATGGTGTCCTTTGATTGTTGTCTCTTGGAAGCTAGTGTACCTGTACTATTGAGAGGCTGATGAAAACCTGTGATACCTGGAGACAAAGCAACACTCATGGAAATTAAAATTTCAGTTTAAAGCCAAAAGAAACTTGAGGATTGGCATGGAACACACCGGGGTGACTGACTGGAAAGTTTGCGTAATTTTCTCTGGGAGGCCGGGAGACTGACTACCAGAACTGCATAGAGCATAGTCCAGACTGCAAGTGAGTTGACTGACTATAAAAACTATGCAGATCACAGTTCATCTTGGCTTGCTGAGGACTGGAACTATGCAATATGCAGTTTTAGTCTACATCATTGCAACCTAGGAAAATTGCATTGCGCAATTTTGGGGGCCAACTAAGGCACTACTTCTCATAATTGCACAGAGCACACCCTGGGAGGCTAGTGAGAGGTAGGCTCTGCGCAATTTCCAAGAGCAAGGCAAGGCCTTCCATCCCAAGAATGCGCAATGCAAGTCGGGCAAGGCAAGGTCCGGGCCAAGGCAACTTAGACCCGCCGACGGGCGACTTAAAATGGTTAGGACTGAATGCATGTATGAAACTGGGTGCAGAAATGAGTGGATGAACATGCATGAAATCAATGAGTGCAGGATTCAGTAAGATGGAAAAACAACTAAGTGTGTGAAGCGAGTCGCCGCAACGGTGACCGTTACTGCAGAAACAGTATCATGCATGCGACAGCAAGGAGATGTGATGGAAAACTTGAAACAGTGCTTCTACAAGCTAACAAGCATTAAAACTACAACAAACTTTCAATGAAACCAAGCAAATAGCACTCACACAAACCAAAATACAAAAAGCAACAAAAAAGCAGCAAAAGACATGAAAAGTGGACTTACCCGGAAAAAGTTGAGATAAGTGTACCAAATTTTCCTAGATGCGTTGGGGATGCCAAAGATCCAAGATAGAAGTGAAGAATGAGCTCTAAAGCGTTGAATAAATATTTTTGACAAGATCAAGGCTTATGACGTGCATGCCACAATTATAGGAAAAAGCGACACTTTGCGGGAGGTTTCTAAAACGACTTTTGCATGTAACCTCCAGCTGCTAAAAATAGATCCCTAAAATCTAGGGATGCTTTTTGCTTTTTGTTCTTTTCTTTTTCAGGAAAATGTTGCCCATGCATATAAGGCAAGATTACATAGTCCTGGAGGGAAACAATCAACTTGTGAGCACATGCAATAGACAACAAGCCTCAAGATGACTTCTGCACAGTTTCTTAGCTGGGTGGTTCTGGCTGCCCCTCAAGCTCTGCGCAATTTATGGTATGAAGCCAAGGTTTCCAGCCAGAACCGCGCAAATTCAAAGAGCAAGCCCGATGATGGGATTCTCTACACAATTTTCAAGGGGAAGGAAGCATGCATGCTCTGCGCAATTTTTGAGAGTAGCAGACTTCCAGGATACTCTGCGCAATTCTGGAGAGCAAATATGGTTGCCCTCCATTTCTATGCAATTCTCCAAGTCAACATGAGAACCAGTTGAAAACCAAGTTAGGGGAAGTTAGCTTGCGGGTGAAAGGAAATCAAGTTAGCGAACACAAGCTTATGATCTAAATAAACTCAACTGAAAGCATAAGTACCTGGGAAGTGAAAGACATGCTGCTAAGGATGGTTGGTAGGGAGCCTCCAAAACAGAGCTAAGGCAAAATTTTGGAGGATGGTTGTAGCCGCTACAACACATATTCATAATAATGCATTCATTTGTTTCCTTTATTATTTATTTTTTATACAAAAATGTTTTATAATACTACACTTAATCAGTTCATGGACCCATGTCTCTTTGCAATTTATTATATATGTTTTATTGTTTTCCTTATACCTCTTTTATAGTAATACATTTGTTGCAATGTGATAAACACATTTCAATATCTCAATGTGAGCAACAAAAAATACTATGCATGAATATATTCTTACATATGAATAACACATGAAATTATTGTTATGCATGAATAAATGATACACACTAATACCATTCATGAACACTTGTTTCTTTTGTCTTTTTTATATATTCTACCATTTTCTTCATATATCTTTTACTACAATTCATATTTTGCAATGCAACGAACACAAATATATCTATATATGAGAGCAATAAAAAATTCAATTTCAATGTTGTGTTGATAAAAATCATCATTGCAATATCAGAACATGAGATGAAATTGTTGTGGAAACAAATCTCGAAACAATGTGATTAAAAAAAACATTTTCACAAACAAATGAATGTCATTTTGTGACTAAAAACAAAAATAAGCATTTCATTTTTATGAACAAAAAACATCATCACAATGTCATTTTGTAGTACTAACATCGTAACATGGATATGAAAATTACATTACATTAACATAACATGAAAAAAAATGATGTCACAATGCGACAAAAAACATCCAACAGTATATTGTTAAAAAAATGTCATAATGGGTTTAACAAATATTGCTGAAAAATGCACCCAGATGGGTGTGTGGGAAAATGAACCAACAAAGGTGGGGGAGGGGGGGGTTGCGGAGGTCTGCCATCCCACAGCCTCTCACGACATTAAGGCACGGGATGGCATGGCCATTTCCCCCATGCAATCACACATGTTACAAGTCTCAACCTCACAATGAATCAATATGGTAATATTTGCCTTCAGCATTTTCCTACTCGGCTTGTCATTGGCACACCCTTTTCTACCATCTATGCATCTGCTCCAGGATGTAGGAGTGATTTTTCCCTTGTAGATCCTAGTCTTTCAATAATATAGTGACAAAAGGCCTAGACCCTCTTGGCTTGGACCCCCATAACCCTTATTCCACTACAAGGAGGATAATTTGAAGCTTGATTATAAGCGTGGGGGAGGTTGCACTGGGAAGGAGAGTTCTTCAATGGTTCGATGGGAAGAAAAAGTTGATGTTTAATTTTTAGAACAGGCATGCCACCAACTATTATGTAAATAATATTCTGGCCACTACCTTCATCTAGTATAGTTTGGTTGTTTATTTTTATTTGAACTTAGAATCTTGTATTTAAGGTGGCTCTTTGAGGAAGATTTCCCTAGTACAATTCAAGTTTTTTTGGTCTTTTTGAGTCCCTTAAATTCCCATAGTTCTCTTCCTGTGAGTTCCTCTATCTTGCTACTTCACTACCATTCTCTTTGGCTAGTTTGGGCTCTACTCTCCTCCCAACTTTCTACCCTATTCTGGTTAACCTTTTACTTATCCATTGGCTCTCACCACTTTTTGAATTTTACCAACACTAAGTTATGTCCTTCTCAGGGCACCATGCCAAGGTAGAGAATGAACTCAAGGCACAGGTCTAGGGGTCATGGCTCCTCAAGCAGGCCCCAATTCCATTATGAGGCTTAATTCATGGCTAAAACATATCACTCTATCATTCCATCGGAAAGTCAAGACGAAATTCAACAATTGGAAGCTTTGACCATGACTAACTGTCGGGCATATTCAGATTTTGAAATTCAAGTTCAAGTCGTTTCCAGGATCCCTAATCATGACCACACTGATGGATGGTGGAGCCAATATTTTAACTCTATCACCTTTCATTGGAAAATGGAAATTTTACTAGGTCGTGTCCTAAAATAAAAACATGAAAATCATAACGAGATTATAGCCTACCATAATGAAATCTAACAAGTTCAATGCCATCAATGCTCTTGTTTGGTCTAAATGCATGTATGGATGATATTGAGGGGCGCCTTGAGTGTTGGTGTTAATCTCTAGTAGGCTAAAGTGCAAAAGATCCAACCTCAACAAAGTCTCCAACTAAATTATGCATGCACAAGTCTTATGTTTTATGTCTTTTGTTAAGAAACCTTCTTCATTTTGATAGATAAGTTATGGCTATATATGGTGAGATCCACCAAGAAAATTGTATGTAACAATTTTGATTATGTAACTAAATAGGTGTCTACATGTAGGGTAGCTTGGACAATAGCTGCAATTTTGATCATTTTGATAGACAGGAGAGTGGTAAGACACCTCCACTGTCGTTGGTCTAGTTTCCCTTGCCACATGCCATGATAGTGATAAGAAAAAATTTGAGCTTTGTGTGCTATTTTTACAATATACTATAAGGTAATTAATTAACAAAAATAAATAGATATTACTAAAAAATGCAATAGTAAAATAATAATAAATAGAAAAAATAAAAATCAACAAAAAAATTATAGATAAATAACACCATCGCAATGTAAAATCTAAACAAATAACAAAAAAACCAATGAGAAAAACCTCGATGGTGTAATTTTATGCACTTAACAACCAATGTTAACCTTAGGAAAAATGATCGACCATCATTAATAAGTTCAGCGTTGTTCAAGATGGCAAGCCATAGTCAATCATGGTCAACCATAATCTACCATGGTGAACATGGACAACTATAATCAACCATTTTATCCATGGTCTATGATTTTTAACCATGTTTAACATGGTGCAACCGTGCTCACCCACATTCAATCATAGGAAACATATTCAACCATGGACAACCATACTCAATGATACTCTATCATAGACAACTTTAGTTTAATGTGGACATCATTATCTACATGTTGAACATTATCAATATTGTTAAACATGGTCACCCATATTCAACATGCGCATCATAGGCAACCATAGACAACCACGTCCATGAACACATGTTTCTTCAGTGTTTTTCTATATATTTTACCATAATCCTATATATATATATATATATATATATATCTTTTTTCTTTTTTCTTTTTTTTTTCCTTTTTTTTTTAGGAAAGAAATCATCCTTCCTCTCAACCCTAGGGCTAGAGTAAGGTTTTTGGTACCAGGCTAGCCCACAGGTATACTCACTTAACAGCTCAAATACAATACAACTATATTTATGAAGGAATTATAGCTCACCATGTCGCTAGCGGGGTTTTAACTTAGGTGGGGAAGCTAACAACCATTATTCCCATCCATCTGAGATGAGATAACCCAAATTAACTTATATATATGTGTGCACACACACAACACATATATAGTTCAAGTGGTCTAGAGCCAGACATGAATTTCTTTGATATTCATGCTAGTTGTTGTTGATCACAAGTTTAACTCTCTTCGGTTATGTTGGGGAAAAAACCCTATTATGAGGGTTGATGATTTACCCGATTTACCATCCAAGAAATGTGGGTAAGAACCCTTGGGTTTATTGTGCTTTCATTCCAAACATATGTATATGTATATGTACACACACATCATTTGTTGAAATGTGATGAACACAAATATACGTCCATATGAGAGGAACAAAAAACCCATGTTGCATTTTTTTTAACACAAATCATCATTCTAGTGTGACATTAACAAACATCAAAATGTTGTTGTGGAAAAAAAATGATATGAAACTGTTATGAAAACAAATGTCAGTACAATGTGGGAAAAAAACATCGCCGCATAGCCACAATTGTACCAATGTCATGTTGTGACAAAGAACAAAAAATTGATGTCTCATTTTGATGATCAAAAAAAATCATCAAAATGTCACATTACAAAACTAACATTGCAATGTAAAATGACACAAACGTGGTATGAAAAAATGACATCACAATGTATGTATACACACACACACATACATCATTTGTTGAAATGTGATGAACACAAATCTACATCCATATTAGAGCAACAAAAAAACCATGTTGCATTTTTTATCATAAATCATCATTGTAATGTGACATTAAAAAACAAACATCAGAATGTTGTTGTGCAAAAAAAATGATATGAAACTGCTATGAAAACAAATTTCAGTACAATGCAGGAAAAAAACATCACCAACCGTACTAATGTCATGTTGTGACAAAAACCAAAAAATTGATGTCCCATTTTGATGATCAAAAAACATCATCAAAATGTCACATTACAAAACTAACATTGCAATGTAAAATGACACAAACATGGTATGAAAAATTGACATCACAATGCAATGAAATACATCCAATGGCACATCATGATAGACAAATTTTCAGTCATAATAATGTGGTTGGTACAAAAAGAATGATGTGAAATTGTTATGAGAACAAATGTCAAGGCAATGTGATTTTAAATAAGCCATCATCACATTGTCACAAACAAACAATGTGACATTGTGACAAACAACAAAAATAGACATTACATTTTGATGATAAAAAAAACATCATGACATTGTCACATTATAGAGCTAACATCATAATGTAAAATGACATGAACATGGTATGAAAACATTATGTCACAATGTGATGAAAGACATCCAATGGCACATTATGGCAAACAAATTTTCCCATCACAATGGGTTTAAGAAAGTGTTGAAAAATGTTAAAGGATCTTAGCTCAAGTGGTTCAGTGAACAATTTGTTTCCCCATTTGTGTGGGTTCAATTCGTTGGGCACATGTTGTGATTGGTCTATTTGTGGATTTTATGGAATAGTTTTATCTAGTGTAATAGTGGAAATTGATATTTTGAAGTTTTCGAATCTCTAGAAATTCTTGTTCTAGGTTCAAAAAAAAGAATACTGTTGAAAAATGAAATAAGAAAAGAATATGAAATGGCATAAAATGGGAAAAAAATAACAAAAAAATGATAGACAAGTAACACCATCGAAATGTGAAAACCAAAAAAATAACAAAAGAAAAAAATCCAACGAAAAAAACCTCCATTGCATAATGAAACCAATTTCAACCTTGGGAAAAATGGTCAACCATCATCAACATGTTCAAGATGGCTAGCCATAGTCAATAATGGTCAACCATAGGCTACCATGGTGAACTATAGGTAACCATGGCTAGCCATGGTCTACTATGTTTAATAATTCTTAACATGGTGAATCATATTCAACCATAAGAAACATCTTCAACCATTCTCAACCATAGTCAATGATACTTTGATAAACCACTTTAGTTTGATTTGAACATCATGGTCTACATGCTCAACATTTTCAACATGGTTGAACATGGTCATCGATACTCAATGTGGGAATCATGGGAAACCATGGGTGACCACATCCATAAACACATGTTTCTTTGGTTTGTTTTGTATATCTTATACCATATTCCTTATACATATTTTAATATAAATCATTTGTTACAATGTAATGAAAACAAATGTCTGTATGGGAGAAACAAAAAATCCATGTCACAATGTGTTGATAAAAAATCATCATTCCAATGTGGCATTACAAAACAAACATTGGAATGTGGTTATGCAAAAACGATGATGTGAAAGTGCTATGAAAACAAATGTGATTACAATATGATTATTAAAAAAAAGAATCATCACACTTTCACAAACAAATCAATGTCATGCTATGAAAACTACAAAAATAGACAACACATTTTGATGATCAAAAAACATCATCACAACGTCAAGCTACAGAACTAGCATCACAATGTAAAATGATATGAACACGATATGAAAAAAATGATGTCATAGTGCTGCAAAAGACATCTAATGGCACATTGTGACAAATATTTGTTTATGTCACAATGGGTTCAACAAAAATTGTTAAAAAAAAAATTGACAAAGAAAATGACACATAGGTGACACCATCAAAATGTGAAAACCAAAAAAAATAACAAAAAGAAAACAATGAAAAAAACCACAATGGAGTAATGTTATGCACGTAAAGCTAATATCAACATCGAGAAAAAGGTTCAACCATGTTCAAGTCGGGTAGCCATAGTGAACATGGTCAACCATATTCTACCATGGTGAACATGGAAAACTATAGTCAACCATGGCTAGCCATGATCTATGATTTTTAACCATGCTTAATATGGTAAACCATGCTTAAGCACATTCAATCATAGACAACATGCTCAACCTTGGATAAACATCGTCAATGATACTCTATCATAGGCAACTTTAGTTTAATGTGGACGTTATTTTCTATATGGTCAACATTCTCAACATGGTCATCCATATTCAACTAAGGCATGATAGGAAACCATGGACGACCACATTCATCTATGGCATATATTTTGACAAACCTATGTCAAGCATAATGAAGCATGGTTTAACAAGCTCAACCATGGTCAAACATGGTGAACATGTTTTAGCTTGGCAAGCCTTCCTTACTTTCATCAAACATGGTCAAACATATTCAACAATGGTCATCTATATTCGACCATGGTCACCTAAAGTCAATCAAAGACAATCATAACCATCTATATTCAACCTTATTTGCAATGTTCGACTATGGCCAATCATATTCAACCATTGTCAACATGGGAAACCATGGTCAACCACATTCATTCATAGGGAACATGGTCAAGAATTATCAACCATGGTTGAACATGTTAATGAACAATAATCGTCTCGTAATGTGATGCACAAGAAAAGATGTCATAATGCGATGAAAATCAACCGCATTACAATTAAGCAAAAAAGAATGTCACAATTTAACAAAAATAACCATTATCAAACATGATTAATCACATTTAACTATGTCAACCATGGTATTCCCTTGGTTGACTAAGGTCAAATTATGAAAATTTCACTACTGGAATTCTATTGCAACAACTGGAATTAATTCTTTTAACTATAAATTAATTTAGCAGTTTATTGCTATGGAAACAATGAATTAATCACACTACCATCTTCACAAATAAAAATATTGTTGAAGATAAAAGAATTATAAATTGAGAAATGCTAACACACACACATAAAAATGACATCATTGTTTTTGGACAAAAGTCCCTGAAAAACCCAATGTGGGAAAATCAATGTAGCAGCTGAGGGTTTGTATTATTAAGCATCAGTGAGAAATTCTGAGTACAATTGGATGTTGAAATATGGAATTTTGTGTACAACTAGATGTTTAAATATGGCAATCCTATAGAGAAAATAATGGCAAAAATATTATGAGGAATTTCCTCACCCCACAAGCAATTTGGGCTCTGACTTCCAACTCCAAGTGAGACGTCCAACCTGGCCTGCGCTGACCTTGCATCACCCTAACATAGAAATTGGAATACGCAATGCCTGGATGATCTGATAATCACCTTATGAGTGACCTCAGTTAAATATTTATTGATTAAAGGTATTACAAACTCATGTGCTGGTGTGTGTGTGTCTATGTTATTTAAGCAACGGATCGATCAGATTGCAAATACACAGACACCTAAATAGAAAGACAAAAAAGAAACACAGTAAGAAAATACAAGAACACAAGAAATTAATAAGGAGTTCACCCTATCCTCCAGGGCTACATCTCCAGTCCAGCTCTCAATGGTGGCCTTATTTTATTGTGTCTTAAGCAGAGAATTACAATGCAGGAGCTCAATATGAGTCACCTGAAACAGGTTTTCTTGGCAGGGTGGTTCTTGGATTCCCCAAGCCACTGGAGTGCACAGACTTTGTTTTCCTACCAGCTCTGTGACCTTCTGGTCTACAATGGAGAGAGCCCAATGTGGTGCTCAGTCCGGACAGATCCTCTCTGGGATGGCTTGAATCTCTCAAGCTCTCTGGTGCTCGATGCTACCTTTGGTCAGCTCGGCCCTCTGTCTTCTTCTGCTTTTGCTTCACTGTCTTCTTCTCTCTGTTTTCTATCTCTCTGTGTTTCGTCCTCCTCTCGGGATTCTCTGTGTCTTTTGTCTATGTTCATGGCTTTGAAGCCATTCATTTCCATGTCTGTTCAACTCCTCTTCCGCCTCCATCGAATCACCTTTTGCAGCTGCGCTTGGAGTTCCCTGTTCGGCGTCATCATCAGGCTCATAAGGAGTGGCCACATGTCCTCCTGTAACACGCCAACCTGCTTCATCGGTTCATTTCTTCGGTTACATCGTGGAATGAGTCTTCCTCCATGTGGCGGTCAAAACGGACCTTAAAGTCTTCTGAAACGTAGCTTATTCCCTCGTCGATTCCGCTTCCCCATCAGGCGTGATCTCAACCATCCGATCTAGATCCCCCAGATCCAACGTCGTCCGCTCAATTCATGCAGTTGACTTGCTCGACTGTAGCGCGTGATGAGCGATGATTTTCTCTCTCCTCCACTTCCCATGCGTCAATTTCTGAATGGGATCGCTCCAATTTCTTCAAAACTGCTTACCGTTTGAGGGTGCCCCGATCAGTACCGCCGGTTTTTCGGAGCACGGGTCCCGCCTTTGTCCTTTAGCTCTTCTACCTTTTGCCCTACAATTCTCCGGCTCTCCACGCAACCAAGCACTCGGGGCTACTCCATTTCGAGCCTTTTCGCCCAACGATGCGCGATTAGTGCTAAGTGCTAATCTCGCATCAAAATCCACCTCCTTTTCCTGATCTGAGCCTCCTAGGGGCTAATTCGGCCTCCCGCACAGTCTCCATGGGCCTCGATCAGTGCGCTTTGACCGAGGTCCTCATTGTTACACGCCGGCTGCCATTGCCACTAGTTCAGGGGTGTTTTTGATCGATGTTCTAATTTCTTTGATGTTTGTCCTGACTTGATACAGTCATGGTCCCTTTGACAGTTCTTTATGGATCCAATTCAAATCACGGCCTTCCCACTGAAAAAGCTTTTGGACCACCAAAAGTTGGTTTTCAAGCATCGACTAAGTGAGGGTATTTCTTTCTCACTTGTCTAATCTCAATCCACTTCGCACTGCTCGGCTTTGAACCTTTGAGCCCAATCCTAAGGTACTCCACATCTGCCCTGTGTGTTGTCCTCACCTTCCTGTCCAGCACTATGTCTTCCTGCAACTCATTAAGATATTCAGGTAGCAGGTCATCAATAGAACGCAATTGACTTTGCTCTTCAGGGTCCTCAATTACTGAAGGTTCAAACAATCTCAAGCAATTTTCATTTACGACTGAGTAGATGTGCATGTAAGCTGGTAAATCAAGGCGAAAATCATTTTCACCAATCTTCTCAAGTATCTTGAAGGGTCCATACCTGATATGCTTTAGCTTTTTACCTTAACCTTGCATTCTGTCCTTGCTGATATACAGCCAGACTTGGTCACCAACTTGAAAACTATGCTCCATCCGATGCTTATCATGCCTAGCCTTGTACTTGGCTTGGCTCTTTTCCAGCTGTTCCTGTACTGCCTGGTGGAACTCCTGGATTTGTTCAATGAACCTAGTTGCCATGTCCACATCACTATGTCCATCAACCATGGTATCTTTACCAAGACAAAATCCAAAGGAGACCTTGGTATGAAACCAAAACAGGTCTCAAAAGGAGATCTTTATGTAGAAGAGTGTTTTGCTCTGTTGTAAGCATGCTGCACATAACACAAGTGTTCATCCCAAAGCTTAGGATGTTTACTGCAATATCCTCTCAGTAACTGAATCACTATCTTGTTAACTACTTCTGTCTGGCCATCTGTTTGTGGATGAAAAGTTGTGCTTTTCTTAAGTCCGGTGTCCATCAATTCCCACAGACTTGACCAAAACTTCCCCACAAATCGGGTGTCTCGATCAGATACAATAGAAGTGGGTAATCCAAAATGAACCCATACATGTTCAAAGAACAATTTTGCAGTCTGTTCAGCTGTAATCTGTTTACTACAAGGTATCAAAATACACATTTTGTTGAACCTATCCACAACAACATATAGATAATCATGACCTTTCCTAGATTTAGGCAGTCCTTTGACAAAATCCATGGAAACACTTTCCCAAGGGTGAGAAGGAACTGGAAATGGAGTGTACAAGCCTAGTTTTCTGTCACTGGGCTTACTTTTAGCACACATAGCACACCCTCTTACATATTTAGAAATTGTCTCATTCATTTTCGGCAAATAACAAAACCTTTGCAGCTGTGCAACTGTTTTACTTACCCCAAAGTGACCTGATATCAGAGAAGTGTGTGCTTCCCTAATTATCTTTATCCTCTCAATTTGTGGAATGCAGAGTTTCCCACAATGATATAGGAGTCGGTCTTTCACATGATACTCCAATTCTTCTACTCTTTTTCCTTGACTCAAAGTTGCATATACATCTTTAAAGTCCATATCTTGAGCATATTGTTCAATGTAGCTTTCATGTAGCACAAAATTATGCTTAAGTATGGTAGATGCATTTATAATGGGTCTAGATAACATGTCTGCAACCTTGTTTTGTATGCCCTTTTTATATCTGATGACTAAATGAAACTGTTGTAGAAAACCCATCCATCTGTAAAGTATTGATTGCTGCAACTTAGTTTTGGAGTCTACATATTGAAGTGGTTGATGATCAGTATGTATTACTGTCTCTTTGCCCATTAAGTAATTTTTCCACTTTTTCACACTCTGAACTAATGCATACAATTCTTTATCATATGTAGGATAGTTAACTACTGCAGGATTAAAAGTCTCAGAATGATAACATATGGGTTTACCGTGTTGTGTCAACACTGCTCCCGTGGCATAGTCACTGGCATAAGTTTGGATCTCAAATGGTCTTTGCATATCTGGCAGTGCTAGTATGGGTGTTGTACTAATCTTTTCTTTCAAGGTGTTGAAGGCTTTCTGATGTTTGCCTCCCCACTGAAACACCTTATTCAATCCTGTTAAAGCATGCAAGGGAGCTGCAATTGAGGAAAAGTTAGAAATGGACTTCCTCCAATATTGTGCTGCTCCTAAGAAGCTTCTCACTTCTGTAGCAGACTTGGGTGTAGGCCAATTTACAATGACTGCCACTTTAGAGGGATCTATTTTCAATTCACCTCCCCCTACTATATGACCCAAGTAGTTTAGAGATGTTTTTCCAAATTCACATTTTGAAAGTTTAACATATAGTTTTTCTCTTTTCCAAACATCTACTGTCTGTTTAACATGATTTAAATGTTCTTCCCACGTTTTACTAAAAATCATAATGTCATCCAGGTACACAATAACAAAATCATCAAGAAAAGGTCTAAGTACATCACTTATTAATATCATGAAAGTAGCAGGAGCATTAGTTAAGCCAAAAGGCATAACTAGCCATTCATACAATCCCTTCTTTGTCTTGAAAGCAGTCTTCCATGCATCTTGCTCTGCAACTCTGACCTGATGGTATCCACTGTGCAAATCCAGCTTGGTGAAATAAACAGCTTCCTTCAATTGATCTAAAAGATCATCTATGCGAGGAAGGGGATAACGATTTTTAATTGTTATCTTATTCAGTGCTCGATAGTCAATGCACATTCTCCACGAGCCATCTTTATTTCTCACCAAAATGATTGGTGACCCACAGGGTGATGTGCTAGGCCTGATGAACCCTTTCTCGAGCAACTCCTGCACCTTCTTCTTGATTTCAGCATTCTCTAAAGCAGATAACCTGTACATTCCAATGTTAGGTAATGGAACATCTTGCTGCAAAATAATATCATGTACTATTCCCTTTTTGGGTGGCAGACCTTTAGGTTCTTGAAATAAGACATCATACTCTGAAACAACCTTTTCTATATTAGCTTGTTGTTCAGCATTACAGCCCTCAAATACATTGGTTTTATCAGGTTTCTTTTCCTTTACAACCATCAATAAGAATTGTTTGCATGAATTTATCATTCTTTTCATCTGTCCTGAGTTTATGAGAGGATAATTATTCTTGAGCTTATAAGCTCTTACAAAGTATTCAATTCCATATTTAACAAGTAGATACTTGTTCTCAGCTCTATAGGAGATAGCCTTTCTATCATACAAGTAAGGACTTCCTAAAACAATTCCACATATATCCAAAGGAATTATGTCTAACTCAACCTCATCTACAAATGTTGACCCAAAAGAAAACTTGAGTTTGCACTGTCTAGTCACTTGTAGTTGTGCTTTATCATTCAACCATCCTAATGGGTATGGTTTCTTGTGAGGTGTAGTTTCTAATCCCAATTTCTTTACAATTGCTTCAAAAATTAGATTTACTTGTGAGCCACTATCAAACAAAGTATCAATCTTTTGATTTTTGGAAATAACTCGAATATGGAAAAGCTCATGTCTTTTTCTCTCATTTTCTTCATCAATAACAGATTGAGCAGAATTACTAGTAGATGCTTCAGAATTCTTACCTTTTATACCTATGGCTGCAATAGTTGTTTCATCTCCTAAGTCTGAACCCAAATCTTTCTGAATAGTTGTAGTAGTCTTCTTCTTCTTTCCCTCAGACTTCTTAGGTCTCAGCTCTGGATGCAGAATCCAACAATTCTTATCATCGTGACCATCCTTTTTACAGTGAGTGCATGAAGCTTTGCTTTTCTGTGCAATGTTAGCCTTCCTTGCTTTCCACTTCTGCTTTTTTTCCTCCTTGCTCTTGCTTACAGTGGGTTGGGATGGTCCCCCAACTTCTGGATTTCCATTCTTTCCTCTAGCTTCTAGATGAGTAGCTTGTACAGATACCTCATCTATACTAGTGGGATTAAACATGAGGATGGTATGCCTCATGTAGTTGTGTAGACCACCAATGTACTTCAAAAGAGTCTCTGGTGAGTCTAATGAGATACCCAACATCAATGCTCTCTTTCTAAATTCTTGAGTGTACCCTTGCACACTTTTCCCTTTCAACTGTCGAAGAGTTTGCCAACTCATCATGGCTTTTTGCATGTAGGCCAATGGATAGAACTTCTTTTTGATTGCAGCAACAAATTCACTCCAGACTGAGATAGTCTTACCATGTCTTTTCATATCATCTTGGGTTCTGCCTTCCCACCAAACCAAGGCAATGCCTCCTAGGTGTAAGCTTTCCATCTGAATCTTACTCTTGTCTAAGTCTATGTTCTGTACCCTGCAATACACATCAATTTGTCTAATCCAATTGTCCAACTTTTCAGCGTTTAGCTCTCCATCATATATAGGCAAATCAAATTTAACATCTAGCTTAATCAAATATGCTTTCTTGTTATGCACAGGGCTATTAGGAGGTGTGAGAAAACTTTCCTCTTTCCCTTTTCCTTTGGAGTGGTCATGGAAGTGAGACTCATCTTCTTCTTTATCTGGTTTAGAACCTGATGAATCTTCAACCTTATGCTTTCTAAAGTCCCTATACATTTCTTCTACCATAGACTTTATAGTTAGGAAACTTTATATGAATTGAGGATCTGGCCCCATAAAACCTTCCTCTGACATTGTCTTCCGAGGATAGACTCTCCCAATTTCAGGATTAGTTTCCACCAACTCTCCTTCTCCTAATTTGAGCTTTGATCTAGTGAGCATTCAACAGCTAAACCAACACAAGCTTGTCTAACCTTACAACCTAAAGCTCTGATACCACTTGATCTGATAATCACCCTATGAGTGACCTCAGTTAAAGATTTACTGATTAAATGTATTACAAGCTCATGTGCTGGTGTGTGTGTCTATGTTATTTAAGCAACGGATCGATCAGATTGCAAATACACAGACACCTAAATGGAAAGACGGCAGAGAAACACAGTAAGCAAATACAAGAACACAAGAAATTATAAGGAGTTCACCCTATCTTCCAGGGCTACATCTCCAGTCCAGCGCTCAGTGGTGGCCTTATTTTATTATGTCTTAAGCAGAGAATTACAATGCAAGAGCTCAACATGAGTCACCTGAAACAAGTTTGCTTGGCAGGGTGGTTCTTGGATTCCCCAAGCCACTAGAGTGCACAGACTCTGTTTGCCTACCAACTCTGTGGCCTTCTAGTCTACAATGGAGAGAGCCCAGTTTGGTGCTCAGTCCGGACAGATCCTCTCTGGGATGGCTTGAATATCTCAAGCTCTCTGGTGCTCGATGTTACCTTTTGGTCAACTCGGCCCTATATATTCTTTTTCTTTTGCTTCACTGTCTTCTTCTCTCTGTTCTCTGTCTCTCTATGTTTCGTCCTCCTCTCGGGATTCTCTGTGTCTTCTGTCTCTGTTCATGGCTTTGAAGCCATTCATTTCCATGTCTGTTCAGCTCCTCTTTCACCTTCGTCGAATCACCTTCTGCAGTTGCGCTTGGAGTTCCCTGTTCGGTGTCATCATCAGGCTCATAGGGAGTGGCCACATGTCCTCCTGTAACGCACCAACGTGCTTCATCGGTTCATTTCTTTGATTACGTCGTGGAATGAGTCTTCCTCCACCATGGCGGTAAAAAAAAACCTCAAATTCTTCTGAAACGTGGCTTATTCGCTCGTCGATTCTGCTTCCCCATTGGGTGTGATATCAGCCGTCCGATCTGGATCCCCCAGATCCATCATCGTCCACTCATTTTGCGCAGTTTACTTGCTCGACCGTTAGCACGCGATGAGCGGTGGTTTTCTCTCTCCTCCGCTTGCCATGCATCAATCGCTGAATGGGATCGCTCTAATTTCTCCAAAACTGCTTACCGTTTGAGGGTGCCCCAATCAATACCACCGGTTTTTCGGAGCGCGGGTCTCGCCTTTGTCCTTTAGCTCTTCTGCCTTTTTCCCTACGGTTCTCCAGCTCTCCACGCGACCAAGCGCTCGAGGCTACTCCATTTCGAGCCTTTTCGCCCAGCGATGCACGATTAGTGCTAAGTGCTAATCGCACATCAAAATCCACCTCCTTTTCCCGATCCGGGCCTCCCAGGGACTAATTTGACCTCCCTCGCAATCTCCATGGGCCTCGGTCAGCGCACTTTGACCGAGGTCCTCGTCGTTCCACGTTGGCTGCCATTGCCACTGGTCCAGGGGTGTTTTTTATCGTTGTTCTGATTTCTTTGATGTTCGTTCTGACCTGATATAGTCATCGTACCTTTGACAGTTCTTTATGGATCCAATTCGGATCACTGGAATAGTTGCTACTCAAGTCATCCAATCTGCTAATGACTAAGAAACTACCTCTATGGAACTCTGGAAAATCTTCCCAACCTTTGGAATTGAAAACGAGCTTCTCTCCTGCAAAATCGAATTCCCCTCTAGAGACTTTGTGTAGACCTTGTGTCATCCTCTCTGTGGCTATTTCTTCCTATCGGAAAGCTACTCTCCGAATCTGGAAGACTTCCCCTGGACTCACTGTCTCTACCCCTCTCTTTCTTTGCTTCCCTTCTTTGGCTCGAACTCTTTTGGAATAAGGTTGCTTCTTTATGAAAAGTCGAATTACCCAAGGAAATTGATCTCAAGTGTGTCCCTCCATCTACCCATCGACCTCTTCTTATAATCTCCAGTTTGGAATCCAACGGTAAATACTAAAGCTTAATCAGTGGTAGAGATTATTTCCCGGTCGATCCGTGTGATTTTCTAGAGAAATCTCACCTTCCTCAATTAATTCTTGTTAATTAATCATTTTTCCTAAGTTAGACTTAGGAAAAATTTAACTACATATTAATTAACTTAATTAAAGCATTTCTAGGTGGATTTTCCTAAAACCTTTTCTGGGTTTTGGAGTCCTAGTGTTTCTTAGCCTCTTTGACAACTGTGAGACTAGAACACCATCTGATGCTACAAAAAATTAACACATACATGGTCATGTGTGGTCAGGTATAATCAATTGTAGACAACAAGGTCAACCATGGTCAAGATGAATAACAATGTTCAACCAAGGTCAAATGTGGCCAAACCATGGTTAACAATGGTTAATTGTGGTTAAACATACTCAACATGCTCAAGATAGCCAACCATGTTCAACATGGGCATCATGGTCAGCCATGGTTGACCACATTAATATATAGGTAAATGTTGAGAACCCTGGTCTATAATGTTTATCCATAGTCAATCATATGCTAATCACAATGAACCATGGTCGAATCACCTCAAACATGATCAAACATGGTCAAACCATGGGGAATTCACCTTGTTGACCAATATCTTACCATGTTTGTGACAACCCAACCCAAGGTCCTCGCATAAGATGCATTATAAATATATTTAAATGTTATCCAATCTTTGAAATCAAGAAAAGGGGACTAAGTCAAAGGGACATTGATTCCAAAGTTAGGGAGGAGAATTGTTTGCTTAGGATGTTATGGTTTCTTGTGCAGAGAAAGAAACCTGAATTGCACGAAAGCCATTAAAGGTTGGTTGGTGCATGAATTAATGAATTATCTCTTGAAATTAAATGGGTTGTATGAGAGAGTACTCAGTCTCATGTTGCTTGAGAAACAACCACAAGAAAAGAGGACGGATAATTATGAAGGGGTTGCAAACTTTTAGGAAATAAGGACATGATAGTAAATGTAGGCCCAGGAAGAAAACAAGAAGAAAAGGAGAGAAGGTGCCATTCGGAAAAATAGGCCAAGGAAGGAAAAATCAAGATCAGAGAGAAATCACATAGGGGAGAACCCATTTAAAAATTCACGCAGCAGGGAAGCTGAAACTTTCTTTTTGGGAAAAAAGGGAGAGGAAAATGAGGGAAGGTAGAGAAAGAGGAATTGGAAATCCTGCTAGAGCTTTCAAGAGCCAGCACTGAAGAGAATACAAGAGAAGGGGATATGTTCTATGTCCCTAGAGGCTATGGGTTGAGATGTTAGTCTCTGGAGCCCTGTAACAAATTGGGGTCCCTGGAGGCTGTGGGTTGAGATAGGATCCCTAAAGCCCTGTAACAAGGTCCCTGGAGATTGTGGGTTGAGAGAGAGGCATCTGGAGCCCTATAACAACTTAGGTGACTGGGTGGTTGTGGGTTGGGATGGAATCTCTAGAGCCTTATAACGGATTGGGTTCCCTGGAGGCTTCGGTTGAGATAGAAAACTCTGAAGCTTTGTAACAGCTTAGGACAAGTCCATCCAGATGAATAAGAAGAGGAAGACCTGAACGAAGACTTGTGGTTACTTCCCTATTAGAATAGTGGATTATGTACTCCCTAGAAGGGGGTAAATCATTGTGTGTGCACTTGGGGTGAGGTGGGGCACCTTTGGACTCCATGTGTTGACTAAGAAAGTAGAAGTCAGCTGGTGGGATTAAGGAAGGAGGTCCTCTGGAGTCCCCATTTCAATTGGTAGTTCGTGTGTTAGTATTGGAAGCAAGCATACCCCCAGACTCTGGAATCTAGCTTGGGGGTGATAGATGCAAGTAAGTGTGGATGTAGTTGTCTATGGTTGGGTGGAGAGTCCTTGTCCCAAACTTAGTTACGCTGCAAGTTCAAAGAGAAGTATCTATTTTTTCTTTCTTACCTATTAATGAATCATGATGCATTCTTGGTTGTGATGATTCTAGATTTAGGTATTGTATTTTAGTTGTATACGCTTAAACATGTGCTTAAATATTTATGCATAAATGTCACTAATAAATGTGTTGAGTTGTGGGGCCGCAAGGCTCAGTTACCCTGGAGCTATTTTTAACAAAAGAATCGATATTATGGGGCCCATGAGGGAGTGATCAGGTGGTGATATTTCCTTGTAAAGGATAAAAGGGCCATCTCGGAAGACCGGAAGCTTGTAACTATTTCTAATTGAATTTTAAAAATAGTCTGGGATCTGGGGTAGCAAGGACAAGTGGTGAGACGACCCAGGAGGTTGGAATCCCATAAGGGAATTTTAATTATGTTTCTAAGAGTTCTAGGGACCTAGGGGTTGTAGGATAGTATGAAGATAATAGAGCCCGGAACATTTCGTGACAGTTTCCCTTTGTAATCCTCCCACTGTAACTCAACCAATTTGACTGCAAGGAGTGCACAGGAAACGTCGAAGCAGGACAATGGAACAAACAAAAATTACCCTATTCCTCAAATGTCAAAGAAGGGGTTGGGTGTGTTATAGAGCTGTATCAGAGCATCCAGGTTCAATACTTGGACTGAATGGGCTTCGTCATGGACAAGTGATGATTTTTTTAAAGAAAAAAACAAATAAAAATATAATTTTTAGTAAGTGATTGTTTAGGTGTTGTAAGTCAATCTAAACTATTGCGTGTTGCTTGCTAATAAACTTGTGCTAACGTGAGTTGTCTAGTGTATAGAAACTTGGTGAGATCAAGATTATGGTTGTGAATATATTTGTTATTATTAAATAGGCACTCATTCCAAAATTGAATAATTGTTGCATATGATTTGTAAATGGGCTTGCACATATGGTTTTTTTGTCACAGTAGAAATATCCATGGCAAATCCACGAATGCAAGTTCATGATCCTAATTTTGTGTTTATTTATTATTGGAATACCTAACAATGTGTATGATTGACGGCACATCTCAAGCAACATAAAATAGAGAAGTTACAGTAATGAAGACCGGAATGGTTGAATCACTCCCCGGACTAGATGGACACTTTAAGAAGCATAAGGGATGAGGTGATAAGCTTTAAAGTTGATAATGAGAGGTTGGTAAGAGCCCAAGAAAGGAAAGATGAGATCAATGTAGTCATCCCGAAAAGTCTCTCGGATTGGCAAAGGCAAAGGAAATCTGAAAGGAGGACTGGCCATAGAGACAGGAGAAGCCTTCAAAACAGATCAAATGGTGGCATATCCAAAAAGAGGCACAAATAGGGAAGTGAGAACATTGTGGCAAGAAGTGAACCTTTGAGCACTCCAAGAGGAGGAACTAGCATGCAGGTGCATTGTTCAAGCAAACCATCTATTTTTGCTACTTGAAGATATCACCATTCTCACCATCACCGTCACTCAAAAATCAAAGAACAAGATCGTATGCCTAAAGAATTTAAGAAGGCAAAGCCACATACATTTGATTGGTATATGAAGCATATGACACAGAAGCATGGTTTCTAGGGATGAAGAAGTTTTTCAAAATACATGACTATTATGAGAATATGAAGGCTATAGTTGCCTATTACAACTTAAAAGGAAGAGGAAACATATGGTGGGAGGACTTGAAGAATGTTAGAGCCATTACTGAGAAAGAGTTGACCTGGGAGGATTTTGAGAAGCTCTTCAGAGAGAAATATATGTTTTAATGATACTATGATAATAAATAAAAAGAATTTTATAAACTCAAAATGGGTTAGTTAACCAGTGAGGAGTATGTCATCAAGTTTTTGGAACTATTGAGGTATATAGCATATCTCAAGGATGAGAAAGTAAAAATTTAGAGGTTCATCAACGGGATGCTTATGACATTCAGAGATAAAATCAAATTGTTGGAACCACAAACCCTGAAAGATGTTATCAAGAAATTAGAGTACTGCTATGAGAAAGTAAGGCATATACATAAGAGGAATTGGCTCAAGAAAAACTCGGAAAGGAAAGAGGAGAAACACTCAACTCGGATAAGGCAGTTTCAGCAAAGAACCAATGTTGTTATTAAGAAAAATATGTAGCAACCCGCTTCAACGCAGCCCAAGTTTGAAGGCTGAGAGTCACTCAAGTGTTGGACCTGTGTTGGGAACCACAGATGGAGAGATTTTCCACATCAGCACGATGTTGGACCAAAGGTTTACGGCACGCAAGAGGTGAGCATGGTGGGTGAAGTAGCTCGAAGTATTCCAAGAATTTACGTAGTAGTGGAAAACCACCAAGCAGTTCACTAGGAATTCATCATTGTGATGGAAGGTAAGTTACAAGAGCAAATCACTTTCATTTTAATTGATCCAAGTTCTAATTATAGCTATGTCATCCCAAAGTTTTTGAGAAGTGTATATTGGGCAAGTAATTTCATCAAGAACATTGGTTGGTTCAATTGGAAATAGGGACAAGGAGAATAATCATCCATTGGGTAAAGTCATGTGCATTTGAACTCAGTGGCATGCCCCACAAAACACTCTTTAATGTGTTACCATTGGCCGGGTAAGACATATTATTGGGCATCGATCGGTTCTACTTACACTTAACCAAGGTATATTGCTATGAAAAAGTAATAAAATGCTTGGATGAGCAGCAAACAAAAAGAGTATTGCAAGGTAGGAAAAAGACCATATCAGTGAGGTTGATTACTGCTATGCAAGCCAAAAACAACAGCATAATAGGATGCATCTTGTTTGCAGTGCAAGTTTCCAAGAATGGGGAAGATGATGGATAAATGGAAGATAAGGAAGTTAAATTGCTTCAAAAGTGCCTTGTTTTGCAACAGTATGAGAACGTCTTTCCAGTGGAGATTCCTAGATTTCCTCCTCACAGATAGATATATTTTTCTATCAAGTTGATACCTAAAGCAGCACCAACATATAAGGATCTATATAGGATGAGAACCTCAGAGTTGGTTGAGCTAAAAATGTAGCTGAAGGAAATGTTTGCCAAGGGTTGCATAAGGCCAAGTGTGTCCCCTTGGGGAGCACTAGTTTTATTTGTAAAGAAGAAATATGGAACCCTTAGATTATGCATTGATTACCAACAGTTGAATAAGGTAAAAATAAAGAATAGGTACCCACTACCAAGGATTGGTGATCTCCTTGACCAATTAAGGGGAGCGACAGTTTTCTCTAAAATTGACTTGAGGTCAAGCTACCATCAAGTAAGAATCGAGGAAGACATTCATAAATTTACTTTCAGAACAAGATATGGGCAGTATGAATTTGTAGCGGTACCTTTTGGGCTGACTGACGCCCTTGTCATGTTCATGTGCTTTATGAATGGAGCATTACATCCTTACTTGGACAAGTTCATCATTGTTTTTGTTGATGACAACTTTTCCTGACGATGAACCACACTAGTTGGTTCGAAACGCGTCGACAAATGGTATTCCATGTGATTTACGCTGAAAAATATCTCACAAACATATTGGTTTATTAAAAAATAGAATAAGAACATGAAAAGCATCTCATTGTAGTGTTACAATTTGTGAGAGAACATAAGCTCTATGAAAATCTTAGCAAGTGTGACTTATTCCAGTCAAAGATACATTACTTAGGGCACATCGTCTCTAAGGAAGGCATATCATTTGACCCTGAAAAGATCAAACCCATAAGGGAGTGGCAAACTCCAAAGAATGTGGATGAGGTCAGATCATTCATGGGATTCGTACGATATTATAGGAGATTTATTTGGGATTTCTCAAAAATAGGCCATCCCATTAAAACCTTGCAAAGAAATTACCTCCCACTTCCATTCTGAAATAGGGATAGGTTGCAACAATCTCGCCATATGTTTGCATTCAACCTTTACCTGTTGGCATTCTATGCATTTTGTTATGAAATTTTCCACTTCCTTCTTTAGATTCAGACAGTGATAGTACTTTTTAATGGTTGTAAGGGTCTTCTGATACCCTGGGTGGCTTGAATAAGTCTTAACATGGAACTCTTTCATTATTAGTCTTTTCATTTCATCACTGTTAGGTACACAAATTATGCCTTTGAATTTGACTAAGTCGTCCTTAGTGAGGAAATATCCTTTGTCCTCATCGCTTTGTCGCAACCTTTCTTTTATTTGCTAGTATTTTTCATCCTGTTTTCTAGCACTTTTAATTCTTTATTCCATTTCCCTTGCTTATGAACTTACATTCGCCAAGTGATTTACTTGGATTCTTCTGCTTAAATCATCAACAACCTTGTTTTCCTTGCCTTTTATGTACTTAATTTCAAAATCGAATTCGTTGAGCGTGGCCAACCATATCGCTTGCCTAACATTCAACTTTGGTTTCACAAACAAATATTTGAGCAGAATATAATCTAACCTGAGCATAAACTTCCTGCCAAGGAGGTAGTGCTTCCACATCTTTAAGGCATGAATGATGGCAGCCAATTCTAAATCATGTGTCACATAATTTTCCTCATGTTTATTTAACTTTTCCTTCCTACATTAAGACTCCACTGAGTCCCTCTTTGCATTCATTTGTACACACCACAAAATCCTTGTCAAGATCTGCGATTCTTAGCATTATCGCACTGGTGAGCAATCATTTTAACTTCTCAAAGCCTTCTGCACATTGTGCAGTCCAATCAAATATTTTCCCTTTTCTCTGCAAGGTTCTACAAAATGTGCAGAAGGCTTTGAGCAGATAAAATGATTTCTCACCAATGCGATAGTGATAAGAATCGTAGATCCTGACAAGGATTTCATGGTGTGTACAGATGCATGCAAAGAGGGACTCGGTGGAGTCTTAATGTAGGAAGGGAAAGTTAAATAAGTATGAGGAAAATTATGTGACACATGATTTAGAATTGCCTAGCATCATTCATGCCTTAAATATGTGGAGGCACCACCTCCTTGGCAGGAATTTTATGCTTATGTCAGACCATAGTGTGCTAAAATATTTGTTTTGGAAACCAAAGTTTAATGTTAGGCAAACAAGATGGTTGACCACACTAAGTGAATTTGACTTTGAAATTAATTCCATAAAAGGTAAGGAAAACAAGGTTTTTTATTCTTTCAGCAGAAGAATCTAAGTAAATCACTCGGCGACTATAAGTTTATATGAAAAAAAATCTGGAAGAAAGAATTAAAAGTGTTAGACATCAGGATGAAAAATACTAGCAAAAAAAATAAAGGTTGCAGCAAAGCGATGAGGACGAAGGATATCTCCTAAATAAGGACGACTTAGTCATATTCAAAGGCATAATTTGTGTACCTAACAGTGCTGAAATGAAAATACTAATAATGAAAGACTTCCATGTTAATCCTTATTCAGGCCACCCAGGGTATAAAAATACCCTTACAACCATTAAAAAAGTACTATCACTAGTCAAATCTAAAGAAGCAAGTGGAAAATTTCATAGCAAAATGCATAGAATGCCAGCAGGTAAAGGTCGAATGCAAACATTTAGCGGGATTGTTTCAACCTATCCCTATTCTGGAATGGAAGTGGGAGGTAATTTCTATGGATTTCATTATAGGATTTCCCAAAACATCTAAGCAACATGATGCAATCATGGTAGTGGTGGATAAGCTTAGCAAGGTAGCTCATTTTGTGGTAGTCAAATCCACCAATTCCGCTAGTGACATAACACAAATATTCATAAAGGAGATTGTGAGGCTACATGGAATCCCCAAGAAGATTGTGTCAGATAGAGATGCTAGGTTCACTTCCAGGTTTTGGAAGGAATTATTTGCAGGATTGGGAACAAAATTAACATTTAGTACAACCTATCATCCACAAACAAATGGGAAAACAAAGAGGATCAATTGGATCCTTGAGGACGTGTTAAGGATGTATGTGATGTATCAGCCCAAGAAATGGGAATAATATCTTCCACTTGTGGAATTTGCATACAATAATGGAAACCAAAAGTTCGTAAAGATGAGCCCATTTGAGGCATTGTCTCGCGGAAACCGCAACATTCCTATTAGTTGGAGTGATCCAGTTAACAAGGTCCATGTAGGACCTTATATGCTTAAGGATATGGAAAAATGGGTTCGGATCATAAAGCAAAATTTGAAAGTGTCATAGGATAGACATAAAATCTATGCAGATAAGCACAGGTTACACAAAGAGTTCCAAGATGGGGAACATGTTTACATGAGAATTAAACCCAAGAAAATTTTCCTCAGGATGGGGACATGTGCCAAGTTGGCACCACTGTATTGTGGGACATTTGAAATCCTTGAATGGATTGGATCAATAGCATATAGGCTAGCTTTACCTCCATTAGTTAGAGATCATGATGTTGTCCATGTTTCTTTACTTAAAAGATATGTACAACATTCTAATCATGTGGTTGATTAGTTTATACTACAAGTGGAACCAGAGAGAGAATTCCAACCAGAGCCAATGTTTCTTCTAGATTGGAGGAGTCTCATGCTCTGGAATCGAGCCATATAGCAAGTCAAGGTGTATTAGAATAACTTTGGGCCAGAGGAGGCCATGTCTGAAATGGTTGATACCATGAAAACTTATTATCCCTTCTTATTTGATGGTTAAAGCAAGTGTGTATAATTGTAGATAATGTACAGAGTTGTGTATAAAGCTCCATGAAATAGTATGTGTTGTATTTTAATTATGGTGCTGCATATGGGTAATCGGAAATCGAGGGCGATGTTCCCTCAAGGGGGAGGATATTGTGACAACCCCAATTAAGGTCTTCGCACAAGCTACATTGTAAATATAGTGTAAATATTATGCAATATTTTAGATAAGAAAAGGGTTCTGAGTCAAAGGGACACAAATTTTAGAGTTGGGGAGGAGGATTGCTTGCTTGGGATGTTGTGGTTTCTTATGTAGAGAAATAAACCTGAATTGTAGGAAAACCATTAAAGGTTGGTTGGCGCATGATTTAATGAATTAGCTCTTGGAATTAAATGGGTTGTACAAGAGAGTACTCAAGCCCATGTTGCTTGAGAAGCAACCATAATAAAAGAGGATAGAGGATTATGAAGGGGCTACAAACTACCATGAAATAAGGACGTGACAGTTAATGTAGACCCATGCAACAAGCAATAAAAAAGGAGAGAAGGAACCATTCAGAAAAAGAGGCCAAGGAAGGAAAAAACGGGATCAGAGAGAAATCACACAGGGAAGAACCCATTTAAAAATTCACGCATCAAGGAAGCTAAGACTTTTTTTGGAAAAGAAGGGAGAGATGAGTGGGGGTAGATAGAGAAGTAGGAACTAGAAATCTCATGAGAGCTTTCAGTAGACAACGCTAAAGAGAAGACAAGATAAGAGAAGATAAGGGGATAGGTTATATTTCACTGGAGATTGTGGGTTGAGGTGCTACTCTCTCTAGCCCTGTAATAGCTTGGGGTACCTGGAGGCTATGGGTTGAGATAGGATCCCTAGATCCTTGTAACAGCTTGGATCCCTGGAGGTTGTGGGTTGAGATAGAGGTCTCTAGAGCCCTGTAATAGCTTGGGTCCCTGGAGGTTGTGGGTTGGGATGGAATCCTTGGAGCCTTGTAACATCTTGGGTCCCCTGGAGGTTGTGGGTTCATATAGAACACTCTCGAGCCCTGTAATAGCTTGGGAAGAGGCCATCCTGAAGCAGAAATAGAGA
This sequence comes from Pinus tabuliformis, assembly GCA_031772625.1. NCBI lineage: Eukaryota > Viridiplantae > Streptophyta > Pinopsida > Pinales > Pinaceae > Pinus > Pinus tabuliformis. Next base: position 785,313,950 of record CM062805.1, read on the forward strand.
AAGACCTTAATGAATACTTGTGGTTACTACTATTGGGCCTCCAAAATGTCATCCACTTTTACCTACATTTCCATCGTTTTACCCTCATTCCATAATTCTGAAGCTACATAACCCTATATTAAGTAACTATTTTCATGATCATATGGGTTTAGCATTATATTTTCCAAATTAATTTATTCTAAGTATTTTAAGTGAATTTGTGATTAAATATTATAAAATTAACATGTTTTCATATATACATGAAAGTGGTATAAGTTTTGTGATTTTCTAGACCTTCTTGGAGCTTCTAGAAGGGTCCTACTTGGCCTCCTAACTACAAATTCGAATTTCAAGATCGAACCCATGAAGATTTATGGAGTAATTATAGAAGATGAGGATCATTATCTATGCATATTCAAAGGAGAATAATCATGGATGAGAGGATTTTGAGAGGATATGTATCTCACATTTTTAGGAGATTGGTTATTACCACATGAGATAAATGTGGATTTAGGAGAGATTTAAGGGATCTGCATTTATTGATCAGTCATCCTCAGTTTTTGTATAAATAAGGGTGTATCCTTCAAAGGAACCCATCTGTCTATATATGTATTCTATGCTTCCAATCAATAAAATAGTTCAGTCCAAGATTCTCCAACATATTGTTACTTTGAAGGTGTGATGGTAGTTTGGTGTGCTTGCTGAGGAATGGAGGGCCCCCATCAACCACAATTTGCACATCTTTGTACATTGGTAACATAGTATAGTTTTGTTATTTTATTTATTTTCATGCAAGTGTTCTTTTACTTTCAGCAAGTGTGCTTTCAATTATGCAAGTGTGAGTGTGATTTCCTTTCAGTAAGAGTGCTTTCAATTCTATAAGTGTGGTGTGATTTTCATTTATGCAAGTGTGATTTTAGTTTCTTTACGTTTGGTTTGGATTGGATTAGATTAGATTGATTATTTTCTTAGTTTTAATTGCATTTAGATTAACCTAATACGAAAGATAACCACATATAGTATAGTTACACCTCATCAGTTTACGAAACCCCCGGGTTGACAAATTAAATGACAGGGATTTAACAAACCATTAAATCACCCAACAACTACCCTATTGGTATAATGGATTATGGAATCCCTAGAAGGGGGTGAATCATTGTGTGTGCAATTGGGGTGAGGTGGGGCACCTTTGGACTCCTTGTGTTGACTCAGAAAGTATCAGTTAGTTGGTGGAATTGAGGAAGGAGTTCCTCTAGAGTCCTTGTTTTAGTTGGTAGTTGGTGTGTTAATCTCGAAAGGAAGCATGCCCCCAAAAATCTAGAATCTGGCTCAGGGGTGACAGTTGGAAGTATGTGTGGTTGTAGTTGTTAATGGTTGGGTGGAGAGTCCTTGTCCCAGACTCAGTTGCCCTGCAAGTTCAAAGATAAGTATATATATTTTCTTGCTTACCTATTAATGAATCATGATGCATTGTTGTTTGTGATGATTCTGGATTTAGGGATTGTATTTGAGTTGTATACACTTACACATGTAATTAAATATTTATGCAAAAATGTCACTGATAAATGTGTTGAATGTGTTTATGCATGTGTTATCTATTGAATGAATGGTATTGATGAATTAACCAAGAAATACCCCAAATTTGAAATTAAAACATTGAGTGAATAACTTGTTGGTGGTAAACACATAACACCCAATGTGTAAGATGTGTAACGAACCACATGATAACAAGGACTAAGCTATAATGTTGAGTTGAACCTGAATCTTAATGAAATGCTTAATTGTGTTATGAACAACACATAAATCAATACAAAGGAACTCCATGAAATGTTAAATTCTTTAACAATGGCTATAAGAGCTTGGAATAAAACTTTAAAATAGTGGGCTCAGAAACCCTTGATTAATGGAAAGACTACATGAAAGATCGTCTGCTTAGCAGGGTCTATGTTCACCTACAGTCATTTGTTGGCCAAGTTACTAGTTTTTTTTTCACATGGAAACTAATGCATTAATGTTAAGGGATTTTTTTCCCTAGTGCCAATTGAGCCCATCAGCTTTACCTAAATGGCCCTCAAACCTGCATTCTCAGCAAGCTAGATATTTTTAGTTGGCATCCTAGTCTTATCAGTGAGTTATCAGGAGGCTTTATGTGGCACCATGGAGCTGCTTACAGGTTAAATATGGATTTGAATATTGTTGGCATGTGGCAGGGTAGGTGGGAACCTCTCAGGAGCCCGGGCAAAGCCCGTGGTAGGTAATAGATGCAGGATTGCCTACATCGCCATTCGTAGAATTCCCTATCTGAAGATAAGAAAGACCCATAGGCTAATATCCCATTTGACAATCTACCATCTAAGCTCAATATGGGTAGCACCATTGAATGCCTTAGCTAGCCATTAGCATAGTTATGAAGCCTTTATGTGGATCTAGAGGTCTACCAGACCTCTGAGACAGATCCATGGTCAAGATGACTTGCTCGAGGAAGCTTGTGTAGTAGCACAGCTCATCTTTGGGGAAATCACAGAGATCCCCTTTGTACACATCACATAAGGCATATTTGAGATCCCATGGCTGAGCCATGGCAGTGATTGAGAGGAAGGACTCGTTGCAGCTTAGAGGAGCGGATCCTTGAACTTATAGGAAAGGATCAAATATCCTTATCCCTTTGAAAATCGAACCCTAACCGGGAAAGCTTCCTATTGGTGCGATCGAATCTCCCTTTACGTGATTAGTAGGGAGAGTGATGATGTAGTTAGAAAGCCTGAATAACCCGAATCCCATTATTTTTTTTAATTGAGTGCTGAGAAGTTGGTCAAGTGTTGCAGCAAATATTTTCTACTGGCATAATCCTGTGATGGATATTCAAGCAGAGGCCAGATATACCAAAAGCCTGGAATCTTGTAAGTATTTTAATCACAATCCTATAGATTGTTTAGGACCAAGGGACCAGGGAATGTCAAGAGATGGTGATGAAAAGACTTTCGATTCCCCGAATCTGTTAATTGACAGAGTTGTGAGGCCATAAGGGTCAGATAGCCCGGAGATATTTTTAACAAAATCATTGGGGTTGTGGTGCCCGTGAGGGAGTGAGAATTTGCTGAGGTTTCCTCATAAAGGATACATGGTCCATACCAGAAGATCGAAAGCCTATAACTATTTCTAATTGAATTTTAAAAATAGTCGAGGATTCGAGGTAAAGGGGATGAGTGGTGAGACGGCCCAGGAGATTGGAATCTCATAAGGAAATTTTAATTGCATTTTAAGAGTTTTGAGGACTTGGGGTGTGGTGCAGGTAAATTATAAGTGCAGACACAAATAATTCCTCTAGCCTGAGAGAGCGGGTCTAGCCACAAACAAACAATCTAAGGAAGATCTCCTTAAGTTAGAATCAAATAAGAGGGCCTACCTCTTAGTATGTTATTTCGCTTGGTGATGATCTTGCTTCCTCGCTCCAACTATATTCCGTTTCCTTCCTTCGAACACCTAAAACAAGTAAACAAACAACAAACAACAAACGTGATAACATACAAATTGCATTCAGCCTACTTAACAGGTCAAGAAACATTAAGCCATAAATATGTGAGATGACATTTCATGTAGGAAATCAATCGATAGTTGCATCTATATTAGTTCAAGAAGAGATTACAACTGATGTCTTGACGTTGTCATTCTTCTCTGACATATCCAGGTTCCCACACACTTCTGCTAGCATCTCATGGATATCCCCAACAAAGGTAGTCTCAAGTCTCTTCCCTTTAGTCTTCACACCAAACCAAACTCGCAATTCTCCCTTAAACACAAACTAGAGAGCTACAAACTATGGGTAACTTATTGATTACTCCAAAATCAAAACTTCAGCCAGAACTTAATTAGGACTGAAAGCTAGCTTGTGCTTGGGAAAAAGAGAGGTTTATATAGCTTGGATTGAAGGGAGATGGTTCCTCTTCTCATGGGAGAAGACCTTATCTCTTGTATTAGTTCCATCCTAATAGGGGAAAGGAGCCCAAACTAACCTCCTCGACTCCATCCGGCCTAACCATTTACCAGACTTTTGTTACGAAGCTTCTCGAACTGGAAGCTTCGGCTCCATATTTAAAAAACTTTCCAAAAGAGGATCGACGCGACTGAGAAATGGCTCAGTTGATCTGATCAGCGCTAGGGACAGTTGTAATCCTTGCATATCGGTGCGACGAGGACATGGGTCGTTAGCACCGGTCTTGTAAACTGGGATAAACAGAAGATTTTTGGGAAATGATGCAAAAGGGAATTGTTCTTCTCATGAAGAGGGACACAATGAGAGTTTCTTCATGATAGGAAAGCATGTCAGATACATTGTAGAGGTCCTCCAGGATCATAGATAGGGGGTAGAGGGACAGTGGCAAAATGCTTTGTAACAAACTCCCCCTAAAGCATGAAGGCCGAGCTAGAGTGAGGGGTGAAATGCTTTATAAGTGGAAGTGAGGAACTAGAGTCCGTCATCAGAAAACTTGCAAGCAAGCACAGATACATATACATCACTGAAAACTCTGAATAATAATACATGAATCGTGGTATGGGCGCATGCATCCAGAGAATGATCATGTAAACAGATCCAAGGCATGGGCGCAACCATCCAGCAGAAAGGATCATAATGAAACCAAGGTATGGTCGCATCCATCCAAAAATGAGAAGGATCACATATAACAACTCATGGTATGGTTGCAGCCATCCATCTAAAAGAGACATGTATATCAACATGACCATGTCACATCGCCTTACAACCTCGACTTGTGTAATCTTAGCCTAGGGTCTTGTGCTCCAAACGACCCGATAAAAGTACAAATCCTAACATGCGAATGAATGTCTTGAAGTCGAACATGCTAAGAAGTCGCTTGATTACCAGTCAATGATGTGAATCGTTAACAAGTGCGAGAGAAACCATCAATAATGATAATGGCTCTCAAGGTACTAGTAGCACAGTTCATGGAATGTGAATAAAGGAACTGATGTCGAACACCCGTGAAATCACCTGATTGAAAGACAATGATGTGAACTTGTCGTCGAGTGTGAAGAACTTGCCATTAGGGCATGCAAGCTCTAAATTACTGGAAGGGAGTCTCTCGACCAGCTTCCTAGATAACGCGATGAAGTCGACATGAAGCAACTGTGTCATAGGAGGGCCATGATGTGTCCCACATCATCGACATGAGACAAAGGGATGCACATGATGTCAGATGATACAGAGAATCAGGAGTAAGTGTAACTGCAGAGGGACTGACTCTTGAACATATCGGCAACACGATTCCAGAGTTTGTCAGCTTTTGGATCCATAGGATCAATGGTCATGATGACGTGGTAGATCAAATGGAAGGAAAAAATGAACAGCCCAACCCAGGAAGGTCAATGATGGAAGGAGTATATCCCAACCCGACACGAAACAAAAAGTGTCATGTTCAAGAGTGAGTTGCCGACACAACTGATAAAATTTCCAATTTTCCCCCACCATTTATGGAAAGTACCCCAATTATTTTTTATCGCAAGCTTGAAGGGGATAACATATGCTCGCACTGTAAGTTCATCCTTCGGACGAATCTGACCTAGTAAGTTTAACGAGCGCTAGGAAGGAGAAGATCACGTTCGTCATGTCGACAAATCAAATGTTGTTTAATGTTTTAACGAGTCTGACAAAGGGGGAACTCAGTATCTTTTCCAAGTTTAGAGGGTTTGAAAAAGACTTGGAAAAGAAAACTCCACATGGTCCCTTTTCGTACATTTGTGTCTCTCGCGCCTGAAAAGGTAGAAAATGATACTTGAGAGAACCGCTTGACCATTTAAGTCGAGTACCTTTTTCATAAATAGTGCGTCCTAGCCCGAAAAAGGGGTAAACATATACTGGGTGCATGACGTTTCGCAACCTTTAACAAGTTCAAAACGACAAGAGCTCGGCAATATTTTTGCGTTTAAAGAGTCGGACAAGAGCTTGAAAGTAGACCCCCCATTTTATTATCTTATGTCAACCACACACTTTGTCTTATTCACCCTCACACTTCGTTATAAAATGTCATTCAAATATTTCAAAGAGAACCATGGAGAATGATGGAGAATACATGAGAGATGAGGGCGCAAGCAGGCCAAAGAAGTCATGAATCTCAAGATGATTCTAGGAATATTGTTAGAGAATATGTTAGGAAATATTTCAAAGAATATTCTCTATGAGGAATATTTGAGGAATCTTTAAGATTCCTTGGGGGCAGAATTTTAAAGGTGTCAGAAATATGTCTTGTTTGTACTCATTTGAACCAGTGTTTCACGAGCGTAGTGGTAAGGTCAGATTTTTCATCTGAGTAGTCGAATTCCAGTCAACCCACACGAAAGAATATTTGGGGAATATTTGAGATTCTCAAGGATCCGGAATTTGACTGAATCAAAATGGGGTCGATTTTATAGTCAAATTTCAGGATTTTTCAACGAGAATTCAACCATGCAATCTGTTACTTTAGAAAAGGTGTGTATTTTTAGGACATCCCTGGAAGTGGAGGTATAAGATGCACTGATGCCATGTCTTCTTTTTATTTTTACTGAGATGATGATTTTATTTTGAGATCCTTGTTTGACATTTTGTTGGAGGATCCTTGTATGCCACTTTATGTGAGAGTTTGTTATTTTTTCATGCTTTTATGAGTGAGGTTTCTTATAGAAGAACGTCTCATGGAGAGACATGCCATTATAGATAAGGGAGTTCTTCCTTGTGTTGACAAAGAATACATCATGTACTCATCATCATCTTGCATCATTTAATGAAGCATCCTCCCCACTCATGACACCGGGCCCAAAGACGTAACCCACACTCGGTGAACTATGTTATCAACTTGTGTGTGTTATTTGATTTGATGGTTTCGTTTATGTTTCCTCTTCTTTAAAGTATGCACATGTGGTTTTTCATACTCTTTCACATGCAATTTTGCTAACATCATAGAAGTAAAAGATCTTGGTTAATTCCGGTAGCTGAGAGAATCTAGATCAAGAATTGTGGTTGTCACACTTCTCTTTTATTATGCCACAAAGTCTTTTGGGTGATGCAGTCTTTCACACAAGGCCTTATTAAGAAAATAGTCAAGAAAAGATATACAAAACAAAAAGCAGAAACTAGATACAAAGAAAATGGATATTGAAGCCAAAAACATCAAACAAAAATAAAATAGAGGCAAAGGATAGATGGAGAGTAGTAAAGAAGGCGGAGTCAATGCAAGAAGAACTAAATGAAACTAAGCATACTCCTAACCTAACCATCTAAAAGGTCAAGTCTAAATGTAATGATATTTCTAGTGAAGCCAACGTAATTGCTTCTGACCTTCAATCACACAGATACAAGCAATGAAAACTAGCATAATACAATGAGAAACAAAAAAGACAAGAACTTTAATATCTTGCACAAAAGATAAAAGGTCTTTGCTAGATTTAGAGATATGGTCATGTCACCTACCTTTACCCAACCTGACACCTTCTATTTTTGATGAAAAACATAAGAAAACAAACCTTGATGGCTCCTTGTGAATATACCTACACTTGTGTTGTATTCCTTAGAAAACATCAAGAGAGATTGCAACTTTCTTTTAGAAAATGGGCTTTCTAAGTAAGATGCTTCCAGTTAATGATAGATTGGATCATGAGATTCAAAATATTCCTTTTGATGATCTTGAGATTTTTGTAAAGATAAATTTTCAACTAATGTCATAGAATCAGGATGGGATTCTCGTAAGGGAAAATGAATCCAACTAAGTTCAGAAAGCTTGTTAAGATAGTGAGGGCCTGACATAACCATTAGCGGAGGTTGAAGTACCTCAACTGCTTGAAAAGTATTTGAAAATTGAGAAGATAGACCATAAGGATCACTCAATGTAAAACAACTATCATGAGATATACTAGTGGGAAAATGATCAATTGGATGATAGTTGTTAGAACAAGAACCATGATCAAATGGACTGATTAAAACACAAGAATCTTGGTCAGTAAACAACAAGGATAAATCAATTTGAATATCTTGGTGAATGCTTTGAACAAAAGAATCATATTCCTCATATGTTGAATGTAAACCACCTTCTTCTAACTGGTGACAAACTGGATTGGCGTCATAATGATTAAAATAATACAAAAGGAATGCTAGTATGGGAAACACCTGAAACCAGTCAAGATGCAATGGGTGAAAAAGAGGAACTTGATTCACCAAATAACATAAGCATTCACAAACACTCAAGAGGAGATCAGGTAGCATTATAACATTGATTATTTTCAAAAGTATCTGATAGGTATGGATCTTTTGGTCGATGATAATATTTAAAATGATCAGCTTCATGGCTCTGTATATTCATGCAAGATATACACTCCAACCACAAGTTCGATTCAAGAGATTTACAAGAAGATAAGTCGACTAAAAAATAATCAATCTGATCAGAATCTATATCTTGAAAGTCATAAGAGTGTCAGAATACCATAATTCTTTCAAGAATGAATTTACATCCAATGAAACCATGCAAAGGAAAGAATTTTGTGAGGATATCAAAATTTGATTTAGTTTGAGGGCCTTACCAGAGTCGTGAGAACATGACCTAATCATCAACTAAAGTTCAAGTTCCTCAACTCCATGATGAGTCCCAAAACTTTCAAGAATTATATAATTACGTTTGTAAGATTGAGTTACATCATGCATCGTATTTGGATAACTACCATCAATAATTGAAACAAGATTGATAGTATCAAGTTGGAAGCCATCTACATTACTAATTTAATTAGAATTTACATCTTTAACAAACATATTTCCCAATTTATAAATTTCTTCTAATCACACCTCTGAAGATGAATAGATTGAATGAATTTCATGAGTAACTTGTACTAAGGAATTCTCCTCATGCAAGACTGGAAATGATAAGGAATGGAATGAATACTTGATGATTTCAGTACTTTCCTCTTCATCATGAATGATCTCACCACCATGTGTCAATTCAAAATCCAACTCATTAGATGAAGTATCCCCATCACAAGTTAATGCCTTACAAAAGGTGGAACACAAGGGATAGTGAAGTGAAGAGGTACCTTCATTAACTGAATTAGATTCAAGATATAAATCTTTCGAAACAAAGTTTTCTTGAGAAAATGAAAGATCAGTAGGTGCACTTGGGAAACCATTATTACATACAATAATGGATTCAAAATAAGCAGAATGAAGGTTTTCCAAGACTTCAGACTGATTAAGAAAGCTAACTTTATTTAATCCAACACTGATATTCTTAGATTCACAATCAACCAAGGAAGGAATAACATTATCTTGACATGGACGATTTTGAAAAGGAAAAGAAAGGTCAAGATAATTCTCACCTTCCTGCTCCTCTAGCTGTGAATAATGACTACCTTGTACCTGATCATTGTTATATTTGGAAGAGATTGATCAAGTGGATCAAGGGGAAAGGGATCATGAGAAAGAGGTGATAAAGGATGACAAGAATCAAAATCAGATTCAATACTAGAGTTATGAGTGTTAATACCATCTGGTGGAATGGAGGGATTAATCTTCACCATAGGCTTCATGAACCATTCCAAATTATCCTCAGTCAAATCAATATCATGGAAAATGGATGATGGTTGAGAAGATGGATTAGGAATTTGATTTGTAGATTTCCCATATTCAGCATTATCACAAGGGGGCACCCACACTAGTACTGAAAAAGGTGGAGGACAAGGAACAAAATGAACAGTAGGCTCCTCCTCTAAGATTGGGGGTGTCTCAAAATTTCCAAAAGTTGGGAGAACAAGAACATCTAGAGGTTTATATTCAAACTAATTCAAAGAAGTTTGAACCAAATGTTCAAACTTTTGCTTAAATAAATCCCAATCCATATCTTCTTCAGGAAACTCATAACATAGGTGAAGGAATCTGTTAGAAAAATCCTCAATTGATTCATTAAGATCCATTCTAAGTTGATTGATTCTTTTATAAACATCTCAGTAATCATACCAATCAAACGCTTGATGAATCTCCTTAAGAAATTGATGAAAAGAATGAATGGAAGCAGATGGTAAGGTATGACACCATTGATTAACACGACCTTTAAGAGTGAGGGTGAACAAAATAAACATAACATCTTCATCATCGACTTCAAGATATTTAAAAAACCCAAGAAAATCATTTATGTGCTTGGATAGAAATGTACCACCCTCACCATTAAAAATTGAATTGAGGCAAGGAATGAACTAGTTCCGTGAATATTAAAAGTTTACTAGGAGGTAGGTTAGAAAAACACTGATTTTATGATTTGGGAAAGAGCCAATTAAGATAAGAGATTCAAATAGACTCAACAGGAATAGCTTGTCATCTAGCCTTCCTTCTAGCACCAACTATTGATGGTGTTGGAAATACATCAACCAAGGGGGTCTCCCCGATGTGAATTCCAAATTAGACCTCACATCGTTTGTACTAGGAGTCGCATCCAGCATACGACCCAACAATCATTTTCTTAAAGATATGCGTTGGCTTTAGATGTTAGCACAAGAGAGAAGCACACATGTGCTTTTGAATGAGTCAAAGAGTGTGCCTTGTGAATGTTCAATTGCAGATGTATTAAGGTTATTTTACCACAAGGGGGGAAATAAAGTAAGCCTCTAAAAGAGAATTAATACCACTAACCTAATGGAGACACGCAGAGATGAGGAAGACTCATATAACATCAAGCAAAATATTTTACATAGATGCAATGATCGTTACAACCATTACAACACATTTCCAATAAGTTAAGCACCGAAATCACCAAAATAGTTCAATTACTTCAATACATGTCAAAGCGAACATGAATCATAAACATTCAAAGAATAGTCTTAGAAAAATCCACAATCCATGTGTGAAAATGTGTTGTCCAAAAGGCTTCAAGTATTAAGCAAAAGTCCCAAGATAAATAAATACAATGAACGCCACTAACTCCAATAGTGGAGTGTTAGAACCACTACTTTCTCCCCAAAAGTACTAGCATTGTCTCTTTAATGCCCTGTGGGAGAGGCCAAGCTTAAAAGTCCTTTACATGAGAAATTAGGATCTATTTATAATTTCAGGCATGATCTTTCGCATCCTCATGATTCTTAACTTTCCAACTTCTAGTGACCTTTGGACATCTACAACCTTTGGAATTCCAAATGACTTTTGGAATTACATATGACTTTTGGTATTACATGTCATTTGGATTTCCATGACTCTTTAGTTCATACATGACTCTTGGTCTTCTACTCATTTGTCTTTATAATGATTACAACAATACATCATGACTTCCACATCATTGTGTGATGAGAACGTAACATGTTACTATCTTTGATGACTATGACTAATAGTGACTGATGACATGGACTTTTTCCAATAGTGACATGGTCGCCACTTATATCTTCATTCTTAAAGCACCTTCAATTTTTTATGTCTCTACCCTCCATAGGTTATTTGATCAAATGGAGTCTTTGTGGTTCTTTGATCTTCGAGATTCAAGTGTGTTCTTCGTTCTTTCCATGCTTCCTTTGTTTGTTCTCTTTGCCTTATCTTCCTCATGTGTGCTATCCATGTTGTTTTTGGAATACTTGTATCCACAATCACTCATGACAAGCAACTATTAGCCTGAAAATATCCTATTCTACCAGTTTTAATGCATATTTTTTGTTCATGCCTTTTCAATGCGCTCAAAAGGGGAAAAAGGAGCTTATGGGTGCATAGGCGCACTTTGAAAGGCTGAAGGGTTGACGGGAAGAGGCTTTAGGGCTTTGGCATACACTCATGCGCTCAAGGGAGGGAGGCAAACAAGGCAGGGTGCATGGCGCAAATCTGAAGGATGGAGGGGAAGGCTTCAGGCTTCTCAAGTGAATTGTGCACTCAAGGGAAAGATAGATGGCACAAGGCACACTCCTAAAGGATAAAAGATGAGGCTTCATGCCTTCAAAGTGCACTCATGCACTCAATAAACCAAGGGGGGTGCATGGCACACTCCTGAAAGTTTAAGTGTGAGGCTTCGTGCCTTCAGAGTGTGCTCATACACTGAAGAGGCCAAGGAGGGTGCATGGCGCAAGTCTGAAGGCTAAAGCATAAATCTTCGTGCCTTCAAAGTGTGCTCATGCACTTAGGGAGGGCACATTCTTTCGATTCAAAGGAGTGCTCTCAAGGATGGTGCATTCCTTCAGGTCGAAGGAGTGCACTCAAGGAGGGTCTATTCCTTCAAGTCGAAGGAGTGCTCTCAAGGAGGGTGCATTCCTTCAGGTCGAAGGAGTGCACTCAAGGAGGGAACATTCCTTCAAGTCGAATGTGTGCTCTAGAAGAGGGAAAATTCCTTCAAGTTGAAGAAGTGCACTCAAAGGAAGGCTTGATTTTTGAAGGGCACAGATCGAAACAAGAAAGGGGAAAGATGGATTAAGTAGTGCACTTTTTGCTCTTTGAGGGTGCATGGCATACTTACGAAAAATGAAGGATCCCCCATCAAGGCTTCAGAGTGCGCTCATGTGCTCTTGGCCTCAATGGGTTTTCTTTGAAACCAAATATTTGTCTAAGTCTGGGATATAGGAAAAGGGGAAAACATGATGATTTTTAGACATAAAACCATGTGTGACACATACCAACTCATCAAGAAAACTTAGACAAACTTGAACAATGATAATTATACATCAAAATTCCACTTTTCATGAATTCTCCAAGTAAAACGAATGAAGTGTGTGTGACTACGACCCAAAAGTGTCATTTTACAACAACAAAGATGTTATGACCATGAAATGCACCTAAATATGTTCTAATCAATGCAATGACACTTGAGACCACTCAAGAACACTTGAAACACATAGAATAGAATGAGAAGATATTTGATGATCAAGGTGACACATTAGATACGACGGTGATAGTAGGTTCCAAAATTTGAATGTAGTGAAATTTTTGGAGGGTGTTGTAGTAGTGACAATACATTATTAATCAGAATCTCTATGAGCCGGCACTTCTTCATACATGTATCATAGATATAGTAGGACTATTCTTATTATGTTTACAATATATGTTGCTTTAGTTACATACTAAGTTAATGAACTAATTCGTTGCTTAGTTATGGTTATTATTGAATAAGTGTTATTATGCTTTATGATTGTTGATTATTATGTGGACTAATCTGTAGGTAATCAACAAGTATATCTCTTCCTTCTTGGGTCCCGCTTTAGGATAGTGTTACTACCAGTTTTGGATGTTCCCTTGTGCACCTTAAATTAGGTGTCTCATAAAACTTACATACTTTCTGCCCCAAAGAGGTGTTGTGTTCTCTTGTGTGTGTTTGTAACCAAGGCATATCTTTGAAACCTTTCCAACGGTGGTCAAACCCTATATCCGGTTGGGACTCCTACACTAAATGGTGTGAGTTCTAATTGCGACATCACGTTGGGGAGATCCCCTTACATGTTAGCATCATTCAGCACCATCAACACTATTAGCACTAGAAGGAGGGCCAAATGACAAGATAAGCCTTTGAAGTTTGCTGGAATATCTTACCTTTAATGGCTTGATCCCATATTATAATCCCAGGTATTTTTCCTAAGCTTATAATCTTTCAATCCACGCGGAATTTTTACGTGATTTGTCACATTTGAAATTCGATCTCAATGGTAAAACAATTGTCCTTGATTATGTTATTGAATTTGTTCAATTTTGTTTCTTCAATGGTGTTTATTTCGTAGAAATCCCTACATGGTTGTTTACCCTTAAATTGGATGGTCGTGCGAAACAATGGTGTTATTCTTTATGCACCACTTCCATCTCATCTTTTAAGCAAGTGGTTAATGAGCTTTGTCATGTTTTTGACAAATATGAATATCAAGATGTTCTTAGTGAAATTGATCAACATAGAATAAAATCCAATCAATCTCTTGAAAATTTTATCGATTGATTCCTTCATCTTTTTTATGAATTTCCAAATGAGGATGTGGACTAGAAGTTCTTGGATGAAAATTTATGTTTCTTAATCTATATGTCAAGAAAATATTTTGAATCTGATCCATTATTCCCTCCTGATAAAAATGAATTTCCCCATCCTAAGGAAGAATTAAATATGCCTTTTGTTCCATATCCCCCTCCTTTTGATGTTTCATGATTTGAACCTCAACCCATCACTAAATAGAAAGATCAATTTAATGATGAAGAATTTATTTTTCTTTCCCTTCTCTCCCCTGATGGTGATTCACCTAATATTATCAATCAACCTTCTTTGAATCTTAATATCTCACTAGTCAATCCTCAACCAGTTAATCAAATTGAACCCTTAGACAACCATGGCCATGATGAATTCCTTTTTTATAAATCATATGGTAATGATTGCTCAAGTAACATGGATGAATATTTGTTCCTACACGAAGATTTATATTTTCAGGAATTCCAAATGTAGCCTAATGCGATCATCAAAGATGTTCTTTTAGGTATATCTCCTTTCAATCAGGAAGATGGCATAATTATCATTAAGTATTTTTGTGGCAATCTCGAAAATCTATCTTATCAACCTCAAATTCCTCGTAAATATCTCGATCTAAATAATGACTCTTGTCTTGATAAGCATCTAACTGTGTTTTCTCAGAAATCAAAAATAATTTAGGTGAGTAGGAAACTTCAGCCTATGTTGATGGTTATGTCAGGCTCCTGCCATCTTGATGGTATTTGTGATTTCGGTTAGTTCAAGATTCTCTCACAATACATTTTTGTTAACTTCATCTCATGCGGTGTTGGCTTTCTCTTCATGGATTCTCATTTTCTTCACATAAAAAATTGTAACCTTCAAGGGGAAAAGTTTAATTTGATTGTTGAACTTCCACGGCTACATCCGACTTCAAGAAAATATTTAATCCGCGATGTGGAAAAAGAGATCGATCTTAATGAATGTCAAATCTTTCAATCTAACCTATTGTTGTAGTGGCTACAACCAACCTCCAAAATTTTTCCTATGCTTCATTTTGGAGCCTCCCTCCTAAATCATAGCATCTCATCTCGCACTAAACCAGGTACTTGTGTTTGATTGAGCATCATTCTTTGCATTATGGCTTGTGTGTTCTTTCTTGGTTTACTGTCTAACCCACAAGTCGATCTCTTGACTTGGTGTTCACTCGGTTCTAAGCATGCCTTAGTGAACTGCAAAATTCTTGAGGGTAACTGACCTTGGTCTCGGGAATTGTGCAGTCCAAGATGACAGTGACCCTTCAACCCCGAAAATTGTGCAGAGCCAATTGACAGCTAGCCTTCAGCTGGGAAACTGTGCAGAGTATATGAGGCAGCTCATAGCCACTCACCCTAGAAATTCCGCAGAATCTTCTTCCTCAGAAATTGTTGTGCATGAGCTAGTAAGTTGCCCAGTCCTTCTCAAAACTGCGCAATATCTCCAGGCAATGCATGGTATATTTCTCCCTAAAAATGAAAAAAAGAAAAAAGTGAAAAAAAAATCCTTAGAAAATAGGAATCTATTTTTAGCAGTCTGAAGGAGGCACTTGATTTATTTTGTAAATTGTCGCCAAGTGTTGCTTTTTACTTGATTTTTAGCCTTCACATCATACACCCTAAATCAACCAAATCTACTTAATCGATGCTACCAGAGCTCATTTTCACATTCAATCTTGAGATAAAGGAACCTTTGGTGTGATCGTCGTTGCTTTTCTGGGTAAGTCTTGCTTTTCTAGTATTTTGCTACTTTTTCTGCCGCTTTTGTTTGTTTAGCTTGTGAGAGTGTTGTTTCACTCATTTTGTTGAATGACCACTAGTGTTTTAACTTTTTTTAGCTTGTAGAAGTGTTGTTTTAATTTTTGCATTTCCTTTCACATGTGTCGCATGCATTACCTATTTTTTCCACTAACAGTCATTGTTGCAACAACTCTCTCCACATGCTTTGTTTTCCTTCAGTTTGATTGATTCTTGCACTTGTTTCACTTGCATGCATCATCATTCACTTAGATCTGCATTTAACATCACACTATCCTTCAGATCTATTCGATTTCACACTCCCCTTGGGCAGATATGGGATTTCTTGGCCCGAATCTCATTTTCCCCGCATGCACTATGCATTTCTGGAGCTCAAGTCCTCAGCCTTGGCATCTAGAATTACGTAGAGGTCTCCCTAGCCTGGCTCCAACTGCACAGTTCCAGGAGCCAACCCCAAGACTTGGCCACTGAGACTGTGCAATGCGCAATCTCTTCTGACCTTTGCCCAGATTGAATTGTACATTACGCAGTTCTAGTCAGCAAGACCTCCCCACTCACTGTTGGGACTATGCAATACGTAATTCTAGTAGGCAGCCACTCACCTATGTGAACCAGGATTGTGCAATTCCTCCTAGCATTAGCCCGATTTGTTGCTTGGTCTGTTCTTGAAGTTTCTTTGGTTTCAAGCTAAGATTTGCATGCTATGAGTGTCCTCTTTATGTCCAAGTACAACATTTGTTGAGCAACTCTCTAACAGTAATAGTTAACATGGCCTGCAAGGGAGCTACATCAAAGGATATTATCAAGAGAAATATTGGGGAAGCAATTGAGCAGGTGTCAGTGAACTTGCTAGTTTATGAGGACACTTAGTTGTTCATCAATAAGGGCATGAAGTTGACATGGAAGAAAATCAAGGATATCTTTGCAGAGGACTTCAAGGAAGACTTAGATAATCGACAGGCTTATATCAGTATCCTCAAATTAGCCTTATACAAGGTTGCATTCAGGTACCCCGCCTTCCCATATGCGGACATCATCTACTGGATTGTCTCACACACAGATCCAGAGACTACGACATTGATCAGTGTCATCGGGGTAGAGCCTGCCACCTTCAGGGCACAAAATTATCAGCAAATGTATCATTTACCTCAGTCAGTGAACCGCATGGACACACTTTTCTATTCCACCCATAGATTTGTGAACACCAGAGATATTGTAAAGTGTTGGTTGAAAGAGTTGTCAAAGTTCAGAATGACACCCAATCATGTTTACAAGACAAAGTCTCTCAAGAAGGCCTAGCAGTTCTTAATCATCTTTGCATGATGATTATACGGTCAAGAGAGCACGGAGGTCTTTTATGAAGGTTGGGTGGTTATGTTGGATGAGTTAGTGAATGATGGAAGGCCATTCAACTGGTTGGATTTGCTAGCTCTTCAGTTGAAATTCCACGTGAGTAATTCCTGGAATATGCCCAAGGATGAGCAAGCAAGATTCTATATGTTTGTGTATTTACTTGATGCAGTTTGTGCCCAACATCAGTTTCCTAGCATGAGCTAGACATGGACTTAGTTAGTTTGTTTCTAATATAGCTACTCGTCTTAGTGGGACTAGAAGCTCTAAATGGACACTAGTTTTCCTGATAACAAAATGGCGACTCCACTGGGGAGAAAATAGTTTGTTTGTTTTGTTACTGTTGTTTTCTTTATAAACCACAGACGGAGCCTGAAGTTAAGGCAGCTATCCTTCGAACTGCTTTTGCTATGTAACTACAAAGTAGATCAACACTGCTTCAGTCAATCTCCGGGTTGGTTTATGACTGAACATCTGAATTGCAAACATCCTAATTGCCCTGGTGGTAGCTCAAATAACCTCATTAGATCAACCCCTATACTTTGTGTTTACTAAAAATCATTAGCTCAATCTAAATCCCTGAACTTAGCTGCAAACTATGAGTGAAAACCAAGCTCAGTCTCGTCCCTGGACCATCACACTGTCTCTCATTGGCAATCTGGATGCATCGTACCTCCCGTATGTTGCAGGTGAGATGCATCCATGTTTCCTTGTGTTACAGGTGCGATGATTGAGTGAGACTATTTCTGCCTCCAGATTTTGGTTTTTTCTTCATTGTCTTCAACTTTATTCAGTAGCTTTGCTATCTATGATCAGTATATCACTGTTGAAACCTTCTTCCTTTGCATTATTTCAGCCTCCATCAGGAGGAATTGTGAATGTTTTTTGATGTATTTTTCATCATTTACAGTTCTCCTTTGCAAATAGTAGCTTAATCGCACTGTCATCTTTTGATTTGAAAGAATCGTTTTCAGTAAAGAAAAAGAGTGTCATAAAGTCTACCTCTTTCACATAGTTGATTGCACTTTTTCCATTGTATTTGAGTTGAATCATTAATATTTCAAGTGTCGAAAGCAGTTTTAAATTCAAAATCAAAAAGTGTCGTCTTAGTCTTCCTTTAGTTTTTTGAATTCGAGGTCACAAAGTGTCGTCTTAGTCATCCTTTCATTTTTTGAATTCAAAATCGCAAAGTGTCATCTTAGCCTTCCTTTCATTTTTTGAAGAAAAATTTGTTGGTACTGTCGCTATGAAAGAAGATAATTCAAATCTGTACTTAGTTTTCTTTTTTGTCATTCTCACAATAAGGAAACTGAAAAACAATACATGCATGCGCATTTGCATTTAGACTGCATGCTGAAATTGATTTAGGAAAAGTGCATCTAGTGTGTGCTCCATGCTCTATGTTGAAAGAATTTCATCTCTCTTTCCTTAGTAGCTAGGATTTTCATTGCAAAAAGAAAGTAAACGACTGTTTATCATCTTAGATTGCACATTTAGGAATTGTATATCTACATCACGCAGTGAACCTTAAAGGCAAACTTCTTAAGCAAGATCAACTGTAAAATAAACCTCAATGAACATAAAAACGCTTTGGAACCTAATGCACAACATTTAGAAGTCTAGGCTAGAGATGTATTCTCGCGTCGTAAAGCCTGGTAACTATCGCTTTCATCGTAGGTTGGGTGATTCCTCCTCTTTGAGACGACAAGTGCCAGTACAGACTTGTGCTCCCACGTACCATCGAGTATATATTAGGAGACCACAATAGGCTACATCCTTTATCCTAAGGAAGTTGTGTCTGCCGCCCTATCAATCGCAATGCACTGAACACAGCATTCGGGAAGATTGATTGTCGTACCGTAAAAAGTATTCTGCAGTTTTGCGATTGATTTGGTAATCCCTCTATCTAGATTTCCAGAGTAGTCACTTTCGTTCCTTTTCAGACTCCTTAAAAGAAAAGTTCCATCTAAGCACTTGACACTTTAGGCTCATTAAAAATCGAAGGTGACTACAGTCATCTTTAGCTTTTTCTCGACTCTTAAAAATTGAAAAAGCAAGTTGCGTCAAAGCGTCATAAAATTCGTTTAATTCGGAATAACTTTTTCCCCTTTTTATTTTGAGTTGATTAAGTAATCCGCAATCGTGGAAGAAAGTCAATCAAAACCCTGTCGTTCACGGAGACTAACGAGTCAACCGTCTTTGACTACGGAAACAAAACCATTCCGGGCCAAGTGATCTTGTTTAACTGGGTCAAAGTCTCCTGGCTTGTTTGAAACTTGTGTTTCAACATCCTCAGAGACCCCAGTTACTCCAACTATTTCTGGTATCCCTACCTCTATAGAAGAAGTTCCACAGTTACAACAGGACATTAGAACTAATCCTAGTGTCACAATAAACACATCTATTCCAGAACCAACTCCATCTAGGACTGGTTCAGAAGGTGTCACCCCTCCAACATCTGTCGCTGCAGAGTGTGTACCTTCTTCCACACCAGAAATATTTTACGGAACTGAAAGTTTGCCTCTTCCACCTGGATTGATTGTGATAGAAGAGATTGTGGAGGATCTTCCATCCAGTACCCCATTGCATTTTGGAATTGGGATCCACCTATATCCTTCTAATTCAGAAGTTAGTCACCCTTCATCGCAAGTTCCTGTAGAATCACTAAGAAGTCTTTTGGATAGACTCAATATGTCTGAACAACCATCGACATCTAGGACTGTGTCATTCGATACAGCAGCAGCAGAACCTCCTGCCACTACTCCGACAATGTTCGCTGGTATACCATATGTCCCAACTAGCTCTCAACCGCTAGATGAAGGCCACCCAGGGACTTTCTTGACAGTATGGTCTGTTCTCGTTTGTTCGTCTGGAATAATATCTAGAATTCCTTATGTTGAGTCTCAGCAAATTGATCCTTCACGACAGTATGAATTTGGGCAGTCCAGTCTACAAAGACAAATTTTCCCTTTGAACACTGGATTGCCGCCATATGGGGGGCAGTATGCCTTTTCATTGTTCCCTCCAAGGGAACAACCATATGAAAGTTCACAACAGAATTCAGGTCAAGATGGAATTGCATCCAGTGGTTGGGTGCCAATACTGCCTCAACAGCCAAGAGTTGTATATTCAATGCAACCAAATCTACCTATGTCGAATATTCCCACTACACCGGCTATTGTGATGGTGTCGCAAGTACAAGCGCTACCTATTGTATGTCAACCTCAAGTCTCTCAGGTCGTAATACAACAGCCTCTTGTCTCCACGACACAACCACAATCGTCGATTAGTGGCTCCTTAACTAAAGCGACTCAAGCTCAAACAAGTACTATCACCCCTCATCTTGGTCAAACATCCAGTATTGGACAACAGCAAATGGCTTCGCAACCATGGTTGGTGCAATATCAACAACCGCAATTCCAGCAAGCTTACCGAGGACTTGAGCAACAAAGCTTTGTGTGTAATGAGTAGCCGTATATTCAAAACGGTCACCATCAATCATATCATAATGGTTATGCCCATCAACCTTATCAAAATTATTAGCATCAAATACATTATGCTGGTATGCAAAGACCCACTGCTCAAGCGATCCCATCTTATCCTGGGTATGCTTCGCCAAACCTGAATCAACAGTTGCCTTCCATCGCAATGTTGGAATTACCAGATCTGAATCGACTAACAAATGATCCAATTGCTTACGCCCCTTGGTGGCCAGCGATTCCTCACAAACTTCTGTCAGATATTCCTAAATTCAATGGAAATCAGGGAGAAGATCCATCAAATCATGTGATGACCTTTCATCTATGGTGTTCGTCCAACACTCTCGATGATGATTTGATTAGGCTTTGCCTTTTTCAGCAAACGTTAACTGGTCCGACAGCAAAATGGTACATTGAATTGCCTAGAGCTTCATTCGATAACTTCAGTGCCCTTGCCACCACCTTTTTAACCCATTTTCAGTTACCAATAAGGTACGAAACAAGAACGGAGCTTCTTACAAATTTTAAGCAAACGACAGCCACTCACATATCTAATCATATTCATGAGTGGCGACGTTGTCTTCGAATGGTAAAAACATATGTTCATGATCAGTTGTTAGCTGAATGGTTTATTAAGTCATTGTTACCTTCTATTACAGAAGATGTGGCTAAGGGGGGAGTTGTCACTGAAGAGCAAGTCATTGCTCATGCTCAATATCTAGACTTGATATATACTCAGTCTGGCACACTCTATGACAAAATCCTTGATGCTCCTAGACCAGAGTTTTCCATTCCTCCTCCTCCTAAATCAAACAAAGACTCTCATGCCGGCGATGGCGTGATAGGTACGACCAGCACGAAAACCGCAAAGGCTACATCTAAGAAAGCCCATACGATTTCTGGTCAAAATGCAAATGAAGAACTTCTTGCCTTGGAGGTTAATGTCGTGTCGACCGACAAAGGCAAAGAACCGAAGCAACCAAGGGGTAAGAAGGGAAAAGCAAAAAGAAGAAATAGGATGATTCGTCTCTTGAAAAATCTTCTGCAAACCCTTCTAGGCAAAAGAAACCTAATCGGCCATGTCTCATATGCGATGAGGACCATTGGACGAGAGATTGTCCATACAAAGCTGAGATTAAGAAATTCTTTAAGAGTTCAAAAACCTCAGCAGTATTGACCAATCCATTTCCAAACCCAGAAACCAATCTGGTTGCTAGCGACAATGCTTCCCCTTCCCAAGTGCTTATGTTGTCCATTTCGAAACAATGAAATGATGCTTTGATATCGACAAGGAATAAAGATTACGGAAATCCACAATCGTCAAACGGCAAGGCTATAGATCAACCCAGCAATTCGACAACAACTTCGCCAGAAGTTGTTCCACCAATCATTCTTGAATTAACAATAAAACCGCCTAAAGGAGTAGTACATAAGTCGACATTTAATCCTCATGCTCGAGCAGCACAGAATTATAATGTAGTGGAGGATCTGGCCCAATCGTCATCTGCTATGTCGACACTTGAAGTACTGTAGAATTGCCCCTCCCAAAAACAGGCTTTGTTATCAGCGATAGGTGGGATTGATCCAATGGATTCCAATCTAGTGGCCTTTAATCATAAAGGATACGAACCTCAGTTACCAGCCCAGCTCCCTTTCCTCATACAGGTAAAAGCCCTCAACAAAACTGTTCATCGAACAATCATTGATGAGGGGGCATCTACCTATATTATGTCAATGAGTTGCTGGAAAACTTTAGGCTCTCCACCCTTGTCATGATCACCAACGACAATAAAAATGTTTGATGGAAGAACGTACATGCCGTATGTGATAGTAAGTAACTTTCAAGTCGAACTGGGGGGCAAGATAGTAGAAATTGAAGTCGAGGTCATTGATGGAAACCTTGACTACAACATCTTACTGGGCAGGCCCTGGATTTATGTTATGGCTGCTGTTGTGTCAACATATTTTAGAAAGATTGCATTCCCATTTCAAGGTGGAATCACAATCATTGACCAACTCACCTTCCTCCCCAATAGTTCTCAAGTTACCAGAAGCATTCCTTTGATCCATGGAAGCTCTCAATTACTTCAAAATATCAGAGTAGGTCTCCTAAAAGACCCTTCCTTAATGGGTACTTTTTCCCTCCCACCTCCGAGTAATCTGGCGGAAGTGACCACGGTGGAAACTTGTCACATGATGTCTTCTACATCAACAAAGATGAAGAAGAATTCTGAACATTTTGATAGTGTGGATCATCATGAGGTATTTCCTCCAAGCCCTACCATACCTACATCATCTGACAATCAATTCAGTGATGTTGTATATTATGTAATGGGGGCATTGGAACCAAATCTTTCCTTCATGACCCCTTATGAGTTGTGATCAAAGGTCGCCAGAGGATAGTTTGTTGACTGGTGTCAACCTCGTTAAAAAATGAAGCCAAGGATCTGAGCATAATTCCTTGTCTTGTGTCAAGCTCGTTAAAAAATGAAACAAGGCTGAGCAAAGTTCCAAGTTGAGTCTTTCTCTTGATTCATGAAGGAACCTTCATTCCATTCACCTAATTTCCACAAGTAGTCTGGTGAATGTAATGAAGCTTCAGGGGGCATGCACCCTTGTCTATTTTGCGGACAAACCCAGTTGTAGAGATAAGTTTCCCTGTAAGTTATGTGATCGGTCTGAGTGACCTCTCACCTTTGTCTATTTGGCGGACAAAGTGCAGGAAGTGTTTTATCTAAGTATTGATAGAAAATCATCCTGCTTAACCACAGTAAGTTTCCATATGGTTACTAAAGACTTTTTTATGTTGGGGGCATGCAAACTTTTTTATACAAGCAAAAACGACCAATTTCACTTTTTATCTTTTTAGTGTTTTTAGCTTTTTAGCTTTATAGTTTGGTCATTCCTAGCTTAAAATTTTACGTGAAGTTCAAGCTCGTTAAAAAATAAACCTAGCAATGAGCACATGTTCCAACAGAGTTCAAGCTCATTAAAAAATTAACCCACCTTTGGTAAATAACCATCACCTCCACTCTTTTTTAGTTGATCATACGCCTCCATTTGATTGTTTACCCTTTTGAGGAACAACTGTGACGAGTGATTCTATTAGCCACCTTCTTTACACTGTCGTGATTAAAAAGTTCCAAGCCTTACCTGGAACCAGTTGCTATCCAAAAAACATCACTCGTTCCTCAAAAAATGAGCCTCCTTTAATCTCTTTTCATCTGACTCGTAAAATATGAAAAGATTGCCATGAAATTGGCCTCTCCAGCTCGTTAAAGCAATTGGAAGTGCCATCCCTCCTCTAGATTTTAATATTTTTGGACCTGAGGGATCATTACACAAAAAGATCGAGCGCTTGTCTTGTTTGGCTCGTTAAAACTATCGAAAAGTCATCCCTTTCAAATTATTTTATACTTTTTCAGACAAGGGATTATATTACGAAAAAGGACTACTGGAGTTGCCTTTCTGTCTCTTTTTAGACTCTCTAAAATTGAAAAGGACTGAGTTATCTTTGTCCTTAAACTCGTTAAAACAATAGCGACAAACTTGTCCATGAAGACAAGAGCGAGTTTCACTGTCGCAAGGCTCATTAAAACTGTGGGAATTTACAGGGTAAGTTCCTCAGAAAGAACACCAAAAGGACACCGCTCACAACCAGATCTCAAATCAATACACCAGTATTTTTGACGTGGTTAAAACCCTCAAAGTGCAAGGAGGGAAACAGTCCACGGCCTGTCCCAACATGGGTACTACAGGCAATTGATTAATCAAAGAATGAAAATTTACACAAGCTTCTCTCATGCACGGATTACCCGAACAATGACCCTCCATGCGCTTTAAATAGAACTCATGGACCAATCGGGTGTCAAGCCACGGATCAAGTGTCGGTAATACCGAGGTGAGAGTGAACCGTCGGATCACTACATATCGTGACCGTCGGATTGTAAGTTACAAAATGTACAACGGTAAAGAAACACACTTTACCTAACTCTATACTAGACCAAGTTGAACTTAATTATATCCTATGTGTCGGAATATCCTAACATCCCCCCTTAAGAACAACTTGGGATAGGATTGAAGGATTTACAAATATGACACAATAGGAGAAGGAAGGAGGCACTAGAGCCTATCCCCCCTTAGTGACAACTTCCTGAACTCCAAGCATATATCGAAGTTTAGTGAACTTCGCCTCTGTGAGAGCCTTTGTGAAGATGTCTGCAACCTGATCATCTGTTGGACAATATTGCACTTCAAGAACATGGTCATGAATGAGCTTTCTGATGAAGTGCATGTGTAGTTCAATGTGTTTGCTGCGCTGATGCTGGACTGGATCTTTGCATAGCTGAATGGCACTTTGATTATCACACCAAAGTGTGGTTGGATGCTGCTGCTCAAAGCCAAACTCTGATAGGATCTGACGAAGCCACAAGGCTTCCTTACTAGCTTCCACGGCACCACGATACTCTGCTTCTGCTGACGAAAGAGAAATGGCAGTCTGTTTCTTACAAGCCCATGTAAAAGGTCCTGAACCAAGAGTGAAGACATAACCGGCAGTAGACTTCCGATCATCAGGGTCACCAGCCCAATCAGAATCAGTGAAACCAACTAACAGAGGAGCTGCTTTGGCACTGTAATGAATCCCAAACTGTACTGTACCTCGAACATAACGAAGTATTCTTTTAGCTGTTTTCCAATGACTTTCACGGGGGTTTTGCATAAAACGAGCAACAAGGCCAACAGCAAAGGAAAGATCAGGACGAGTATGGGTTAAATACAAGAGTTTTCCGACAAGTTGACGATATAAGGTAGCATCAACTTCAGGAGAAGTACAAGAAACTGAAAGTTTGACTCCAGACTGAAAGGGAGAAGGGGCTGGCTTACAGTCTTCCATGTGAAAATGACGAAGAATATCACAAGCATACTTGGACTGGGAAAGGAAAATACCCTCCTGGGATTGCAAGACTTGAAGACCGAGAAAATAGTGTAAGTGTCCTAAGTCTGTCATTTCAAATTTCTTTTTAAGGCTGGACTTCACATGGTTTATAAGGTTGGGATCACTACCAGTAAGAATAAGATCATCAACATAAAGAACAAGGATGATAAGAGAGTTGCCCACTTTCTTGGTGTAGACAGTATTGTCAGAATGACACCTAGAAAAGCCAGATTCTAAAAGAAAGCTATCCATTTTGGCATACCAAGCCCGAGGAGCTTGCTTGAGGCCATAAAGGGATTTCTTAAGTCGACAAACAAGGCTGGAGTCTGTTTGTATGAAGCCAATGGGTTGTTCCATATAGATTTCTTCCTGCAAGTCCCCATGCAAGAAGGCAGATTTAACATCCATCTAATGGACTTCCCATTTTAAAGAGGCAGCAAGGGAAAGAACAAGGCGGATAGAGTTCATTTTGGCAACAGGGGAGAAGGTTTCAGTGTAGTCAATGCCTTCAACCTGTGAAAAGCCCTTAGCAACCAGACGAGCTTTATGTTTATCAACTTTCCCATCTGGTCCATACTTGGTTCTGTAAACCCATTTACATCTAACAAGTTTGCGTCCCTTTGGTAGAGGACAAGATCCCATGTATTATTTGTCATCAATGAATGATATTCTTCATTCATAGCTGCTTCCCAATGTGGATGGCTTGAAGCTTCTGCAAAAGTGTCAGGATCATGATTTACTGGAGCTTGAGCCAGTAAAGAAGAGGCTCTTTCAAACTGAGAACGTGTACGTCGCTGATCTGTAGGATCACCGGCAAGATCACCTGCTGCATCCCGAGTAGCACGGACCCATCGTGGAAGTTGAGGATCCTGAGAAGGTGGGGGAGGATTATCATCCTCGCTTTCATCATCTGAAGAAGAAATGTTTTCAAAAGTAGAAGAGATAGGAAGAGGTGGCACATCCGCCGGACTAGGCTCGTAGGCCGATTTATTTTCATCAAACTTTACATCTCTTCTAATGATAACATTTTTGGACTTAAATGGAATAAGTCTATAACCTTTTACATCTTCAGAATATCCAACAAAAACATAGCGACAGGTTTGCCCGAAGGGAAAATTATAGAACAAGCATATGTTATCCTCCTCAAGCTTGACAAAAATAAAGAGGTACTGGTCAGAAATGACTAGGGAAAAAGGGAAGAAAACTTGAATAACTTCATTGGTAGCAAGTCGCTCTTGAACATGACACTTTCACTCCATCACCATGATTGAGTCGGGTTGGGTTATTCCGTTCACCGGTCATATCACTATTGGTCCTTTATACCATCCATCTTGGGGTTAACGCTACCAATCCATTTCACTGCCGCCAATATGTTCAAGAGAAGTCGCTCAGAGAATTCACCAACCTAGCTAACGCCTCATCCGCTGCAATACCTTCACTCTCCATTTTTCATGACCGCCACCCTAAACCTTATATCATCAGATCGTTTTCACCTCCACAAAATCATTTGCTCCGTTCTGCGTCGTAGATGTGGGATTCATTAAGGCCCTCCTACGATGGGTCACTTCTTGTCGACATTAGCTCATTATCCAAGAAGTCGACTTAGGAACAACTCTTTCAGTACTTTGAAGCTTGCATGCCTCAATGGCAAGTTTCTCACTTCCAGCGACAGGTTTACATCAATGGCCTTCGATCGAAAGATTTTGCGTGGTGTTCGACATCAACTCATGTATTCACACCATGTGAATTGTACTGCAGTACCTTGAGGGTCATCATCATTATTGGTGATTCCTATCGTGTCTGTTAACAGCTTACAGCATTGGCTAGTAATCAGGTGATGTCTTTCCATGTTCGACATCAGAACATCTTTTCACATGGATCGACTTGTACTTCGGGCGAAGATTGAACGAGTTTGAAGACCTCAGATCTAGTTTCATCCATCCGGGCTACGATATATATTCATGAAAATGAAAAAATCAAATGTACGTCATAGTTTCACAGATAATCATCCAAACTAAGGAATGATGGCTCTACCAGAATCATCAGTCCGCCACACAGATGATTGTATGTCTTATGTACATGAAAATGAATTTATAAAGCTGGGCATGGGAATGCCCGCCTCAGCTATATCATGAAAATATTATGAAGATAATGTATTGTATTGTATCTTATTACCGGTCACCTTCCAGTTCGAAAAACCTCAGATCCTCATTATAAAGCATTTCACCCGACATCAGAAGATTTACGACCTCATGCTTTAGGGGGCAACTATTATAGACATATTTTGGCACCGCAACCCCAATCACGTATGTCAATAAACCAAGGGATATCAAACCCATAAAAGTGTTGTTTCATACCCTAAAGGAACAAGGTCAGTTGATTACATAATTTCCCAAAAGTTCTCCTTGAAAAACTGCTCAGAACTGGTCAAAACTGGACCATACAAACTGCTCCATGCTAAGGGTGCGATGCATCTCACCTATTACACATGGGGGGTGTGATGCATACTAAAAATCCCTTCTATAGGGTGTGATTAGCAAGAGCAGACAAATGGCAGAAGTAGTTTTCTAGGTGGAAACTTAAAGAATCTTCTAGAAACTACTGATATGACACTTGCCTCTCTGAATTCGCCCAGGGATGAGTAATAGATCACGAAATCTCCAAGTGGAACCAAGGACCATTAGTGAAATGAAACTAATCAAAAATCCCAGAAGCTGACTCACTCTCCTGCAAACATCTATATATGGATCCCTCATCTTAGAAATCCAGAGGCTGGAATTTTGTAATTTGCAAGGAAGTGTTGTTGGTTTCTCTTTGAAGACATTGTATTGTTGGGTGATCTTGCTTTTTATGAGGTGAACAGGGCTTCATGCTGGGAGGATGATGCTATATCATATGACTTGGTTGTAATCCTCTCTTCTACTAATTCTATCAATAAAGTTATTTGATTTTTCCTCCATATGCTTGTATATCTCTGAATCTTGTATTTGTATATGCATTTGTATTGTTAATGTACATCTGATCCTACATTGTTTATGGTTATAGGTCTCTATGCTTTGATTGTATTTTACTGCCTTGACTCTACAGGTGTTCTTTGAAGCGGGACAAGTGAGAAAGGAGTGGCGAAAGCTCTATCAAAGGAGAGAGGAAACAAGTAAGGAGACTAGCGAAACACTGAGGTTGGTACTCTTTGCTTCTCTCTCATCTATCTCTCATAAAGGAAAACACAAGTAACTTTAGTTAGTTTGTTTCTAAGATAGCTACCCGTCTTAGTGGGACTAACAGCTCTAAATGGACACTAGTTTTCCCGATAACACTCAGTCAGCTCGCTTTGACCGAGGTCCTTGTCGTTCCACGCTGGCTGCCATTGCCACTGGTTCAGGGTGTTTTTTATCGTTGTTTTGGAATTCTTAGAGATTTGTCTCGACCTGATACAGTCATGGTTCTTTGACAGTTCTTTATGGATCCAATTCAGATCACGGCCTTCCCACTGAAAAATATTTTGGACCACCAAAAGTTGGTTTTCAAGCATCAACTAAGTGAGGGTATTGCTTTCTCACTTGTCCAATCTCAATCCACTTTGCGCTGCTCAGCTTTGAACCTTTGAGCCCAATCCTGAGGTACTCTACATCTCCCTTGTGCGTTTTCCTCACCTTCCTATCCAACACTGTGTCTTCCTGTAATTCATTAAGATATTCAGGTAGCAGGTCATCAATAGAAGGCAATTGATTATGCTCTTTAGGGTCCTCAATCATCGAAGGTTCAAACAATCTCAAGCAATCTGCGTTTACGACTGCGTAGATGTGCATGTAAGCTGGTAAATCAAGGCGGAAAGCATTTTCACCAATCTTCTCAAGTATCCTAAAGGGTCCATACCTAATAGGCTTCAACATTTTACCTTCACCTTGCATCCTGTCCTTGTTGATATATAGCCAGACTTGGTCTCCAACTTGAAAACTATGCTCCATCCGATGCTTGTCATGCCTAGCCTTTTACTTGGCATGGATCTTTTCTAGCTGTTCTTGTATTGCCTGGTGGATCTCCTGGATCTGTTCAATGAACCTAGTTGCCCTGTCCACATCATTATGTCCATCAACCATGGTATCTTTACCAAAGACAAAATCCAAACGAGACCTTGGTGTGAAACCAAAACAGGTCTCAAAAGGAGATCTCTGTGTGGAAAAGTGTTTTGCTCTGTTGTAAGCATGCTGCACGTAACACAAGTGTTCATCCCAAAGCTTAGGATGTTTGCTGCAATATGCTCTCAGTAACTGGATCATTGTCTTGTTTACTACTACTGTCTAGCCATCTATTTGTGGATGAAAAGCTGTGCTTTTCTTCAGTTTGATGTCCATCAGTTCCCACAGACTCGACCAAAACTTCCCCACAAATCGGGTGTCTCGATCAGATACAATGGAAGTGGGTAATCCAAAATGAACCCACACATGTTCAAAGAACAATTTTGCAGACTGTTCAGCTATAATTTGTTTATTACAAGGTATCAAAATACACATTTTTCTGAACTTATCCACAACAACATATAAATAATCATGACCTTTCCTAGATTTAGGCAGTCCTCCAAGAAATCCCATGGAAACACTTTCCGAAGGGTGAGAAGGAACTGGAAATGGAGTGTACAAGCCTAGTTTTATGTTGCTGGGCTTGCTTTTAGCACACATAGCACACCCTCTTACATATCTAGAAACTGTCTCATTCATTTTCGGCCAATAGCAGAATCTTTGCAGTTGTGCAACTGTTTTACTTACCCCAAAGTGACCTGATATCAGAGAATTGTGTGCTTCCCTAATTATCTTCACTCTCTTGGTTTGTGGAATGCAGAGTTTCCCACAATGGTATAAGAGTCGGTCTTTTACATGATAATCCAATTCTTCTACTCTTTTGCCTTGACTCAAATTTGCATATGCGTCTTTAAAGTCCATATCCTGAGCATATTGTTCTATGTAGCTTTCATGTAGCACAGAATTATGCTTAAGTATGGTAGATGCATTTATAATGGGTCTAGATAACATTTCTGCAACCTTGTTATGTATGCCCTTTTTATATCTGATGACTAAATGAAATAGAAAACCCATCCATCTGTAATGTCTTGATTTCTGCAAGTTAGTTTGGGAGTGTAGATATTGAAGTGGTTGATGATCAGTATGTATTACTGTCTCTTTGCCCATTAAGTAATGTTTCCACTTTTTCACACTCTGAACTAATGCATACAATTCTTTATCATATGTAGGATAGTTAACTACTACAGGATTAAAAGTCTCAGAATGATAACATATGGGTTTACCGTGCTGTGTCAACACTGCTCCCATGGCATAGTCACTGGCATCAATTTGGATCTCAAATGGTCTTTGTAGATCTAGTAGTGCTAGTACAGGTGTTGTACTAATCTTTTCTTTCAAGGTGTCGAAGGCTTTCTGATGTTTGCCTCCCCACTAAAACTCCTTATTCAATCCTGTTAAAGCATGTAAGGGAGTTGCAATCGAGGAAAAGTTGGAAATGAACTTCCTCCAATATTGTGCTGCTCCTAAGAAGCTTCTCACTTCTGTAGCAGACCTGGGTTTAAGCCAGTTCACAATGAATGCCACTCTAGAGGGATCTATTTTCAATTCACCTCCCCCTACTATATGACCCAAGTAGTTTAGAGATGTTTTGTCAAATTCACATTTTGAGAGTTTAACATAAAGTTTTTCTCTTTTCAAAACATCTAATGTCTGCTTAACATGCTTTAAATGTTCTTCCCACGTTTTACTAAAAATCATAATGTCATCCAGATACACAATAACAAAATCATCAAGAAAAGGTCTGAGTACATCATTCATTAATCTCATGAAATTAGCAGGTGCATTAGTTAAGCCAAAAGGCATAACCAGCCATTCATACAATCCTTGCTTTGTTTTGAAAGCAGTCTTCCATGCATATTTCTCTGCAACTTTGACCTGATGATATCCACTGTGCAAATCTAGCTTGGTGAAATAAACAGCTTCCTTCAACTAAGCTAAAAGATCATCTATGCGAGGAAGGGGATAACGATTCTTGATTGTTATCTTATTCAGTGCTCGGTAATCAATGCACATTCTCCACGAGCCATCTTTCTTTCTCACCAAAACGATTGGTGACCCACATAGTGATGTGCTAGGCCTGATGAACCCTTTCTCGAGCAACTCCTGCACCTGCTTCTTGATTTCAGCATTCTCTAAAGCAGACAATCTGTACATCCCAATGTTAGGCAATGGAACATCTTGCTGCAAAATAATATCATGTACTATTCCCTTTTTGGGTGGCAGACCTTTAGGTTCTTGAAACAAGACATCATACTTTGAAACAACCTTTTCTATATCAGCTTGTTGTTTAGCATTACAGCCCTCAAATACATTGGTTTTATCAGGTTTTTCTTCCTTTACAACCATCAGTAAGAATTGTTTGCATGAATTTATCTTTCTTTTCATTTGCCCTGAGTTTAAGAGAGTATAATTATTCTTGAGCTTATGAGCTCTTACAAAGTATTCGATTCCATCTTTATCAAGTAGATACTTGTTCTCAGCTCTATAGAAAATAGCCATTTTATCATACAAGTAAGGACTTCCTAAAACAATTCCACATATATCCAAAGGAATTATGTCTAACTCAACCTCATTTACAAATGTTGACCCAAAGAAAACTTGAGTTTGCACTGTCTAGTCACTTGTAGTTGTGCTTTATCATTCAACCATCCTAATGGGTATGGTTTCTTGTGAGGTGTAGTTGCTAATCCCAATTTCTTTACAATTGTTTCAGAAATTAGATTTACTTGTGAGCCACTATCAAACAAAGTATCAATCTTTTGATTTTTGGAAATAACTCGAATATGGAAAAGCTCATGTCTTTTTCTCTCATTTTCTTCATCAATAACAGATTGAGCAGAATTACTAGTAGATGCTTCAGAATTCTTACCTTTTATACCTATGGCTGTTATAGTTGTTTCATCTCCCGACTCTGATCCCAAATATTTCTGAATAGCTACATCAGTCTTCTTCTTCTTGCCCTCGGGCTTCTTAGGTCTCAGCTCTGGATGCAAAATCCAACAATGCTCGTCATCATGCCCATCCTTTTTATAATGAGTGCATGAAGCTTTACTTTTCTGTGCAATGTTAGCCTTCCTTGCTTTCCACTTCTGCTTTCTTTTCTCCTTGCTCTTGCTTACAATGGGTTGGGATGGTCCCCCAACTTTTGGATTTCCATTCTTTCCTCTAGCTTCTAGATGAGTAGCTTGTACAAATACCTCATCTATACTAGTGGGATTAAACATGAGGATGGTATGCCTCATGTAGCTGTGTAAACCACCAATGTACTTCAAAAGAGTTTCTGGTGAGTCTAGTGAGATACCCAACATCAATGCTCTCTTTTTGAATTCTTAAGTGTACTCTTGCACACTTTGCCCTTTCAACTGTCGAAGAGTTTGCCAACTCATCATGGCTTGTTGCATGTAGGCCAATGGATAGAACAGCTTTTTTATTGCAGCAACAAATTCACTCCAGACAGAGATGGTCTTACCATATCTTTTCATATCAGCTTGGGTTCTACCTTCCCACCAAACCAAGGCAGTGCCTCTTAGGCGTAGGCTTCCCAGCTGAATCTTACTCTTATATGAGTCTATGTTCTGTACCCTGCAATACACATCAATTTTTCTAATCGAATTGTCCAACTTTTCAGCATTTAGCTCTCCATCATATATAGGCAAATCAAATTTAACATCTAGCTTAATCAAAGATGCTTTCTTATTATGCACAGGGCTATTAGGAGGTGTGAGAAAGCTTTCCTCTTTCCCCTTTCCTTTGGAGTGGTCATGGAAGTGAGACTCATTCTTCCTTATCTTGTTTAGAACCTGATGAATCTTCAACCTTATGCTTTCTAAAGTATCTGTACATTTCTTCAACCATAGACTTTATAGCTAGGAAACTTTCTATGAATTGAGGGTCTAGCCCCACAGAACCTTCCTTTGACATTGTCTTCCGAGGATAGACTCTCCCAATTTCAGGATTAGTTTCCACCAACGCTCCTTCTACTAATTTGAGCTTTGATCTTGTGAGCATTCACAGCTAAACCAACACAAGCTTGTATAACCTTACAGCCTAGAGCTCTGATACCACTTGATCTGATACTCACCCTATGAGTGACATTAGTTAAAGATTTATTGTTTAAAGGTATTATAGACTCATGTGCTGGTGTGTGTTTTGTGTTATTTAAACAATGGATTGATCAGATTGCCAATACACAGACATTTAAATGGAATGACAACAGAGAAATATAGTAAGCAACACAAAGACACAAGAAATTAATAAGGAGTTCACCCTATTCTCCAGGGCTACGTCTCTAGTCCAGCTTTCAGTGGTGGCCTTGTTTTATTATGTCTTAGCAGAGAATTACAATACAGGGACTCAATATGAGTTCTCCTGAAGCAAATTTGCTTGGCAGGGTGGTTCTTGGATTCCCCAAGCCACTTGAGTGCACAAACTCTTCTTCTTTTGCCAACTCTATGACCTTCTGGTCTATAATGGCAAGAGCCCAATGTGGTGCTCAACCCAGATAGATCCTCTCTGGGATGGCTCGGATCTCTCAAGCCTCTGGTGCTCGATGCTGCCTTTGGTCATCTCGGCCCTCTATCTCTTTTGCTTTTGCTTTACTGTCTTCTTTCTCTGTGTTTCGTCCTCCTCTCGAGATTCTAGTCTCTCTGTCTTTGGGGTTCTCTGTCCCTCTCAATAACTGTCTTCTTCTTGTGCTCATGGATTTTAGCCATTCGTTCCAAGAATGCTCAGTTCCTCTTCCGCCTATGTTGATTCACCTTCTACAACTGCGCATGGAGTTCCCTATTCGGCGTCATCATCAGCGCTCAGGGAGTGGCCACATGTCCTCCTCTAAATGGCGCCAGCCTGCTTCATCGATTCGTTTCTTCAGTTACATCATGGATGAAGTCTTTCTCAACCGTGGCAGTCAAGCGGACTTCAAATCTTTCCAAATCACGGCGTATTCCCTTGTCGATTCCGCTTCCTCCATCGGGCATGATCTCAGCCGTTCGATCTGGGGCCTCCAAATCTAACGCCATACACGTTTCATGTGGTTGACTTGCTCAACCGATAGTGCGTGATCAACGACGGTTTTCTCTCACCTTCGCTTGCCATGCATCGATCGATGAATGGAATCGCTCCGCTCTTGTCCAAAACCACTTACTGTTTGAGGGCGCCCCGATCAATACCGTCAGTTTCCAGAGCGCGGGTCCTGCCTTCATCCTTTTAGGACTTTTCGCTTTTCGCCCGCGGTTCTCTGGCTCCCCCATGCGTCCGAGTGCTCAGGCTTTTCCATTATGGCCTTGTTCACCCAGCGATGCGCGATTAGCGCTAATCGCACATCAAATTCCACCTTTGTTTCCTGATCCGAGGCTCCTAGGGGCTACTTTGACCTCCTACGTAGTCTCCATGGGCCTCGGTTAGCGTGCTTTGACCGAGGTCCTTGTCGTTCCATGTTGGCTGCCATTACCACTGGTTTAGGGTGTTTTTTATCGTTGTTTTGGAATTCTTATAGATTTTTCCCGACCTGATACAGTTATGGTTCTTTGACAATTCTTTATGGATCTAATTCGGATCAGAGACAGACAAGGTTGTTGTCCCAAGTCAACCTCTATCCCCTTCTCATCAAACAATCCTAGCTCTGGAGGACAAGGTGGGAGAAGTTGTGAATCCACCTGTTGAACTATTAACATCTCCTCTTACCCCACCTTCTCAGGATTTCTGCGCAGATTTGGACTGCAAGCCTGATGGTTGTCATGTGGTCTTATCTTCTCAGCCTTCATCCACTGATTCCTTTTATCCTCTGGATTTTGGTTTGTTGTATTCATCCGTTCCAGATTCCACATGTGATGTTCACGAGGATCAAGTTTTCGATGGAGTTGGTGTTGAACAACCAACCTGCGCTATCATTTTTTATGAGTATGTGTGGGATTATAAACAAGAATTTGTGGTAAAGCATGACCTCCTTCCATTCGCACCCTATTCACTTTATCCTGACATCTTCTAAGATTCTACCATTTCTATTCCCTCTTGTGAAAATTCATCTCCAATTGTTTCCACTTCCAATCATTCACAGAACACGTGGGATGTCATTCTTTCATTCGATTGCGGAGAGGACAAATATTTCTTCCCGAATCCACCCAATCCCTCATCTTACATTTCTGGAAATTTAGAGGGTGAAAATTTTTGTTTTTCATTGCCCCCTCTATGATGATTTGTGAGACCATGAGGATGTCATTGTTCATCTCAAATTTTATGATCTTGGTGTCGTGATATTTTCACTCACTCATTTGATCACGATTCTGATTCACCTATTTTTAATATTTCTAAGCCACCAGTCTTTGATGAACCATCTTCTGATGAAGTGGAAACTCCTCAAGTTGTCGAGGCACTTCAGCCCGAGCTTATGGTTATGTCAGGTTCTCGTAGCCTTAGGGTCAGTTCCACTTCTGATCAGAAATCTGTTGAATCTCCCCAGGCTTCTTTCTTCATGTTTTCTCATTTTCCAAGTTTGAAGGTGTGTACATGCTTGTCTTCCATGCGCAATGTGACAGAACACCACGATACATATGCAGAGTACCTTTCATGTGCTTTTAACCTTTTATTATATGTGGATGCATTCAAACTTCAAACGATTTGGTTTGCAATGTTTCATTTTTCTTGTCTGTCGATTTGCTTGAATATCTTTCTTGTCAATCATGTTATCACCTACATGGGTCAACCAATGCGTTGGTGGTTGCATTGGAAATATCTCTTCATGTGAGTTGGCCCATGCTCTACTTAGATTAGGAGTAGGAGTGGTGTTTTATTTCTTGTTTTGTTTTTTATTTTCTTACTCTATTTTTCTTCGTCTTGCTTCTCTACTTCGCTTGTTTTCTTGTGCACCCGTAGGATTAGTTTCCGCATGAAACCACTTTTCGCTTCTTGAGACAAGAGGGGTGAAACCCAAGAGGACTTGTACAACTATCAACACTTGGTTATATGTTTATTCCCTATCCTTATGAGGATATTGCATTTCTTCTAGTTGATGATACCCTGATGGAAAATACGTTCCTTTCATAGAAAATCATGATGAAATCACGATGCTTGCACTCTTAACTAGTACCACCTACTCTAATCAGTTTTCTATATTTGGTTAACCCTTGTCAACCCATTCAAGTAGAGTAAGGAGAGGGTGAAAACCTTAACAAGTATGTCATAGGTATATATAAATATCCTTCTCTGAATGGACAACCTCTTTTGCTCTCAATAATTCAGGATCCCTCTTCTGCCTGATGAAATGAAAAAAAATGAAAAAAAAAAACGAAAGAAGAGAAAGGATTCCTGCGTAGAGAGGTGAAGCAAGTAACTCCGTCGGGGTATTGTCTAAGCTCGCTGGTAACATAGCAATGTTTATGTTCCTGAAGTGACTCTATCGGGGTATTGTTCAAGCCTGTTGACAGTAAAGCAACACCAGAGATGAATCTAAAACTCTAGCAGTCTATATTACTTGTGCATCAATATACCCCTCATCCCCAGTCGAAACAACTCAGTTGACTTAGCTTGGTATGTCTGTTTTCGATAAAGAGAATGGTAGGGATTACATCTTTTACTCAAGTTAGTGAAGAAGCTATGACAATTGACGAATTGAACAATACTTCAGGAATAGTTAGACTCGCTTTAAAACGAGACAAGGTCCATACAGAGAGTTGGAGTTCTAACGATGTGTTGTCAATGTTGTAGCAGCTACAACCACCATCCAAAAAACTTCCTATGCTTCATTTTGGAGCCTCCCTCCTAAATCACAATCGCTTATCTGCACTAGCCCAAGTACTTGTGCTTTGATTGAGCTTCATTCTTTACATTATGTCTTGTTTTTTCTTACTTGGTTTACTGTCTAACCCACAAGCCAATCTCTTGACTTGGTTTTCACCCAGTTCCAGGCATGCCTTAGTGAACTGTGCAATCCTTGAGGGCAACTAGCCTTGCTCTCGGGAATTGTGCAATCCAAGCTGACAGTGACCCTTCAGCTCCAAAATTGCATAAAGCTAGTTGACGTCTAGCCTTTAGCTGGGAAATTGTGTAGAGCATGAGAGGCATCCGAGAGCCACTCAACCCAAAAATTGCGCAGAAGATTCTTCCTCAAAAGTTGCTCAGTGCATGAGCCATTCGGTTGCCCATTCCTTCCCAGAACCGCGCAATCTCTCCAGGAAATGCATGGTACCTTTTTCCTGAAAAAAAAAAAATATATATATATATATATATATATATATATATATATATATATATATATATATATAATATATATATAATATATATATATATATAATAAATAAAAATAAAATAAATAAAAAATAGAAATAAAAAAATAAAAATAAAAAAATAAAAAATAAAATAAAAAAAATAAAAAAAAAAATAATAAATAAATAATAAATAAAATAAAAATAAATAAATAAATAATTAGCAATCCGAAGGAGGCACTTGAGTTATTTTGGAAACTGCCGCCAAGAGGCACTTTTTTCTGTGATTTTTGGCCTTCGCGTCATAAACCCTAAATTGACCAAATTTATTTAATCAACGCTCCAAGAGCTCATTTGCACATTCGATCTTGGATCTCTAGTGATTGTGAGGAGATTAAGGAACCTTCGGTGCAATCATCATTGCTTTTCTGGGTAAGTCTTTCTTTTCTAGTCTTTTGATTCTTTTTATGTCACTTTTATTTGTTTAGCTTGTGATAGTATTGTTTCACTCATTTTGTTGAACAGTCGCAGGTGTTTTAACTTGTTTTAGCTTGTAGAAGTGTCATTTTAAGTTTTGCATTGCCTTTCCCATGTGTCGCGTGCATTACCAAACTTTTTCACTAACGATCGTCGTTGCAGAGACTCTCTCCACATGCTTCATTTTCCTTCAGTTTGATTGATTCCTGCACTTGTTTCTCTTTCATGCATCATCATTAACTTAGATCTGCATTCAGGGTCACATTATCCTTTAGATCTATTCGATTTCACACTCCCCTTGGGAAGATCTGGGCTTCCTTGGCCCAGATCTCATTTTCCTGGCATGCACTGCGCATTTGTGGAGCTCAAGGCCTTAGCCTTGGCATCTGGAATTGCACAAAGACTGCCTGGGCCTGACTCTAATTGTGCACTACGCAGTTCCAGGAGCCAGCTCGAAGCCTTGGCCACTGAGACTATGCATTGTGTAGTTCCAGTCAGCAAGACCTCCCCATTGACTATTGGGACTGTGCAATGCGCAGCTCCCCCAGGAAGCCAATCACCTCTGTGAACTAGGATTGTGCAATCCCTCCTAGAATTAGCCTAGTTTGTTGCTTGGTCCATTCTTGAAGTTGCTTTGGTTTCAAGCTAACGTTTGCATGCTATGAATGTCCTCTTTGTCTCTAGGTACAATAGTTGTTGATCAACTCTCTAGCAGTAACAGTTAACATGGCCTGCAAGAGAGCTGCATCAAAGGATATTTTCGAGAGCAGTACTAGGGAACAATTGAGCAGTGAACTTTCCAATTTATGCAGACACTCAGTTATTCATCGAGAAGGGCATGAAGTTGACATGGAATCAAATCAAGGATACATTTGCAAAGGACTTCAAGGAAGACTTAGAGTATCGGTAGGTTTATATCAGTATCCATCAATCAGGCTTATACAAGGTTACATGCAGGTACCCCCCCTTCCCATGTGTGTACATCATTTGTTGGATTGTCTCATACACAAATCCAGAGACCATGTCATTGAGCAGTGCCAGCGGGGTAGATCTTGCCACCTTTAGGGTGTGAAACTATCAACAAATGTATCATTTACCTCAGACGGTGAACCGCATGGACACATTTTTCTATGACACCCATAGATTTGTGAACATCAGAGATATTGTCAATCATTGGGTGAAAGAGTCGTCAAAGTTGATAATGACACCCAATCATATTTACAAGAAAAAGTATCTCACGAATGCCTACCAATTCTTGATCATATTTTCATGTCGATTATACAGTCAAGAAAGCATGGAGACCTTTCCTGAAGGTTGGGTGGTTGTGTTGGACCAGTTGGTGAATGATGGAAGGCCATTCAACTGGTCAGATTTGTTGGCTCTTCACTTGAAATTCCATGTGACTAACGCTCGGAATTCGCCCAAGGATGAGCAAGCGAGATTCTACATATTCGTGTATTTATTTGATGCAATCTATGCCCAGCATAAGTTTCCTGGCATGAGCTAGACATGGACACTGAAAGAGACCGTCGTCAACATTTATTGCCATTTGTTTTCTGACTACAGCTACCGAGGAGTTATGGTGAGGCTAATCATCCCATTGTACAAGTTGATCTTTAAGCAGGATCGACCTTACATGTCCTAAGAGGAAATGGAGGCAATACTTGAAATTTTATATTGGTATGCCTCACCTAGTGGCACCTTCATCAAGATGTTTGGTAGAGAGAAGCCTTTGCATGTTCTACCAAGCTATGCCATGGACAAAATGGTCATGCAAGAGGTCTCATTTCATATCTCCACAGGGTTGTCAATAGGCCTTCATAGGAGGAAGAAGGCACCATGGCCTGCTCTTCCTTTGTGGATTGGATTGTATGAGATTAAGAGATTGAAGGATGTGGATGTCAAAGCTAAGGAAATAGCAAAGTTCGAGTTCAGCACTAAAGACTTTAATATGTATGATCCTGCGGTATTTGCAAGAAACACTATACGAAGGAGAACTATCCATGGATCCACGAGACATTTCGTTGGCACAAGGAGGACTCTTGTAGGTACTATTACAATGACTATAAGCTCATGAGCCAATTAATATAGCCACAACTTGGAAATTTTCTCTGCAGGGAGAAGCAGCGCGGGAAGTAAAAACAACAACAATAATAAGCAGCAAGCCAGTGCATGAAAATGGAAAGAGGAAGATTTCCAAGAACCCAAAGGCAGAACAAAGTTACAAGATGAGAGAAAATCCCATCACTGAAAAAGCATCTTTGGCAGTCGAGGCAAAGAGGGAGTAGTAGCTAAAGAGAGCAGAACGAAGGAAGAGAGAAAAGTAAAGGTTGGAGGAAGCAGAACGGAAGTTGCAGGAAATAGAGAAGAAGTTAAAGGAAGAGAAAGAGTTAAGAAGGAGAGAGAGGGAAGAGAAGAAGAAACAAGAAGAAGAATAAAGGTAAGGTGTGATGACAGAGCAAACAACACCCATACAGGTTGAGGAGTCAAAATAGACGACAGCCAAAGAATACGGTGAACAGATGCAGGATCGAGAGCTTTCTTAGCAGATTGAGCAACTAATCGAAGTGACGGACATGGAGCTCGGGCAGGAGACATAGGATCAAGACACTCACATCATGCCAAAAGCACCTGAGGTCACCTCTTAGTCTCCACCACCTCCAGTGTCAGAACCAGTCCCGAGCGAGCAAGGAACGAATGTTCTCCTTGATGATGATTCAGTGATGGATGTGTACAATCTATCATTTGACGAGTTACAGAAGAAGATTGTACAGGCGTGAAGAAAGCACTTTTTGAATGATCAGGCATCACCTGCATTCATGAAGGAAAGGGTGATAGTGCAAAATGTCAGAAAGAATCCAGTTGCCATTGTCGATGCCACCTTGAACTATGCAGGAGCTATGAGCTCGAATGTTAAGTTCCTGTTAGCCAAGAATGAACAAATGGAAAAGAACTTGCATGCAACCAGGAAAGAAGCAGAACAATCCAGAGAGAAGAACACAGTTTCCACAATGGCAGAGATGAGGAAAGTGATACTTGTTGAAGTATCAACACTTGAGACTACCATGCGGAAGCTCTATGACAGATTCGTCACCGTTCATAAAGCAGTTGTCCATGTGCATGGCTTACAACAGTGGAGCAAAAA
Organism: Pinus tabuliformis; assembly: GCA_031772625.1. NCBI lineage: Eukaryota > Viridiplantae > Streptophyta > Pinopsida > Pinales > Pinaceae > Pinus > Pinus tabuliformis. The sequence continues at coordinate 785,355,296 of CM062805.1, forward strand.
GTTGGTTCAAACTCTTAGGGACATACATGATGCCAGCGCCCATGTGCAAGAGTGGATAACATGGTACAAAGGGGCCCCGCTTTACTTACCAAAGATGATGAAGCCACATGAAAATCTAGACAAAGAAAATGTCTAGATGTTGATCCATAACTATGAGCAGCTCGCCCCATTCATCAGTAGCATACAGGCTTCATATGGACGGTTGTATAAGATTTTAGATGTCATGGTAAGAACGCACAGAATCCCGTCAATCGATTCCCTCACCGAAGCTAAGCACAAGAACCAAGTCCGGCTAAAGATTGACAGGTACATGGAGCAGCTAAGACAAGAGACCATCAGGGATGACTTGGAGCTCAGAGCACAAAACATGCAGAAGTACATTGGTGGTCCTATCATGGTCAACACCATGTTGCACATGCTTCAGCATGAGTTGGACAAAGGTTCCAAGACCATATACCCAGAAGCTATGGAGGAAAGAGTCCACTATTAGAAAGACACCATCAAGCAGTTTGGGGACATCATTACACAATACTGAGTTTGGCATCAGTATGTGACCAAGAAGCATCAAGTGGAGGTTGTATAGTTGGTCTTTCCCCAAAATTCGAAGTCATAATGATTTTTCTTGTTAGTCCGTCTCTAACTTATTTTTTCTCACATGGGTATATGTGGAAAATGTATATTATTTGTAAATATGGTGTAAATGAAATTCCAAGTGTCATTAGTGGAATGTGAACAGTCACTATGTAATGTAATGAGTTATATGTAAAGGAGTTGAAGAGTCATGAGGGTAGTCAAAGAGTCACAAAGGGGAATTTCAAGGGTCGCCCCACCCTTTGGTATAAATAGAACCTCATAACTCATAGAACAGAATTTTGGGAGCCAAGCTTTTGGCTAGGCTTAGGCTTAGAAAAGGCTTGGGAGTATTGTAAAGAGCCTTGGCCTCTCCACAGTGTAGAGAGAGTATACTTATTTGGAGGAGAAATTGTTCTTGACTGTAATGTTCCACTATTGGAGTTAGTGGGTGTCAATGGTGTATGTATGGATGGAACTTCCACTTATAATATTAATAACAGAGCCAACACACTTTCATGCATATGTTTTTATTATAGTTGGATTATTTTGGTTGCTTTAGCAATGTATGTTGTTTAACCTATGCATTTGCTTATCAACTAATTTTTATGCAGTTGTATGAATCTTGTTGAATACGTGTTGTTGGATTAACCCATCACTTTAATTTGTGGACTATTTCGCATTTTACCTTGTGAAGTCATTCCGCTCGTGTGTTTTCCTTTCAAGCTGTGTACTATTATAGGCTTATAAAGGGCACACTTCCTTTTCCCCTTTGTGTGTTAGAACCCTTATGCATCTCACTTGACCGGCTACAATGTCACGCACTTGCTTCCACCCAAAGTCATCATACTTATATCTACGTGCTACTGTGGCCAAGGCACTACATTACCACCCATTATTGGGACTCCTACTCCAAATGATCTAAGTTCTAGTTGGCACTTCTTACTGAGGAGATCTAGTTGAATGTTAGCAGGTCCAGCATCGTCAATACCTATCTTTTGCATCACCCGTAACGAATCTCACTCGCACAACAGCATAGATCATGGTCAATCTATTGATGTCGCTTATGACATGGATTTTTCTTTGATTACTTTTTCTTGTCAAAGTTTCCCTAAAGGTTGTTTCCATAATCCTATTGCATATTCACTCGAGGAATATTATCAGTCAAGGCCCATGTCTTATGGCATGCACTTACATGCACTTCATTAAGCCTTTTATGGTCATAGACCTAGTAATTATTGTTATTGTGGAGTATTTCATTTGATAGAGCAGTCGAGTGTGTTACACCATTGTGATTTTAGTTCCTATTTTTACTTGTCAGTGCGGATGTTTATGTTATTTAGCCTTTTCATTGCACTTCATTTCATTATGGTCTTACACGATCACATCCTTCCACCCAAAGGTTAGGAGCTGATTCTATGGATGCATTAGAAGTTCCATTTCACATGCCCTGGCCCTATATTATTTAGTTTAGGATAGGATAGGTTGCATTTAGTTAGGTTCATTGCATTCTTGTCTTGTTCTTTCATTTTCCCTTTTTTACTCTTTTGTTTTTATTTGATCTTGAACAAATCCGTTGTTGAGATTCAAGATAATGTGCCCAACTTTTTATGAAAGGAAATTTGTGGTGACATACAACCCTTGGCTTATCTGTTACCTTTTTCCTTGATTTGGTTTAGGTATTTTCAAGTTGATGATTTTTCGATGGAAAATACGATCCTTTATTCAGGAAGCTATGAGAAAACCATGTTTCCATACTTATTTAGGATTCTCATTCCTACACTCTCTCTTATTTATGAATAATGTGTTTTCTTTCTTACCTATCCGAGTCGGGTAATATAAGGGGAAAAATTTTAGCGAACAAAGAATCATAGGTCTTAAACCTTTCTCTGAAGGGGAAACCTCTTATGCTCTCAATAAGTCAAGGTCCCTCTTCCACCCTTTGAAAATAATAAGTGCCTAAGCACAGTCCTATGAAAAGAAAAGAAAATAAAAATAAAAATAAAGGATGAAAGAACAAAAAGTCTTCCTGCGTAGAGAGGTGAAGTAAGCGACTTCACTGGGGTATTGTTAAGGCTCATTGGAAGAAAAGAAATGCTTGTGTCCCTGAAGCAACTTCATCGGGGTATTATTCAAGCCTGCTAGCATTGGAGCAACACCATAGATGTAAAACTCATACTGTGGTTGTTTTTACTATATTACCCTTACTTACATCGACAAGATAACGATATGGCTTGATTTATGTTGTTACACCGAGCATTGGATCTGGGAAGACTATATCTTTAACCGGGTAAGAGTGGAGAGATAAGGTAACTCACTGATTAAATCAATGCTTCCTCAAGAATTGAGACTTAGTGCCTAAATGAAACCATTTCAGAGAAGTTGAGGTTCTTCCAATCTGTCACTAAGTGTTGTTGCTACAACAATGATCATCCAAAAAAATTTCCTAAATCTATTTTGGAGCCTATATGAACCATCGTTTCAAGCCCCTTAGTGTCATCACATTGTTTGTTTTGTTACTCTTATGTTTTCTCCTAGTGTCATATCGTCCTAAGTCAATGTTTCCTAAGTGTTGTCACCTAACCCTGAGAAGTGTTTGTGTTATCTTGTTCATGGTTAGGTGGACTTATGACCTTTCTTAACTTAGAATATGGAATTTTCACCATGCACACACTTGAAAAGCACTCAAAAACACGCAAAAGCAAATAAAATCAAGAAAAAATCCTTTAAGGAAAAAGCGCATTTCAAATTAAAGAAGGCATGCTCTTGTGTTGAGCACACTCCTTCATGCTAGGCAAGTGCACCCTCCCTGAGCGCATTTTTTTATGTTGAAGACATGTTCCCTTTTTCAATGCATGCATGAGCCTACTTGTTGCATGTGGATGCACTCCTAGAAAATAGGAGCCCACATAACTTCCCATAACTAACTCATTCACTAGTCGACAAGTGGTGATCATGCATGAAAACAAGTTGCATGTAATTTATTTTAAATCAGCCGAGTTAATCATTCAGTTTCATAATCATTCTCATCTGGATTGAGCGCACAACTATGGATAAAGAAAATCTTCGTTTATTTGTGTTACAAGTAAGTTTTGCATGTTGAATCCATTGATTTCCTTTCATGATTTCACTGTCTATCTTGCTTTCCTTGCTAGCGTTTCTTTGTTTTTATGTTTATTTACTGACATTTATGTTCAATCTTGTTTATGTAAGTGTTAATTTGATATCGAATGTTGAAACTCTGCACATTCCTCAACTTTTTATATTCTCACCATGATTGTGACAACAACCATAAAATCTTGTAGATCCTTCTTCTTCTCACTTTCATCGTGAAATATTGTTGTTAGACTTGTTCTTGAGCCATCCTCAGGCAAAGTGCACTTTTGGAACCCGAAGCCCGATCAGCTCTAAAAATTGCGCCTAGGATAAACCAGTTTGCTTCTTAAGCACACTCCTTCACCACAAAGAATTGTGCCCTCCTTGAGTGCATGAGTGCAACCTGAAGGCTTGAGTGAGTTTCCTTCATCCCTTTGGCACGCACTATTGTGCCCTCCTTTCCCTTGAGCACATGAGTGCACCTCGAAGGCCCGAAGAAATGTTCTTTTGTCCCTTCGAAGTACACCCTCTCTCTCCCTCTCTCCTTGAGCGCATGAGTGCACCATGAAGGCTTGAAGCATCATCCTTCATCCCTTCAGAGTGTGCTAGTGCACCCTTGGTGGTTTTCCTTCCCTTGCTTGAGCACATGAGCACACTGCAAAGTCCTGAATGACCATTAACACCCCTTCTTGCTTTGAAAATGTGCCCTCCTTGTTTGCATGCCTATTTTCTTATGCATGCAAGATATTATGTGTTGTTGTTCATAGATTTACATTCTCATTTACATTTAATGGCTCTTTGAGTGTGATTTGCTTAATATATTGTTGCATAATTAGTTTTGTAATGCTAATCTTGTCATCACGAGTGTGTTGCCATAAACAGGTGTTCAAGCCACGAGTATTATCACCCTTTCACCATCTATTGGAGCCATGCCTCCCCACAAAGTGGCCTCTAAAGAATTTTCAAAGGCAAGCATTGAGGAAGTTTTTGAAGTGACAAAGTCGACCATTCCCATTCATGCAAACACACAGTGCTTCATTGGTAAGTCTACTTAGCTCACATGGAGTGGCATAAAAGACACATCCATGCAAAAAATATTTCCTAAAAACTTGGAGGACTTGGAAGTATATATCAACATCAAGCGGTCCTAGATGCATAGGATCACATTCAAATTACTGGCCATCCCCTGTGCGGAAGTGATTGAGTGGATCATTACACATATGGAGGACTCCCATCTTGTGCTTCGTAGTGAGAGTGGTGGTCAACTCACCACCTATTATGTAGAAGACATGCAGACAAAGAATATGCAAATGTTGACTTCTACATCAGTTGGGTCAACCTCAATACAAGTGACACCATCTGAATCTTGGTGTTGCGAGCCTACTAATTTTCATCACCGCCCATCCGTAGTTTATTCAATTAAGATTCTTAGAGATGTATATCAATATCTGATTGCCATGTGTTGTCACTTGCATGGGTGGAAGAACGCTGAGGTGTTTGAGGAAAACTAGATATAGATGCTCAATATTGTGGTAACTCATGGAAAAGCTCTTAATTGGGCCGATATATTGTCATTTTAGTTGCAACGTCATGTGGTGCAGGCAAAACCATATTTGAGGGAAAATCGGGACCCAAAATTATATATGTCTACATTTCTACTGGATGAAATCTATGCACGATATGTGTTCCCAAGAATGTATTAGGACTGGACCCCACAGGACAAGTTCCCAGTTTACTTTCACTACAGAGTGTTGTCAGAATCAAGCTTTATATGCGCATATGATAGATTGGTTGAGCACTTCCTTGTTGTTATTTTTTCATATGATATTTGAGATCAATCCTCCTTGCATGGCCAATTAGTTGGAGTCACTATGGGATATCACATATGGGTTCGTAATACATGAGGGTACATACATCATAAGTTTTGGTTTTCTGATATCCTCTCATCCCATGTCGCGATATGTGACCAATAAGGTGGTCATGCAGGAAGTAGTGAATCAATTGGACAAGTGATTATCAGGAGTTCTTCACAGGAGGAAGAAAGCCCCTTGGCCCATCTTCCCTTTGAGGATCGGACTATATGAGACAAAGAGCCACAAGGAAGCAGCAACAGAAATACAAGAGCTATATCGCTTTCACTTCACAACTAAGGAATTTCATGGATATTGTAGAGCCTCTATTCTACACCTACTTGTCTACCATTTTCCTCAGTTCTTCCTTATCTTTCCTTCACTTTTGCCTCATTTTCACCATAAAACCTCTCAGATCATTACATTAGGTGTCAATAAGCATGATCAAGCAAGTTTTGCTAATGGATGACTATTTGTTTAGATTTTGACTTACTTGCAGGAATCCCGCAGCTATCTGATGATCCCGCAGCTATCTGAAGATCCTGCAGCCTTTTTGTTAAACACAATGATCCACGTGTCGGTTTGCTAGATGAGCCACATGGGCACTCAGGTATCAACGTGCTCGAGGTTCCTGTCCCATTGTTCCAGCCATCCACGTCATCTTCACCCATGGTCAAAGCTGGTTAAGTTACGGTCAACTTAAGGCTGTTTAAACGGTGATTGAGAGCTGCTTGGTCACGTCATCTTAAATGGTGATTTGTCCATGTTCTACAGGTGGCAGGGGACGCAATCCAACATGGGATTTATTATCCATGACGACAGAACCACTAAACTCGTCCACGCAGCCGTGATGTGTCAAGGGACCATAAATACGCATGACTGTTTATTGTTTTTCTGTTAATTAGCTGTACGAGTAGGCTATCTTAGAAACTCCTATAAATTGCTGCGTCTGCGTACGCTCAAAGAACTTTTATTAGTTGTAATTTTCTGAACTTGTGTGGAATTTAAGAGCTTTGTGAACTCTGTTTTCTAGTGCTATTCCAGCACTCTGTTTTGTATACTTTTTGCAAATGGAGGAATAGACATAGCACCGTTTTGAAGTTTCCAGATCTCTGAGTTTTCTTGTGGCTGAATGAACAGAGGGCCCCTGCTCATCTCAGCCTTTGTAAAGTATTTTATGTGCAGTATTTCGTTATTTTCTTATTTATTTCCTTAAGCATGTATAGTTTCATTTACTTGTTTTCCTTTCTTTCAAGCTGATCAGTGTTATTTCTTTGCAGGTTTCTTTTAGCCCGGGATTTATTTTTATATGTGTGTGTTTGCTTTACAGCTAATGGTATTTGAAGTTGACAATTCAAGTGCTGCCTTTGTCTTTATAGTTGATTTTTAATCTTATTTCTCAAAGAGCTGTTAACATACATGAATGATCTTCATCATAAACTATTATCTTTTAAGATCAGAATATCACTAATTTGCAGCTAGTTTGAGTGCTTTTTGGACTGTTCTTTCACTACTTTCTATCCGTGCTTTACACAGTACATGTGCTTTGAAGCATCGAGTTAGAAAGAGCAAATCATCACCACTAGTCTTTAAAGTAGAAGTTTTGATTTTAAGTGCTTATTAGACTATTTTCTCACTACTTTCTAATCATACTTTGCATAGTACATATGGCTGAAGTAGAGAATTAGAAATAGCAAATCATTATCATTAGTCTTTCAAGCATATTTTTCTCACTTTTCTAATTCCACATAAGCTACTTCCTATCCGTGCTTTACACAGTACATGTGCTTTGAAGCATCGAGTTAGAGAGAGATAATCTTTATTCTTGGGTTTTAAAAGTGACTCTCTTTTCTTTTATTAGCAGCAACTTGAACGGTGTCTAGTGCCATTGGTAGTGGTCATTTGCTTTCAAGTTTATTTCAAGTCATTTCAGTTCACTTATTCTTTTCAAGCATTTCCTTTCAAGCAAGTAGTTAGAGATCACTCAACACACACTTTCACTCATTTAGGATTCACTCTACACACACACCATCACTCACTTGTTTATAAATTCTCACTCCATCTTAGGAACATAATTAACCACAACAACACCCCCAACGATAAGAAAAACTCTAAGAGGTTACTTAAGTACATATAGTACACCCTCACTTCATCAGCTTACGAGCCCCGGGTTGACAATAAATACTAGCAATTTAGATAACACTAAATTGACTAAACATTTTGGCGCCGTTGCCGGGGAAGTGAAATTAAGTAGCCATATTCTTAGAAGAAAAAAATATATAAAAAAAACTTCAAGAAAAGAAGTTAATAACCTATCTAAGTATGCTCTCCTCTTGCACTTTGAAGTGATCTGGAGGATCAGAAAGGAGAAAGTTATTGATTTAATAGTTTCTTGAGTATGCTCTCTTCTTGCACCTAGAGTGAACTGGAAGATCAGAAAAAGAACTATTTAACTTAACTTGAAGATAAAATAAAAATGACATGCATAGAGCTAGAGATTCTAGGGGAAGGTTTTTAGCTAGAGCTCGAAGTTCAATTTTTACAAGTCCATCTGCTTCAAGAGATAGACAAGAGACACCTCCCTTATCTCCAACCGAAACTCCTAGTCCTGAAATTCAAGAGCCAAGAGTTGACTCTCCTATACCTTCTATTGAGTTTGAACTAGGAAGAGACTCTTCTCTTTCTCCTACCAGAAAACCAATTGTAATTGAGGAAATAGACTCACCTGAAGAGGAAGGAGAAATCTCTTCTCATTCACCCTTTGTAGAAGAACCAGAAGATTTTGAAATCCCTAGGAGAATCATCATGGCAGAGGAAGAAGGAGGCGGTAGAGGTAGAGGTAGAGGAGGAGGAGGAAATAACAATAACAATGGAGGAGGTAGAGGTCCCATTGGAGGAAATAGAGATGGGGATAACACATTTGGGTTTCCCATTGTTGATGAGGACTCCCGAGCCACCATGAAAAACATATCACCATCCGTCCTCCCAAATTTTCATGGATTAAGAACTGAGGACCCTGAAACATTCTTGTTTGAATTTGAAGTTGTGTGTCGAACTTATGACTATCTGGATGATACTCAGAAACTCAAACTGTTCCCATCAACATTAAAAGATCAAGCTTTGAAATGGTTCATGGGATTACTTACTCAGTCCATTAGGACCTGGGATGAAATGAAACAAACCTTTTTGGATAGGTATTTGGACTATTGTATGCCTACTAATCATAAGGATGAGGTTTTTAAAATGATGCAAAAAGAAGATGAGAGCCTAGAAGATTTACTTGAGAGATTTCAATATAATTTAAAAAGAGCAAAAATGAGTACCTTGGATGAAGAGACCTTAAAAGCCCTCTTATTAAAAGCCATTAAGGATGAATGGATAGATATCTTAAACATGATGGGGAAAGGGGATATTTCTCAACTTTCTCTCAATGATATAGCCGAACTTTGTATCCATCTCTCAAGGGGCAAATCAAAAACTCAAAAAGGGCCTAGAGATCCTTCTCTCCTTAGGGCAAATAAATCTGCAACAGGATCAGTGAGTAGGGCTGAAATCGGTAATATGCTAGATGAATTTAAAACTGACATCTTAGGGAGTCTTAGTGAACAAATTGATACCCTTAAGATTCAGAATAAACAAAAAGCAGAAGCCGAGGCTATGACCATCTTTTGCCCGAAGTGTAGAAAGAAGCATGCTTTAAGGGAATGTCCCTTGGAAGCACAAGTTGTGGAAACCTGTGTAATTTGCTCAGAAACCCATGAGACCAAGGAATATCCTTCAATCCCTGGCCTCAAAGCAGTCTTTCAAGAAGATCCAAGTACGCTTGAATCCCTTTGTTTTGTTGCAAGAAGACCTTGGCAGGGGCAGCAAAATCAAGGGTTTAATAACTCTATGAATTTTCAGCCCCCACCAAATTGGAATCCTTGGCAACAACCTTGGTCACAACCACAAAATCCTTTCCAAGCATGGTTGCAAAGCATGCAAATGCAAAATCCTTATGGGAGATTTGCCCAATTCTATCAATATCCTCAATCCTTTCAGAATCAGCAAGCTCCCCAACTTCCAAATCAAGGTCAACAATTGTCATTACCATTCCCTCAACAACAAAAACCTCTTCCACAAAATCAAAATTCTCAACTCTTGTTACAATCTCAGCAGAGGCCAAATCAACTTCCCTCTCAACCTCAACCAAACCCCAATAATAGGAATCCTCAAAGTGCTTATGTGATGGAAGGTCAACCATTCCCTACCTATATGGTTGTCCCTCTCAATGAGGTCCAACTCAGATCAGGTAGAATCTTAGACCAACCTTCTACAAGTGCTCAACAACCAAGCATTTCTGAGGAAGAATCTCTCAAAGCCAATAAGGGTTCTGAAGTATCCCTTCAAAACCCAAGCATTAAAGAAAAAGAAAAAGAATCAACTCCCTTAGTAGAGCAACCCACATCTTCAGCTATTCCTCCTTTTCCTGAAAGATTGCAAATTGATAAAGGAGTGGAGAAGCAGATTTGGTTGCCTGACTATAGCTTTCTAGATGAATTGAAAAATGTCTGTATCAAGATTCCCTTGTTAACGGCCATTAAAGAGATTCCCATTCTAGCAAAGACAATAAAGGAGATGAGTTTGAAAAAAACAATAAAAAGAACCAGAGACACCAAAAGGATACATCTAGTTGGAAAAATTGCAGACATTATGATGGGTAAAATTACCATGCAAAAATATGTAGATCCCGGTAGCCCTATTGTTAAAACTCATATTAATGGGGTTGAAATCCCAAATACCTTGATTGACTTAGGAGCCGCTATCAACATTATGAGTAGACAGACCATGGATCAGTTAAAACTTCCTAACCTTCTCTTTACACCTACTTTGTTGCAACTTGCAGATAGATCAATCATTAAACCTGATGGTGTATTGGAGGACATTCCAGTCTCACTAGACTCTTGGGAATATCCAGTTGATTTTATGATTTTAACTCCCAAGAACAATCTAGGAGGACATCCTCTTATTCTAGGAAGACCTTGGCTGGCCACAGCTGATGCTTTCATAAGTTGTAGGTCGGGGGACATGTATATATCAGATGGTAATTCTACCAAGAAATTCAACTTGTATCCTCCCGCAAAGGCAATAACAGAAATAGGAGAAGATGAGTGGATTGATGATGAGGATACTCTTCAACCTGTTCTAACCATCTCTGAAATCAGTGAGGACAGTCAAATTCTAAATACATTAGAAAATTTTGAGGTACCCTTAGAATATGACTCTTCACAGTTCCAGTTAGATGCAGATATTGAATATCTCTCCTCTAGACAGATGTCTCTCTTCTCAATGGAAGAGTTTGGTAGTTCTACAGTTGAAATCTTTCCAGGAAAAACATTAAACATTAACAAGAACTTGGAAAGACTACAACAAGAAGAATTAACTAAACTGTTGCAAAAACATTCCACTGCCTTTGCATGGGAATATACTGACATGAAAGGAATCGACCCTAAGACTTGTATTCATCATATTTATATTGAAGAAAACAGCAGACCTATTAGGCAGCCACAAAGACGGATGAATCCAAATCTTAGGGAAATTGTGAAAGAAGAACTTCAGAAATTGCTCAAGGTAAACTTCATTTACCCCATTTCAGATAGCCAATGGGTTTCTCCCTTGGTTATAGTGCCCAAAAAGAATGGTAAATGGAGAGTTTGCATTGATTATCGAGAATTGAACAAGGCAACCTTAAAGGATCATTTTCCTCTACCTTTTATTGATCAGGTATTAGACACTTTAGCAGGTAAAAAATATTTCTCATTCTTGGATGGTTTTAGTGGTTACAATCAGATTCAGGTAGCACCTGAAGATCAAGACAAAACCACCTTTACTTGTCCTTGGGGAACTTTTGCCTATCGAGTACTCCCTTTTGGTTTGTGCAATGCACCTGCTACATTTCAAAGGGCTGTACTAGGAATCTTCTCAGATCTGATTCATGATTGTGTAGAGGTATACATGGACGATTTCACAGTCTATGGTAATACATTTGAAGAAGCTTTGGCAAATTTGGAAAAAGTACTGGTAAGATGTAAGGAAACAAATCTTTCTTTAAGTCATGAAAAGTGTTTTATGATGTTTACTGAAGGGATTGTTTTAGGACATCATATTTCAGGAGATGGAATCAAAGTTGATAGATCTAAAGTAGAAGTCATCTCTAAGTTACCTGTTCCAAATTGCCAAAGAGATGTTAGAAGTTTTCTTGGGTTTACTGGTTATTACAGAAGATTTATTGAAAACTTCACTAAGATAGCATCCCCTCTTTTCAAACTACTTACTAAAGATTGTGAATTTAAGTGGGATCCTGAATGTCAATCTGCCTTTGAAGCTTTAAAGACTAGAATATCTGAAGCACCCATTTTAAGGGGTCCAAATTGGAAACTCCCTTTCCACATTTCTACTGATGCTTCAGATACAGCTTTAGGAGCTGTTTTGGGACAAAAGGATTTGATCCCTTATGCCATTTATTACACGAGTAAGAATTTGACTCCTACTGAGTTAAATTATACTGTTACTGAAAAGGAGTTTCTAGCCGTTGTTCATGCTATAAACAAGTTTAGACACTATATAACCGGCTATGAAACCTTTGTCCACACTGATCACTCTGCCATTAGATACCTCATGAACAAACCAGTCACTAATGGTAGAGTTACAAGATGGCTTTTGCTTTTACAAGAATTCAACATAACTGTGTTAGATCGACCAGGTAAACAGAACACAGTAGCTGACTTCTTGTCTAGAATCCAAAACACTAATGAGGACTCTCCTGTAGAGGATAAATTTCCAGATGAGTATTTGTTTGCAGTAACTACCAAAACTCCTTGGTATGCTGATATTGCTAATTATTTAGTTACTAGAAAATTACCTTTACATTTATTTCCTAATGAGAAAAGGAAAATCATTCAGGATAGTTCACTTTATTCTTGGATTTCTAATGAATTGTTCAGAACAGGGCCAGATTTGATGATCAGAAGATGTGTACGGGAGGATGAGATGCCTGACATCCTTAAGGCATGTCATGACGAACCTTGTGGCGGACATTTTTCTGATAAGAGGACTGCCTATAAAATCCTTTCATCAGGATATTATTGGCCTTCTCTCTTTAAGGATGCAAAGCAATATGTTAAAAGGTGTGACAGTTGTCAAAGAACTGGGAGACCAACTCTTTCGAATGAAATGCCACTACAGCCACAGGTATGCATCGAACCTTTCGAGAAATGGGCTCTAGATTTTGTTGGACCAATTAATCCGCCATCCAAGAAAAATAGATATATACTGGTTTGTACTGATTATGTTACCAAGTGGGTAGAAGCTATAGCATTAACTTCTGCTACTGAAAATTCAGTTGTTCAATTTCTTTTCAAGGATATTTTCACTCGTTTTGGTGTCCCAAGAGAAATTGTAACAGATCAGGGAAGCCAATTTACATCAAGGATGGTGGAAAAGCTGATGGAGGAATATAAGATTAAGCATAGAACATCTACTCCATACCATCCACAAGCGAATGGTCAAGTAGAATCTACAAATAAAGTTCTTGAAAGCATCATCACAAAGACTGTTCATCTTCATAGAAGAGATTGGGCAGAAAGGCTTCCTGAAGCCTTATGGGCCTATAGAACTACATGGAGGAACACCACAGGACATTCTCCCTATGAACTTGTTTATGGGAAGGAAGTCTTGTTCTCCATTGAGTTCCAAATCAAGACCTTCAAGACAGCAGTTCAATTGGGGATGAGCTTATCAGAAGCCCAGAAGCACAGAATGGACCAGTTAAATGAACTAGATGAAATGAGACAAGATGCAATTCTAAGAACCGATCTAGTTCAGCACCAAAGAAGCAAATGGCATGATCGACATATCAAAGAAAAGAAGTTTCAAAAGGGTGATTGGACACTCTTGTTTGATTCAAAATTTAAGGACTTCAAAGGAAAATTTCAAACTCATTGGCTTGGGCCATATGAGATTGATGAAGTCTTTAATAATGGAGCAGTTAGAGTGAAGACTATTGATGAACTTCAAACTCCCTTTATTGTGAATGGCCACCGGTTAAAAGTCTACCACAAGCCACTCTCAAAAGAGGAGTTTGTTAAGTTATTCCAAGGCGATTCTGAAATGAGGCTGGTGGAGAAGAATTCTTCTCCTCCATCAGCCTAATCTCTGTTTCTTTCAATTTCAATAAAAAAAAAAAAAAAAAAAAAAAAAGGAAAAAATGAATAAATGTATGAGCCTGAAAACCAATCTCTGATTGGCAGTCTCATGCAGAAAACATGAGGTGAAAATCAGGGTCACCTGACACCTCATGTTTTCCAAAAAAAGAAAAAAAATCTCTCTCTTTCATTTTCATTTCATTTATTTCATCTCACCATTTCCTTCCATCTTACCATCCTCACTTCACCTCACTGCTTTCCACTCACTCATTCATTCATTCCTTCATTCCATTTCACTTCATTAATAAAGTTTTTTTTAGGCAACTAAAGTATTTTATGCAGCTGGAAGACTTCATTACAGTTCCTGCAGCTATTTAACAATTCTGCAGCTGTTTAGCCTTCCTGCAGCCCTCTGCACCTGCACAAGAAACACAGTTTGTCTGAAGAAAATATTTACAGTTCAAAATCATCAAAGACAAGGAGGAAAGATCATGTGCTAGCAATAAAGTTAACAAAAGGTTAGTAGCAAATCATCAGAAGCCAAATCAAATGCGGATCTGAGGTATGTTTAAAACTCTAAACCTATGGTTATTTCATTATGCGGAATTTTCTGGGTTATGTTTTGTTGGCCACTAATCGTAATGATTACCCATTTTCTTTTCCCATGCGACCACAAATCTACGAATCCTCCACGTCTACCAGCTCATAATAACCACGATTTTTGAAATCACATATGGCTGTTTCTGTCATTAAGGTCTTGTACCCTAATGACGTAACCTACCGTATTACGTCTCTCAGTTCTCGTCCCGCAGCCATGTGTCAATTCACAGCCGAAATCGGAGAATATAGCCGTTCCATTCATCATTTCGAAACTCTCTATGCTCATAATACTCCATTCCTCGCTATCATCTCCCTTATTCTGTTTCACTCACTACGATTACCTCCATAAACCATCCTCTGTTTTCCCTCTGCCGTATAGCCAGTAAACCTGTGATACAGTCGTATTACGACTGTTAATCACCGTTTCACTGTGTCCACGCTGTTATCCTCCGCTTAACTCTAATTCAAGCCGTGAATTCTCGGTGTCTGAGGCTGTTGATGCACCGTATACCCTCTGTTCCACAAAGTCTGAACAGGAACCGAGGAGTTACTGTGCAAAGTTACGGAGTTACTGTGTAAGGTCACCATCAAATTCGTGTTTTAAACAGAGCTGAGGAGTCGATGGGAAAGCTTTTAAGGGCTGAACCAGAAGGTTCGAAATTCTTGGAGGCATACCCTCAGGTTGAGGAAGCATTACAAAAAGCTAATTGGCTACAGTGCATCAGGAAGTTTAAGGGCTACCACAAAGAAGTAACAAAAGCCTTTGCAAGATCATTTAAGGACAAAGACAGTCAAGCAGAAGTGGGTGATTTAACATTTACAGTCAGCGAAGGAAGCATAGCAAGGGCTACCTCTCTTCCACAAACCGGTGAACGTTGGTTCAAAAACCGGGCAGTCCAGGATCAACAATGGAAGCGGATTTTTAAAAACCCAGGTATGGACACAAGTGTTTTCACCAAAGGAATTCCAATCTCCCATGTTAAAGAAGAATGGAAAATTCTATTGTTGTTAGTGCAAAAAATTTTCACGTGTGAAGGGAGATTTGGAGTGTTGTACGTTTATCATGGTAAAATTATGCTGCAATTTCAAGGAGAACATGATATAAATCTTCCTTACTTTCTATTCCAAAGCCTTAGGAAAATGTGTGCCATGGCTCAACGAAATCCACGAAACGTAGAAGCTTACCTCTGTCACCATGGTCTTGTAAAGTTATTGATAGAAGAACAGTTAAAAGAAAAACAAGACACATGGGAGAAATTCCTTGTAAGGAATCATTTTGCAAAACCTGGAGAATCTTCTATACCTAGAAAAAGCAGAAGGAAGAGAAAAGAAAGTATCTCTGAGACTGATATCTTAGAGGAAATTGTTCAAAGACAAACTGTAGAGGAAATAGAAGTCCATCATCCTGAACATGAGATTGAACCCACTGAAGACAGTGCTCAAGAGGTCATCTCAGAAACCCTCGCTGAACTTGCCAAGGAAGCTACCAAGAAGAGAAGAGAAGACAAAAAGAAACAAAAACAAGACAAGGGAAAATCTATAATCCAAGAAACTGATCAGATCCCAGACCATTCTAGTGATGAAGAAAGGGATAACCAGCCCTTAGCACAAAGGGTAGCTAAACTCCATGAGAAAACTGCCCTCTCTGAGAAAGTAAAAGTTCAAAAACCAAGGGAAAAGGCACAAAAAGAAACACAGAGTGCTGCCACTGTAAGAAGGAGTAGTAGATTGCAGAATAAAAGGAAAGCCACAAGGACACTCTTCGTTGATCTTAGCACACCTGAGAAGGGTGCTACAAAAGCAGACCTTGAGGATAGTCCATCACATGAGGCAGCTACTCCTCCAAGAGAAGACAGTCCATTTCAGCCGGAGTTTGAAACTGAAATTGAGCATGAATATAGTCCAAGGAAGTCACCAATTGTTGACCCAATTCAACAAGAGGTGTACAACTATTTTGAAACATTGGAGCAAAACACTGCTGGCCCAAGTAATGTCATACCTCATGAGCAGCAAATAGATTTACTTAAACAAGAAATCTATGAACTTGAAGTGCTAAACCGTCACATTAAACAGAGAAATGAAGAAATGAAGCAGCAAGCTGAAATTGCCAAAGCAATCCAAGATAACACCTTTCTTCACATGAGCATGTGGCAGAAGAAACACAGCAGACTCAAGAAGAGATGTAGAAGGCTGAACAGAGCCTTAATCAATTTGAAATTCAGATGCATGTTCAAGAGGCCAAAGGTTAATGTTTCTACACAAAGGAAGAGAAGGAGATTGGATGTCCTAGCTGAGGCATCCCAGCAGATGGACTGAATTGTGTTTTCATTGCATGAGGACATGCAATACCCTCGGAGTGGGGGTATGTAGAGCCTCTATTCTACACCTACTTGTCTACCATTTTCCTCAGTTCTTCCTTATCTTTCCTTCACTTTTGCCTCATTTTCACCATAAAACCTCTCAGATCATTACATTAGGTGTCAATAAGCATGATCAAGCAAGTTTTGCTAATGGATGACTATTTGTTTAGATTTTGACTTACTTGCAGGAATCCCGCAGCTATCTGATGATCTCGCAGCTATCTGAAGATCCTGCAGCCTTTTTGTTAAACACAATGATCCACGTGTCGGTTTGCTAGATGAGCCACATGGGCACTTAGGTATCAACGTGCTCGAGGTTCCTGTCCCATTGTTCCAGCCATCCACGTCATCTTCACCCATGGTCAAAGCTGGTTAAGTTACGGTCAACTCAAGGCTGTTTAAACGGTGATTGAGAGCTGCTTGGTCACGTCATCTTAAATGGTGATTTGTCCATGTTCTACAGGTGGCAGGGGACGCAATCCAACATGGGATTTATTATCCATGACGACAGAACCACTAAACTCGTCCACGCAGCCGTGATGTGTCAAGGGACCATAAATACGCATGACTGTTTATTGTTTTTCTGTTAATTAGCTGTACGAGTAGGCTATCTTAGAAACTCCTATAAATTGCTGCGTCTGCGTACGCTCAAAGAACTTTTATTAGTTGTAATTTTCTGAACTTGTGTGGAATTTAAGAGCTTTGTGAACTCTGTTTTCTAGTGCTATTCCAGCACTCTGTTTTGTATACTTTTTGCAAATGGAGGAATAGACATAGCACCGTTTTGAAGTTTCCAGATCTCTGAGTTTTCTTGTGGCTGAATGAACAGAGGGCCCCTGCTCATCTCAGCCTTTGTAAAGTATTTTATGTGCAGTATTTCGTTATTTTCTTATTTATTTCCTTAAGCATGTATAGTTTCATTTACTTGTTTTCCTTTCTTTCAAGCTGATCAGTGTTATTTCTTTGCAGGTTTCTTTTAGCCCGGGATTTATTTTTATATGTGTGTGTTTGCTTTACAGCTAATGGTATTTGAAGTTGACAATTCAAGTGCTGCCTTTGTCTTTATAGTTGATTTTTAATCTTATTTCTCAAAGAGCTGTTAACATACATGAATGATCTTCATCATAAACTATTATCTTTTAAGATCAGAATATCACTAATTTGCAGCTAGTTTGAGTGCTTTTTGGACTGTTCTTTCACTACTTTCTATCCGTGCTTTACACAGTACATGTGCTTTGAAGCATCGAGTTAGAAAGAGCAAATCATCACCACTAGTCTTTAAAGTAGAAGTTTTGATTTTAAGTGCTTATTAGACTATTTTCTCACTACTTTCTAATCATACTTTGCATAGTACATATGGCTGAAGTAGAGAATTAGAAATAGCAAATCATTATCATTAGTCTTTCAAGCATATTTTTCTCACTTTTCTAATTCCACATAAGCTACTTCCTATCCGTGCTTTACACAGTACATGTGCTTTGAAGCATCGAGTTAGAGAGAGATAATCTTTATTCTTGGGTTTTAAAAGTGACTCTCTTTTCTTTTATTAGCAGCAACTTGAACGGTGTCTAGTGCCATTGGTAGTGGTCATTTGCTTTCAAGTTTATTTCAAGTCATTTCAGTTCACTTATTCTTTTCAAGCATTTCCTTTCAAGCAAGTAGTTAGAGATCACTCAACACACACTTTCACTCATTTAGGATTCACTCTACACACACACCATCACTCACTTGTTTATAAATTCTCACTCCATCTTAGGAACATAATTAACCACAACAACACCCCCAACGATAAGAAAAACTCTAAGAGGTTACTTAAGTACATATAGTACACCCTCACTTCATCAGCTTACGAGCCCCGGGTTGACAATAAATACTAGCAATTTAGATAACACTAAATTGACTAAACAGATATGATCCCAAGAGTTTCTGCATGCAACATTGTGAAAGGATCAATTTCAATTTGGGGTATTCATCAATTTCCACAAAAAAAATATGAGAAGGTGAAGAACTGGTATAATGCAGTTAGAAAGACACATCCAACAGAGACTAGTTCACCCCAAGATCCACCAGATCAAGACATCCAGGTGCAGGAGGAAGAATATATAACCCCTCAAACAAGGAAAGTAGCTACCAAAAAAAGGATCAAGTATGATTCGACAAGTGAGAGCTGCATGAAATGGAAATTTGATCCTTTGAACTCAGGAGCTATCCAAGCAAAACAAGAGAGGAGTGAAGCATAATAAGAGGAGAAGAGGAAGAAATATGGGTTGCTTAAGAAGCAATGAGAAGAAGAAGAAAAAGGGAGAATAATATAAGAGGAACAACAAAGGTAGTCCCGAAAGGAAGAAACTACACATAGGCTTGAAGAAGAACAATTGACTCAAGAGATAGAAGAGGAAGATTTGGATGAAGAAGATGCCTTATAACCCATGGATGATGAACCATGTTGGATTCATGCCTTGGATTCTCTTGTAGTGCATAGGAGATAGATCATTCTTTGGAGAATCAAGTTGTGGCTTCATGTTCCACTACTGGATATAGTGTTTCATCTATGTGGCAGTGTACTTTGGATCTTCCATTCTTAATCAGAATCTCTATGAGCCAACACTTATTTATACATGTATCATAAACATAATAGGACTATTCTTGTTATGTTTATGATATATGTTGCTTTAGTTACATACTAAGTTAATGAACTAATTTTTTTCTTAGCTATGGTTATTATTGAATAGGTGTTGCTATGATTTCATGATTGTTGTTTATTATGTGTACTAATTTGAAAGTAATCAACAAGTCTTTCTCTTCCTTCTTGGGTCCCCCTTTAGGACAGTACTATTACTTCTCTAACCAGAGGATCATTTTCCTTTTACTAGTTGTGGTGTTCCCTCTTGCACCTTACATTGGGTGTCTCACAAAGCTTAGATACTTGTTGCCCCAAAGAGGCGGTGTGTTCTCTTGTGTGTGTTTGTAACGAAGGCATATCTTTGAAACATTTCCAATGGTGGTCAGACCGTATAGCCGGATGGGACTCCTATACCATACAATGTGAAGTCTAATTGGGACTTCACATTGGCGAGATCCCCTTACATGTTGGTGGCATCCAGCACCGTCAACACCATGGTCACAAAGTTTAGCCAAGGTCAACCTTTTTCAACAATATAACATAAATACATTGTTACATTAATGGTTGACCATGGTTAACCTTGTCAACTCTCTTAACCATTATTGTAACATCAATAAAAACAATAATGTAATATTAACACTAACAGCAATGTAACTTCAACTATGGTCAACCATGGTTGATAAATATTAATGTAACATTAATACACTATTACATTAATGGTCAAACCATGGCCAACCCTTAATGATGCTCAACCTTGTCAACCCTATTAACCATAAAAAAACTCTCAGCAACCATGGTTAACCATTTTCAACCACAGCCAACCCTTATCAACAATTTTTAACCATAGTCAGGTAATGCCAACCATATTCAACCATGGTCTACTAATCTACCTCACACATAGCAATTGTCAACTAGCATAACCACACAATAAACTAGTTGATATATGTTGTTCAATATAATTTTCCACCTTTCATATGCCAATCGATACTATTATAAGTAGAAAATGACACTTATCAACATATATCAACCATTTTATTAATATAGTTATGCTAATTATTTTAAGATTTATTGTTGTTTTTTTATTTTTTATTACTTTGCATTTAACCATTTTTTTAATATACAACATGCTTTTTAATATTTTTTTATTACAGTGGAATCGGCAATAGGGGCAGCCTCGCGACTCACGTTACACGGGGTCGATTTTGACAGCTACCTCTATAACCACTGGGAGCTGCGCCCGCCCCTCTATACAACTCCAGGGTAAGTCTAGGGGATTTGAACTCATGACCTTCAGTACGGAGCTCGCCTTTCTAACGAACTTCACCGCATTGTGATTACCAACTCACCTACGCCCGTGGGGCTAACATGCTTTTTAATATTATTTATATTAAAACATCTCAAGTATTACCACTCTGATCAATGACATATAATTGATATATTATAGATTTCCATTATGTTGCAATAACATTTTGCATTATCATTATGTTGCAATCACAGTATGTATAGTTAAATGATGTATATGAAATATTTGTGTACCTTTTACATTACCTTTGCTTTTATTTAGTTTGTTAACAATATTACTTAGTCTATACCTACTCAACACACTATTAATTTTCTTCCAATATTGTAGCCATAATTTCTTGTCATATTATTAGTCCTTGCCTCGCCAAGGACTATAACATTCGCCTCATGGTTAAAGTGCATTGACTTTGCATTATTTTGTTGTGTTTTGTAATTTTAAACAAAGTTTCAGGAAAATGTTTAATATATCTATTTTCTCATAAATTCAAAGATTATTTTCTAATTTTTCAGAAATCTTATTTCTAATTTTCAATTGGATCAATGACCTCTGATGGGACAAAATTCCCCCGGTGGAGGAGAGCATTTTATTTTTGGTATTTTTGAGTGCTTGACAATTCATGTGAAAAAGAAAAACTAATTTTCTGAGTGGTCATTCTGTCAATGAGTCCTCTAACACTAACATTGACACTTACACTGTTATGGTATTGCTATGCCCAATGATACAAGAACTGGCGCGGTTACAAGTCCTTACGTAGGCCGGGGGCAGCTAAAAAAATATCCAATTAATATTTCCTTGTGCAGAGATGACTATTAATATTACAAATTTCCACATCATATATCGTATTGGTAATGGCATTATTGAAACTATAGCAACATTTTATTAAATTCATGAATTAATCATATTTTTATCAGTTAAAGTTATTTCTCTTTTGAGTGTCATGAATAGGCATGGTAATACAATGTAAAAAGTGTTGAACCAAAACATTTAACGACTCCAATAATAATAATAATAACTTAATCCAAAAAGCTTGTCGTTTCTCTCGTTATTTGTTCATGTCGATCTTCATCATCTCATAAATCAATTATATCTGATATATTAAATTATTTAATAGACTTGTGTGGAGCTTTAATTAAAAATCTTACTTAATAGTAAAAATAGGTAAAACAACATCAATTACCAATCCAAATAAAAATGCTTTGAAATAAATGAATAACAGGAAAAAATATGATTAAGTTAATGAATTTAATAAAATATTAAAGCTATATTTTAAATAATTCCATTACCATTGTGGAAATTTGTAAAAGTAATAGTCCTCTCTTACTTAGCTCCCCGACCCACGCTAAGAAATAAACCTTAAAAATATTTATTAGACTTGTGCAGAGCTTTCATTGTGTTGAAAGCTCTGCACAAGCAAAGCTCCACACACTTCTTTACATGCAAAGCTCCGCACATTGTTTAAAAACTTTAGTTTACATGTCTTTCTTTAAAAAAATGAAAAAAAAAAGAGCAACGCCACGTATTCCTAAATGCCCAAGTTTACATCCTTAGAAATAAATGATTAACTAGTTAAAATATAATTTCATGAATTTAATAAAATGTTAAAGCTATAGTTTCAATAATGTCATTACTAGTGTGGAAATTTGTAAAAGTAATAGTTGTCTCTTACTTAGCTCCCCATCCCATGCTAAGAAATAAACCTTACAAACATTTACTATACTTGTGGAGAGCTTTAATAAAAAATCTTACTTAATAGTAAAAATAGGTAAAACAACATCAACTAAGAATAAAAATAAACATGCTTTGAAATAAATGATTAGGTGGTAAAAATATTATGAAATTCATGAATTTAATAAAACGTTAAAGTTATCGTTTCAATATTGTCATTACCACCATGGAAATTTGTAAAAGTAACAATTGTCTCTTCCTTAGCTCCTCGACCCATGATATGAAATAAACCTTAAAAATATTTACTAGGCCTGTGCGGAGCTTTCACTGTGTGGAAATCTCTGCATACTGCTTTACATGCAAAGCTCCGCACATTGTTTAAAAATTTTAGTTTACATATCTTCCTTTGAAAAAAAGGAAAAAAATATAAGCCACATGTTCCTAAATGCTTAATTTTACATGCTTTGAAATAAATGATTAACTGGTAAAAATATAATTTCATGAATTTAATAAAACATTAAAGTTATTGTTTCAATAATGTCACTACTAGTGTGAAATTTTGTAAAAGTAATAGTTGTTTCTTACTTGCTCCACAGCTTATGCTAAGAAATAAACCTAAAAAACATTTACTAGACTTGTGTGGAGATTTACTTGCACAAATATTTAATAAAAAATCTTACTTAAGAGTAAATATATGTAAAACAACATCGACTACCAATCCAAACAAACATGTTTTCAAATAAATTATTAACTCGTAAAAATATGATTAAATTCATGAATTTAATAAAACATTAAAACTATAGTTTCAATCATGCCACTACCACTGTGGAAATTTGTAAAAGTAATAGTCTTCTCTTACTCAACTCCCCACCCCACTCTAAGAAATAAACCTTCAAAATATTTACTAAACTTGTGTGGAGATTTCACTGTACAGAAAGCTCCACACAAGAAAATCTTTGCGCACTGCTTTATATGCAAATCTCTACACACTGATTTACATGCAAATCTCATAACATTGTTTAAAAACTTTAGTTTACATGCCTTCCTATCAAAAAAAAAAAAAATGTCACATGTTCCTAAATGCTTAATTTTATATGTTTTGAAATAAATGATTAACCCGTGAAAATATAATTTCATGAATTTAATAAAACGTTAAAGCTATAGTTTCAATAATGTCATTATCTTATGGAAATTTGTAAAAGTATTAGTCGTCTAAGTTAACTTGTAAAAATATAATTTCATGAAGTTAATAAAACGTGAAAGCTATAGTTTCAATAATACCATTACCAGTGTAGAAATTTGTAAAGTAATAGTCCTCTCTTACTTAGATCCCCAACCCATGCTAAGAAATAAACCTTAATTAAAAACATTTACTAGACTTGTGTAGAGTTTTGCTTGTGTAGAGCTTTCACTATGCAGAAAGCTCCACACAAGCAAAGCTCTGCACACTATTTTACATGCAAAGATCCGCACACTATTTAAAAACTTTAAACAACAGGTGTTAACAAATGTTTAGGTTTACATGTCTTCCTTTCAAAAAAAAAAATCAACGCTATCTCTTCCTAAATGCTTAATTTTACATGCTTTGAAATAAATGATTAACTCGTAAAAATATAATTAGTTTCATGAATTTAATAAAAATGTAAAACTATAGTTTCAATAATATAATTACCAGTGTGGAAATTTGTAAAAGTAATAGTCGTCTTTTACTTAACTCCCCGACCCACGCTAAGAAATAAACCTTAAAAATATTTATTAGACTTGTGCGGAGCTATACTTTTGCAGAGTTTTCACTATGCGTAAATCTTCGCACAAGCAAAGCTTTGCACACTACTTTACATGCAAATATCTGCACATTGTTTAAAAACTTTAAACATTATCTGTTAATGAAGGTTTAAGTTTACATGCCTCACGCCTAGCACACAATGCCCCGCCAGGGGCTTGGGTGCCCACGTTATTGCGTATCACAAATCACTTTGTTGCATGCTTCACCGAACTCGCCCTTGTTTGTTCTGCATATCGTGTCGACTACCACCCATGTAGCCCAATCATGTTTGTCGCACATCTCTCCCGGCCCATGCCTATCATGCACATGTCGTTGGCGCTCCCCTTTTGACTCGTCCATCGCACCCGTCATGCGGTCATGTTGCCCGATGCTTCAACTCACCCACTTCTCGTTGACTTGTGCACACAATTTACCTATGGACGCCTTGGCACCTCACCTTCATGTGGGCACAACCAAGGTGCTCGTCTTTCTATCATGCACTCTACGCAATGCCCGCGGGTCCACTTCATCCAACCAATCCTCCAAACACCCGACCCATGCATCCAACATGTTGCATATGTGCTCCACACCCATCGCATCACATGACTTGGGTGTGTGATCTATAATTCAAAGCAATGTGTGGAGCTTTCCGCATAGTGAAAGCTTCACACAAGTTTAGTAAATATTTTTAGATTTATTTCTTAACATATGATCCCCAGTTAATCATTTATTTCAAATATTTAATTCACAAAGGCGAGCATCCTGGGTGCACCCACACAAAGGCGTGGCGCCTAAGTGCCTATAAGTGGGGTTGTGTGCATGATTTAATGACATGTGGGCTAGTTGGAGAACCTGGGGACACGACCACATGACATGCGCAACAGCGAGTCAAGCGGACAACACTAACGATACATGCATGATGGGTGCGAGATAGGTGAGACAACGAGCATGAATTGGGCCACATGATTGGCAATTGGGCAAAACATGTGGAGCGAGAAAAAGGCATGGGCGGGGCGAGATGTGCGATGGCAATGACCTAGGGTGGATGTGCGATGGGTGGAACAAGTGTGGGCGATTTCGGTGAAAAGAGCAGTGGGATAGTGTGTGATACATGGGAACGTGGGTGCCCATGCCTTGGTCACACCCGCATGATGGCATGGTGCCTAAGTTCCTGTTGGGGAGTTGCATGTTAGCCTTCAGGCACACCGGGGCACCCGAACAAAGGGGTGTGCCTGCACGACATACGATGGGTCGGCCTGAATTATGAAGGGGCACCCACCCAAACAAATGAATGGAAAGTGACACATATAAGTAAAGTATTGTCAGGACTCGAGTTGGTACCATGGCCAAACGAGTGCCCATTACGGTCCTTGGTGACTTATAGACTGTGCGCACCCAATTTGTGTGATGCGATAGGTGTGGAGCATGGGCACGACACGTTGGGTGCATGGGTCGGGTCTTTGGTGGATTGGTTGGACGACGTGGACCCGTGGGCATCGCATAGAGTACATGGAAAAAAGGCAAGTGCCTTGGCCGCCCCCACATGAAGGTGATGTTCCCAAATAGAAAAATGTATGCATGAGTCAATGAGAAGCAAGTGAGTAGAAGTTTTCGATGACACGACTACATGATGGGTGCCATGGTCGAGTCAGGGCAAAGGGTGCCGACGATATGTACCTAATGGGAATGGATCAGGCGAGATGTGCAATGGGCATGATTAGGCTACATGAGCAGCAGTCGACATGATGTTCGCAACAAGCAAGGGTGAGTTTGGTGAAACATGTGGTAGAGTGACATGTGATACACGACAAAGTGAGAAGCCAGG
Organism: Pinus tabuliformis; assembly: GCA_031772625.1. NCBI lineage: Eukaryota > Viridiplantae > Streptophyta > Pinopsida > Pinales > Pinaceae > Pinus > Pinus tabuliformis. The sequence continues at coordinate 785,381,136 of CM062805.1, forward strand.
CACCTAACGAGGCACTGTGTGTCGGGCACAAGGCATGTAAACTTAAACATTCGTTAACACCTCGCATTTAAATTTTTTTAACAATGTGTGGAGATTTGCAGGTAAAACAGTGTTCAAAGCTTTTCTTATGTGAATCTTTTCACACAGTGAAAGCTCTGCACAAGTCTAGTAAATATTTTTGAGGTTTATTTCATAGCGTGGATTGGGGAGCTAAGTAAGAGACAACTATTATTTTTACCTATTTTCACAATAGTAATGGAATTATTGAAACTATAGCTTTAACGTCTTACTAAATCATGAAATTAATCATATTTTTACGAGTTAATCATTTATTTCAAAGCAAGTAAAATTAAGCATTTAAGAACATGTGGCATCGATTTTTTTCTTTTTTTTTAAAGGAAGGCATGTAAACTTAAACATTAGTTAACACCTGGTGTTTAAAGTTTTTAAAAAGTATGTGGAGCTTTGCACGTAAAACAATGTGAGAACTTCTTGCTTGTGTGGAGAGTTCTACATAGTGAAAGCTCTGCATAAGCAAAACTCAGCACAAGTCTATACTTTTTTTAAGGTTTATTTCTTAGCATCGGTTGGGGAGATAAGTAAGAGACGACTATTACTTTTACAAATTTCCACATTGGTAATGGCATTATTGAAACTATAGCTTTCATGTTTTATTAAATTCATGAAATTATATTTTTACCAATTAATCATTTATTTCAAAGCATCTAAAATTAATCATTTAGGAACACTGGCATTATTTATTTTTTTTGAAAGCAAGGCATGTAAACTAAAGTTTTTAAACTGTGTGTGGAGCTTTGCATGTAAAACAATGTGCGGAGCTTTCCGCACAATGAAAACTCTGCACAAGTGTAGTTAATATTTTTAAGGTTTATTTCTTAGCGTGGGTTGGGGAGCTAAGTAAGAGACGAGTATTACTTTTACAAATTTCCATAGTGATATTAACATTATTGAAACTATAGCTTTAAAGTTTTATTAAATTCATGAAATTAATCATATTTTTACTAGTTAATCATTTATTTCAAAGCATGTTTATTTCAATTGGTAGTTGATGTTCTTTTACATATTTTTACTATTAATTTTTTTAATAAAGCTCCGCACAATTCTAGTAAATGTTTTTAAGGTTTATTTCTTAGCCTGGGTTGAGGAGCTAAGTAAGAGAAAACTATTACTTTTACAAATTTTCACATTTGTAATGACATTATTGAAAGTAAAGCTTTAACATTTTATTAAATTCATGAAATTATATTTTTATCAGTTAATCATTTATTTCAAAGCATGTAAAATTGTCGTTGATTTTTTTTTCAAAGGATGGTTTGTAAACTAAAGTTTGTAAACATTGTGCGGAGCTTTGCTTGTGTAGAGATTTCCGCACATTGAAAGTTCCGCACAAGCAAAGCTCTAAATAAGTTTAAAAATATTTTCAAGGTTTATTTCTTAGCGTGGGTTGGGGAGCTAAGTAAGAGACAATTATTACTTTTACAAATTTCCACAGTGGTAATGACATTATTGAAACTATAGATTTAACATTTTATTAAATTCATGAAATTAACTATATTTTTACTAGTTAATCATTTATTTGAAAGCATGTTTATTTGGATTAGTAGTTGATGTTGTTTTACCTATTTTTACTATTAAGTAAGATTTTTTATTAAAGCTCTACACAAGCAAAGCTCAACACAAGTCTAGTAAATGTTTTTAAGGTTTATTTCTTAACATGGGCTAGGAAGCTAAGTAAGAGATGACTATTACTTTTACAAATTTTCACATCGGTTATGTCATTATTGAAACTATAGCTTTAACATTTTATTAAATTCATGAAATTATATTTTTACGAGTTAATATTGTATTCCAAATCATGTAAAATTAAGCATTTAGGAACTAGTGGAATTGATTTTTTTCTCTTTTTTTGAAAGGAAAGCATGTAAACTAAAGTTTTTAAATAGTGTACATAACGTTTCATGTAAATCATTGTGTGGAGATTTGCTTATGTGGAGATATCCAAATAGTGAAAGCTCCACACAAGTCTAGTAAATATTTTAAAGGTTTATTTCTTAGCATGGGCTAGAGAACTAAGTAAGAGACGACTAATAATTTTACAAATTTCCACACTCATAATGGAATTATTGAAATTATAGCTTTAACGTTTTATTTTTTATTTTGTCGATCAAAAAATTTCATTAGATTTTCATGAAGAGCAAGATTACAAAATATGTCTCTACGTCCCCTTCTTCCTCATTCCGACGTGACTTGTTCCTCATTCCGCCTAACATCATATCCATTTAGTACTTTTGAGAAGAAAAAAAAAAGGCTAGCAACAACATTTCATGGAGGGGGTTGAGGAGGGAGTACAAGGGGGGCTGCAAAGTAGACATCACGCTCATGCATGTGAAAATCTATATGCTCCACCCGAGCTTCCAGATTGCGAAGGTGGTCATTTGTTTTGCAATGGTTCTGATGGAGAGAATCTAAGTGTTCCAGTACCTCATTCTAGTTGTATTAAATTTCATTTATGTAAGAAACAATCTCGCTGTGGTCGAGTTGGATGTCGAGATTGAGTTGGATGTCTCGAAGCTACGTAGCTAAGGATTCCATGGTTGCGGGAGCCTCAATTCTTCCTAGGGAACGAGCTGGGGAAAGCTCCACCTCACCCTCACGTGTCGTGCTAGTTGAAGTCTCTGAAGATGAGCTATTGTGAGGAATGGGGCGACCAACATTCCCAAAATTTCACCCCCCATGATGCGGCCTCTAGCGCTGACGAGGCATTGTCTCGATTGTTGGGGTACTGATAAAACCGAACTGAAGACACCTAGAAGTAAACCTATAATGAAAAGAACATACGTTGCAACAGCCCCTACCAAGGGAAGAGGACACCCGATAGGGCTGAGAAAACCCATATACACTCCCACAAGGGGCTACCCAACAATTCGCGAGGAGAAGTTCAGGCCGAGTATCCTCGGGCCCACAACCATCATCGACAACTCCCTCAACAACCTGAAAAGGGACCTCGAAGACACCAGAGCTAGAGAGCAAGAGGAACCAACTACTACCCTATCGAAAATCAAAGACTGATAACGCTTTGACCAAGTAACACTGAAAGAGAGAATGAAAAGGCAAACCAAGGTAGGGAAAGCTTCTGAGTGTGAGCTAAAGAGACCTAGAAATAAAACCCAACTAGTCATCCCCACTGTTACCAAAATACCCAAGTAAAAACCAAGTCCCTAAGACATAGTCACTGCCACCCCAAGGACCCCAAAAACCACATACGACGCCCATAATACTCTTTGGAATGTTCTTTAATACAATGATCACAATTCCTAATTCAAAACTATTGAGATAGATTACCTTGAGCCAACAGATTCTGGGGGCACGAATGAAAGCGGTTCTCCAAGCTCTGAAAGTGCCAACACCTAATTTTCCTTGCAGAAGAGAGTTAGGATCTCAGGTTCTCCTTCAAAATCCACACTCCTACCAGACTAGAGCGGACTTGACTTCCACAATGTTGTACCTCCATAGCCAAAACCCCAATGAGATGCTATGGTTTCTATCACCCACTCCTTAAACTTCCCGCTTACCAATATACATCGCGCAAATTCCCAACTGAACTGAGATCTCTGCCACCCTATTTAGCATACTGACATCTTTGTCTAGAATGATCGCTTGGGAAGAGTACAAGGTAATGAAAACCTGTGTTAAATGTCGCATGTGTGCTGCGTAGTAGAGGGGGAAAGCCTCGAGGCCTGACTTGTCATTGTTTGGTCACCCCCATTGGGGGAAATTTAACGTTTTATTAAACTCATGAAATTAATCATATTTCTATCAATTAATAATTTATTTCACAACATCTAAAATTAAGCATTTAGGAACACGTGGCATTGTTTTTTTTCTTTCTTTTTTTCTAAAGAAGACATGTAAACTTAAACATTTGTTAACACCTAGTGTTTAAATTTTTTAAACAATGTGCATAACTTTACATGTAAAACAACGTGCGGAGCTTTACATGTAAAGCAATGTGTGGAGCCTTTCTTGTGTGGAGATTTCCGCACAAGGAAAGCTCCACACAATTCCATCCTTACAGAGGAATTGATAGCACGTTATGGGAATATTACAAGCAACACATACTTTATTCAATAGGTAAATATTCAACAAAGAGATCCAAATATAGAGCACATCAAACAATTCCAAAATTTGAGTCTCAAGGTAAAGCACATTCCAGAAGATAATTTGTTAGACCTCTTTATGGGAACTTTAAAAGAAAACATCACCTATGGGGATTTGGATTGATGGTGAATGGGTGCATTGTTAAGGCACTCCTTGTGAAAACAATCATCGATTCAAATCAACCATGGGTGTTAACCTACCAAAAATAAACATGGGAAAGCATCCAACATGAGATGCATCTCTTTGAACCTAAATCCCTGGAGCATGCTTTCACCATAGCAAGGAAAGTTTAAAGTAAAATTAGGCTATTGTAAGAGTGGTTACTAACAACTATGGAGAACATCATGCTCCATCTCCTAACCTCATTCAATTGATAAAGTTGACACCTCAACCAATGGATGAAATAATAGAAAATGGATTATGCTTCAATTATGATAGCATGTATAGTAAGGAACATAAGTGTCATGAGAAGAAATTATTCTACATGCATTGTGAAGATGAGGAAGATCAAGAATTAGAATTATCACAAGATTTACAACCATAAGAGACTACACCAACAATATATTTTCATGCATTAGTCAACATTAGTACTTCACAATCCCTTAAGATAGAAGGATATATCAAAAAGAAAAAGGTAACAATGTTGTTTAGTTCAGGTAGTACCCATAAATTCATTACTTACAAATTAGCAAAACTTCTCAATTTATTTGTGTTTCCAACAATGGAATTTCGAGTAATGATTGTAGATAGAGGTACCATATATTGTTTAGGGAAGTAACATAGTATTATGTTGAATATGGTAGAGTATTCATTATATAGTCCCATAAATACAATCCAAATGGGTGGTGTTGATGTTGTATTAGGGGTCTAATGGTTACAAACACAAGGAATAATAGCCCTTAATGTTACACAGTATGTTGTCATAGCTCCCGCACTTCCCTGTGACATACCCTGAAGTGCCGGAAACATGGCAATCATATAGTGTACTCATCCAGATAAACAACTCATATCCTCCCTAAAACACTGATTGAAAAATGCCTTAAGCTTCCCCTAAAGAAAAGGGCTATAAAACCCTAATTTGAGGATCATTTCTCCCTTGACAATGAAAACTCATGATGGTCGCTAGCTGCACTTCACTAGCCTCACGTTTCCAACATGATTTTGGCTTGGATACCCGTGATGATCCGTAAAAGGCAATTTTTCTCAAAGAGGACAAGAAGCTTCATGATCTAGAGGCTTCCAGAATGACGAGTTGGAGGTTGTTCGGCGTGGACGAGGTCGAGTTATCTCAATTTGGCCCTTTGGTCTTATCCCTATGAGCTAACTCCTTGAGATGAGGGCCTTCTCCTATCTATGGAGATATCTTAACTCCCTTTCCCTGCCTATATATTCATCCTCTCCCATTCCCAAATGGTTGGTCTTTGGCTATTTGCACCCTTATGCTGAGATTGTGCCTACATGCTACTCATTTGGCTTGGAGGAGTGCTTGGAGAGTTTGAGCTTAGACTTGGACATTCACTCAAGGAGAGCTTATTGACATCAAGGCTTGGTTATATGATTCCTCCTTTATCCTATTAATATATACAACTGTTGGTTCACTTTCCATAAATGTGTGTGTTAATGCATCATTTATCTTAATGTGCTTTGATCTGTTAAGTAGGTTACTTTTGATTATGTTATTTGTACTTGTATATTTGTTGTGTCTTGATCTCTTGTGCAGGCATTCAAACGTTGTGAGAAGTAGGACTGAGCCTATGGCGCAAGCGATTTGAAGTCTTCAACAAAGGAGGACGTTATAGCATCAGAACAAGGTAGGTCATATTCCTCTTCTCCTATTTCGATTGTAACATAGGAAAGTGTCTATTAGATTGTCACATAGGTTGCTAGTCCCACACATTGGGCTAGAGGGATCATCATTGTCCGCAGAGAGGATTTGCCTAGGCAAAACTTAAGCTTCAAGATATCTTCATGAGATTTTCCTCAGAAGGAAAGGAAATTGAGCTTAGAGATATCTAATGCAAACCCTCTAAAGTGATAAGTTCTAATAACCTGAAAAAAATACTTTAAAAGGGATACCATGGTGTAATTACACAATTGTGCTCACTATTGTTCATGTGTTTAAATCCTCTACTCTAGTGGATCTCCAAAAGGTTATCAACAATCATTCCATGGTATATAGAGAGATGCCTAAGGGTCTTTCACTATCTTGAGATAATGACCACATTATTCATTTGCAACTTGGAAATGTACTACCTAAGGCCTTATAAGTATCCATATGCACAAAAGAGTGAGATTGAGCATATGATTCAAGAAATGTTAGAGACTAGCATCATTCAACTTAGCCAAAGTACTTTATCTTCACCAGTGGTGATGGTTACAAAAAAGTATGGTTCATAGCATATGTGTCCAGATTATAGACATCTCAACAAATTACCATCAAAGATAAGTATCTTATTCCTATCATTGATGAATTACTAGAGGAATTACATGGAGCAATTTTTTTACTAAGTTGGAACTCCATTCGAGATATCATCATATTAGAATAAGGCAAGAAGACATTCCCAAAACAATCTTCATAACACATGAAGGTCATCATGAGTTTTTGGTTGTCATTTGGATTTACTAATGCACCTTCAACATTTCAAAGCTTGATGAATTCTATTTTAATACTATTCCTTTGAAATTTTGTGTTCGTATTTTCTAACGACATACTAATCTATAAAAAAAACTTGGGAAGAGTGTGTGTAACATGTTCATAGGGTCTAAAAACTATCGAAAGAGAAACAATCATATGAAAAGTCTTCCAAGTATGTCTTTGAGGTTCAAGAACTAGAATATCTGGGTCATATTGTATCTCATAAATGTGTTAATGTGAACCCTAACAAAATCAAATATATGATGGAATGGCAAATCCCCAAAACCTTGAATAAACTTAGAGGATTCTTAGGGTTGAGAGCTTATTACTGCAAGTTTGTCAAGAATTATGGTCAAATAGTGGCACCTCTAACATCATTACTAATGAAAAAATTCCTAGACTGAAGAAGTAACCAAAGCCTTTTAAAACTTAAGGAGCTTACGTGTACAACTATTGTTATGGCCATGCATGACTTCACAAAAAAAATTGTTATGGAGTGTTATGCCTTGAGCTATCACATTGGTCTATTTTTAATGCAAGAAGAATCCCCCTTACCATTGAAAGTGGCCAACTTAAAGGAAAAAACTTACTCAAACCCATATATGAAAAATAGATATTGGCCATACTACATGTAGTTAAAAAAATGGCATCCTTAGCTAATAGGGGGATAATTTGAAAGTAAAAATAGATCATGATAGTTTGAAGTGCTTCTTGGAGCAACAAATATCTTCAGAACAACAACAAAAATGAGTTACAAAAATGTTTTCCATGTTTTTCATAGCCTTAGCCAATTAATCATTGTCATTGGTCAGAGCAATTAACTCCTTATTTTCTTAAATGGTTAGCCTCTCAAAATCTTAACAATTGCAAGGTTTCTTGGTTTCATTAATTCGCTCTTTAATTGTCTCCTTCATCCCAACTTATTTCCAGATAAAATTGGAAACTTTAGTTATCTCTAGTTAAATTCCTTTAATGGATGAAATATCAATCCTCCCATAATATTTGTTTTGATGGAGTGTCAAAACGCAAACCTGTAGTGGTGGAAGTGGGTGTGATTCTTTTTTGTCCCTTACAAAAACCCAGAAATCACTTACCCTCAAAGTGTAGGGTTTAGTCTGAAAAAAAAACTAGATGCTTATGTTCTATTATAAAGGGATCAAATCAGCCTCCATGCACAAGATTTGAAAGCTTATTAATGTTGAGGACTCTAAATACACAAATTGCAATAACTATATAGTTTGAAATCCCCTAATGCTAGGTTGAACTTAAATTTTTAGCACATTAGACTGACACTTCTCTCCATACTGTAGGTGGATTTTTTTTCACATCCTTAGACTCAACAATGCCCCTCCTAACCTTGAAGTTAACAAGCCACTTCTAGCAAAAGAAAGTGAACTTCTAGTTAATGACCAACAACCCACTCATTAAATTCAGTTCAATTGCATGAAATACAAGTGGTAGGTCATCACCATGGGTTTTTTAAGGGTACACATATTATACCTATGTATAGTATTCTATGTGACTTATAGTGTGAAAATTCATACAGATAAAATGTAGGTAAACAAAAAAAAAGCATGTAATTTACCATTAAATATGTTAAATGTTTAGAAAATACTATCAATTTAATCATATTTAAGTAACAAATATGTGTTATTTTAACAAAGTGAGTGAATTTTCTTTTTCTAGAAAATGGCCAAAAAATAGCCAATTGGTGAAATTTCACCCTAAAAAATTGCCTGGCCACCATCATCACATTGCATAGGCGACATGCCCATGCCACCTCTCTTTAATTTGGCATGCACAATCCCTCTTCTTATCTCGCTCCCATCCTTTCTCCTAGATCATGGTGAGATCACTTTGGTTATGGAATATATGTTCATATGCTTGAGTCATTATGGTATAGTATCGATTTAGTCTCAGATGGGAAATGTTGTTATGGTGTGGATGGTGAGCAAGCATTCTTTATTGTGGTGGAGGTAGCCTCGTATCTTACAACTACTTTTGCTTCTCCCCTATTCTTATTTTCTTTGTGTGGTTTTTGGTGGCCTCACTTTCCAATATTGTGGTAATCTTGCAGGCCTAGTTTCATGGTGCTAATATTTAGATTACTCTTGGACAACAAGGTTGCACAATTGAGGAACTTCAACCCTATATTTGTTACCTTCAAATTTGAATTGCATGTTTGTAAGATTAGGTAGAAACATCCATGGACATTTAACCCACCACAATCTATCAATTCATCAAATTCAAGATGAGTGTGGGGACTCTAAACTCAGATTATGGACTTTCAAGTGGGTTGCCTCTTGAAATGCAACTCCTCTCCATTGGTTCACTTTAGAATGGAATCATCCCCACCCTCAACATAACGTGTCCTTCCAAACCTTAATTTTCCAATTTTAGGGATGGTTTAGGCTAACAATGATGTTGTTTTCCCTTCTCAACCCATATGTTCCCTTGATGCAATGTTGTTTCTCTTAATCTTTGGAGTTTTCTTCCGAATTTATTCTATAAAAATTTTCTTTAAACATTTCGAGTTTTTTCCTTTAGTACTATTTAGCTATGTTTCAGAGGCCTCTATTTTGGTTTGGAATTTCTTAGATGGTGTTCCTTTATTTTTTTCTTTCACTACAAGATTTGGCTACAAATTTCACTAATATAAAATCTTCCAATTCTTGTTTAAAAAAATCTAAATGAAGGTTAAAGCATAATCACATAAATTTTCCCGTTACTACATTTCTTGTGCACTGACCATTAATAATATTATAATAACAATAACTAATACATCTGAATTGACAGTAGTTCATGCATGTAAGGCATGCGTTGATACTAGTCCACACACGTAAGGTATGTATACATGGTGCATACATAACTTATGTGTGTACTAAAGATAGGAATCATCACTTAAAATGCATAATTATTGTATGTTATCATCCAAGCATACCATTTATTAATCCTTTAAACACAACATCCAATATCCTCACTAAGTTACAAAAATGCAATGTGAATTGAACATTACACCAAGATCATCATAAGTGAATTAAACAAACATTTAAAACATACAAATGAATTAATTTTATATTTCTATTTCCTAACAACATTCTTAACCACTCTAAATCACTCTTCCTCCCTAACCTACTTCCATCTTCCATATCCTATTATTTTCTCTATCAGAATATGTTGGATTGTTAATTACATTAACCTAACCCTAGATAGAACCTATGAGTGGAAGTGACAACTATCTCAATCAAGCTTCCCTAGTAGGTAATTGTCAATCATCATCGCACATGTAAGGGAGTGTGGTTTAACATGAACCTTCCATGGCTCTAGGCTTCAAAGGATAAATGGTGGCAAATAACTCCACCCCTCTTTATATACTATGATCAACACCTTATCACTACCATATTGAGTTATTTTTATGGTTGTTAGATTATGTCATTGAATGACTAATTTGGGTAATTGTGCTTCTTGTGAAATATGAACTTGCTTAGACATCATAGTGGTGCATTGAACTCTTGGAACAGGATGGAGGCATTGAAACGTAGGTCGCGACCCAACCTCGACATGAGCTAGGGTTTAGTTTTTCTGCAGGCTCTTGATGCTACCCTCCTCCCGATCTAGTCTAGCATCCACCCCACCTGGTGTCATCACCTGTACATCGTTACTTGCTCGCCCATTCCCCGTTCTCTGCATAGGGAATATTCCCCATGACCGCATCGTGCCCACACCTATCTCCTTTGCAACAGTCGGTCTCCTACATCGACGATTAGCCTGGTTTTCGACAGCAACTGGCGTTAACTCTCAGAGAAGTCATGGACCTGAATTTCGTGGATTATTCAAAGGACCCTCTCAAAAAGGCCTCCATTTGGACTACCCCTCATGCAAGCTCGAAAGGCTTTTTTTTTTTTTTTTCGTTCAGCCACGACCTGAAAGAGGCCATCTCTCCTCTACCTGCAATTATAGGGCCCTCTTGCTCAATCATCACTATTCCCGTTGTTCCTCCTTCCTGGCTGCCATTCGCTATGCCCCCTCCGTTTCCGACTTCCCTGCAATTCGTGGCTCGTTGCATTGGCCCTGATCTTGCCGCCTACTCTACTGGTGGCCCTCCTCTTTAGCCATCCGCTAGATCCCACTACCCTTCCACTGTATCCCTCGGCAACCCTCTGCCTTCCTCTCATGGTCCAACCCCCTCTGCTCCGATATCTTTTCCCTTATCGGGCAATTTCACAAATGTCCCCCCCCTATCAAACTCCTTCCCCTCTGGACCTGATCTAAATCCCTCTATCCCTAACCCTACTTACCCTTCCCATAGTGGACCTTAGGAGGGCGGCACTGACGCGGGACATAAACCCGGGAAATGGCAGAAGTGTGTAAAAGCAAGGTCACAGGACATCATCATCAGCTTGGAGGAAGACATTCAGCGACGAGAAGCCATGGACAACGCCGAAAAAGTCATGGTGGGTAGAGTCTGGGGCAAGAATTACACGGTGGCTTGGTTAAAACAACGGGTGGCAGAAATTTTGGGACAACACCTGGCCGAGCTACCTTTTGTACAAACCTTCCTTCGTGGCTAGTTTACTTTGCGATTTGCTTGAGCCGAGCATACAAACTGGGTCTTGTCATCATTTTGGCATTTAGAGCAGGGCCCTGTCCTACTGAGGAGATGGAGCTCCCTTTTCGATCCAGAGAAGGAACAGTTTGGGGCTAGGCCTCTATGGGTTCACCTCCCAGGCTTGTTGCTACAATTCTGGTTTGAGGAAATATTTAGACACAATGGATCCTCACTCAGCACCTACCTGGAATTTGAAAAGTCATACCTCTCCACGGGAATCATGGCTTACACAAGGATCTTAGTTCATATAGACATCCGAGAAGGTCTACAGGACCAAGTGACTCTGCGTTGGAGAAATTACACTCGAATTCAGATCTTGGATTATGAGAGGGTACCATTTAGGTGCAGGCGCTGCCACAAAGTGGGTCATCTCTTCAAGGACTGCCATCTAAATGGGAAAGCAAGGAATGGGAACAAGGGGCAGACAATCCCTAAAAAATATCCACAAGCAACTGCAAGGCACAACCCTTCACATAAATCAGCGGAGCACATAGCCCCTGAAGTAGCAAAGCATTCCCCTGCCTTGGAGACCCCGAAGAAGGGCGAAAAAGCATCACTTTGGCCACCCTCTCCTCCTTTGACTAGGTCAAGGGTGGTTGCTGAAGTTGCGTTATCTTTGTGTATGTCCTCCTCTAAGCCTTGCTCTGTAAAATTCTCTCATTTATCTGATAGCATGGATGTCTCTATGGGGTCACATCAAAGCTCTAGTTTTTTATCATCCCCCCCCATTACCCTTGCTTGCCCTCTGCAACCCCCTCCTCCTACGTTCTCTGATACCCCCCATTACCCTTGCTTGCCCTCTGCAACCCCCTCCTCCTACGTTCTTTGATACCCCCCATCCTTCCCGGAGGCTATTCCACCAGCATCCTCAGCCTCTGATCATGGAACTCTTCCCCACAAATACCAGCTTCATTCTATTTCTAGATCACAGGCCCAGGAATCCATAAGCATTGGCCTGGTATCTTCCCCCACCCCTCCAAAGCTTCCCAGAGGTCGACCATCCTCCCTCTCCAAAGCCAAGCTGCAGGAAGGGGAGGAGATTATTACAAGGCGTCAACTCACTATAGATTGGGTACTTAGAGCATAGAATACCCTGGACTCCCCCCCCCCATGAAGATCCTCTCCTTCAACTGCCGAGGGATGGCTAGCCCTGAGAAAAAACTAGCCCTGCAAAGACTACTTAAGTCTGAACTCATCGATGTTGTTTTCCTTCAAGAAACCCTGGGACATGTTGATGCCATAACTCACATCCTCGAATCTATGCTTCCTGGGTGGTCCTTTCAAGCCCTCGATGTTAATGGTCGTTTTGGAGGCATAGCCTTGGGATTCAACCGTCGTTCCATCAAGCTGTATAACATTTGGGGTGGCCTTGGATACCTGGGGGTTGACATCTTCTCATCTGACCTATGCACAGACTTCAGGCTATTCAATGTATATGGGCCTTGTCATTACTGAGAAATTTTTTGGGAGCGTCTTTTGACCTCCAACATCCTGCAACATAACAACATTATCCTGGGTGGTGACCTTAACTTTTCTATGGGTTTCTCAGAGTCTTGGGGTCATCATGCTCAGGTCGACCCCCTCTCTGCCTTTTGTGAACATATTCCGGAGAACCATAGCTTTATTGATATCCCCTTTGCCAAGATTCTTCCTACATGGAGAAACATAAGGATAGGAGAGGATAGTCTTGCGAGAAGGCTTGATTGTTTCCTCACCAAGGAACGATTACAATAGTTGGGTCTCATCTTCAGCCAGTGGGTTGGATTATGTGGGATATCTGACCACCTACCGATTTTTCTTGACATCATGGGAGGAACAAGCAAACGCAGAGCCCCTTTTAAATTCAACACCACCTAGTTGAAGGATGCCTCCTATACTCGAATGGTATCGGACTTTTGGAAGGCCCACCCCCCTGATGTTGGTGGGAACATAACAAAAGGTTTTGTTAGCAACTTGAAAGAGCTGAAAAGACTATCAAAAATTTGGGCACACAGCAAGAGAGAATAGGAAGCATAGACCCTTAGTGAAATCGAATCAGAAATTGCTGCTCTAGACGACGAGCAAGGAGGGGTTTTCATATCCAAAGATCAAAAGGATAAGCTCTCAGAGTTAATATCAAAAAGGGGGAAATTACTTAAAGATAGAGAAGAAACTTGGAGACTAAGAAGCAGAGCAATTTGGTCGATGGAGGGAGATGACAACACCAAAATTTTTCACAAATTTTCCAATGGGCACAAGGCAATCAACACTATTTGGAAACTGACAAATGAGCAGGGAGAGGAAGTGCATACCTTCCAACAACTGGCCTCATTGACAACATCTCACTTCAAGTAGATCTATTAAGCTCCCCCCAATGCCACCCTTGTTGAGGTCATCAGAGTGGCACAACTCTTCCCTCAGTTTGTAGATCAGGAGAATGTTATGGAGTTGAACAGGGAAGTGACTCTTGATGAACTTGAGGCCACTCTGAAATGGTTTAAGCGAGACAAGAGTCCTGGACCTGATGGCTAGTCGGTGGAGTTTTACATAGCTTTTTTTTTAATTCTTGGAGAGGACCTACTCAAGGTCATAGAATATTGCAGGACATCGGGTCGTATGCATGGGGCCATCAATACCACCTTAATCGCCCTCATTCCCAAATCAGAAAATCCAACCTATTTCGACCACTTTCGCCCTTATCTCCCTTTGCAATTTCATTTATAAAATCATTGCAAACCGACTCTGCCCCATCCTCTCCACCCACATCTCCCCTGAACAATTTGCTTTCCTTCAAGACTGTCAGATTCATGGAGCAGTTGGTACTACACAGAAAGTGATGCACTCTATCCAGACAAAGAAGATCAAAGGTATGATCATCAAGGCCAACCTCTCAAAGGCTTTTGATTAGGTAAGCTGGCTATGTCTCCGAATGCTCCTAACTCATCTTGGCTTCCCATATGAATTTATTAAATGGATCATGTGTTGCATCACAAACATATCCTTTAGTGTTTTGGTAAATGGAGCGGCTTCACCTTTCTTTCACTCTGAAAGAGGCCTCAAGAAAGGGTGCCCCCTGTCCCCTTTGCTTTTTCTGTTGGTCATGGAGGGACTCAGTAGACTTATTAAAGATATGCATCTCAGAGGCAGACTCATGGGTATCAGGATTACTAACAGTTGCATTATTACTCATTTACTCTTTGTGGATGATGTGTTGATATTCCTAAATGGTGGCATTGGGGACCTAACTACCCTTAAAAACACCATCTCCCTCTTCCAATCTGCAATGGGTATGGTTATAAACAACTCTAAATTTGCCATCACTGCTTTTGATTGCACCCCTCATGAGGTCCTGTTTGCACTCCACCGGTTCCCTTTTTCCCTACTTCAGTTGGAGGATGGACTAAGGTATCTAGGCTACAGGCTAAAGCCCCATGGATACAAAATAACTGACTGGACATGGCTTATATCTAAGCTAGAAAGAAGACTCAATATCTAGTACAATAAGTATCTATCCAGGGCTGGAAGACTAGTCCTTATCAAAGCAGTTCTTGAAGCCACCCTGGTGTATTGGACGTCCTTAGCATGGATACCCAGAGGAATCCTCACTAGAATACAAAATCTCTATTGTAGGTTCCTCTGGAAAGGCAATCAATCTAGGAGGATCTTTGCATGGGCAAAGTGGGACCTGCTTACTCTCCCTAAGAAATGGGGAGGCTGGGGTATAAAAAATTGGATGACTTCTCATCTGCTATGGCGGCCAAGCTAGGATGGCAGCTGATCTCGACTAATAACCTATGGACTAAGGTGGCTACTTTCAAGTACATTTCACCCCTTAATCGGATGAAATGGCTTAGACAAACAAGCTGGAACAAAACTGGAATTTCAATCTTCTGGAAAGAAGTGCTAAATTCACTGCCTCTCATCTGAGATGGACTTACTTGTAGAATTCAAGATGGTGCATCTATCCGCATCGGGCTGGACCCATGGATTAGGTGTGGAAATGCCCAGGTCCTCCCTGATGAACTGAAGCTCCACCTTGCCAACTCGAGCATTACTCACATCCACCACATTACTAACATGGAGTTGTCCAATTTCCTTCACCAGGCCTGGAAATCAGCTGACAGATTGCATATCCCACAACAGTGGCATCAAAAGTGGACAAACTACATAGTGGCCTTATCAGAATCTCACATCAGAATAATTGAGGGGGAGGACGAAATCATATGGGCACATGCAAAAAATGGACAATACTCTCCCAAAGAGGGCTACCTTTGTTTAGCTAGCAACCATAGACCATAACCTATAGATATATGGTGGAAAGGCATGTGGAAGCTCAAATATCCCCCAAGAACCAGAGTATTTATGTGGTCAAATTTAAAAAGCAAGACCCCCATATGTGACAATCTAAACAAGAGGAATGCAAGGACCATTTTGGTGCAGCTTATTTAAGGACAACACAGAATCAGTGGACCACCTTTTCCTCTCCTACCCTGTCACGATTGATCTCTGGGTATCCATTCTCCCGAACATCCCTTCTCAGTGCACATGGCAGGGACAGACGGCCAGAGATGCTTGGACCACATGGTGGTCAGCTGCAGCCCCGACTAAGGCCTGGAACCTTCCCCTCCTCATCTACTGGGAAATTTGGATCGCTTCAAACCATCTCATCTTTAAGGATACTGCTCCCCATTAGCCCTCCATCTCTGTTCGACTTCTGGTAGACTATAATAACATTCCTAATGATGATGAAAACCCTCCCCCTAGGCATATAGTCCTAGAAACCATTGACCACACCTAGCCATGGGCCTTATTTTATGGATCTACCCAAGAAGAAGGATGTGGGGGGGTGCCATTCTTCATATATCAAACTCCCATCACTTCCAAATTCAAATGGGGATGGAGGGGGCACAAACAATTATGCAGAGCTCATCACTGCCAAATATCTCATTTAGTTTGCATTAGAAAAACACTACAGCAAGATTCAACTATATGGGGACTCAAAAATAATGTGAAATTGGATTAATAGATCATCAATTTGCCATGCATACACACTTAGGCCTATCCTAGATGAGGCCCATAGACTTATCTCTTTATTTGAGAACTTTGTTTGTTGTCATATGTACAGGGAACGCAACACAGTTGTCGATATGCTATCCAAGGAGGCAGCAGTCAGGCCACATGATACATGGATGATCCAGGAGCTGAGGGAGGAAGCTCACTACCAGTACTATCACCGACCATTTATGGACCATATAGTATAGGCTCAGCAGGAGCCTGTTCTTTTTTGTTATATGTTAATATTATCATGTTTATACTTTTATTAGTTGTATCTATAGACAAAAATACTCTCTGAGCAGAGTATTTTTTTGATAACATTATATGAACTCTACAGATGACAGAGCCTCCTTGCGTGGAGAGATGATTATATTTTTTGTTTTACTTCTAAATTGACAGGCACTCAGCCTCATATGCAAAATATGCAAACAACATGTACAACATGTAATTTTCCTTAATATAATGAAAATTACGATTTTTCCAAGGGGAAAAAATCATAGTGGCGCATTGGGTAAAAAATTAAATAACAATTTGATTCCTCATATCTCACCATTTCTCTTTCAATGTCCACAACATCTATACCACTTTAGTATCACACTTGTCTAGCTATCACTTAGCCCATTCAACCCGTAGTTTAATTTACCAAAACATAATTTCATGCATAACCATATAATCATCTATATGTGATTTCCATATTACTCAACAATGAACACTGTAAATAAGTTAGTTTATTTATCATGTGCATGGTACCTATTAATTAATTTCAACATATAATTTGAATTGATATCCATGGATCACAATATTCCTTTTAAATTTGCAAGTTGGAGTAAATCACATAATAGCCATCGTCAATAACATAGACAAAAAGCTATACGTAACTTTTGCATCTAGGTAGGTCCATATTTGCATATAATATTATTCCATCGTGCTAACAAAGTTTAATAGATAATAAGTCGAGAAGTACAAAATATGTCATAATGTGGCTTAAAGTCAAAACAAGGTGTTACAAAGTAGAAAACACAAATTAGAGAATCCATTTGGACTCGGTGAATCTGAAATACTCTAAAGTACAACTTAATAATGGCCCAAGCTAGAAGGGAATTTAAGTAGCACAAAGAGCACAATGGAAAAAGTTTTCCTGGCGTGTTAGATCTAAAAACATTTTAGAATCCACTTAAAGAACCCCATTGGGTCCATGGAAGATCTTGGAACTCTATAAAACACAAAGGACTTGAAATTCCTTGGTTTTTTTGGTTTGAAATCCTTTTAAATATAGTTTAGTCCCTTCCCTTTCATGTATAATGATGGACCAATCACAAGATCCAAAGTAGAGAATGGGAAACCTTCATTCATTTGTATAGATTTAGAGATAATCAAATCCTTGATTTTGTGAAAATTTCACAACTGAAATCCTATTGCGGCAACTAGAAATTATTCTCCTAATTGTTAATTTTATTTAACAATTTATTTACTATTTCCTATAGCAAACAATGAATAACTCACGCAACCTACACAAATAAAACCGTGGAAAAATAAACACTAGAAGAAATGCTAGCGCACACACATAAAATAACACAGTTATTTCTGGACAAAAGTCCCTGGAAAAACCCAACTTGGGAAAATTGGTGCAACAACTGAGGGTTTTAATACTAAGAAACAATGAAATAATCTTAGTACAATTGGATGGCAAAACTGGCAATCCTACAGAGAAACACTGGCAAAAATCTGGAGAGGAATTTTCCTCACCCCACAAGAAACCTCCCAACACAACTTGTCTTCAGAATTTTGGCCCTCTAAGCCTTTGCGTCAACCTCTGTGTTGCTCTCTGTAGCTTGTTGGATGTCTAGCCTCAAACTGGACTTTGATGAAGTCATTTTTCTTTCTGCTGACCATAAAGACGCTTCTTTGACATTCTCGGACTCTTTCTTGGTCTCTGGAAATGAAAACATCAATCTCTCCTAGCAAATCTACTTTGCCTCTAGAGGGTACTGTGTTTTCCCCACCATCATCCTCTCTGTGGCTTTCTTTCCTCTCTGCAAATGCACTCACAAGATCTAGAAACCTTCCTCTGACTTCACTGTCTCTACCCCTTTCTCATTGCTTTGATCTCACTAGCTCTCTCTCTAGCAACTGATTGTTGCTACTTTGGAAATCGATCTACTCATGAAATTGAGCTGCTCAAGTGTCTTCTCCAAGTGCCCATCAACTTCTTCTTATAATCCTCTATTGGGAATCCAATGACCAAGATTAAATCTTAATCGATGGATAGGACCATCCTGAAGTCGATTTGTGTGAGTTTCTAGACTATTCACGCCTTGACTTAATGAATACTGATTAATTAACCAGTTTTCCTAAGTTCAGACTTAGGAAACATTAAAAAAATGGTTAATAATCTAATTAAGTCACTTCTTGGCGGAATTTCAATAAATGATTTCTAAGTTTGGAAATCTCATGCATTCTATCCTCTCCACAAAATTTCGTGGCTAGAACACATCCGATGCCACAAAAACTAACACTCCCTCTTAGCAAGGAATGTGTTATAGTGCTACTGCACACCTTGTAGCAGCACCCTATCTTTGCATCATCTCCTGTCATGTTGCTAATGTCTGGTCATGCTGCCCACCAACCACTCTGAAAATATGATATATGATGCATCTGTGTTGCTTCTAACACTGCCATAATGTTGCCAACACTACATCTGCACTGAAACTCCCTCTCATATGTTGTTGCTGCAACTGCAACTACTGCAACTTAGAAGCATCCTAAATACTGAATCAACTGTGTTGAGTATGATGCATCTATCTCTCGAGTGTTTAACTGTTGCTAGTATCTACACTGTCATTGAGGAATCTGGGTTTTTGCTGACTCTGCACTCGGCCAACTGCACTACTGCCAACTCTGCACTATGCTCCCTAGCATTTTCCTACTACTAGTCTTTGCAACTGCAACTTTGGCATATGACTGCATCAAATACCACTAATCCATCTTGTAATTGAATACTATGGCCCCCCCATAGCAAGGTATTGATCAATGAGGTGGATTCCTCAAGGATCTTGTCCATCTGGCACACTAGAGTCTCATACTCCTCCTCCTCCTTGATATGGTGCCCCACTATATCATTTTGAGCCTAGTCTCTGGTTGGGACTCTTCTTTTCTTTTCAGCTTGCACTGGACAACTCGCACTTCCTCTAGCAGCTGGAAGTCGATCTGCTACCCATATCTGCATTTTGGCTAACTCACACGACCTCCTCTGGCAATCTCGTACGATCATCCCTACAAAGTTGTAAAATCTATGAGACTCAAAACTGGAGAAAATAAATCTGAAATCTCCCTCTTTCATGTTGCTCGACTGCTAGATCAACTACTCGCACTCCCTTCTAGAGTGAGAAGATCTGCTCACAACTACTGCCAATATGCAATTGGAAAAATTAGATCTCTGAAACTTGAGATCCCCTGAAATAAATTTTCCCTCTGTTGTGTGTCCTTCTTCTCTCTTCCACCCTATGTTGATTCTACTTTTGTAACCTACAACAAAACCCTCTATGTCCAACTAGAAATATACTTAGCGAAATAAAAAAATTTGGGATGCTCCCTCTACCTTTGGAATCACTCGATCGGGTAGGATCAAATTTTTCTGCCCCACTCAGAAAAATCGAACCTCCACAAGTAACTCGGCCTCCTGGCAGAATGATTGCACTACCCTTGGGAATTTTGGCTTGCTGCACACAATAAGTAGTGAAATTCCTTCTCTCTTTGACTCTAAGCTCTCTTGCCGATCAACTATGCTCTAATATAATGTGAAAATTCCACAACCATAATCATATTAGAGCAACTAGAAATTATTCTCCTAATTGTTAATTTTATTTAACAATTTATTTACTATTTCCTACAACAAATACTGAATAACTCACACTGCAATCTACACAAATGAAACTGCAGAAGAATAAACGCTGGAAGAAATGATAGCACACACACATAAAATAACACAATTATTTTTGGACAAAAGTCCAGGGAAAAATCCAACTTGGGAAAACCGGTTCAGAAACTAAGGGTTTCAATATTAAGCATCAGTGAAATAATTTGAGTACAACTGGATGCTGAAACTGGCAATCCTACAAAAAAATACTGGCAAAAATCTAGAGAGGAAATTTCCTCACCCCACAGGCAACCTCCTGTCACAACTTGACTTCAGAATTTTGATCCTCTGAGCCTCTGCATATCTGGATGGACGTCTAGCCTCAGACTAGATTCTGATGAAGTTGTTTTGCCTTCTGTTGACCAGAAAGATGTTGCTTTAGCACTCTGGGACTCTTTCCAAGCCTCTGGAACTAAAAATGCCAATCTCTCCCAGCAAATCGACTTTGCCTCTAAAGGCTACTACGTTGCCCCAACGTCAGCCTCTCTCCAAATGCACTCACCGGATCTAGAGAAATTCCTCTGACTTCACTGTCTCTGCCATTCTCTCTATGCTTCGAGCTCACTAGCTCTCTCTCCGGCAACTGACTACTGCTACTCTGGAAATCGATCTGTTCATGAAATCGAATTGCTCAAGTGTCTTCTCCAAGTGCCCATCAACTTCTTCTTATAATCCTCTGTTGAGACTCCAATGACCAAGATTAAATCTTAATCAATGGCTAGGATCATCCTGAAGTCGATCTGTGTGAGTTTCTAGATTATTCACGCCTTGACTTAATTAATACTGATTAATTAACCAATTTTCATAAGTTTAGACAGAAAACATTAAAAAGTTGGTTAATACTCTAATTAAGTCACTTATAGGCGGAATTTCCAGAAACGATTTCTGGGTTTTGGATATCTCATGCATTTTATTCTCTCCACAAAATTTTGTGGCTAGAACACATTTGATGCTACAAAAACTAACACTCCCTCTTAGCGAGGAATGTGTTCTAGTGCTACTGCACACCTTGTAGAAGCACCCTGTCTTGGCATCATCTCCTGTCATGCTATTGATGTCTGGTCATGCTGTCCATCAACCACTACGCAACTTTGATATACATTGCATCTGTGTCGTTGTTGACACTGCCATACTGCTGCCAACACTGCATTTTCACTGCAACTCCCTCTTATTTGTTGTTGTTCTAACTACAACAACTGCAACTAAGAAGCATCCTAAATACTGAATCAACTATGAGTATGATGCATTTGTATCCCGAGTCTCTGACTGCTACTAGTATCTTCATTGTCACTAAGGAATTTACATTGATGCTCACTCTACACTGTGCCAACTGCACTGCTGCCAACTCTGCACTATGCTCCCCAACATATGGCTACTACTAGTCTTTGCAACTGCCACTCTAGCATCTGACTGCATCGACTACCACTGATCCATCCTGCTTCTGAATACTATGGGCCCCCCATAGTAAGGTATTAATCTGGATTTCTCAAGGATCCTGCCCATCTGGCACACTGGGGTCTCATACTCCTCCTCCTAGATCTGGTGCCCCACTATATCCTTTTGAGCCTAGTCCATGGCTGAGACTCTTCTTTTCTTTGCAACTCACACTTCCTCCAGCAACTGGAAGTCGATCTGCTACCTAGATATGCATTTTGTCTAAAAAGCACGACCTCCTCTGGAAATCTCGTACTATCATCCATGTATACCTACAAAATCTGTGAGACTCAAAACTAGAGAAAATAAATCTAAAAATCTCCCTCTTTCCTGCTGCTCGACCACTAGATCAGCTACTCACACTCCCTTCTGGAGTGAGAAGATCTTCTCACAACTACTGTCGATCTGCAACTGGAAAAATTAGATCTCTAAAACTCGAGATCCCCTAAGAGATTTTTTCCCTCTTTTGTGTGTGCTTCTTCTCTCTTCCACTCGACGTTGATTTTTCTTTTGTAACCTGCAGCAAAACCTTTTGCATCCAACCAGAAATCTGCTCAGTGAAATAAAAAAATTGGGATGCTCCCTCTGCCTCTAGAATCACTTGATCTGGTAGGATTGATTTTTTCTGCCCCTCACTTAGAAAAATCAAACCTCCATAAGTAACTCGGTCTCCTGGCAGAATAAATGCGTTGCCCTTGGGAATTCCGGCTTGGTGCCCACAATGAGTAGCAAAATTCCTTCTGTCTTTGCTTCTGAGCTCTCCGACTGATTAACTATGCTATGATACCATGTGAAAATTCCACAACTGGAATCCTATTGCAGTAACTGGAAATTATTCTCCTAATTCTTAATTTTAATTAACAATCTATTTACTGTCTCCTACAACAAATACTGAATAACTCACACTGCAACCTACACAAATAAAATTGGGGAAGAATAAACGCTGTAATAGATGCTAGCACACACACATAAAATAACACAGTTATTTTTGGACAAAAGTCCCCGGAAAAACCCAACTTGGGAAAACCAGTGCAACACCTAAGGGTTTTAATATTAAGCAACAGTGAAATAATCTGAGTACAACTGGATGCCAAAACTGGCAATCCTATAGAGAAATACTGACGAAAATCTAGAGAGGAATTTTCCTCACCCCACAGGCAACCTCCTAGCACAATTTTCCTTCAGAATTTCGGCCCTCTAAGCCTCTGCGTCAACCTCTGCACTGCTCTACATAGCTGGCTAGATGTCTAGCCTCAGATTGGACTCTGATGAAGTTGTTCTGCCTTCTGCTGACCAGAAAGACGCTTCTCCGACACTTTGAGACTCCTTCCCAACCTCTGGAACTGAAAACATCAATCTCTCCCAGCAAATCAACTTTGCCTCTAGAGGTTACTACGTTGACCCAACATTAGCCTCTCAGTGGCTCGCTTGCCTCTCTGC
Organism: Pinus tabuliformis; assembly: GCA_031772625.1. Taxonomy (NCBI): domain Eukaryota; kingdom Viridiplantae; phylum Streptophyta; class Pinopsida; order Pinales; family Pinaceae; genus Pinus; species Pinus tabuliformis. The sequence continues at coordinate 785,404,383 of CM062805.1, forward strand.
AAATGCACTCACTAGATCTGGAAACATTCCTCCGGCTTCACTATCTCTACCCCTCTCTCACTACTTCGATCTCACTAGCTCTCTCTCTAACAACTGACTGTTGCTACTCTAGAAAATGATATGCTCATGAAATAGAATTGCTCAAGTGTCTTCTCTAAGTGCCCATCAACTTCTTCTTATAATCCTTCGTTGGGAATCCAACGACCAAGATTAAATCTTAATCGATGGCTAGGATCATCCTGAAGTGAATCCGTGTGAGTTTCTAAACTATTCACGCCTTGACTTAATTAATACTACTTGATTAACCAATTTTCCTAAGTTTAAACTTAGGAAACATTAACAAAACTTGGTTAGTAATCTAATTAAGTGACTTCTAGGCGGAATTTCTAGAAACGATTTTGGGGTTTTGGAGATATCATGCATTCTATCCCAAGGAAAATTTTAAGGATGGAAGTTTATCCTAAAGTTTAGAAACCTTGGTGAATCTTACTAGTCCTTAATATGCAAATTGTAAAATGTTTGGCAATATTTTTGTAAAAATATTTAGATTTCTAATGATTTATATTATATAAATTTTTGGCGATTTTTGAGGTAAAATAATTTTATATTATGAAATGCGGGGGAATCATTTTTTTTAAATGGAAATTGGCGAATCTTTTTTTGGAAAAAGCATGGAATATTAGCCCACCTACGAATATTAGCCCCTAAAATTTTCCCTATTCTATCCTCTCCACAAAATTTCGTGGCCAGAACACATCCGATTATATAAAAACTAACACTCCCTCTTAGCGAGGAATGTGTTCTAGTGCTACTGCACACCTTGTAGCAACACCCTATCTTTGCATCATCTCCTATCACGCTGCTGATGTCTGGTCATGCTTCCCACCAACCACTACAACTCTGATATACGATACATCTGCTCCAGTGCTGACACTACCATACTACTGCCAACACTGCATCTGCATTGCAACTCCCTCTCATTTGTTGTTGTTGCAACTAAGAAGCATCCAAAATACCGAATCAACTGTGATTAGTATGATGCATCTGTTTCCTGAGTCTCTAGTTGCTGCTAGTATCTGCACTGTCACTGAGAAATCTACGTTGTTGTTGACTTGACACTGTGCCAACTGCACTGCTGCCAACTCTGTACTATGCTCCCTAGCGTCTGACTGCTACTAGTCTTTGTAATTGTTATTCTGACATCTGACTGCATCAATTTCCATTGATCCATCCTGCTACTAAATACTGTGGGCCCCCCATAACAAGGTATTGATCCATGAGGTGGATTCCTCAAGGATCTTGCCCATCTGGCACACTAGAGTCTCATACTCCTCCTCCTTATAAATTTGGTGCTCCACAATAACCTTTTGAACCTAGTCCCTGGCTGTGACTCTTCTTTTCTTTGCAACTCGCACTAGACAACCTGCGCTTCCTCCAACATCTACCTTCGACAACTGGAATTCGATTTGCTACCTAGATCTACATTCTGGCTAACTTGCACGACCTCCTTTGGCAATCTCGTATGGTCATCCCTGCAAACCTAAAAAATATGTGAGACTCAAAACTGGAGAAAATAAATAAGAAAATCTCCCTCTTTCCTACTGCTTGGCTGTTGGATCAGCTACTCACACTCCCTTTTGGAGTGAGAAGATATTCTCACAACTACTACCAATCTGTAACTGGAAAAATTAGATCTCTAAAACTCAATATTTCCTGAGAGAACTTTTCCCTCTGCTATGTGTGCTTCTTCTCTCTTCCACCCAACATTGATTCTTCTTCTATAACCTGCAACAAAACCCTCTGCGTCCAACCAAAAATTTGCTCAGTGAAATAAAAAAAATTGGGATGCTCCCTCTGCCTCTAGAATCACTTGATTTGGTAGGACCAATTTTTTTTCCCCTCACTCAGAAAAATCGAACCTCCACAAGTAACTCAACCTCCTGGTAGAATGGTTGCAATGCCCTTGGGAATTTCAGCCTGCTGCCCACAATGAGTAGCGAAATTCCTTCTTTCTTCACCTTTGAGCTCTCTGGATGATCAACTATGCTCTGATACCATGTGAAAATTCCACAATTGGAATCCTATTGCAGCAACTAGAAATTAATATCCTAATTATTAATTTTATTTAACAATTTATTTACTGTTTCCTACAACAAACACTGAATAACTCACATTGCAGCCTACACAAATAAAACAATTGAAGAAGAAATGTTGGAAGCACACACACATAAAATAACACAGTTATTTTTGGACAAATGTACCCGAAAAAACCCAACTTTGGAATACCAGTGCAACAACTGAGGGTTTTAATATTAAGAAGCAGTGAAATAATCCGAGTACAATTGGATGCCAAAACTAGCAATCCTACAGAGAAATATTGGCAAAAAGCCTGAGAGGAATTTTCCTCACCCCACAGGCAACCTCCCGAAACAACTTGCCTTTAGAATTTCGGCCCTTTGAACCTCTATGTTAGCCTCTGCGTAGCTGGCTCAACGTCTAGCCTCAAACAAGACTATGCTGAAGTCGTTATGCCTTCTGCTAACCAGAAAGACGCTTCTCCGACACTCTAGGACTCCTTCTCGGCCTTTGGAACTGAAAACGTCAATCTCTCCCAGCAAACCGACTTTGCCTTTAGAGGCTACTATGTTTCCCCAACACCAGCCTCTATGTGGCTCTCTTGTCTCTCTGCAAATGCACTCACTAGATCTGGAAACCTTCCTCCGGCTTCACTGTCTCTGCCCATCTCTCACTGATTTGATCTCACTAGCTCTCTATAAGGAAACTGACTGTTGCTACTTTGGAAATCGATCTACCCATGAAATCAAATTGCTCAAGTGTCTTCTCCAAGTGCCCACTGACTTCTTCTTATAATCCTATATTGGGTCTCCAACGACCAAGATTAATTCTTAATCAATGGCTAGGATCATATTGAAGTCGATCTTTGCGAGTTATGCCTTCTGCTAACCAGAAAGACGCTTCTCCGACACTCTAGGACTCCTTCTCGGCCTTTGGAACTGAAAACGTCAATCTCTCCCAGCAAACCGACTTTGCCTTTAGAGGCTACTATGTTGCCCCAACACCAGCCTCTCTGTGGCTCTCTTGTCTCTCTGCAAATGCACTCACTAGATCTGGAAACCTTCCTCCGGCTTCACTGTCTCTGCCCATCTCTCACTAATTTGATCTCACTAGCTCTCTATAAGGAAACTGACTGTTGCTACTTTGGAAATCGATCTACCCATGAAATCAAATTGCTCAAGTGTCTTCTCCAAGTGCCCACTGACTTCTTCTTATAATCCTATATTGGGTCTCCAACGACCAAGATTAATTCTTAATCAATGGCTAGGATCACATTGAAGTCGATCTTTGCGAGTTTCTAGATTATTCACACATTGACTTAAATACTGATTAATTAACCAGTTTTCCTAAATTTAGACTTAGGAAACATTAAAAAAATTGGTTAATAATATAATTAAATCACTTCTAGGCAGAATTTCTGGAATCGATTTTTGGGTTTTGGAGATCTCATGCATTCTAGCCTCTCCAAAAAATTTCGTGGCTAGAACACATCCGATACTACAAAAACTAACATATTTATTTATGTTGTGTTTAGAAGGGAAGATGTGAGAATGCAAATCAATAATAAGGAAATATCGCTCTTAGGGGAGAATGTTATGTGGGGGAATTGGTGATGGTGTGAGGGAGAATGCATAATACATGGAGAGGTGGTTCGCAATTCATACATATTTTTAAGTTTTGAGCTCAAAATTTGAATTTCAAGGGAATCATTGACATGTTTGAGTACGAAGTGTATTGCTTCTTCCCTTAAAGTGTAATCTTTCCCATCTTTGAATGAGAGGATTGGATAGCATTTACATTGTTTATGACAAAAATATGGTCATAGAAATGAAAAAATGCATGGTACACATCCATTGGTGTAGTTAAAGGATGCAAGCTTAAGTCTTGTAAGACAACGACACTTGATGCGAGGGCACCCCACACCTGCACAAGATCATGATGGAAACATAAAGCAATTGCATATGATTTGATTAGAGGATCATAAAGCCAAATCCAATGTAGATGAAAATGAATCCATAAAATTACCCAAGGAGAAAAGATTATAAGGACAAATACTTGGTTTGGGAACCATCATAATCAACTCACACATAGATAATGTATATAGAGACTAAATTGAAGGTCCAAAAAATCATCTTCTTACATGTCACAATAGTGCAAAATGATGATAAATGCAAAAAAAAATGGATGTTACGACGCATTTCTAAAGATACACTCTTGTTAAAGAAATGCCTTTTTAATTCAAAATTCCATTACAAGCGTAATAAAATGCATGGTTCCACCTAAGATGGTTTCTCCCTGTTGGTAAATCTTCTCACGTTTATTTTATTTTATTTTATTTTTTAAATATAATTGAAATTGGAGAAATTATATTATATAAGCTATATCAAAGCTAAACATCAACAGTACATGATATTGGTGGCTTGGATTTTGAAAGAAAATAGCTAGCTCGTATGTGCCAAAAAATAGAGTTTTATAGATGCTCATAGTTAAAACATTCCAAAATTCCTTGCAAGTATATAAAACACCTAGGATTGTAATTGATTTCTAAACATAATGATCAACAAAAAAACAATGCATGTTGGCTTCTTCCTGGCCGATGTTGGAATGATGGGAGTCCTAGTTTCCAAGGTCGACGTCTTCCACCATCTGATGGACTATATCTTCCTCCTTGAAATCCGGTTGGATTGAATTTGTTGACATCTTGTGGGGAATTAGCAAAATGAGATATGTTGTTGAGATTGATGACCATATTTTGCAACATAGGGCATTCTACCTCCAAGTCGTCTATTTGTTGTTTATGTTAAACTAGATTGTTCATAATTATTGCATTTTGAGAGGCACAATGTTTTTCATTTTCATTGGCCTTGGTACTTATAGAGAAATGTTATGTTTTGTTATATTGGATGGATTATTCACAACTTTTAAGGACTAAGTGAAATTCTTAGGCTTCCCGATGGTCCATGGATAAGTCACATAGAGAAGGACAATGCTACTAGCCCCTAAAAAGTGTCTTAAGAGAGTTAAACTGCCAATAGGATTAATTTGTCTAAAGTGGACCTTGATTCCAAAACAAAGGAAATGACATCTCACTATGCCACAAACCACACAACAAAACTACTAGGGCACCAAGAGTCCATAGCTCATTGACACTTAGAGTGGTCCAAACAAAGACTAAGTTTGTGAGAAGGAGAAATCCAATAACTACGACTTGGTTTGACGCATTCATTCCCATGCAATCCAAATTCCTTATTGTTGTTTACCTACACTAATCCTTAATGCTTGGACGTTAACTTCGACCGGCCTCAGATCAGTTATAAGTTAGAAGTTTTAAGGCCAATCATCAGCTCGCGGCAATGGGTAAAGCAACAGGAATAGCGTTTGGAGGCGCCCAATTGACGACACGACCCCACCCAAAATCCGTCCTTGCGTCTAACCTCAAAGATGAAACGACATGTACACGGTGACGCGTGTATGCCCCCACTTCTCGTCTCATAAGCATAAGATGGCACCCAATGAGCCTACCGCATATGCTGTGGGCATCTTGAGAATGCTACTACACACGCAAGGAACATCAAATCTCAGATAGACAACGGCTGAAAGATAACGGAAGATACCAAGATTTCCTCGCGGTTTTCGATAGTAAGGAAGCCATATATGTAGGAATGAATACATCCACCCCATGATGTTGATGTTTCTACCCACTTGAAGGTGACCATTCAATTTCAAGTTCAAGTTAAGAAAATGCTACTCACAGCTCCTTTGTGGCTACTGGAACACTTGACAATCTTCTTGAGGGTCTCATGGCTTGTGGGCATTGGTGCAATTCTCATTGCGTCCATTCCTTTTCGCCCATTTGCCTCATTCCACATGCTGATCATGGGTTTCGCAAGAAGAGGGAAACTCATGAATTACTCCTCCGCTTCCAGACCTGTGAGTATACATCATAGCAATTAACAAGTAAATTATACCAGCAAGTACACGATGTGAGGACTAAATTGCATTTCTTTTTTGGTTTATATATATATTTTATAATTTTATTTTTATTTTTATGGTGCAGAGATTCAGTGTGCCTCAGAGCTACTTCCTTCATTTCTACTTGGTGGGTGTGATTTGGACAATGTTTCTACTGGTGTGCACATTATTCTTTGCTTGCACCACAACTCTACCACTTTCATCGGAGTCCCTGAGTTATTCAAGTGTTGCCAGTCAGTTGGCAGGAACTTCAGACTCACTATCGTTTGCAAAACCCTTTTCCACTCTGGTAAAGCATAGTCAGCAAGCATGGAAGACTGTGTTCGTGCTGTTGTTGATGGAGGCACAAGTTCTGAGACGCCTGTATGAGACCGTGTATGTGTTCAATTATAGTTCTTCTGCCCGGATGCACGTTTTAGGGTATCTCTGTGGATTCTTGTAAGTCTTTGTTCTCCTCTTGAATATAGAGCAATTTCGTTTTAGCAACTCTGGCATTTTGGGTTTATGAATATTGAATTTGAAATCCTAAGGTCAGCTTTTATCTACAGCTTGGTCTGACAACAGATGAATGTCTCTATGCAGAAATAAACCTATAGTTAGAATGCATATTTGCCTGAAAATTTAGAATGCTTATTTGCCATTTAGACAAAATGCTGGCACAGAGGACAGTAGAACATGAGTATTGGTATTATGTAGAATTGGAGGCCTAGACCTAAAGTTAGAATGCATGCATGCCCTTTGGTGTGAAATCAGACTTCAGTCATAGAGGATATGCACTCATAATGCTTTTTGATGAAGTGGGTGCAATTTTCTATTAATGGCATTGACATATTTGTTATTGTACAACTCTAATGAGCGTATCGAGATGCATACCATAGAATCTAGTACCAATATAGTGTTCCACCTACCATAGAATCTAGTACCAACATAGTGTTACATGGGGATGCGTCCCCCGAGGTGGGGTGAATGCTCCCCATGTTTACCGAACACCCAAGACAGGGGACACATGGGGAAATGTTTTCCCACATCCCCAATGTGGGGGATGCGTTCCCCTAAAAGGGGTGCTTGTGGGCATCCCCCCAAAAGGGTTGGACCCCCCTAAATTTTGCTTGAAAACAATAATTTGTAAGTTGGGAAGCCTAATGTTCAACCTTAGTGCTCTACTAATGTTATGTAATTAATGATAACGCTAAATTCTTAAAGTAAAAGTTGTTAAAATTATGCAACTGCGGTCAAATTCCACTTTGGACAACTCACATGATGGAGATAATAATTGCAATAGATTCCTCTTTTCGAGAGGACCATAATCGACCTAAAGATCACCTCATTTGGATAAACAGAAGTTGGTTTTTGAATTTATGTTCCCACTCATGTATATTGGATCAAGTCGGCCCTATGCATATGTACAATTGGACAGGTTGGCCTCAACATCAAGTGGACCCTCATGGAAGCCTATAAATAGAAGAGACCTCAAGCTCATTTGGACACATTGATCAAGTCATCTTCTCTTCTCTTCTACTGTCTTGGCTCGCACAGGTCTGACGGAGAAAGTTCGCACAAGGGTTTGAAACTACAGGGTTTTAGCTCACACGAATCTAGGGTTTCTGTTTTCCGGTCGCTGGCTCATAACTAAGCATTCTTGGCCCCAGATGCACACACAGAGTGATCAAGGGTGCGACTGGGAAGCCTCAGACGCTCGCACAATAGCCTGAAGGAAGCGTCTAGGGTTTTTGAAGCAGATCGGGCAGTCTGGTCCCTGGACGCACACACAGAGTAGTCAAGGGTGCGTTTGGGAAGCCTCAGACGCTCACACAGTAGCCTGAAGGGCGCGTCTGGGGGTTTGACGCAGATCTGAGTGTATTTGTCCTCAGACGCACGCATATAGTTCACTAGGGAGCGTCCATGACTGCCATAGTTGCTCGCACAACTCCTCCATGCGTTCGAGACTAAAAGATGAAATTTCAGTGTTCCGAAGATTCCGCTTAGTGACAACAGTGTTCAACAGTAGGATACAGACAGTGACAATACATTACAGTCCTCAGAATCAGGGTTTTGAATACAATCATGTTTAGGTTCATTTCATGGATGTTCTAGTTGTTGTGAAGATATGGATCATTGTACTCTCTTTTGCTGAATCATTTGATGACAATCTATAAGAAGAAGAATTTGCAAGGGTTTTCCCCATAGTGGGTTTTGCCCTAGTCTCCAACCAATCTTAGTGTCTCTATGTGTGCATGCTTTTCTTCTATTGTTCCTTTATGTTTCACTGCATTGATGATGATGATATTGTTCTTTCTACATAGTTGCATATGCTAATGAATAATGATGTAAATCTGAATAATGTCACGATATTAAGGGGTGAACTTAATGTGTTAATGAAGAAATGCAATTATCAAAGCAAAGAACAATATATCATTAAGAAAATTTAACATGGTATCACAGCTAGGCTGAATAAAAAGCCATGGAGATCACCCTGACGATGACACCATTGATGGAAGCAAGAAGAGGATGGTGGAGACCTAAAATAATTCTAGAGTTTGAAGAAAACCTTAGACAATTTGTGTATTAGGGTTTGATAAATATTATGAGGATATGGTTTGAGATAAACCCTGGATTATGGAAAAATATGAGATATGAAACCTTGTATGGTCAATGTGAAGATGCTCAAGCACTTGTGAAATATTTGATGAAGCCCTAGATGGGATAGTCCCTAGTAGGTCTGGTTGGTTAATTGAAGGCAACATTGGTATGTGGACAATGGACATTGATGGCTCTTAAAGGTTGGTTGAAGAGGGAGAGGAACACTTTTCATTGAAGATAAGTATTTCTTGACTTATGATGCCCCTTATTTTTGTTTTAAACTTATGGATTTGATTATCATGTTTATTGTTTATACTTCCTACATATGTATTTGAGTATATAGATGTTTATAACCTTCATGATGAGATGTGATAAGTGGATCCTTCTTGAGAATCATTTGAAATGCAGGAAAGATGGATAGAGCTGGAAAAGGTAAAGAGGCACTATATGAACAAGTGACACATGCTGCCTATGTCTAATGAGAAGGTGCACAAGGATTTGAATACCACATGGTATGCATGGCATGTTAAATTGAATGGCTAGGTAAGCCCTAACGTATGATGAGAATGTCCATGACTCACGAAAATGATTTGGATTTATGTTTCCTATGATGAAATGGTGCACATGGTATTGAAATTTTTGAAATGTTGATCTTGATCTTTATGGTATACTTGATGTTTGGCTAACATCTATCTATTGAATATCTTGATCTCATAAAGAAGGCTAGCACCCTGAAGATGATACTCTTGATACTTATCATGCATAAGTCATGATGGATTTCACATAGAAGGATAAATCATTGACTCTTTATAATGCTTGTGATGAACATGATGAAAGTATGGGAAAAAGAGTTGAAACTCTTGTTGTTTTGATAAAGTTCTATTGAATGACCTTACTTGATCATATTGATAATGATAAGCATGGTAACCTTGATGATAGAGGTATAACTATGAGGTTGATATTCTAGATCTTTTTACTAACTACGGTCATGTCTTGATGTGATGAGTAACTATGGCATATGGTAAAACTGATTTTCCTAACTTGATGGATTGACTTGATATTGTTACATTTGTCTGATACCCTAATCACTCGACTCTAATCACTTGATGAAGAATTGATGTCATGATGCTAATGACCATGATGGATATATGTTTATGATCTAACAGATCTGCTGTTGCATGACTCTAGTATAGACAGGTTGATGACATGAAAGAAGATGAATGAAGTGGATTCCCATTCAAAGGGAGAATCTCTCCTCAAGATTCTTACTCATATTACCATTTGCATTATATGTATATTATGTACTATTGAAGTATGATTTATGGGTATCTAACATTGTTGATCTACAACAGAGGTCTGAACTAAGGTAAGATGGTTTTATCCCACTCAAAGCCTCAGTTACACGGAAGAAAGGCTACAGGTGCGACTATAGCCTCCCAGTCGCACGGATGCAAGCTCAAGGGTGTGACCAAGGCACTAAAGTTTTGGGCTGGTCCGACCACAGTCGCTCGCATATCATCTTGAAGAGTGCAACTGTGGGTCCCAGTTGCACAGAGGAAGGCCTATGAGTGTCACTATACTTGCAGATCATAGAAAAATGAAGTTTTGTGCATGAAATCAAATGTTCACCTAGAGGATGTCAGTTCTACAGATGTGTAGCAGATAACATAAAGATCTGAGAGTAATGTTTACTATAATGATTGAACTTGTGCTTGCAAGTGATTGGAATACAAAGACATCATTATGTTTGAAGTTTGTATTACAAGAGTTTGACATGATTTGGCTGATTGATATAGATGAGCAGTGTTGGGAGTTCTGACATGACTTATATTGGTATTTGATAATGGTTTTGTATTGGCCTTCTCGTTCTTAGCACATTGGTTGAAGTATTGACAGTTGTATGCTTGGAACCTGCATGATCTATCCTTGGTATATGCATTTGCATCTAGTAATAGAAATGACTTGTATTATGATCATGAGAATGATTTAATGAAGTTTGATATTGCGTGATAATAGATGAAGTCTAGACATGATATGAGCTCTACCTGTCACCTGGTCTAAAGAACTTGATACAATGATATTGATGATTTTGATATTAATTATGATCTACATTTGATTTATGAAAAGCTGAGCAAGTTGGTAAAGTGTTATGTTCGTAGAGAGAATTGCATGAAGCAATCTCTCCCGTTCTAGATATGTCTGCATTGACTGTTATCTGGTGAAGCCAAGATGATGTGTTCGATCCAGACCTCTACTTCAGAAATGTTTCAAGGTATGACTTTGGTTTGGTTTTATATACTGATGGTCTACTCTTGACAGGTGACGAGCCTCTGATGATCTAAGTGAGAGGAACATGGCTTCTGAAGCTCGAAATAAGAAATCATAGCATGATGAATCGATTTCTGAAATTGGGAAAAGATAATCTATATTGCGAAGCTATTGAAGAAGTATTGGAAAGAGGAAATGCAAATCCTTGGACACTCCGATTAAATTGGCAATCGACAGTTGATTGAAGCATTTTGAACATCCGTCTGTGTATATACATGATATGCATAGAACCTGAGTCGATTCATGATTGAGCCGCTTCATACACATTGAGTTGCTGCCAAGCATCCTTCGAGATATTTGCATGAGATGATCTATTCTTGGTTTGAGATATTCTTCCTATGATATATGACTGTATGGATATGCTGATGTTGATTGGGATCGTTATTGATGAGATGAGCACATATGAGTGCTGCCTTAGTATGAGATCTGCCATGATGAGAGGTCCGTAGCACGACCGAGGTTGAGTACGATGTTGCTAGCATGGCTAGCTATGAAGCAGGATGAAGAAGCGTTTGAAGAGATGTTTGAGAAAGTTCTGAATATGACATGGATACATTGTGATGACATAGAGAGGTAAAGAATCCCATATATATAGTTGGGACTGAGATACTTTCATATATTGAGACGGTGCAGCTGTACGAGACAAGCCTTGGCTTGTGTTTGACACCTCCTTGAGAGGGAGGATGATTATGGTATCCTTTTGTGATTTATATGATTATTTATGTTCTAACATGATATTTGATTTGATGTCCTGTATGAACAGGAGACAATTGCTATTGATACATGATGATTACCTGATACAAGTACGATGATATGAGTATGATGAGAGCAACGCTGATCGAGGACACTGAGCCAAGCTCTTCCTCCCCTGTCTAAGCTCCCAGGGTATGGAATTGAGATAGAGGGCTCCTGGAGTTGAGGGAACTCTGGACAATAGGGTATCACACCTATCTATTGACCATAGGGTTGGAGTAGTAGCTCACCCTATCTTGGTCTTTGCAGAGTATACCCTAGTTGGCATCATACCCATAAGTTGGGCTTGTTGGGATTATCCCTCCTCGTCTGGCCAACGGTTGAGGAGGCTTGGGGGCATGAGATCCTTACCTTTGGTAAGTTGGGTATCTTGCCCAAGCTAGTATTATGATGCAGGTGTTCTACCACATGACTATTGAGGGTCATTGCTGGGAAGATCGGTAGGCAATAGGATGGGTTGAGTAGTAGCTCCCCTATATCACCTATTGCTCGATATGGGGTCGTAGTAGTAGTTCCCCCATGAGATTCCGACTTGAGTAGTAGCTCCCCGATGTGGTTCCAGGTTGAGTTTTTCTCCTTGATGATATGCTCTTCAATGATGATACAGGTAGTGGCACGTTGACTGATACTTCGGGTAGTAGCCTGCCAACAGATATTCCGGGTAGTAGTCCGTTGACAGATATTTCGGGTATTAGCCCGTTGATAGATATTCCGGGTAGTAGCCTGTTGACAGATATTTTGGGTAGTAGCCCGCTGACAAATATTCCAGGTAGTAGCTTGCTGATAGAGATTCTGGGTTGTAGCCTGATGAATAGAGGGTGGTAGCTTAAGCTCCCCTCCAGTAACAAATTCTTCTTCTTTTAGATTCGAGAATATTCAGCATATGAGTAGGAACAATCAAGAGATAAGCAGGAATAAGCAAGAGATGTACATTGATGATTTGAGATGATGAGATACTTGAGATGGGACGTATGATGACAAGAAGTCATGTTGATTGATGGTCAGTATTGGCAGGTGGAATTATCCCTAGTTGAGAGGGAGTGTTAAAATTATGCAACTGCAGCCAAATTCCACTTTGGACAACTCACATGATAGAGATAATAATGGCAATAGATTCCTCTTTTTGAGAGGACCAAATTCGACCTAAAGATCGCCTCATTTGGACAAGCAGAAGCTGGTTTTTGAATTTATGTTCCCACTCATGTATATTGGATCTGGTCGGCCCTATGCATATGTACAATTGGACAGGTTGGCCTCAACATCAAGTGGACCCTCATGGAAGCCTATAAATAGAAGAGACCTGAAGCTCATTTGGACACATTGATCAAGCCATCTTCTCTTCTCTTCTATTGTCTTGGTTCGCATAGGTTTGATGGAGAAAGTTCGCACAAGGGTTTGAAACTACAGGGTTGAAGCTCACACGAATCTAGGGTTTTTGTTTGTCGGTCGCTAACTCGTAACTAAGCATTCTTGGCCTTGGATACACGCATAGAGTGGCCAAGGGTGCGTTTGCGAAGCGTTGGACGTTCACACAATAGCCTGAAGGAAGCGTCTAGGGTTTTTGAAGCAGATCAGGCAGTCTGGTCCCAGACGCACGCACAAAGTGGTCAAGGGTGCGTCTAGGAAGCCTCAAACGTTCACATAGTAGCCTGAACGGTGCATCTGGGAAACCTCAAAAGTTCGCATAGTAGCCTAAAGGGTGCGTCTGGGGGTTTGAGGCAGATCTGAGTGTATTTGTCCTCAGACGCACGCATACAGTTCACCAGGGAGCGTCCCTGACTGCCATATTCGCTTGCACAACTCCTCCTCCATGCGTCAAGGGCTAAAAGATGAAATTTTAGTATTTCGAAGATTTCGCTCAATGACAACAGTGTTCAGCAGTAGGCCACAGACAGTGAGAGTACATTACAGTCCTCAGAATCAGGGTTTTGAATACAAGCATCTTTAGGTTCATTTCATGGATGTTATAGTTGTTGTGAAGATATGGATCATTGTACTCTCTTTTTCTGAATCATTTGATGACAATCTATAAGAAGAAGAATCTGCAAGGGTTTTCCCCATACTGGGTTTTGCCTTGGTCTCCGACCAATCCTGGTGTCTCTATGTGTGCATGCTTTCTTCTATTGTTCCTTTATGTTCCTCTGCATTGATGATGATGATATTGTTCTTTCTACATAGTTGCATATGCTGATGAATAATGCTGTAAATCTGAATAATGTCAAGATGTTAAGGGGTGAACTTAATGTGTTAATGAAGAAATGCAATTATCGAAGCAAAGAACAATATATCCCTAAGAAAATTTAACAGAAGTGACATTCTCCTTTAAATTTCGTTTTCATCATTAATTGAATCAGGATGTTTGAGATTGGTTTTGACCTCATTTGATTTCATATGGAGAAATTATAATTTTAGATCCCACAAAAAATCTGGTAGACTTAATGGTTTTTAGGATTTTAGGATTTGGGGGATTGCAACGTTTCCATTGGATGCTATCATGTATGAGGGTATGGAACTAACATTTAATCAAGAGCACCAAGCCCTTTATATACCTTAATGTTGGTGGCATTGATTATTGAACTCCTCTGTCATCACCTGCGTAAAATATCACTCAAACAAAATCTTGACTTGACGTGTTCAGCTTTTTTATCTTGTTTTAATGCTCAGAGGGTGATAGTAATGATGAGGATCCCAATATATGAAATAGTTTCGATGATATGTAAATATTTGTTGTAGCATGGAATTTTTTTGGACTATAGAGCCCGTCTAGAGCCTCCTTGTTGATGTATTTTTGGTTCAAATATGGATTGCATTGGGTGGTATTTTGGTTATAGGCATTGTTGCTATCTATATGAGAAACTTTGAATATGTGTATAATGGTTTGGATTCATATGTGTTAAATTATGGTATGTTCTATGCTTAGAGCAGTTTACTTATTTTTCTTCTTATTAGCTACAGATTAGCAATCACATACACATTAAGTAAAGTGTAGATAGAATAATAAATGATCAACAGAAAACAAGCCAAGACAAGAGACACAAGATGTGGTGGCTAGCCAGGGACAAACCCCAATGCGGGGAAACTCTTTGATCAAATCTTCTTTTATCTTCAATAGTTTAGCAGAGAGAAATAATACAAAATCTGAATTCTGTAATTTTATATCAGCAGCAGCAAACCCTAGATCAACAAAGTCAAACTTGGTCAAACTAGCTTAAATTGACCTCTAAAATGCTTGGTCAATTTCCAGTCAACTTGTCCTCGAACACCTTGAAGAAACAACCCTTGAACAACCCCAAAAGTACAGTCAATTTGCAGATTTCTGAAGTCAACTTGCAGCGCAAAACTAGGGCAGTCAACATCGGACAAACTAGAGGTCAGATCACCTCGGTTTTTGTGCCAAAATTTGTGGCCTGCCTAGGAGAGGTAGCCACACGCAATCCGCACCCTTAGATGGTCAATGCTTGGTCAACGTTGGTCAAAGAGATGACCTACTGCCATAGCGTCCTTCTTTCTGCGTCTGCCTTGCCCTAGGACGTCTTCCTTTCAGCCACACGTGTGAGAGAGAGAGGCTCCTTTTATGCGTAGGAGAGAGAGAGAGAAGATGAGTGAATGAATTGTCCAAATGAGGAAGCACCTTGTATTTATATGCAAACATTGAGGATGAATAGGCCTGACTGTTGGGCTTCTGAGCCTACATAAGATTGCTGGCCGACCTTGACAATTTGTCCATAATCGAAATAAATTCATATCTCCATAAATACTTATCGGAATCAGATGATCTTTAGATCAATCCTACACCTGTCGATGAGAGGAATCTAGGAAAAATATCAGTAGCCATAAATAAGGTGACCCACATGGAGTCTGGCCCTAGTTGCCAATTTTAACACTCCCTCTCAACAAGGGAGAACTTCATTTGCAATCCGTCAGACCGTCGCTGCTATCCATCCATCAAATGCATTGTCCTGCACAGCTTGACCCCACTCTGCTCTGCTCAAACCATGAAGAAAAAGAAATGATAGAGGATGTATCATACCATCCTCCACTGACCCGAAGTCAGTCTCAGAGTGTGTACCACTCTCACTGATCCCATATTAGTATCATTGATCTCAGATCAATGGAGGTCATCCTAGCATAGGGAGTACGGTAAATACAATGATGCGTCCATCGATAGTACTACTATGGTCCCAATCCTCATTTCCCTGCTCATTGATCAAATGAGAGGTACTTCCCATGAGTCCCAGACTGCATGGGTAGGATGCCTCGACAAGAGAACTAATCATCCTGTCCACAGGAGAACGAATCATCCTGTCCAGTGGATGCCACGGAGAACTAATCATCCTGGCCTACAGGATAACTAATCATCCTGTTCCACAGTCGCCACGGAGAACGAATCATCCTGGCTCACAGGAGAACTAATCATCCTGTTCCACAGTCGCCACGGGGTGTCACAGGGGAAGGTTGAACCTTTTACCCTGTACGTAGTGCTCCACCAGGGGATGCTGAGTCGCCCTATGGTTACATGTCGCTACAAGAAGTACCCCACGCCCCCCTAGAGCTCCCATAGCTCAATACATCATACTCGATCCTCATAAGAGGGTCTCTGAACGACACCAAGTCGTTCTTGGAAAGTCAGGAATTTGACCTTTCCTAGGGGCTTTGTCAAAATGTCGGCGACTTGTTCATCTGTATCGATATGTTGGAGCCTTATTGCTCCCCGCTGCACCATATCTCGAATATAGTGGTACCTGATATCGATATGCTTGGAGCGATCATGAAATACAGGATTCGCTGATAAACGGATCTTGGTCTGGTTGTCACACAGGATCACGGTGGTATCTAATGTAAATCCAAACAGCTCACTGAAGAGCTTTCGCAACCAGGCTGCCTCACAGGAGGCCATGCTAGCAGCAATGTACTTTGCCTTGGCGGTGCTCAAAGCCACCGACTTCTGCTTCCTGCTCATCCAGGATATTGAGGAAGATCCCGAAGATAAACAACACCCGGAAGTGCTCTTTCGGTCCACCACACTACCTGCCCAATCAGCATCAATATACCCAAGTAGTCTCACATCTCCGGCAGTGTATCTCAACCCATGAGTGACTCTGCCACGAAGATATCTCAATAGATTCTTGGCACTAATCCAATGTGAGTGGTGAGGCTCAACCATATGTTGACTCAATGTGTTGACTGCAAAGCATATATTCAGATGGGAGTTCACCAAGAACATCAATGCTTCGACGAGTTGACGATACTTGGTAGCATTTCGTAAAACAGGTCCGGCAGCACTACCACTTAACTTCTTGAAGTCAAGCTCCATCGGGGTAGTTACGGGCTTGCAGTCCACCATGCTAAATCTCTCCAATATCTTCACCACATATTTTCCTTAAGATAGGAAAATCTCCCCTGGTTTTTGCCAGACTTCCAGTCCTAGGAAGTAGTGCATAAGTCCTAGGTCTTTCATTTCGAACTCAGAAGCCAACTCCCTCTTACATTTGTGAATGAGAGGGTCTGCACCTATTAGAAATAGGTCGCCAACATATAGCACCAGTATGAGAGGTTTGTCATCTATAACCTTAAAGTAAAGGTTAGGGTCAGCTTCACTCCTACTGAATCCCAGCTTCATCAAGTAGCTATCGATCCTCTCATACCATGCTCGGGGTGCTTGCTTTAGCCCATAGAGGGCCTTCTTCAACCTGCACACATGAGATTCTTGATCATAAATCTCAAATCCTTCGGGTTGCTCCACATAGACCTCCTCCTTGATCGAACCATGTAAGAGCGTAGTCTTGACATCCATCTGATGTAGGTTGCATCCTTGCGAAGCAGCAAGGGCTATGATCGAGCGGATGGTGGTATATCGAGCAACAGGTGCAAATATCTCGTCACAGTCTATACCTTCCTTCTAGGGGAAGCCACGAGCGACAAAACGAGCCTTATATTTTTCTGCACTTCCATCAACTGCATGCTTTATCTTTTTAAGCCATTTTGAAGTGACAACTGCTTTGTCCTGGGGTCTGGGGACCACATCCCAAACATCGTTTTTCATGACGGACTCATATTCCTCGGTCATAGCATCCTTCCATACTTGATGCTTGACAACATCTGTGAATGATGAAGGCTCATTTTGGATGATCATGCTCATGATGGTCAGATATCCCCGATACTCGTTCAGCTTCTTACTTTCACAGAAGGTTCCTCTGGGTGCAATGTGTCCTTCAGCATCATCAAGTGTCCCCCTAAGCCATGAAGGCCTCTTCCGAGAAGAGGAAGGCTCTTGCAGAGGAGGATCAATAGGATCCATAGGTTCTTCCACATCGGGCATCTTCTCATCTTCCTTTTCCTTTGGTTCCTCGGTGTCAGCTTCTTTAGATCCCCTTAAAGTAGGAAGATTGTCTACTTTGCTAAGAGCCATATCTTTGTCAAAGGTGACATCATGACTAATCTCGACTTCCCTTTGACCAACTACATAGATTCTATAGCCCTTAGTATTTTCGCTGTAGCCCACGAAGATTCCTTTCTTTCCAGGTGCACCCAATTTATTCCTTTTCTCTTTGGGCACATGAAAATATATAGGGCTTCCAAAAATTCTAAAATGAGATATGTCAGGTTTCTTACCGGTGAACATTTCTTTGGGAGTCTTGGAACCCAATGCTTGATGAGGGCATCGATTTTGTACATATACGGCGGTATTTGCAACTTTGGCCCATAGAAACTTCGGAAGTCTTTGATCATGGAGCATAGCACAGACAACTTCCACAATTGTACGATTCTTCCTTTCTGCCATACCATTCTGCTCAGGAATATATGGCGTAGTAGTCTCTCGCCTCTTTGCAAAAGTCATGAAACTCATTGGATTCATATTCAGTCCCATTATCGGTCCTTAAGGTCTTGATCTTCTTTTCGGTTTGATTCTCGATCAAGGCTTTGAAGTGTCGAAACCAGGAGAACACTTCATCCTTTTTTCAAGAAGTATATCCAAGTCTTGCGAGAATAATCATCTGTAAAAGTGAGGTGATATAAATATCCTCCCAAGGAGTTCACAGGCATCATACGGGATATCTCTGAGTGAACCAACTGCAATATATCGGAGGTCTTGCTTTGGCTTGAGGGAAATGGTTCCCTTTTGAGCTTTCCTTCGGCACATCCTGGACATACACCTTCTTGCTCTAATCTAAATTCGGGCATCCCGGTCACCATTTTACTCACATCGGGTAGAGCTTTATAATGAAGGTGAGCAAACCTCCGATGCCATAGTTCGAACTGAAGAGATGTGTCACAAGACATGACACCCAGCTGACTTCCCCCGACTTGATATAATGAATCAACTCGAAACCCAAGAGTAAAAGCATCTTTAAAGTTCTTTTTCCATACACGTACCTTGCCATCGCTGAAGGCAACCTTGTAGCCTTTGTCTTCCATTGCCGAAATGGACATCAAGTTTTTTTTGAGATCAGGTACATATAATACATCTTTTAGATGGATTGTATTTCCCTGATTCAATTGAAGAGTGACATTTCCTACGCCTTTACGGGATATTTTGAATTATCTCCAAGAACAATTTCCAGGTTGGTTTCCTTCTCTATCAGATTATAGAGAGCTTCTTTGTAACCAGTGAAGTGCCTTGAGGCACCACTATCAATAAGCCAATTTCCCAGTGAGTACGGGGGAGCAGTAGTAGAGAGAGCTGCTGGTAGATAATATTCATCTTGCTTATTTTTAATAGTGTTAGATTCATACCTGGAATTTCTTGCCTTCTTGAATGGTTGTCTTCTTCCTTGATTTCCGACACTTCTTTTACCTATGCCATTTGACCTGCCATTCCTTTGATTGCCTTGAGAGTGATTTTGATCATCGTCCTGGTGTGTGTCCCTTTTATCGGGGCACTCCCTTGCATAGTGACCTGTTTTATTGCAATTGTAACATCGTCCTTTTCTTCCACCCTTTGGTCCAGCGTTTCCTTTGAATTTAGCCCCAGAATTGTTTCTTCTTTTAGCATGAGAAGAAAAAGTAGAGGGATGACCTTTAAGTATGGGCATTTCTTGCTCTTCCATCCTTGTTTCTTCTTGAATGCATCTGGCCATTAATTCCTCAAATCCAGGAATTACGTTATTGTTGAGAAGAGTAGTCCTGAATATATACCATTCAGATGGCAGTCCTCCAAGAGTTGTGAGTGTCATTTCCCTGTTAGGAATTACTTCCCCAGTAGATAGGAGATCGTTCTTGATCTCGGTGATCCTTAAGAAATATGCTTGCATACTCTCATCTTTGCCCTTCTTAATTTCCTTAAGCTTATTTCTAAGAAACAAGACTTGATTTGCATCATTAACTTTAAATAAATTCACCAGTCTATCGTAGATTTCCTTGGAGGTGTTCAGCTCGGAAACATAGGCCACCAAGCGCTTGTCGATACAGTCTCGGATGATCTTCCTTGCTTTGACTTCTCCCTTGGTCCATTTGTTCCTAGCAGCAGCGGATGCATTTGATGGAGGCTCAACAATTTCGCCTCTCACATGGTCCAACACTTCCTTCTCTTCTAATGTTAGATCGAGAGACATCTTCCATCTGTGATAGTCAGATTTCTCACGGAGTTTGTCTTCAGCAGGGAAGTGCGTTGAGGACCCCATGATTTCTTTAAGATAGCCTTGCCAACCTTCTCTTCGGTGATTGCTCTTGCTCTTGCTTTTGCTTGGGCTTTGTCTTCACCTCAGCTCTAATACCATGTTAAATTATGGTATGTTCTATGCTTAGAGCAGTTTACTTATTTTTCTTCTTATTAGCCACATATTAGCAATCACATATACATTAAGTAAAGTGCAGATAGAACATTAAATGATCAACAGAAAACAAGCCAAGACTAGAGACACAAGATGTGGCAGCTAGCTAGGGACAAACTCCAATGCGGGGAAACCCTTTGATCAAATCTTCTTTTATCTTCAATAGTTCAGCAGAGAGAAATAATACAAAATCTGAATTCTGTAATTTTATATTAGCAGCGGCAAACCCTAGATCAGCAAAGTCAAACTTGGTCAAACTAGCTAAAATTGACCTCTAAAATGCTTGGTCAATTTCTAGTCAATTTGTCCTCGAACAGCCTGAAGAAACAACCCTTGAACAGCCCCATAAGTACAGTCAATTTGCAGATTTCTGAAGTCAACTTGCAACCCTAAACTAGGGCAGTCAACATCGGACAAACCAGAGGTCAGATCACCTCAGTTTTTGTGCCAAAATTTGCGGCCTGCCTAGGAGAGGCAGCCACACCCAATTTGCACCCCTAGATGGTCAACGATTGGTCAAAGAGATGACCTGCTGCCCTAGCATCCTTCTTTCTACGTCTTCCTTGCCTAGGACGTCTTCCTTTCAACCACACGTGTGAGAGAGAGAGAGGCTCCTTTTATGCATAGGAGAGAGAGAGAGAGAGAAGATGAGTGAATGAATTGTCCAAATGAGGAGGAGGCACCTTGTATTTATATGCAAACGTTGAGGATGAATAGACATGACTGTTGGGCTTCTGAGCCTACATAAGATTGCCGGCTGACCTTGACAATTTGTCCATAATCAAAATAAATTCATATCTCCATAAATACTTAACGGAATCGGATGATCTTTAGATCAATCCTACACCTCTCGATGGGAGGAATCTAGGAAAAATATCAGTAGCCATAAATAAGGTGACCCACATGGAGTTTGGCCCTAGTTACCAATTTTAACAATATGGATGCAATTGATTATATTTATCTATATATCTATATATATATATATATATATTAACACAAAATTTGAATATTTATGTACTTTTTAGTTGACTGGTATTTTGGTCCATTTTTTGTGTTGATCACTAGTCCGGTTAAGAAAAGTCTTTTGGTAGAAATCACATAAGAGAAATTTTTTGCCAACGTGTTTCAAACCAACAAGTGTGGTTTATCATTAGGACCAGATGAAGAGGTAGACCATGGCAAATGCTTAAATAGAGAGCAATGTAGAGACCATAATTTCAAGTAACGGCTATATTTGAACAATAATATTAAAATTATGATATTAATTTATTAATATATTAAAAACAAATTTTATTAAGTAACGACTATATTAAACGACGAGTTTTTGGAAAATAATATTTAAATTATGATATTAATTTATTTATTAAAAACAAATATTAATAAGTAAAGACTATATTAAATGGCTAGTTTTTGAAAACAATATTTAAATTAATTAATTAAAATCAAATATTATTAAAAAATTCTATAACTGGGAAATAATTGAAAAAAATTTAAAAAAATCAGTGAGGCTCCAAACAAGGAGGGAAGTAAAAAATTATAAAAAGGAGTCAAGACCCCAATCAAGAGATCATTTAATAAATAAAAATAATTAATGGAAATAAAATAAACTAAAATAAAAACAATTAATGAAAACTAAATAAAATAAAACAAAAATGTACACAAGTCAAAAGAAAAAAAAAAAATATATATATATATAGATATAAATAAAAATAAATAAATATATATATATATATATATATATATATATATATATATTCAAAGAAAAGTAATCAATAAATAAAATTGGGTCAACAATAAAATACGGGGCTGAGGTCCATTAAACAAATAAAAAAAATACTAAAAGGAGTTAAGAACGAATAGGAGGATAAAATACTTAAGAAAACACGAAGGATCGAGAATATAAACTCTAATGAAGAATAAACCAACAACAAATATATAAAAAGAACACCAAGACCTACATAGATAAATAAACAAACTAAATAAATCCCAAAAAGAAACCTAAAAAACTAGGACAGGACAGGGACCCAACTTTTACTAATAATCCAACCATCGTCTCTATTTAAATTATTGGGTCTTTTTTCGATTTCTAGGGCTTCCCTCAATTTACAATGATGGAAATGACTAACCCTTGCAACGACTTGGTCCTCCTCAATGCAGATGTGATGCTTAGATTTATCTACATTCTCTGCCAAAGTAGAGGAGTGGGTCCTCCCATGCTTGATGTTAGCGACATGCTCATGAATCCTTTGATTAATTGACTGACCAGTCCCACCAATGTAGGGAGTCCCACAAGAGCATGGGATAACGTAAACACCCTTCATATTCTTGGGGTCCACTGGGTCTTTTACAGATCTAAGGGAGCTCTGGATGGTATTTAAAGGCCTAAAGGTTGAAGCCACCTTATGCTTCCTTAGGATCCTCGCAATCTTGTCAGTGGTCCCTTGGATAAAAGGAAGATGAACACCAGAAAATCGATCCTTGGTATCTTTCTTAGCACTAGGACCTTTTTCAACTCTGAGGAAAGCCTTAGTACATTGGTGTCTACTATACCCATTATTAAAGAAAACACTTAGGAGATGTGATTTCTCTTCATTGAGATGGTTGTCATCAGAAACTCTTAAAGCTTTAGTCACTAAGGTGTTGAGAACACCAAGCTTTTGAGTTGGGAAATGATGAGAATTAGCATGAAGATATTGCTCCGTATGAGTTTTCTTACGAAATACCTAATGAGAAAAAGAGCCATCATCATTCCTTGAGAGGAGGACGTCAAGGAAGGGCAGACTACCATTACTTTCAAATTCCATGGTGAACTTTATGGAACTAGATTGATTGTTAAGATGGAGGAAAAACAGTTCCAACTCTTCCTTACCATGGGACCAGATGACACAAGTGTCATCCACAAACCTCTTCCACATCTTAGGCAGGAGACAAGAAGAAGCTACGACCTTTGATTCAAAATCCTCCATGAATGGATTAGCTACCACAGGGGAGAGGGGGGAACCCATGGCGACACCACAAGTTTTCTCATAGAATTCCCCATTGAATGAAAAGAAAGTAGAAGTAAGACAAATACCAACTAAATTAGCCGTATCAGGATCCGTAATGCGCTTGGTGACTTCGATGGCCTCGTTGATAGGGATATTAGTGTAGAGGGAGACCACATCGAAGCTCACAAGTTTGCCATCCGGATCAAGCTTGAAACTCTTTAACTCATTGAAAAACGATGCAGAGTCCTTGACGAAGGATTCTATATGTATTATGGCCAACAAGGGGCTTAAGATTTTGGGCTAAATATTTAGCACGAAGATAAGTTGGCCCTCCTATCGTGTTGACAATGGGTCTCAGAGGAGCCCTTTCCATATGAATCTTTGGCAGGCCAAAGATTCTGGGGGTAAGAGGGCAACTTTCTATAATCTTATGACTAAACGAGCTGACTGAGCTACTAGCCTTTATAGCAAGAGCCACACTTTTGGAAATCTTCTTCAGGGGATCTTTGTTGAGTTTCCTGTAGTTCCTGCTATTATGGAGGTGGTCCAACATCTTCCGACAGTTATCATCTTTATCAAGAATAACCGCAACACCACCTTTGTCGGCTTTGAGAACAACAATATTCTTATTATTGTTTAATGATTTGAGAGTGTCAAACTCAGGTTTGCTAATTTTGTTCTTGGGGGCTTTTCCTTTCTAAGGACACTAGTCCGGTTCTGATAATATTGGTTCATTATTGATTGGTTCATTCTAGATTTTGATGACCTTAGACCAAGTCTTTGACTTGTCACCTTTTACTATTTTTGAGTTTGAGTAATTTCAATTTACTATTATAGTTGTTAGACTTTAATATCTACTATTTTGCTTAGTACTTATTAGATTCTAGAATAATGAATGATGAATTTAAATCAATGTATACAATATTTTACTATTTCTGTTTCATTGAATAATTTATGATATATGAATCATTGTATTACATTATTGAATTTGAATCATGTTTATAATATATATATATATATATATATATATTTTCTATGTGGTTCATGGTCCATGGAATGTTTGTACCTGGCTATGTCCGCGAAATATTTGTGCTAGGAAGATCCACCTGAAAGGATCACTTCCTGCAAGCTCAACCATGGAGCCTGACCCCGATAATGTCGAGAGAACTGAACACATGGCCTCTCAATAGCAGAGGTGCTTTAACGACGGGGACTCGACCAATTGAGCAAACCCTAATATATATATATATATATATATATATATATACCGCGACGTAGCCCTTGAATTTCACAAAATTGGGGTTGCTCCCAGATGCCCCCTTGTGCGTCTCCCTGTTCCCCATGCCTCTCGTCTTGGAAACTTGGTGGAATACCAACAATCAATCAACAATGGATTGTTGTTGGGTCTAGTGAATTGGATCTTACATAGCATTTCCCTTTAGCAAGGAACTAGTTGATAAAATGTTGAAAATTTTGAACTTACTAATAATATGGAAAGAGAGCGTAAATTCTTGCCAAAGCTTGTGATACTTTTCTTTTAAACCAATTTAGAATCAAATTGTCCTTGGATGGAGAGGCTACATGGCTGCATTCTTGTTTGCATTGTTATTTTACCTGGTTGCTCAAAACCTGTTCTCCATTTTCTTTCAATTTTGTGTGCGCGTTGTATATGAGGTCCAGGGAGGAGTTTCCAATTTATCTTCAGATGTTGAGCCCTTGGTTTAGAGGGAAAGCACATTGGCATGGGAGATCTTCTATATTGCTTGGAGGCTAGACATGCTTGAACCATTACATAGAGTAGTGTACTAGGCCAAATGTAGGAGCATGTTGGCATGTGCCTACCTTAGCACATGTGGGGTTCACTACTTGAGTGGTTACATAGTGAAGTGTGCAAGGTGTGTGGTGGAGTGTGCTTGGCACATGTTGTCATGTGCCTATTTCTTCTTAACACATGGGGTTGCTCTATTTGAGTAGTTACATGGAGGAGTGTGCTTGGCACACTGTTTGGGAAGGATTCTCTTACACATGAGGCACATTAATTGCTGGTGGTTATTCAGAATTTTTCATTGGAGGGTGCATTCTCTTAGTGTTAGGATTTGATCTTGTCAAGGTGGAGTTCTCCATTCTAAAGGCTAGGGTTTTAGCCTTCATTTGTAACTCCGTCTTCCTCTTTTTCTCTAAAAGAAAAGGAGAGTGAATAGCTAGTCATGGTTGATGAGATTGCTAGCGTGTTCTAGTTAGAAGGATTTGCAGTGTGAGTGTGTGAGAAGTTGTGTAGAGCTATGTAATCTTCTTTTCATAGTAATAGAAGTAAGTGTGATTGTTGCTGCAGATATAGTGTAATGACCTGATTTTTCAGTTCTCTCTTTTCATAAATCTATGCTTACGGCTGATTTGATCTAACCTCTTGATATGTGGGGTCTGCATTGTTGATCTTACATCCATGTTTTGGTTAATGCAGATCTAAAGTTTTGATAGGTATTTATGAAATTTTCAGATTTAGCTGGAGGGTTTTAATTCTATGAGTTCAGACCTGCTACGATGAGATGAAATTTTAACATGCTTTCAAAGGTGTGTTGCTGAAATTTTATGTCTAGTATATGGGGAATTCATCTGCTTGTGAGAGGGTGATGAGAACAGAGGATTTCAGTGGGTGTGATGCCTCGAAATCTCCAAGTGATTGGAGCAGATCCATGCCTATGAGATGCATCTGGCCATGTGAGCGGCAGGCATGTGTGATGCCTAGGAAACTTTAGTGATTTGTTTGAGTTTTATGTGTCAGAGGGGTGATTTGAGCCTGTAACAGGTTGTAGATTTTGGCTGATCTGTTTTGTTTGAAGTTGTGATTCAAGCTCTAGGAATGGAAATTTTTTTGGTCTTAGAGATTGTGATTGATTGGAGGGAGCTTCCAACTTTGCCCGTTGGAAGTGCAGGTTGCAGATGTAGAAGGAAGAGACTCATTTGTGGATAATAGTTGATGGAAGGCTACAGTTGTTGAAGAATCAAGGGCAGTTATGTATAGTAGGATTCTTCTAGACTTGATAACAATTCGTGAAGCACTTTTCCAATTTATCTTTGTTAGCTTGATCTTCTTCTTTTTGTTATTAGTGTGTGTGTGTTTACTTCATCAAACTGCTACCAAAACACAAGAAACAAGAACACAAGATGTTGGCTCTCTGCCAGGGCAAAACCTCTCTCTTAGAGAGGAAAACCCTTTCGTAAATTTCTCTTATTGAAGCTTCTATTGATCAATGCCAAACCTTAGACCCTTGACAAGAATATCCTCCAAGCACAAGTCAAGTCCTTCCTCTTTCCTGCACTTCGTTCCCTGGCACTTTGTCCTCTTTCTTTCGGCACTTTGTTCTTCTTACAACTGTTGATAGTCCTTGTTGCACTTGCTCTAGAAGAGACACGTATCCTTGATCTTTAGTGAGACCTTTTACTTGTGATGATCCCTTCCTTCCTCTTGACCAACCGAGCTCCTTCTTCAAGGTGTAGTTGCAGACTTGATATGACTGTCCTGCAGCCCTAAATTCTCACACGTGTGGGAGGTTTCCTTGAGTATTTGGTTCCTTTCTTCTTCGATTGAGAGAGTCTCTTCTTCACTCTAGTGGGAGGCCTTATAGGCCTAAGTTTCAAGCCCAAACAATGAGAAGTATGAGACTGTTACGTTGCTGCTGTTATGACTGCAGAGATGCCTCATTTTCTCACACGTGTGACTGTGTTTTACCCTAGAAACAGTCCTCCAACCTTCGGTGATGACTTCTCCTTCTTCACTGCACTAGAGGCTCCTTATACTCATCCTTTTTCACCCTTTTCTCGGTCTTCCTTGCTCGCTGATTTCAGAGGTGGATTGCTTGTCGTTTGAAGGAGTGGACAGCCTCTATATATAGAGGACTGTCCCTCCTTTAGGCCAATTTGAGGACGACATGATGACTGTAGGCCGACTTGAGTTTCCTTCATCATTTTTGCTCCTTTGATGATGTCGTTGCATGGAGAGGACTTGTCTTTGCTTGGAGGGATATTCTTTGACTCTTATACAAATATGTACATGGTGTAACATGCCCTTAAGGGTCTTCAAACTTTCTTTTGACTCTTTGACTTACCTATAGCACTTTAACATGTGCTAGACCTATTTCAATGAGCAAGAAACTCATTGATAAATATAACAAAAATAATATTTCTTTTCTTGAATAAATACAAATATCAAAAGTACATTTATGAAGACCGAACCTAGTTACACTTTCTTCAACAACAGTTCCTATTGGTCTCCAATATTTGGCTTAGTGTGAGAAGAAAATTGCCAAGGTGAAGAGGATCATCTTGGATTTTGTGAAGGATCACCTGATTCTTCATATCTTAGGCAAATCGATGCAGGAGATGTATGAGGCATTGGTTATTTGTATTAGAGTGACAATGTTTCTTGGATGTTGCTTTTGAAGACTAAACTCACCTAGATTTGCGTGAGTAATTAAGATACAATGGAAAGTTACCCAATGAAGATCATTGAGCTTAGAGATACTCTTTGTAATTGATATGAACATCAATGATGAGTTAGTGTCCATTGCATTGATGTTTCTCTCCACCATGTGAATCTCTTGTGTAGGGTGTATTACCACATAATCTAGCAAGGCCCTAGGAGGGGAAACCTAAGGGACAACTACTAGACTAAGTGACAACAATGGGACAATGACCCATTGTCACCTCAGTCAATGTCCCTTGCTCTTTACGGACTTTCACCAATGGGAGGAGTCCCAATAGGTAGGAAATCACTTGGAATGGATACATCAATAACTAGGGACTAAGTGATTTTGCAAAACCCATTCAAGGAGAGACACAATAAAGGCTCAATGCTTCAAAGAAGCTAACACGCTCTCCAAGAAAGACCTTGGGGAGAGAAGATCAAGACCTAGGATTTGAGATATGTAATGGTAATATGTATTCCTAAGGTCAAGACTTTAGGGGATGAGGTAGGACCTCTCAAAGGAGCTCTATGTGATGATTTAACACTTCTAAAAGGCTCTTCACTCTCTTTGAAAGACCTAAGGAAGGCTTGTGCTAGACCTATACGCGTGGGAAGAAATACTTCCAAGGTACTTGCTAAGTCAAGGGGGCTTCTTATGATTTATTCCGATGAATACTAAGCTCATACAACCCTCAAAGAAGTCCCCAAGGTGAGAGAGAAAGACTTAGGTTTTCCCTCTTAGAGTGGCACCTAGGGCAAGATATTTTATGGATGAATCTCGGGTGGATGTCCACCAAACTTGGAGCATAGGTAGCCTAGACCCTAAGCTTAATGTGTGGATCCTTGGATTCTCGAAAAATCACCTCCCTAAAATTTCGTTGCAAGCCCTAGATTCCCACCCTACCTTTAGGGGACAAGATTTTAGGAGGATAAAATATGGATAAGGGAAGAGTTGATCACCAAATTTCTTGGACTAGTGCCTAGTCCTTTGGGCTATGGAGTCTTAGATGATTTAAAATTGGCCAAAACCGTCCTTAAGGGGCGAAAGATTGATGCCCTAGATTTATGGAGGTTTATGGAAGAAAGACAAAATTTCATCCACTAGGAATATTCATCATTTGCCATACAATGAGTAACATATGCAATTGCCAACCAAGAAGCTTTCCAAAAATGATTTTCAATAATTAGGGCACAATAACATTAACCTAGTTGCAACAATTCCATACATTAGACATAATTCCAAGAAAATATTCAACAAGAAGCACTTACAAGATGACAATATGATATATCCATCCACAAATCATGAGATAGCTCCAAAGAAGATTGAAAATTTCAGCTCCAAATGTCAAAATGCATCTAAGAATCTCTAATAGTCTCCAAAGAAAAAGTGCGAGTTCTTTTACAAGAGAAGAATCCAAGTGATGATGATGATGATCTCTCTCAATGGGAGAGATCTAAATATATATGATCTTCGAATTAGCCTAATATCCCCTACAATTATTAAATAATGTGAAAATAACAAGTCCTTGGTGACAAGCCCACCAAGTAGCTCATAAAGTGAAGAATAAGCCATCCAAAGTGAGCCAAAATGATGAAATCATGGTGTAAAAGGGTCGTTGGAGGGCCTCATTGAGTCCTCAAAGTGCCATAATGAGAGTGAGGGCTCCATGAATGATAGACAAGGGGGTGGCCCCTTGATCTCTAAGTAAAACATCATGTGGTGCTCCAAAGTGACTCTGGGGCACAAGTAGTGGTCTCATGGGTCTCTTGATGTAAAATAAGCTTGTATATTGCTCCAAATGAGGGCACGAAAGATGGTGCTTTCCCTCCCATGTCTCAAGGATGAGACAAACCTCCTCTGGGCCTCAGATCAACTGCCAAACCTTGTATATACTGTAAAGTCGACTGGGGGCACTACTGGTCCAAGTGCATCATCTCACATATAATGTTGGGCAATGAACAAACTGCTGAAGGTGTTGGGGGCACCCATAATTTGAGATAATGCCATATCAGATGATGGAAACCCATGGCTCTCAACGCATCCCCTACAAGTGTCAATATGATCCTTTGGTGGGCTTGGGCCCCAGTTAAGTTGCCCAACCCATGATGAAACCACCTGCCAATCCTGTATAAGATCCAATGCGTCTCCTCACCTTCAGGTACAATAATTCATTAGTGCATCTAAGTGAATCAAGCTTGTTAGTCAAGGGCACAAATGAGACTTCATAATGGGTTTCCCTTCCAAATTTGGGGCTTTGAACATGTAATGGTGTTACCTCCCTAGGTAGGAGTGGCTAATAAACAACTCTATTAGGTGTTCCCAACCCCTAAAGGGAAAGACATGTCCAAGGTACATCTTTCAAGTGGTAAGTGTCATGTGAATAATGATGACGTGGATAGGGACATAGGGGTCTCAAGGTGAGATGACATGGGTTCAAGGATGCCAATGATGAGGGTAGTCCACATATTTGAGTCTATAAATGTAGGAGGAATAATCGTGGTACATGAGTTACCCAAACCTTTGGTTTTCCACACTTCATTTTCCTTTGGGCTTTTATTGGTTTTTGTTATACTGCTAGGGGCTCCAGTGGATGAGAGCAATGTTGCACGATCCTTCCCTCCCCAAGGATCCAAGGTCGGAACCGCGTCCCGTACGGATCCTTGGGTGATCCTCTGACGCAACTGCGGATTCAAAAATCGGATTCACGGTTTCGTCATTTTGAGGCAATTCTTTGAAATCCAGAATCGCGCGAGCCCGATTCGTGGCTCTAGAAAAGGATCCGCCGCGGATCTGTGGAGGTTTGGGCACGTATCCGCATGAATCGCTAGCGGATCCAGAGGGAGATGGGCAGTTCCTCAGGGTTCTATTTTTTTTTAAAACTTTTTCTTTGACTTAAGCTGGATTGGGGCTTCCCGGACACTCCCAAGGTGCTCCCTTGATGCTCCTTAGATGCTTCCTAGATTCTCCCTCATTGTAATGTTAAATTCTTAAAGTAAAAGTGACATTCTCCTTTGTTGAAGAATCGAGGGCAAAGTAGTGTAGTGTGATTCTTCGTTACTTGATAACAATTTGTGATGCACTTTGACAATTTATCTTCTTCTTCTTATTAGTGTGTGTTTCATCAAACTGCTACCAAAACAAAATAGCAAGAACACAAAGTTTGGCTCTTTGCCAGGGAAAAAACCTCTCCACTCTTGAGAGGAAAACCCTTGGTAAGTTTTCTCTTATTGAAGCTTCTTATTTGAACAAATGCCAAACCCTAGACCCTTGACTAGGATATCCTCCAAGAAAAGTCAAATTCTTCCTCTTTCTGCACTATAACAGCCGACACATGGACCTCTTGTCTTCCGACACTTTGCTCCTCAACACTTTGTCCTTCTTCTGTGGCTTGTCTAAGTTAGACTATCTTCTTCTTAGGAGAAACCCTTGAATATTAGGGCTTCTTTGCTTCGCTTTAGAGAGAACCTTCTTCACTTTCCTTAGGAGACCTTGTAGACCTAGTTACACATCCGAATGAGGCTTCTAAATGTGTTGCCTTCAACTGTTGTCAAATCCGCAAAAGTATACTGCTGAAATCTTCGCATGTGTGGACAGAAACCCTAAAACAATCCCCTTATCTTCGCTGTCTTTTCCTTCCTTCTTCGCTGCCTTAGAAGGCTCTTTTTTATCAACTTCTGCTTCTTCTATTCTCGGCTAGTTTTTGGCTTCTTTTCTACACTGAAAGAGAGATATGATTGATGATAAAATTAGGAGTGGACAACCTTTATAAATAGAGGTCCGTCCCTCCTTTTTAGGCCGACTTGACTGTTCATTAGGCCGACTTGACTGTTTCATCATAATTCATCTTTCATTCATTATTTGGCTGCTTGGAGACTTCATTGAAGTTAGGAGAGGATTTGACTTGACTTGGATGTGTTCCCATGACCTTGTACATTGACATACATGATGTAACATGCCCTCAAAGGGTCTCATCATAATTGCATTTTGACTTTGACTCTCTAGAAGCACTTTAAAATTTGCTTGACCTATTTTCAATGAGCAAGAAACTCATTGACAAATAATATCAAAATAATTTCTCTTTTCTTGAATAAATACAAATATCAAAATTACATTTATGAAGACCTAGTCTAGTTACATTTTCTTCAACATCCTTTATTTTTCATTTTCATCCTTTTACTTATATTTTTAACATTACCATGAAATGACTCAGGATGTTTGAGAGTGGTTCCAGCCTCATCGGACTTCATATGGAGAAAATATAATGTCATATTCTATTCAAAATTCAGCAGACTTAATAGTTTTTAGGAATTCAGGATCAATGAGATTATGGCATTTCATTAGATTATGTCATGTATGAGGGTATGTGGTTGGCATTTAATCAAGAGCACCAAGCCCTATATGTGTTCATGTACCCTAGTGTTGGTGGTGTTAATTGTTGAACTCCTTTGTCATGGCCTTAGCAAAAAATTACCTTTCAATCAAGTCAAAATCATTGATCAAGCATGTTAAGCTTTTTCCACCATATTTTAAGGCTTGGATTATGTGATGTTTCCAACTTTTGTGCATGCAAAAATCACTCACTTAGGAATTTTGCAATTTATTGGATAATATTAAAAAGGGTAAATTATTAATTTTGTGAGAGAAGGGAGAAATAATTATTTTAATGAGATGGCAGCAAAATAATATTTAATTGGAGAAGGCAAAAGGGAAAATTATCATTTTATTGGAGAATGGCAGTAAATTAATATTTTATTGAGAAGGAGGCAAATCACGATTTTATTCAAAATGGTGGCAAAAGTCTCCTAGTGGAAAATGGGCCCCACCAATAAAATAATAGGAAAAAGGAGGATCTAGAAGCTAGAGGGAGACTCCATGGGGAATTATAAAAGGAGAAGGAACTCAATGGCAATTCATTCTATTCTATTTATCTCATTGACAATTGAAAGGAATTCAAATGAGTTCAAGAGTTTCAAGCGAAACTCAAGCTAATTTCGGTGGAATTCGAGTGCCACCCTAGTTAGCTATGTGGGAAGGTTAACTCAGATCTTCCATTGGTGTTTAATTGGTTTGGTTGTTTGATTCGTTTCCTGAAGATCTAATCGTCATCAATTGCAAGAGGTCACCACTTAATAATTTAATTGGAGGACTACCATCTCATTCTAGTGGTCGAACTCATATTCTTTTTCAGGAGGGCCGAGTATAAAAGGAGGACTGATTTATTTCTAGCTTGGTATCCCACCCAATCATCTTGCAAGGGGCGAGTTCATCTTCAAATTTATGTGGAAAGGAGGTTCATTTTCGGGAAATTGAGATTAACACTGAGACTTGCAAATGAAGAAAATGAGAGGAGCATGATTATTGAACAAAATGCCAGTGTCAATATTGCAAAACCAAGGATTGAAGGTGAAGACAGTGATGAGATAAGAGAAGACATACCCGTTGAGGAAGAAGTTCATCGAGTTACACTCCAACCAGTTGAGCATGAGGCTAATGGCATGCATGAGGAGCACGAGGATACACCTAGTGTGATATAGGAGTCACCTTTGTTGGAGTTTCTTTTGGTAGCCCCAGTTGACACATTGGCGGAGATAGTTGAGCATACACCCGTTGATGAGGTGTCAGGAGGCACAGGGGTGTCCATCGTTGATGAGTGGCCATCCATTGTTGAGGTATCTATTGATGAGGCATCTCGGTCTATGACAGAGCTTTAGGATGGCAACCACCTACCATTGACTGGTGAGCATGTCTTGCATGTTGGGTTGTCTGTGGAGGAGCAGTTGGAGGCTCATGTTGAGCTCATGATGGAGGAGGATGCACAACCATCCTTTGGGCTAGCCGTTGATGAGGGGAAACATAGAGAGCACATGTTGGGATTTCATCACAGTTCACTTCAGAGACACGCTGACGAGACCTACAACGTTATTAGCCCACCCCTACGCATTGGATTGAGAGGGGCGAAGTTGTCTAGACATACCAGAGGGGATGACTAGGTTAGTAGGACTGAGTGACATGAGTTCAGTATGACACTGTATCAGCTTGGAGGGCTTGTTCCTTCCACAGGAGATTGTACATTCGATCCCTCCTTTGGGATTGGATGGAAAGAGGTACTAAGATGGTACCTGATGGAGCAAGCTAGGCGGTTGCATACATCCATGGCCACATTTCAGCAGAGGCTATGGATTACCAGAGGGGCTAGAGGGCCGGACTGTTGTTGGGATCCAAGTGGGATTTCCCATCAGAGCTCCATCAGAGCCCTAGATAGCACTAGTGACAAGATGGTTTGATCGAGGAGTAGGCAGATTTCATGAGTTGTCTTGGCATATTGGCTTTGCGTGGGGTCATAGGGTGATTAGCCTACTCTAGTAGGAGTTGGTAGGAGGAGGTGACATCGACAGGCCACCAGATAGGGCATTGCATGGAGACAGTTTCCTCTCATTGGTATATTGGACACTGAAGCAACTGAGGATAGGCACAATAGTGTCATTTTCGTTGGCATGTGAGGAGTTAAGCTACTCAGGTTTGTCAAGGCAGATGGTGAGATGTAGCCCATATCATGGAGGGTTTACTAGCAGAGTGGTGAATGCATTGGCACATGTGGGATGCCAGAGGGCACAGGGTGGTACGGTAGTGAGCATTGGTATCTAGTGGTGCATAGAGTTCAGTGCTATGTAGAGGAGTGCGGGGGCATGTATTTTTGTACAACAGAGTATGATGATGCAAAACAAGTTGTTGGAGCATTGCCTCTAAAGAGATCTGCTGAGAGGGACAACTAGAAGACCTTTGTGTTTGGCACTCCCAGGTTTGGAGAGCGGGTTGGTTGCAGGGTTGACCTTGAGCTTCCATATGAGTACTTGGATATACCCATTGGAGCCCACACATTTCTCACTCCCCAACATCGCGCACTGATATAAGGGAATTGGGTATTGTCTCTAGATGCTCTCATCATGAGCAACAAGACTCGACTGGTTCATTTGAGACAATTGGGCGAGACACAGTGCATCAGGAGAGAGGCATCCCAGCGATGGCGTATGGTCAGGGTGCGAGTTGGCAGGTGCAGGTTTGGGGGTTGTCCGTTCTTGTGTAGAAGTATCACATGCTCCACTCTTGGGCCCACACTTACAGAGATGCATGGCACCTTTTGGGCGAGGCATTCCGAGATGTCTCAGGAGCATATACAACGGTTGGTGGACCCTTCTTACAGGTGGATGTTTAGACTCCAGGTAGTATTGGGTAGCGCCCATTGGAGGCAAAATTGCAGGTTTCATAGTGGTATGGCAGACACAGGGTAGTCTTGCACGCACAAGATTGATTCGCGATTATGGAGTCCATATATTGATTGCATGCAGGGACCCGGGACAGGGTACGAGTTGGTGCCAACAATTGTCAGGACTATGTCACAACTGATATGGCTATGGGATCCAGGGATTCGATTGGTTGATTGGTCACTCTATTTCGCGATGAGTGGTATTTGGGCAGAGAGTGACCCAACTCACTTTGCATTTGACATATGGGACAACGCTGAGGCCTTCGTTGTGTGGAAAGGCCGATTTTCCTTCTCACTGCTCCGGATAAGGGTTAGTATTGGATGGTTAGGCCTTGACATTGTGGAGATGCCTGGGCTAGATGTGTTGGGACTCCATAGTTATTTTGCCATCAGATTCTTGGAGAGGAAGTTACATCTAGCGCACGATGGGCAAACAGTCATGGTTAGAGTGGCACAACAATAACATGGTGGCATCATAGGATTTGGTAGTTCAACTACCCTTAGGGATGAGCTGGTTTCTACAAGGGAAGGTCACTTAGATCTTTCATTGGGCCTTGGTGAGATGCTGATGACATGGGGGACTCCACCAGTATGGCAAGGTGTCCAGCAGGGGGAGCACATGCAGACGGGGGTTCATCTCCACAGGGATTGGACTGCATCTTCAGGAGTCTGCTCTTGAGGTGCACGAGATTGATTACTCAGGAGGGCAGCTTCTCGAGGGTTCGCTTTGTTGAAAATTTGTAACTAGGTTTCGTCTTCATAAATATGAAATGTACTTTTTGATTCTTGTATATTGTAAAATGAAAGAAAAAATATTATTATTATTTTTGGAGCATGGGTATTTTGTTTTAGAGGTCAAGCACCCATTGAGTGCTTCTAGGATTTGTCTGAGGTCAAGAAGTCAAAAGAGTCATTGTCATAAGTTGAAGACCCCATCAGGCACATTGTAACTTGTAAAGAAAATTATTTTTGTCATTAAAAGTGTCAAAATACCCTTCAAGACCAAGTCGGCTTGACAGTTGGGAAGTCGACCTAATTTGAGGAGCCACATCCACCTTAAGAAGCCTATATAAAGGAGGGAACTCGACCTCCTTGGAAGACATTCATCACTCACTCATTCAAGCGAAGGAGGAAGAGGAAGAAGGCAACGAAGAAGGAAGAGGACGAAGAATACTTGTTTCTGGGTTATTTCTCTCTCACACGTGCGAAGGAAGGCTAGGGTTTTTGCTGCTAGTCTAGGGTTTTTCTTTTGCAGGTTCGATCTTGAAGAAGGAAGAGAAAGAAGGTCAATGAAGGTCACATTAGGCCATCCTCAAGCACCAAAAGAAGGAGAAAGCCAAGTGAAGGTCTGAAGAAGTCTTGTGAGGCCAGAATAAGCTCACACGTGTGGTAGCAATTGTGTTAAGAGGGCTGACAATTTCAGACTTGCAGTAGAGGACGAAATTCTGAAGTTGGAGGTCGAAGTTGTGATGTTGGAAGAGATGTGGCTGGGTTCAACTTGGACAAAGGAAGCACATCGTCTAGAAGGGTTGGATTTGGTCTTGGAGGGTGTTGGTCTTGGTCTAGAGGTCTTGGAATTCGTCAATTGAAGAATCTATAAGAAGAGAAGAGATTTGTTGGTTTTCCTCTAAAGTGGATAGGTTTTGGCCTTGGCTTGTAGCGTATATTCTGTGTTCTTATTCCTTTTGTTTTGGTAGCTGTTTGATGATATACAAACATAATAATAAGTAAAGAAGCTAATAAGTAAGAAAAAGTAAAAAGAGATCACAAGCAGTTATCAAGAAAAGAGAAATCACTCTAATCATTTCCCTATAGATTTCTCAACATGGTATTAGAGCTAAGGTTGGCTAAGGGAATTATGAAGATCTCTACTACACTGAAGAAGTTTCTAAAGAAGTGTTCAAAGGTAGCAAGTCATCTCAAGAAGGGCTTCAAAGAAGTATGGAATCTTCTATTTACTCCAAAGAAGGAAGTGATCAAGACAAAGGACGAAGGACTCTTCTCAACACTCACTAGCACATTTCAAGATGAGAGCATTTGGGTGATCGATAGTGGAGCATCAAGACATATGACCAGCCATCACAAGCAACTAAAAACACTGTCAAAAGGAAAGTCCTCTTACTTTGTAGAGCTTGGTGATAATAAGAGCTATCCTGTGAGAGGAATTGGATCAACCTCACTAGAGCTAGAGAATGGAGGAAATATTCATCTCAACAACATCCTATTTGTTCCAGGTTTGCATAAGACCTTACTTTCCATTTCAAGTCTAGAAGATAAAGGTGATAGAGTAACTTTCATTGATGGAAGAGTTGTAGTATGAGGTAAAACTTCAAGTACAGAAAATGCAAGAATGATTGGAATTTGTGAAGAAAGAATTTACAGGCTGCTTACTCCCCTTGTTGAAGCTTTAGTTCACATTGAAATCAGCCCATGTGAACTATGGCATAAAAGATTTGGTCATTTCCACTTCAAAAGCCTTCCAACCCTAAATTTAATAGTAGATGGAATCCCCGAACTGAAAGAAGATCACGAAGGAGTATGCAAGGCATGTGCATTGGGTAAGAACACCAAGAGACCATTTGGAAGCAGTGCTTCAAGGTCAAAAGAAATCTTGGATCTTATTCATTCTGATGTCTGTGGTCCTATGACTCCTAAATCACTTGGAGGTCATCTATATTATGTCACATTTATAGATGACCATTCAAGGAAAACTTGGGTTTACTTAATGAAATCCAAAGATGAAGTATTTACCAAATCTCAAGAATTAAAAGCTAAAGTAGAGAACCTTACAAAAAAAAGAACCAAGATATTAAAGTTTGATAATGGAGGAGAATACACATCTAAGGAAATTATAGCCTTCTGTAAGGAGTCTGGGATTAAGAGGGAGCTGATAGTCCCATATAATCCCGAACAAAATGGAGTTGCAGAATGAAAGAATCGGTCCATTGAAGAAAGTGTAAAAGCTATGCTACATGATCAATATTTACCGAAATTTCTATGGGGTGAAGCTACAAAGACAACTGTATACATACAAAATCGAAGTCCCCACAGGTCACTAGATAACATGACTCCTGAAGAAGTATTCACTGGGAAGAAACCAAGCGTGGATCATCTCCGAATTTTTGGTTGTCCTGTCTATATTCATATACCTAAGGACAAGAGAAAGAAGTTGGATCCATCAGGCATGAAGGGAACATTTGTTGGCTACAATAACTCTTCTAAGGCCTATAGGATCTACATAAAGGAAGGACACTGAATAGAAGTCAGTCGAGATGTGATATTTGACGAAAGTATTGCATTCAAGAAATCAAAGGATCTCCTTATGGACTCTAATGATGAAGAACTTCCGGTATTTGAAGAGGAAGTTATTAGGAGGAAGAAGAATCAAATCATGAAGATGAAGGTCCCAGTGAACCTATACAACCTGTGGTAATCCCTGAAACTAGAAAGAGACCTAACTGGTTGAAGTCTACACTACTTGATGCAGAAGGTCATGGAGCAGTTCAAGGCACATTTAGGGAAAGCAAGAAGCCCAAACGATATTCTGGGTATGCAGCCTATATGATGAAATTGATAGAAGCAGAGCCATCCACCTTTGAAGAAGCTGTCACACACCAAGAATGGAAGGATGCCATGAATGAAGAATATCAATCGATAATGAAAAATGGAGTTTGGGAGATCGTACCTAGGCCTGAAGACAAATTTGTGGTAACTTCCAAGTGGCTCTACAAGATTAAACATGCAGTAGATGGAAGTATTGAGAAATATAAGGCAAGATTTGTGGCTAGGATCTTCTCTCAATAGGAAGGTATCGATTATGAAGAGACATTTGCTCCAATAACAAGGTATACAACTATACATTCATTGGTTTTGTTGTCGCCCAGATTGTACAAACTCCGCGACAACTGCTCAGGGCGGGGGCTATCACTCTGATCCCCGCCCACTTTGTTCTAGCTGTCTCCCAACATCATGCTTTGGGGGGTAGTCCCTATGGAAATGAAGTGAAGGAAAACAAGTTGGGAACCAACTCGTTTGGGAGACACGGATGAGTGGCCTAGCTACTTGCTATAATTTTAGCAAGATTGATGATTAAACTAGATTTCAAGTATGAGACCAGTGCCTTATGGAGTCACATTTCTTGCTTAATGTAAATTAATGCTAAGTAACGGGATGGACATCCGCTACTTGAATGATCGACTAACCTATATGATGTGCGAATCCTAGAATCTATGTGTGATGCAAGAATGTTGGTAAGCCTAATCTAAATAGAACCTCTCCCTTAACTGTTTTGTGAAACAGTTTTCGGAGGAGGTTGTGAAATGCAAGCAAGCAGTGGCCTAATTAACTATACCTCCCCCTGTGTTCCACCCACCCAGTGCCTCCAACGCCGTAGAGGTTGTGGCTCTGATGACTGCAAGGTCACTGTGTTAACCACTAAGAAACGTTGAATCCCTCAAGCTAATTGGAAAAGGGGTGCCCTAAGAGTCTATCAACCTGGCTTATGCTAGGAGGTAAGTTCTTAATGCAGGATAGATCCTAGAATGCTTATGCAAGATAGATTGAGTGAACTTATCTCGAGTTAAGATTGGTTTATGTTATTTAAGTACTTAATGTGAATCTTATAGTAAGAGTACTTAACAATAATGAGATAGCAATCTTAAACAATTCAAATACTTAAAGATACAAGTGCCAATATTCAACAATATTCCACAAGGTGCTTAGAAAATGCCAAATAACCAATGAAACTTAAGATGCAAGTGCTTAAGATAAACAACCAAGATATCAAAGGCTCTTAAGATTATGACAGTTATCCAATGATTCTTTAACAATGCCAAAATGTCAAAGACAATAATGCCAATTAGATTCCACAAGACCAAAGATTCAGAACTTAAGTGTAGGAATGCTTTTAGTGCAAAATTCAGAAATTTTTGTAAAACTTAGAATGGGACAAGCATGCATTAGATCTCAATAATCAAATCAGCAGTAACTTCAGAAAATTTCAACACTTTACTAGTACTATGACAACAAGAAAGTCACTTTAGATCATAAATATTATGCAACATGTAAATCATAAAATTTTCTAATGACTAGCAAAGGTAAATTTATGTGTTTTGTTGAAATTTGATGACTAAAAAAAGTTTCATGCAATCCCAACCCAGTGTTAATTTCACCTTAGCACTCCTATTCAGTTAAATTCTCTTACCCATAAACATACATTCAACATATAGAATTCTGGAAATGAAATTTTCAGATTAAAACACATGAGACTATCAACACATGCTGAAAATAAATATGGACATAAACATACTAGCAACAAACATAAAAATACATAGATTTTTGGTCAACTTAGACCCAGGCAAAACCCCTTCAATCTTTTCTGGGGAAAACTTGTTAGAGAGCTCTTCAAATTTATTTATCTTTCAAGTTCAGGGAAAATACATTTGCAGACAAAACAAAACAACAAAATACAATTTATCTCAACCCAAAACTCCTTGAAAACTGTGCCCACTTTGCCTTGATTTCCATGCCCACTTGAAGCTGAAAATATGTACTGTACGGATTCAGATCATATGGACTGTATTGTATGGATTCTGTACGGACTGTACAATTTTCTTTTTCAAAAACTTCTCTTGAATGGCGTGAAGCTCACAACATTAAATGTTGTTCGTACTGTACCTTCTGCTATCCTCTATGCCTCGATTTCTGTGCCCAACTTTGCCCAAAAATCACTCCTTCAACTTGCTACAACAAATTTCTCCTTCAGAACTTTTCTCTAGCTCTCAGCCTCCTTTCTCCAATCTACTCATTAAGAATGAATGCAGTCTCTCTTTTCTTTTCCCCTGTTTGTTTCCCTAAATGACTTTTGGGCAACCTTAAGATCTAATGGCTCAGATTCATTTAGATCAAGGGATTAGAATAAATGTGCATTTAATTTTCACTTTCTATTTTTTAACTCACCCATTAAATAAAGTACCCACATTGTACTTTATGTCTAAAGTCACTTTTCACTTTATAATTTAACATTGAATTTACCACTTATAAAGTCACTTTCACTTTGTAAAGTCACACTTAGGAAAATAATTATTTTGGACACTTTTTCCTAGGTAGAGACTAACCCATGGGAAACCACTTGTCCAAGGTATTTTAAAAATCAACATTTCCTCTTACCGAGGAAAGTGTTTCTCACCACACCCATCTTGTCTTTGATGAAATGATATCTGATGTCAATGTGTTTTGACCTATCATGAAACACTGGATTCTCCGTGAGTTTAATGCAACTTTGATTATCATAGTGAATAACCATCAGTGTCAACTCCTGATCAAATAGGCCATACAACAACTTGCGAAGCCAAGTGGCCTCACAACTAGCCTGGCTAGCAGCCATATACTCAGCCTCAGAAGAGCTCAAAGAAACTGACTTTTGCTTTCAACTAAACCATGACACAACTGTTGAACCCAATCTGAAGCAACACCCTAAAGTGCTTTTCCTGTCAGAAGCACAACCTGCCCAATCTGCATTTGTGTAACCTGCCAACCTCACTCCATCTCCCCGCCTATAGTCCAGACCATAGTCAACAATCCCTTGCATGTAGTAAAGAATGTGCTTTGCAGCTACCTAGTTCACCCTCCTAGGCTCAACCATGAATTGACTAAGTGTGTTCACTGCAAAACATATATCTGGCCTAGTGTTGACTTGATACATCAATGACCCAATAAGCTGCCTATACAATGTGGGATCCACCAAACTAGATTCTGAAGCATGAAGCTTCTTCCATTTGGTGATCATAGGTGTAGACATGGGTCTACAGTCTGCCATGTGAAATTTGCTCAACACATCCACAACATACTGCCCCTGCCCCAGAAAGATATGCCCCTCCTCCTGCCACACCTCAAGCCCCAAAAAGTAATGCATCAACCTAATGTCCTTCATCTCAAACTCCATAGAAAGATCCTCCTTGCAACCACTAATCAGTCTCTTTGCCCCAGTAATGAACAAGTCATCAACATACAACACAATAATGAGCGGATCATCCCCTACAACAATGTAGTATAGGTTCAGATTTGCATCACTCTTCCTGAAGCCCATTTGCTGCAAGTAAGTATCAATGCTCGAATACCAAGCTCTCGGAGCTTGCTTAAGTCCGTAGAGTGCTCGCCTCAACCGACATACATGGGTCTGCTGCCTAAGTACCTCAAAGCCCTATGGCTGCGCAACATACACCTCCTCCTCTATAACTCTGTTCACAAATGCGGTCTTCACATCCATCTGATGGATCTGCCAACCCATTTCTGCAACAACAGAAATAAGGGACTGGATAGAAGTGTACCGAGCTACAGGAGCGAAGGTCTCATCATAATAGTCAACTCCCTCTATCTGTGAGAACCCTCTAGCCATAAACCTCGCCTTGAACTTCTCAATGCTGCCATCCACAACATGCTTGATCTTGTAGAGCCACTTGGAAGTCACAAGTGACTTGCCCTCAGGCCTAGGCACCACTTCCCAGACATTGTTCTTAATGATAGAGGTATACTCCTCCACCATAGCCTCTCTCCATACCTCATGGCTGGCAGCTTCCTCATAACTAGTAGGCTCAGAGTCAACAATGTTGGTAGCCTTGGCTACATAACTGCAAAACCGCTCCAGTGGCACACTCTCCATGTTCACCCTCTTTGGAGGACCAACGGACTCTGCTTCGTTCAAGGTGTCTTAAAGCCACTTGGGCCTCCTCTTCCCTGAAGAAGCTTCCCCATAGGGAACCTCATTCTTTGCCCCCCAATCTGGTGAACCTGAAGGTCTGCCAGCTCACCCTGGTGTGCTTGTACCAACACCTGTCCTTGAAGAACCTGTACTGGCACCTGTGCCCGTGTCAGCTGGAGTGCCATGTGAACTCTGTACTAGTGGACTCCCTAAAGAATTGCTCGGTGAACTCGCCACCGGTGCCCCAAATGTCACTAACACTAAAGTACCTCCTGTACCCAGTCAATCCAGAACCCTGAGGTCCTGCTCCCTGTACCTGACCTCCTTGCTCAGGAGAAGTCTGTGACTCTCTCTCATCATACTTCCGTGATCTTCGATAGGCCCTCTCCTCCTCAAACTTCACATCTCTCCTAATCACCACTCTCCGTTTAGAAGGAATGAAGATCCGATAGGCCTTCGAAGTCTCGCTGTAACCCATAAAGATACCCTTATTTGCCACGGATTCCAGCTTCGTCAGCTTTGTCCTCTGCTCCTTGGGGATATAAGAATATGTGAGCCATCCAAAGATACGAAGATGTCCCACATGAGGCTTCTCTCCAGTGAAAGACTCCTCCAGAGTCATATTCCCCAATACTCTGTGAGGACTCCTGTTTTGAAGATAAACAACAATATTGCAGGGCTCAACCCACAAAAACAAAGGCAACCCCTGATCATGAATCATCGCTCTAGCAGCCCCAAGAATAGATCTGTTCTTCCTTTCAGACACCCCATTCTGCTGGAGGTTGTAAGGAACCGTGAACTCTCTCCTAATGCCCTCCTGTGCACAGAAGTTAGAAAACCCACCATCGGTGTACTCACCACCATTGTCTGACCTCAAGACCCGAATCTTCCTACCTGTCTGCTTTTCCACAAGATCTTTGAACTCTTTAAAGCGACTGAAGACCTCACCCTTGGTCTTCAGGGAATATATCCAAGTCCTCCTACAGTAGTCATCAATGAATATAACATAATACTCATAACCACCCAAAGACACATGATACATACGACCACTGACATCAGTATAAATCAAGTCTAGTATACTTGTAGATCTGCTGTCGCTTGCTGGGAATGGAAACTTGGTGTACTTTCTCAAAGCACACCCTTTGCAGACCTCATAATGCTCGATACTGAAATCAGGAACTCCAGTAGTGATCTCCCTCAATACTCTCAAAGCTCCATGATGCATATGCGCCATCCTCCGATGCCATAACTCGCACAAGTCTCTACTGCTGGTGGTACTAGTGTGAATGCTACTAGATGTGCTACTCACCAATGCTCCTGCCGACTGAAAACTGAACCTGTATAGTTTCCCAGAGCGGACTCCAATCACTTTCGCTGAAGTGATGGAAGCTTCCCTGGGATGCATCAACACCTGCCCTCTTGAGAAAGTGATGTCAAACCTCTTCTCCTCCATAGCAGATACTGAAATCAAGTTCTTCTTCATCCCCGGAACATACAAAACATCCATGACCTTCAAAGGAGGCAAAGACTCCCTCTCAAAGGTCACAGTCCCCACACCAACAACTCTCACAGTGCGGTCATCTCCTAGTACAATCTCAATATCAAGTGCCCTCTCTGCAAGCTCTGAAAAGAACTCCCGTGCACCTGTCATATGGCGGGAAGCCCCGCTGTCTATGTACCA
The DNA here is from genome assembly GCA_031772625.1 of Pinus tabuliformis. Classification (NCBI taxonomy): domain Eukaryota; kingdom Viridiplantae; phylum Streptophyta; class Pinopsida; order Pinales; family Pinaceae; genus Pinus; species Pinus tabuliformis. The sequence continues at coordinate 785,448,960 of CM062805.1, forward strand.
CACATTGGATGATGTACTCCTACTAGATGTAGAAGTAATAAATGCAAAGTCCTTGTCAAATTGTGAAGCAAACTGCTCCACCTTTGCTGAAGCTGCAGTACCCTTCTTCCCCTTGTTCTTCCTCTTAGGACACGTAGCAGCATAGTGTCCCATCTTTTGACATGCCCAACATTTGAGTTTGGACATATCCGTATCTTTATACTTATTCGTCTCCTTTCCCTTAGCCCCATCTGATGAGGCACCTTTCTTGACCTTCCCTTTGTTCTTCCCCCTGGCTGTCAAGGCTACATCCTCCTCATCTGCTATCTTCACCCCACCATTGCCAGTGTTCCGTATCTCATGCTGCACACAATCATCCCAGAATCTGTCCCAATTGGGAAGATTCTCCCTAGAGGTAACAACATCTCCAAAGACCTCCCAAGACTTAGGAAGTCCCGCTACAGCTATCCTGACTAACTTTGTGGGTGCAACTGCCTCACCAATAACAGTCAAATCATCACTTACTTGTTTGACCCTGCCAAGATAATGAACTACACTTTCAGCCTTTGTCATCCTAATGTTCTTCAATTGTTCTTTGAGTACCATCTTCCTGCTCTCATTGGTACTCTGATAGAGAGTGGTTAGAGCTGTCCACATCTGATATGCATATGTGTTTCCTCTCACCTGAGGAACCACATGATCCTTCAGACTGTCCATCAAAATCCTTTTTGCCTTTACATTATTTTTTGTGAATTCAGTAAGTTCATTTGCAGCAGTAGGAGGGAAAACCACTTGCCGCACTATGTCCCAAACTGCTGCCTCCTCAAACACTATCTGAATTTTTTCCTTCCAAATGGCATAGTTGGATATCCCATCCAGTCTGTCCTCTATCCTTAAGAACATGGCCATGACTGCTGACCAAAATTTACAAAACCAAGAAAATGGAGAAATGAACTTTCTAGCACACCTTTCTATCTCAAAAGTTCAGTCTGTGTGAGATTTCACGTTGCTGTCCCAAAATATCAGTTTGCTGTCCAAAAATTCAGTTTGTTGTCCAAACCACTGTTTGCTGTCCCAAACTATTGTCTGCTGTTCAAACTGCAATTTTTAGCCTGTAGCTCTGATACCATGTTGAAATTTGATGACTAAAAAAAGTTTCCTGCAATCCTAACCCGGTTTTAATTTCACCTTATCACTCTTATTCAGTTAAATGCCCTTTCCCATAAACATACATTCAACATATGGAATTCTGGTAATGAAATTTCGAGATTAAAACACATTGGACTGTCAACACATGCTGAAAATAAATATGGACATAAATAAACCAGCAACACACATAAAAATACACACAGATTTTTGGTCAACTTAGACCCAGGCAAAACCCCTTCAATCTTCTCCGGGGAAACTTGTTAGAGAGCTCTTCAAATTTATTTATCTTTCAAGTTCAAGAAAAATACATTTGCAGACAAAACAAAACAACAAAATACAACTTATCTCTTTAGCCCAAAACTCCTTGAAAACCGTGCCCACTTTGCTTCAGTTTTCGTGCCCACTTGAAGCTGAAAATATGCATTGTACAGATTTAGATTGTACTAACTGTATTGTACGGATTTCCATACCGCTGTATGGATTTATTTATTTATCTCAAAAACTTTTCTCAAACGACATGCAACTCACAACATTAAATGTTGTTCGTACTGTACCTTCTGCTGTCCTCTATGCCTCGATTTCTGTGCCCAACTTTGCCTAGAAATCACTCCTTCAGCTTGCTGCGACAAATTTATCCTTTAGAACTTTTCTCCAGCTCTCAACCTCCTTTCTTCAATCTGCTCATGAAGAATGAATGCAATCTCTCTTTTCTTTTCTCCCTTTTGTTTCCCTAAATGATTTTTGGGCAACCCTAAGATCTAATGGCTCAGATTCATTTAGATCAAGGGATGAGAAATAATGTGCATTTAATTCTCACTTTCTATTTTTTAACTCACCCATTAAATAAAGTACCCACATTGTACTTTATGTCTAAAATCACTTTTCACTTTATAATTTATCATTGATTTTACCACTTATAAAGTCGCTTTCACTTTATGAAGTCACACTTAGGAAAATAATTATTTTGGACACTTTTTCCTAGGTAGAGACTAACACATGGGAAACCACTTGTCCAAGGTACTTTAAAAACAACATGTTTAGCCCACTTTATGATGATGTATTCAATGACATATCAGATCTGAAACAAATTATTACAACAATAAACTAACAGATCAACAAGCAAACGATGCCACAACCAATGCCCAATATGCCAAAAAATAGTAAAATTTCACAAAACTTGAAAAATTTCAAAATTTTGAGATTTTTTAGATGTGTGATTCAGAAAAATTTCAGACTTGATTCGGTAATTTATGCAGTGAATTCCAACAAATAGAAAATCAAATCTAGGGTAGATCTAAGATGCCTAGGTGGCCAAAATTCATGAAAAGTTAGATTTTGCAATTTTGAGTGATTTTAACCAAGTTATATGTGATTTAGGGCCTAATTATCATTGTTGTCAATGCTGAAATAAAACGGAGGCAAAATAAGGGTTTAGAGAGAAAACCCTAGGCCCAAGGCCTTGAAGATCAACTTGTCCAAGTAGCCCAAAATTTCTCCAACGATCTTGCACCTGAAAACACAAGTTTTTGAGCAAATTTCACCTGCAAAACCACCAAGGAATCAATCTTAAAAAATTTCTGAGATGGAACTAGGGAAAACAAGGGTAAAAGAGGCAAAGGAAGGCCAACGTTAGGCCTACCAAGGCTAGCGTTGAGGACTGAGGAGGCTAGGAGGGCAGATCGGGTCAAAGAGGCAAGAGGAGGCCAAAAAGAGGCAATGCTGGAGGGAGAGAGGCTCCAAAGGGCTAGACTTTGGGGCTTTAAGGGTAGACGACTAGGGTTTAGGGATGAAGAGCTCATGACCTGCCTTAAGGCAACCGTCTAGGGTCTCAGAGGGAGGCAGAGGCTCTTTGAGCCCACGACCAGGCCACTTAAGGCCTTAAACCCTCTGCGTAGGGGCTAGGAGGGGAGGCTGAGACCTTAGGGCTTATGGCCTGCCCTAAATGGGCCAAAAAGGAAGACGCTAGGGCTTAAATGGCTCACGCTGGTCCAGGTAAGGAGGACGCTGGCCCTCAAGGAGCTGGATCTAAGCTGGGAGGCTTGAAAAGTGAAACCCTTGCTTCAATTTTTTTTTCTCTTCCAGATCTGAATTTTGCTGCAAAATCTTCAGTGGATAGCCTTGCAAATCTTTCTAGAGTCTAGATCTTACCCTCAAGGGCCTAGATCTAGCTCTACTTTAGCTTGATCTCTTGATTCAACCTACAAAAATGAAAATAAAACACCCAAACCTCAAATATATACAAAAATTCCTAAAACCCCAAAACCCAAGTTAGCAAAAATAATTTACAAAATTACAAAATGTACAAGGGTTTTGAAAATTAAGATTTGTGAGAAATAATTTTTTTATGGCTTTTTTCTTTCTTTGATAAATGGCTAAAAATGCTTCAGAAATTCCATGCACACTATAGCCTTAGCGAATATTTAATCCACCATAAAAATATTTAGGATCCAAGGAAAATGATCCTTGCCCATAGTTTGTGAATTTGGAGACCAAGGACTGAAGTACTTGCAAACACTATGTATTTATCTCAAAATAATCATATATAAGCACAACATAGGAATCTTGTAGTCAGTACATACCACAAATCAACGAACAAGTACACCTCGAGTTGCACCCCAAAGTCTTTATTATGATGGAAAAAATAGTTCCTAGCGGGACAATAGTTTACACAAATGCTTCAGCAACAATTTTTTAGCCAAAATTGAAAAACCAGATGGCTAGAGATCCAAATGACTCTGTAATTTATAGATAAATCCTCCAAGTGAAAAATAACAGTTAGTTTCCTTGATCCTTGTCAAAATAATCTTGGCTGTCAAAAAATACTTGATCATCTTTTAATCTTCGCTGTTGAATTTTTATTTTTGAGGAATTCTCGTATTTACCATTTAATTCCATTTTAATTAGCGCAAAATTAATTATTTTGAGCTAATTTCCTAAAAGATTTGACTTTGACTTAACCACCAAGACCCAAGGGTCCAATTTTTCTTGAAATATCCAATATTCCCTCGATGGAGGACCTCCAAAAATTAATTCTTTTAAGACCCACGAATTTTTCACCAAGAGAATTTAATTTTCCTAAGACATTTAATTTAACTCTAATTAATATAATTTCTGGCTTGGGATTTTAATTTAGTTTTTCCAGAAAATTTAATTAATTGACCCATGAGGGGATTAATTATTTTTTCCACCTTCTAATATTTTAACCATGGTGTCCAAGTATAAGGGACTATGCATTAAAATATTTTTTACATAAGATTTACAATTTCAACCCTCAAAGGGGGAACACCCGTTCGACTTAGACCCTAAAAAAAACATACCCATTCTGTGACACAATATGAATAACTAGACCAAGTGATTTGTAATACAATAATTTAGCCAATTAGCTTAAATTATTCCCAAATCACTTTTATATAAGACTCGACTAAAACACTAAGACTCACCTAAGACTTTGACGAAGAATTACACCCTAGTTTTGGGGTGAGGCTAGAGGGAAAAACTCTGCTGACCATCTGTGTTTAGAAACACAAATGAATGAGTGAGACGAAAAACCTCCTAGGATGAAACTCCCACCAAAATAATAGGCTTACCTAGGCTGTTAGATACATTCACGGTCTTATTAGCATCATTTACATTACGTAACTTGCAGAATGGGTTTACAATGACGTGTGAACTGCTGATAGATGATTCAATCCTGTTGAAAAAATTTGGTACTTCCACTTCCTTGGGACTTTGACAAAATGTGTGCAATCGGTCTTTTTGGCAGCATTGATGGGATGGAACATCCACCAAATGGATGTCAAGACTATGTTCCTGAATGCCACAATTGATGAGGAAGTCTATATAGAGAAACCCTTGGGATTTGAAGTTAAAGATAGAGAGGCATATGATTGCAGATTGAAGAAGACAATATATGGCCTCAAGCAAGCACCAAGGGCATGATATGCTAGGATGGATGCACGCCTACAGATATTAGGCTTCACAAAGAGTTCTGCTGATTCGAACCTCTATATTAAGGTTGTGAAGGGAAAGCCAGTAATCATTCTTATGTATGTGGATGATCTTCTCTTGACAGGTGTGGAATGTCAAATTGATGAATGTAAAAAGCAACTAGCAGCAAAATTTGACATGAAGGATCTAGGGTTGATGCACTATTGTTTGGGACTGGAAGCCTGGCAAGGACCTGATGAGATCTATCTAGGTCAAGGGAAGTATGTGATCGAGATGTTGAAGAGGTTTGACATGATGGATTGCAAACCAATGACAACCCCGATGATCACAAACTTGAAAAGACTAAGGAGTTCCGAATCAAGCCCTGTGGATCCTACCAGGTATAGACAATTGATTGGCTCACTGATGTACTTGGTGAATACACGACCAAACATATGTTTTGCAGTAAATGTTCTCAGTCAATTCCAAGTGGAGCTGAAGCATGATCATTGGATAATAGCAAAACATATACTGAGATATCTGCAAGGAACAATCCACTATTGCTTGAAATATGATAGGAGGAATGATGTCCATTTGATTGGATATATAGATTCCAACTGGGGAGGCAGTGAGCAGGATGGAAGGAGCACTACAGGAGGATGTTTTAGTTTGGGATCCTCCATGATCTCATGGATGAGTAGAAAGCAAGATACAGTTGCTTTGAGTAGTGCTAAGGCTGAGTATATTGCAGCCTGTGAAGTAAGCAAAGAAGTTGTCTGGTTGAGGAAGTTGCTGTCCAACTTGTTTGAAGGACCAATGGACCCTACAGTGATACATTGTGATAACATCAGTTGTATAAGATTATCTGAAGACCCAGTGTTTCATGGAAAGACAAAGCATATAAACAACAAGTATCACTACATTCGGAAGCTAGTACAAGATGGTGTATTGCAGCTACAGTATATCTCCACTGATGAACATGTAGTTGATATTTTGACAAAATCTCTTTGTAACAAGAAGCTTGTGTATTTGAGAGACAAGTTTGGTTTGGTTGATATATCCTCCTTGGTTAAGAGGGAGAGATAGGCACAACATTCTTGTCTTCTCTTGGGAAGAAAGAATGGAGGATTGGGTAAGCATATGGCATTTGATACTCTTTGAGGATGTGGTAGAGCATCCAAGATAAAAGTAGTCGTAGAGGACCAATATTCTTGGAGGATTGGCTATCCAAGATAAGAATAGTCCTGGTGGAACATACTCTGAGAAAACCCGGGTGGGGTATGTTCCGAGAGAGACAATGATGATGGTGTCATCATTAGTCTCGCTAGCATTGTACTCTGATCTTGTGGAGTGATAGAGGTGTTAGTCAAAGCCTTGCTATATGACAATGCTGGTTGATATGATGCTAAATAGATGGGTTACCAATTCGACTCTTCTAATGAGATCTCTTCAAATTGAGAATGTCCATGTACCATTTATGAATACCTCCCTAGTTAAGAGGGAGTGTTGAAAAATGTGTAACTAGGTTTAGTATCATAAATCTGAAATGTACTTTTTGATTCTTGTATATTATAAAATGAAAGAAAAAAAATTATTATTAGTTTTGGAGCATGGGTTTCATGCTCAAGGTCATTTGTTTTAGAGGTCAAGCACCCATTGAGTGCTTCTAGGATTTGTCCTAGGTCAAGAAGTCAAAAGAGTCATTGTCATAAGTTGAAGATCCCATCGGGCACATTATAACTTGTAAAGAAAATTATTTTTCTCATTAAAAGTGTCAAAATACCTTTCAAGACCAAGTTGGCCTGGCAGCTGGAAAGTCGACCTAATTTGAGGAGCCACATCCACCTTAAGAAGCCTATATAAAGGAGGGAACTCGACCTCCTTGGAAAACATTCATCACTCACTCATTCAAGCGAAGGAGGAAGAGGACGAAGAAGACTTGTTTCTGGGCTATTTCTCTCTCACAAGCGCGAAGGAAGGCTAGGGTTTCTGCTGCTAGTCTAGGGTTTTTCTTTTGCAAGTTTGATCTTGAAGAAGGAAGAGAAAGAATGTCAGCGAAGGTCACATTTGGCCATCCTCAAGCACCAGAAGAAGAAGAAAGCCAAGCAAAGGTCTGAAGAAGTCTTGGTACGCTAGAATAAGCTCACACATGTGGTAGCAATTGCTACTCGGAGGGCCGAAAATTTAAGACCTACAGTCAAGGCCAAAATTCTGAAGCTGGGGTTCGAAGTTGTGCTATTGGAAGAGATTTGACTGCGTTTGACTTGGACAAAGGAAGCACATCATTTGGAAGGGTTGGACTTGGTATTGGAAGGTATTGGTCTTGGTCTAGAGGTCTTGGAATTCGTCAATTGAAGAATATATAAGAAGAGGAGATTTGCGGGTTTTCCTCTCAAGTGGAGATTTTTAAGCCCTAGCTTGCAACCTACATTTTGTGTTCTTGTTCTTCTTGTTTTGTTAGTTGTTTGATGATATACAAACACAATAATAAGTAAAGAAGCTAATAAGTAAGAAAAAGTAAAAATAGATCACAAGGAGTTATTAAGAAAAGAGAAATCACTCTAATCATTGCCTTATAGAATTCTCAACATGCTTAGGATTTCACATTGTCGGAGTGCTCTACTTACTGTCGATATGCAGAGGGCTTCTAGCGAATTCATTGTATGGGACAGTGAGTGGAGCGTAGGAGGCTTCACATGGGTCAAGATGGTTTGGGACCGTAGAGCAGCAGCATAGGATGTTATTGCTTGAGGACAACCAAATTTTGGTGGGGAGGACTTTGATGTTTCCAATTTTCGTGCATGCAAAAATCACTCACTTAGGAATTTTGCAATTTATTGGATACTATTAAAAAGGGGAAAATATTAATTTTGTGAGAGAAGGGAGAAATTATTATTTTAATGGCATGGCGGCAAAATAATATTTAATTGGAGAAGGACAAAAAGAAAATTATTAGTTTATTGGAGAATGGCGGCAAAATGATATTTAATTGGAGAAGGAAAAAAGAAAATTATTATTTTATTGGAGAATGGCAGCAAATTACTATTTTATTCAAAATGACCACAAAAGTCTCCTAGTGGAAAATGGGCCCCACCAATAAAATAATAGGAAAAAGGAGGATCTAGAAGCTAGAGGGGGACTCCATGGGGAATTATAAAAGGAGAAGAAACTCAATGGCAATTTATTCTATTTTATCTATCTCATTGACAATTGAAAGGAGCTCAAGTGAGTTCAAGAGTTTCAAGGGAAACTAAAGCTAATTTCGGTGGTTCGAGTGCCACCCTAGTTAGCTATGTGGGAAGTTTAACTCAGATCTTCCATTGGTGTTTAATTGGTTTGGTTGTTTGATTCATTTCCTGAAGTTCTAATCGTCATCCATTGCAGGAGGTCCCTGCTTAATAATTTAATTATAGAACTACCATCTCATTCTAGTGGTCGAACTCATATTCTTTTTCAAGAGGGCCGAGTATAAAAGGAGGACTGATTTATTTCTAGCTTATCCCACCCAATCATCTTGCAAGGGGCGAGTTCATCTTTAGATTTATGTGGAAAGGAGGTTCATTTTTGGGAAACTGAGATTAACACTAAGGGAGGCCGAGAACTCTCATTTGATCCTCCAAGGTGTGTTCAGAATTTCAAGGAGGGTTGAGTTCTTCCAACTAATAGGAGGGTCAAGACTCAAGTCTACCATTGAAAGAGGGACGGGTCTCTCTTCACCTTGAGGCTGCGTATGACTGGTTTATTGGGGGTTGAAGTGTCTCTTTTGTTTGTTGGCCTGTCATGACCCTTCCTAAATTATTTTGGAACAATATTAATTTCTACATTTTGGGGCCAATTTTGGCAGTGATGGGGGCCCATTCGATTTTATTAGGAGGATAGACTTAGTAGAAGTTAATTCGATGTGGTTAAGTATACGTGGGGGCCACCCATACTAGGGGAATACACATTCCTTAGTTCGATTTGCATGGAGGGGAAATCGATGGTTATGTGAGAGACCCATGATGGAGGGAAAAGTGCTCCACGAAATCTATATAAGGAAGGCAACTCTCCTCATTTGGATATCTTATCTTTTGACATATTGAACTCAATCTTAGTTGCTCGAGCTGCTTAGCCGAGTTACTGTGTTGTTTAGCACACGAGTGTCTTTGAGTGGAGATCTCAACCCTTGCTTCGGTGGACTTTGAGTGCCAACCCTAGAAGGGAGTTCTTCTTCATCTCTGTTCGTAGCAGCAGCAGGAAGACGAGTTACAATAGCTATAATTCGAGTACCAGCAGTAGGGGGAGTAACAACAACACAGAGATTGTGCAGTCATTAGAGTGAGACTCTCTGGGGCAGCACCATCTGGGAGAGTTTGGAGTTGGGAGGTTGGGAGATCATTTGGAGGGCCATTTGAGGAGGATTGTTGGAGTTGGGAGAGCAGAGATTAACAGGATCAGTCACATCAACAAAATTTGAAATTTGAGGAGGGCCAAGTTGTGAAGGGTCAATTTTTGAAGGTTGGAACCAAGGGAAACCCTTGCTAGGTTTTTCTGGGTTTTGGGCAAGGATCACACTAGTAATTTTATAGAATTTTCTGAGTAGATCTAAGGGGTCAAATAGGGGTCCCAACTCAGCCAGTGGCTAGAGGAGCTTAGGGGAATTTGGGCCAAAATTCCGAGGTTAACATTTGGCCAATTCCTTCGTGGGTTATTCTGGGTATTTCGTGGAGAGGCCGGGGTTAATTTCCCGTAATTTTCTGAGCAATGAAGGTGGGGTTTTCAGAAGCATCTTTGCAGCGGACAACATAGTTTCACAAGGGCAGCACAGGGAATCATTGCAGCAGTTATTTGTGCCATCTAGGCTTGACATATTACCACCTGAGATTGATTACGCTTGCTCCACATTATTGTACTTTTCTCCCATATTATAATAAAATGGCTCAATTGTTGGTTATTCCTAGACTTTTTATGGGTGTGCACTGAATGTTTCAATTTTATGGTGTTGTTTTTATTGTTTGCTTTGCATAGCACTATTTTCCCTAGTTTGGAACAATAGATGGCCGTATTAACCTTCAGGCAGAGTTATTCCCAAGAGAATAGGAGTCGAAGTGCATTGATAAGAGACCCAATCATCCCTGCGAGTTCCTTGTAGCTGAGTTACATGGCTGGTCTGGACTGAATGTAGGCAGAACTCACTTCACTGTGGCTGTACTGGTTACCTTTGTCATCTCCCAGTGAAGAGTTTATTGTTCGGAGAATATATCAGTCCACAGAGGGCACACATTTGTCAATTCTGGGCATCATGTTGCTGGAAAATATGCGTTGAACCTGTGTATTATCAGTTGGGCATTTGCAAGCGAGATATATATGATATACCTCTATCAGGAGGGCCACAAATTTCCCATTCTGATGGACGTGTTATTTGGGAGCATTTTGTAATTACCTCTGTGTCATGGAGCTGAATACACATACATATTTGTCACTGTGAGAAATTAATTGTATGGCTGATGGTATTGTGATTTTATAGCATTCATCTTCAGTTATTATTCCTTCATTATTCACTGGTACTCTCTAACCCAGCACTTGTCATTATTCAACATATGTTACCAATGGTATGTACATCTTCACTTCAATACAAAATCTGATATCAGTTGTTTATATCAGTTCACAATACAATTTTGGCACATTAAATATAGCAGACCAGCAAGTTGAATGTTCCTTATCACCCATTATGCATAATGGCTTGACAATGAATTACTAGAAAAACACCTTCAACACTTGAGGGGTTGATTTGGTTAAGGAAAATCACCATTGGGTAATTTACCTGAGTCAAGTAATTAAAATCACACTTACAACAATATGCATACTATATGTTTGACAAATCCCTCACTGGAATTTATTTCTAAAACTCGGGTTATTTTGGAAATTCGCAGTTCATTTTGAGATTTTCCATGTATCTCTATAGATATAGGTAATTATGAATACCTCCCTAGTTAAGAAGGAGTATTGAAGAATGTATCTAGTGTCGGTTTTCATAATTGTATTTGAATATATTTATTAAAAGAAAGAAAAAGAAGTTTTATTAATAAATAAATTGACTTATTAAAGCATGGGTTTCATGCGTGGGTTAATTGTTTTTAGGTCAAAGCCTCCATTGAAGGATTCCAGGGTTTATGTCAAGTGTCCTTGTCCATGTCATAATGTAAATAACCCTTCTTGGGAATTATTTGTTAAGAAATAAAATTGTTTTAATGTAAAATAGGTCAATTAGGCCTCCTCCACCAAGTCGGCCTCAAGGAAGGACAAGTCGGCCTCAACAGGGGAATTCGACCTCACCAACTCACTATATATTGGAGCAACTCGACTCATTTGGAAGATCATCTCACACAAGTTCGAATTGCAGTAGCTGGAAGCAGTAAAAGTACGAAATTCAAGAAGGAAGAAGGAAAGGGCTAGCGAAGGAGAAGGAGGTCGTTATTTTGCTAAGAAAGTTGAAATTTTCCCTCTCTTATCTCACACGTGCGAAGGCACTGAAGTTGCTGGAGAGCCGAAATTGCAGTCTTGAAGCTGGGCCGAAATTATGATACAATAGGGTCGAAAATTTGTCCTTGATGCAGTATTGAAGCAGGGTTGATGTAGTATCATTGCAGTTGATCTTTGAAGGTTGGAAAAACAATTTAAGGGTTGAGTTGGTGGAGGAGGAAGGTCTATTGGTCTAGGGTCTTGGACTATCTAATTTGAATTACTTAAGGAAGAGTTCTTGACTGGGTTTTCCCCTATATAGGGGTTTTGCCTTAACTATGCGCCTACATCTGGTGTCCTTGATCGTCGTGTTTTGGATTTGGTAATTGTTTGATGAACTTAATAACTTAAGGAAATCACAAGTAATTATCAACAAGAGAAAATCTTTCCACCTTTCCGATTTTCTAACATGGTATTAGAGCTAAGGTGAAGAAGAAGGAAAAAGGCAGTTTGAAGATATATTGAAGAAAAGGAGATTGAAAGAAGGTCATTAAGGAAAAAGGACTATATAAAAGGAGAAATCTACTATCTACAGGAACTATGTCAAACTTAATGAAGGGAGAAAACAAACTACAAGGAGTCTCCAACTATAGGGTCTGGAAAAAGAGGATAGACCTTATCCTCGAAAAGAACAAAATTTTGGATCTGGTTCTAGGAAAAATCAAAAGCCTACAGATGAAGCTGAGAAAGCAAAGTTTAGAGAAACATAAATGTTGGCTATGAACCTAATAGTGGATGGAGTAAAGGACAACCTCATTCCATTTATATCCAATATAGATTCTGCTCAAGAAATGTATGAGGTTCTATCTAAATAATTCACTATCATGAATATTGGTCAAATAGCAAGTCTCAAGAATGAATTAAGAACTATCAAGATGATGAAAGACGATATTGTGGCATCCTTATTTATAAGGATATCTAGAATCAGAGATGAACTTCAAGCAATAGATGAAATTGTACTAGAAAAGGAACTCGTAATCACTGCTCTTTTGGGTCTACCGAAATCTTGGAGTGCTTTTGCATCAAGACTTAATAGTTGGAAAGATACACCAACATTTGAGCAAATGTGGAATGCATGCAGTCAAGAAGAATCTCAAGTATCATTAGTAAACAACGAGGATGAAGAAGGAAATACCTCTAATGACTATTTCGCCCATCACAAGAAGAAGGGAACCTTCAAGAAGTTCAAAGGACCAAAGAAGAAAGTTGACATATCCAAGATTGAATGTTACAATTGTCACAAGATGGGTCACTACAAAAGCCATTGTCCAGAGAATCCAAGTAATAAGAAGAGAGAAAGGGAACATGTGAATGTTGCTGATGAAGGACCACCAAAGAAGAACAAGATGGAAGAATCCGAAGTCAAAGACTTATTTGCTAGGGATTCTTAGGGACATTATCCCTTGCATATCCCAATGTTGCACGAAGCGGGAGCGAAGTGGAAGCGTCTTTTGGAAGCGGGGATGCGGAAGCGTCATTTTCCAAAAATCTAGGAGGCGAAGCGTCTGCTATATATATATATATTTATATTTTTTTGCATTTATACTCAAAACAAACATCCCAAATAGCAAATTAATTGTAGAAGACATGAAACATGCATATTTTGGCATAAATCAAGATAGATATGGCATCCATGATTCCATTGTAGTTACTAGTATGTACAACAATCATCTATATTCTAGCTATTACAAACATACATCAAATTTTTAAGCATATTATAAAACATAAAACATTTAAGCATATTATAAAACATAAAACATAGAGCATATTATGATTTATCTAGCAAGTGAGCAACTGTCAACATTTGTCATGTCCAAAATTGAAATAATAATGTTTACAAAATATGTCACTTGGTCACCGCCAAGACAAAAAAGGTTCAAAATTCAAATTCACAAGCCTACAAGTCTAATGAGTAATCTATGACAAAAAGTAGTAGATTGTGAATATATCTACTAATCTCTCCTCCTTCCACCACGAAGAGAACGTGTCGGCGGGCGGGGGCCTCCATGTGGTGGCAATGAAGAAGATGGTGCCTGTGGAAGTTGTGGCACTGAAACTGATGAAGAAGAACCCCCTGCTGTTGGTGTTGAACCATGGAACCTAGGAACCAAGGGACCAAATGGGGATGGGGGTGGCATATCAACACGATCATCATCATCCTGGAATCGCTCAAAAAATTCATGCAAAAAAAAAAAAACACTAGTTAACAAAAAAAATTAAAAACATGAATTAGAGAAATGCTTTATAAGGAAAAATTGGAAAATTCATACCACAATGGACATACCTGGATAAGAGCATCCTCTAATTGCTCTAATCGCAACACTCCATCCTCCAAATTGGGCTCCTCTGGATTCTTGTCCCAAATCAACAGGGCTTTATTAGACTTTGCATCTTCACAGTAATGGGACAACAATCGCAAGTTGTAATGAACATAAACCAAGCTCTCTGCCCGGTCTAAACTCAACCTGTTCCTTTTAACACTGTGGATGAAAGAATAAGAGCTCCAACACCTCTCTGCAGAAGAAGTGTTTACCACCTGTGATAGCACCTGCAATGCCAAAGCCTGTAGAAGTGGAGTACCCCCTCCATGCATGTTCCACCACTCAAGAGAAGAAAAAGTCTCTCGATCTTTAATTGCATGCATGCTCCCAAATGGACCAGTGTTAAGCGTATAGTTGCTCACCTGTCTCCGTACCAATGCAGCCTCCTCCTCATCAGGGATTAATTTACTCAATGCAGCCATATATTTTCTGTGAACCTCTTGATCTTGGTGTGGTTTCCTCCTGCTTCCCCCCCCAGGTGCTGGTGTTGAAAGCCATGATGGATAATAGTATTTAGGTTTCAAAACATATGCTAATGCATGCAATGGAACATTTATCATTTCCCATCGGTTTTGCACCTCTACACGAATATAATTGTACAAGGTGGTATCTCTAGGCTCAACAATGTCTTTAATCTACCCCAACATGCTATCCATTTGATCATACACCTCCCCAATTATTGGTCGATCTGAATCTGCAAACTTGATCATGTAATAAATTGGTTTGGTGAATTGCAAAACATATTTAACCTGTGACCAAAAGTAACTGTCAAGAACAGTGTCCTTGACTGCATTAGCACCATCTATGTCAGTGTTAATTTCATCCCATGTTTCAGCACACACCGGATTAGTTAAAGCTTGTCTCACCTTCACTAGCCGCCTAAAGGTGAGGTAATAACTAGCAAATCTTGTCTTTGCAATTTTAAGCAACTGCAACTTGGAGTAAGTGCCATAGAAGTAGTTTACCCTTGTATGCCCTGTGAAGAATTTAATGAGCTGCTTCCCTCTCCTGTAAAGCTCAGTAATCCACCCACATTCTTTGTGCTTCACAATATCATGCATCAAAAGGTTCAATGTGTGAACCAGGCACCCACACCAAAAGATGTGTGGATGAGTACGCTCAATAATTTTTCCTGTTGCCTTACAATTTGCTGCATTATCTGTGATCACTTGAACCACATCATTCGGACCAACATCTTTGATTGATTTCAATAGGAGATCTGCACTGTTTTGTGCAGATGCAGTGATGGAGGAGTCATGACATGTAATAAATACTGCACCACTAGAAGAAACACCAAGAACATTTATCAAATGTTGGTTTCTAATATTTGTCCACCCATCTGATACAATGGATACCCCAGAATCTACCCACTCATTTGTAAAACGTGTCAAAGCTCTTTGAACCTTAGCTTTTTCTCTTTCTAATAACACTGTTCTAGCTTTCTCATAGTTGGGGGCCTTGTATCCTTTTGGGGCTTCATTGATGGCCTTTACCATTTCATGCCAATAGGGAGAGCGAAGCACATTGAATGGTACACCGCAAGCACAAAGAAAACGGACTATCTTTCCATCCACATCATCCCTCCCAGCAACATTAAGGAAATCCCCTATTGTTCTTCTACCTCCAGAGCTTGCAGAAGTACCATGAGGAGATGAGCAGCTACCAAATTTAGAGGTTGCACTTGATTCAGAATGAGTTCTTTGTTTCTTGTTTTTTTGTTGTGCAGCTATCTCTATTTGGATGTATTTTCTTCTTTCTTCAGTTGAAATGTTTGGGCAAATATGTACCCCCACATGACCCTTTTTTTCATCACTGTCTAGCACCCCACAAAGATGCCTCCTCAGACGGGTATATGAACCACAATATGGTTTTCCTTCATGACAACCATGAGGGCACACAAATTGGTAAGATCCACCACCCTTTCCCCCATCAAGTTTGGTCACATAGTTCCACAAGGGTGTTGATGTAGCTTTCCCATCTTGTGTTTCAGTGTCCTCTTCAGGTTCATCCCCTTCCTCTTCAAACCCTTCCTCCTCATCATACATTAGGTCACTCATATTGGGACCACTGTCCTCTTGTGTTTCTTCCCTTCTATTCCTATTCCCCTTTGCCATCATTAAAACCAAGAGTGGAATGATACATAGAAGCCAAAAGAACACCATCTTGGAATATGGATATAGGTGGTGGACAACCTGTAAGTAAAGGAGCAAGTAGAAACAATGGGAAAGAGTAGGAGAGGGAGGAGAAAAATGCAAAAAAATTGTCAAAAAAATAAGGGAGTTTGGGGTTTGAACAATGTTGCACGAAGCGGGAGCGAAGCGGAATCATTTTTTGAGAGCGGGGACACGGAAGCGTCATTTTCCAAAAATCTAGGAAGCGAAGCGTCCGCGGAAGCGTCTGCTATATATATATATATATATTTTTTGCATTTATACTCAAAACAAACATCCCAAATAGCAAATTAATTGTAGAAGACATGAAAACATGCATATTTTTGCATAAATCAAGATAGATATGGCATCCATGATTCCATTGTAGTTACTAGTATGTAAAACAATCATCTATATTCTAGCTATTACAAACATACATCAAATGTTTAAGCATATTATAAAACATAAAACATTTAAGCATATTATAAAACATAAAACATAAAACATAAAACATAGAGCATATTATGATTTATCTAGCAAGTGAGCAACTGTCAACATTTGTCATGTCCAAAATTGAAATAATAATGTTTACAAAATATGTCACTTGGTCACCGCCAAGACAAAAAAGGTTCAAAATTCAAATTCACAAGCCTACAAGTCTAATGAGTAATCTATGACAAAAAGTAGTAGACTGTGAATATATCTACTAATCTCTCCTCCTTCCACCACGAACAGAACGTGTCGGCAGGCGGGGGCCTCCACGTGGTGGCAATGAAGAAGATGGTGCCGGTGGAAGTTGTGGAAGTGGCACTGAAACTGATGAAGAAGAACCCCCTGCTGTTGGTGTTGAACCATGGAACCTAGGAACCAAGGGACCAGATGGGGGTGGGGGTGGCATATCAACACGATCATCATCATCCTGGAATCGCTCAAAAAATTCATGCAAAAAAAAAACACTAGTTAACAAAAAAATTAAAAACATGAATTAGAGAAATGCTTTATAAGGAAAAATTGGAAAATTCATACCACAATGGACATACCTGGATAAGAGCATCCTTTAATTGCTCTAATCGCAACACTCCATCCTCCAAATTGGGCTCCTCTGGATTCTTGTCCCAAATCAACAGGTCTTTATTAGACTTTGCATCTTCACAGTGATGTTAGGATATTCCGACACATAGGAAATAGTTAAGTATAACTTGGTCTAATATAGAGTTAGGTAAAGTGTGTTTCTTTACTATGTACATTTTGTAACTTACAATCTGACGGTCACGATATGTAGTGATCCGACGGTTCATTCTCTCCTCGGTATTACTGACACTTGATCCGTGGCTTAACACCCGATTGGTCCATGATCTCTATTTAAAGAGCATGGAGGGTCATTTGTAGGTTAACTGTTCATGAGAGAAACTTATGTAAAATTTCATTCTTTTATTCATAAATTGCCTGAAGTGGCCGCGTTGGCTCAGGCCGTGGATTGTTTCCCTCTTTGAGGGTTTTAACCACGTCAAAACACTGGTGTATTGATCTGTGATCTGTGTGTGAGCGGTGTCCTTTGGTGTTCTGTCTGAGGAACTTACCCTGTAAATTCCTACATGGTATCAGAGCTATTTGAGGGCCGCGTCCGTTGGTGATCCAAATCTGAAGCTGGTAGAACTGCATCCGACTACCGTTTCCTAGATCTACTGTTTCTGACTGCTTTCGGGCCGAGAGGACTGCTCTGTTGTGTTAGGAGCATCTGTTTCAGTGAGGAACCCCTTTCGTTTCACGCGAAAAGGTTTCTGGTAGCCCTAGCTACGTCATTTTTAAGATCTGGAGGTATACAGTGTTTATTTGCAGTTTCTAGTTATTTTCTCTCTGTTTATTATTTCGGTTTATTTAGCTTTTTTTATTACCGGATCTATACCTTTCATTTCTGCGTATGCTCTTTGCCCTTTGACTTTGTGCGATCTGGGCAAATCAGAAACAGAGAGGAAGGATTTTTCTCATGCGTATGCTCTTTTCCGTTGCGCCTTAGTGTGATCTCGGAAAATCAGAAACATTGAGGAAAATATTTAGTTTCCGGGTAAAGCTAACCTCAATCCGTAAGGCTTGTTTGTGTTTGTATGTTCGTGTTTGGGCTTTGTGTTTTTTTTGTTTTGTAGGGAAAAAGAGCTTTCTCAAGCAAACACGCAACCCAAAGCTTCAGTGACTAAAAAAAACACAACCCCCCCTCTTTCTCAAAACTTTTAGTTTAGCTCACTTGGTCCAAAGCTAATTTATGAGAGTAGAGGTCTTGAGTTCAAGTCTCCGTTTTGTGGGGGCGGATTTTTCATTTCCGCACATTCCCGCACTTCGTCGGCATCTTCATCAACTTTTCTTCAAAAAGCCATAACTTCTTCATCCGGAAGCCGTTTTTTTTGAACCAGCCTAATTTTTCGAGATCTTTCCATTGGAACACTTAGTTTCAACATTTATAGCTTCAGTTTCTGTTAAAATGGAAAGTCCATGCCAAGTTATTCTTGACAGCACCAACTACTTCTAATGGTGGTCCTACATTGTGGATTTACTTAGAAGTAAAGGTCTCTACAGAATAGCCTTAGGCCAAGAAACCAAACCGAAAGATGAAGATAATGTAGCTAAATGGGAAAATAGGCAAGATCAAGCACGTGGGTTGATAGGGATGTCTATTTCTCCAGATCTTAGATTCCATATTGCAGAACTTGATACTCCTGAGGAAGCAATGAAACAGATCACTAAAGTTTTTGGAATTAAAAATGAACTTAAAAGCCTATCAACTCGAAAATGAGTTGCTTACATTGGACCCCAATAATTTTTCTTGCATTGAATATTTTTTGTCCAAGTTCAAGACCCTTAGACTTCTCTTGGAAGGTGTTAAGGTTAAGAAAGAAGATAGTAACCTTATCTATTCCATTCTTACTAAGTTGGGACCAACCTATTCTGTGTTTGTTTCCACCTTCCATTCTACAAGAGAAGCCTTCATTTCTCAAGGACAAGCCTACAAGTCCCCTTCCTTTGATTCCTTTTGTGATTCTTTAATAAGAGACAAGAAAAACTCTTACACCTTGGTCTTCTTCATCTTGGAAACTCTTCTAAGAAAGCGTTAGCCGCCTAGCAGCAACCAAATTCAAAGAATCCTAAGAAGTTGTATCCTAAAAGGAATGGTCCTAAACCAAACAAGGGTCCTAAGCAATTTCAACCTCAAAATGAAAAATCATTTCAACAAAATGATAAAACAAATAAAAACAAAGGGAAGAAGACTGATAGACATTGCAACTTTTGTAATCGAGATGGCCACTTAGAATCCAAATGCTTTAAGAAGATGGAAGCCTTGGAAGCAGCAATGAAGAAGCATAACATCCATTTGGAGCACTCTTCAACTTCAACTTCATCTTCAGGGTAGCACTTTCTGCATGTGGTTGTCAAGCATCTCGGTCTGGCTATGCACTAAATGTATCTTCTTCTTCTAATTCTCATGAGTGGCTCATTGATTCCGGAGCTTCTTATCACATGGCCAAAAACAAAGCCATGTTTTCTTCTTTAAATGATTGTAACACCAAAAATATATATGTTGGTGATGATAGATCTCTTAGTGTTGTAGGGACTGGAACTGTTCATATAGACAATGGTCAATTTAATGATGTATTATGTGTTCCAACCTTATCCTGCAACCTTCTATCTGTATATCAGATAACTCATTCAGGTGAAGGTAAAATCGTTGAATTTTCACCTCACGATGTTGTAATTAAGGACCTAAGAGATCCTAGACAGATTTTAGCTACTGGCATTGCTGATGATTCTACAAGGTTGTATAAATTTTACAACTTTGGGTCATCAAATCTTCCCTCGGTATTTGTTGCTCATAATGATGAAGTGAGCAAACTTTGGCATGAGCGATTTGGTCACTTAAACTATCGCTCTCTTCAGAATCTATGTAAAGAAAATATGGTGACAGGTCTTCCAATGGTATCTTGCAGAGATGGTGTTTGTTCCGGATGTGTACTCGGAAAACATCATTGGGACAGTTTTGAAAAACGTGCCTCTTGGCACGCCTCAACCCCTTTACAACTTGTGCATAGTGATTTATGTGGTCCACTTCCAGTTGTTTCATTCTCTGGCTACAAGTATTTCTTAACTTTCATTCATGATTTCTCCAGACGCAGTTGGGTATACTTCTTAAAACTCAAGAGTGAAGTATTTAACATGTTCTTGGCCTTTAAGGCCTTTGTTGAAAAACAATCTGGACATCAAATTCTTAAGCTAAGATCTGATAATGGCGGAGAATATGTTAACAACAAATTCATCAACTTTTGCACTGAGAATGGAATTCAAATGCAACATACTGTTTCATATACTCCACAACAAAATGGTGTAGCTGAAAGGAAGAATCGCACCTTAAAGGAAATGGCTAATTGTATGCTTCAATCTAAAGGACTTAGTCTTAATTATTGGGCAGAAGCAATTAACTGTGCAAATTACATAATAAATCGCACTCCTACTAAGGTTTTAAAGAATATCACTCCAGAAGAAGCATGAAGCTCAATTAAACCAGATGTAAGTCACTTTCGTGTTTTTGGAAGTGAAGCATGGGCCCATATTCCAGATGAGAAACATAAAGCTTTAGAACCAAAGAGTGAAAAATGTATTTTCGTTGGATATTCTGATGATGTCAAAGGATATAGACTTAACCATGTGAAGTCTAGCCTTAAAAGGAAGTTTGAAATGACAGACTTAGGACACTTACATTATTTTCTTGGTCTTCAAGTCTTGCAATCCAAGGAAGGTATTTCCCTTTCCCAGTCCAAGTATGTCTGTGATATTCTACGCCATTTTCACATGGAAGACTGTAACCCAGCCCCTTCTCCCTTTCAGTCTGGAGTCAAACTTTCAGTCACTTGTACTTCTCTTGAAGTTGATGCTACCTTATACCGTCAACTTGTAGGAAAAATTTTGTATCTAACCCATACTCGTCCTGACCTTTCCTTTGCTGTTGGCCTTGTTGCTCGATTTATGCAAAACCCACATGAAAGTCATTGGAAAGCAGCTAAAAGAATACTTCGTTATGTTCGAGGTACAGTTCAGTTTGGGATTCATTACAGTGCCGAAGCAGCTCCTCTATTGGTTGGTTTCACTGATTCCGATTGGATTAGAAAGCTCATTCACGACCATGTTCTTGAAGTGCAATATTGTTCAACAGATGATCAAGTTGCAGACATCTTTACAAAGGCTCTCACAGAGGCGAAGTTCACTAAACTTTGATTTATGGTTGGAGTTCAGGAAGTTGTCACTAAGGGGGGATAGGCTCTAGTACCTCCTTCCTTCTCCTATTGTATCATATTTGTAAATCCTTCAATCCTATCCCAAGTTGTTCTTAATGGGGGATGTTAGGATATTCCGACACATAGGAAATAGTTAAGTATAACTTGGTCTAGTATAGAGTTAGGTAAAGTGTGTTTCTTTACTATGTACATTTTGTAACTTACAATTCGACGGTCACGATATGTAGTGATTCGACGGTTCATTCTCTCCTCGGTATTATCGACACTTGATCCGTGGCTTAACACCCGATTGGTCCATGATCTCTATTTAAAGAGCATGGAGGGTCATTTGTAGGTTAACTGTTCATGAGAGAAGCTTATGTAAAATTTCATTCTTTTATTAATAAATTGCCTGAAGTGGCCGCGTTGGCTCAGGCTGTGGACTGTTTCCCTCTTTGAGGGTTTTAACCACGTCAAAATACTGGTGTATTTATCTGTGATCTGTGTGTGAGCGGTGTCCTTTGGTGTTCTGTCTGAGGAACTTACCCTGTAAATTCCTACAAGTAATGGGACAACAATCGCAAATTGTAATGAACGTAAACCAAGCTCTCTGCCTTGTCTAAACTCAACCTGTTCCTTTTAACATTATGGATGAAAGAATAAGAGCTCCAACACCTCTCTGCAGAAGAAGTGTTTACCACCTATGATAGCACCCGCAATGCCAAAGGCTGTAGAAGTGGAGTACCCCCTCCATGCATGTTCCACCACTCAAGAGAAGAAAAAGTCTCTCGATCTTTAATTGCATGCATGCTCCCAAATGGACCAGTGTTAAGCGTATAGTTGCTCACCTGTCTCCGTACCAATGCAGCCTCCTCCTCATCAGGGATTAATTTACTCAATGTAGCCATATATTTTCTGTGAACCTCTTGATCTTGGTGTGGTTTTCTCCTGCTTCCCCCCAGGTGCTGGTGTTGAAAGCCATGATGGATGATAGTATTTAGGTGTCAAAACATATGCTAATGCATGCAATAGAACATTTAGCATTTCCCATCGGTTTTGCACCTCTACATGAATATAATTGTACAAGGTGGTATCTCTAGGCTCAACAATGTCTTTAATCTGCCCCAACATGCTATCCATTTGCTCATACACCTTCCCAATTACTGGTCGATCTGAATCTGCAAACTTGATCATGTAATAAATTGGTTTGGTGAATTGCAAAACATATTTAACCTGTGACCAAAAGTAACTGTCAAGAACAGTGTCCTTGACTGCATTAGCACCATCTACGTCAGTGTTAATTTCATCCCATGTTTCAGCACACACCGGATTAGTTAAAGCTTGTCTCACCTTCACTAGCCGCCTAAAGGTGAGGTAATAACTAGCAAATCTTGTCTTTTCGATTTTAAGCAACTGCAACTTGGAGTAAGTGCCATAGAAGTAGTTTACCCTTGTATGCCCTGTGAAGAATTTAATGAGCTGCTTCCCTCTCCTGTAAAGCTCAGTAATCCACCCACATTCTTTGTGCCTCACAATATCATGCATCAAAAGGTTCAATGTGTGAACCAGGCACCCAGACCAAAAGATGTGTGGATGAGTATGCTCAATAATTTTTCCTGCTGCCTTACAATTTGTTGCATTATCTGTGATCACTTGAACCACATTATTTGGACCAACATCTTCGATTGATTTCAATAGGAGATCTGCAATGTTTTGTGCAGATGCAGTGATGGAGGAGGAGTCATGACATGTAATAAATACTGCACCACTAGAAGAAACACCAAGAACATTTATCAAATGTTGGTTTCTAATATTTGTCCACCCATATGATACAATGGATACCCCAGAATCTACCCACTCATTTGTAAAACGTGTCAAAGCTCTTTGAATCTTAGCTTTTTCTCTTTCTAATAACACTGTTCTAGCTTTCTCATAGTTGGGGGCCTTGTATCCTTTTGGGGCTTCATTGATGGCCTTTACCATTTCATGCCAATAGGGAGAGCGAAACACATTGAATGGTACACCGCAAGCACAAAGAAAACGGACTATCTTTCCATCCACATCATCCCTCCCAGCAACATTAAGGAAATCCCCTATTGTTCTTCTACCTCCAAAGCTTGCAGAAGTACCATGAGGAGATGAGCAGCTACCAAATTTAGAGGTTGCACTTGATTCAGAATGAGTTCTTTGTTTCTTGTTTTTTTGTTGTGCAGCCATCTCTATTTGGATGTATTTTCTTCTTTCTTCAGTTGAAATGTTTGGGCAAATTTGTACCCCCACAGGACCCTTTTTTTCATCACCGTCCAGCACCCCACAAAGATGCCTCCTCAAACGGGTATATGAACCACAATATGGTTT
Organism: Pinus tabuliformis; assembly: GCA_031772625.1. NCBI lineage: Eukaryota > Viridiplantae > Streptophyta > Pinopsida > Pinales > Pinaceae > Pinus > Pinus tabuliformis. The sequence continues at coordinate 785,472,603 of CM062805.1, forward strand.
TCCTTCATGACAACCATGAGGGCACACAAATTGGTAAGATCCACCACCCTTTCCCCCATCAAGTTTGGTCACATAGTTCCACAAGGGTGTTGATGTAGCTTTCCCATCTAGTGTTTCAGTGTCCTCTTCAAGTTCATCCCCTTCCTCCTCATCATACATTGGGTCACTCATATTGGGACCACTGCCCTCTTGTGTTTCTTCCCTTCTATTCCTATTCTCCTTTGCCATCATTAAAACCAAGAGTGGAATGATGCATAGAAGCCAAAAGAACACCATCTTGGATATAGGTGGTGGACAACCTGTAAGTAAAGGAGCAAGTAGAAACAATGGGAAAGAGTAGGAGAGGGAGGAGAAAAATACAAAAAAATTGTCAAAAAAATAAGGGAGTTTGGGGTTTGAACTTACCTCTTTAGCTCTTGTAGATGAAGTCCTCCAAGCTCTTGCTCTAAGCTCCTCCTCCTCCTAGCTCCTCCTTCTTCACTCCTTCAAGCTCTCCTCTCTTCTCCTCTCCTTTCCTCTCTTCTCTTCTCCTCTCCTCTCCTCTCTTCTCTTCTCCAACTCTCATAAACTCAAAGTGAGAAAATGAGGAATGAATGGGGGCTTTATTCTTTTCATTCCTCACCTTAATCTCACTCTAACCCACCCCCTTTATGTTAAGTTAACATAAATTAAAAAAAATTTGTTTTTCTGCCTTGCGCACGGCCTCCTTTTCGAAGCATACGGAAGCGTACGGGAAGCATACGCTTCCACCTCCGAAGCGCCACGCTTCTGAGGCCCGAAGCGCCGTACGAAGCGTGCTTCGGAGGCCTGGAAGCGCCGCTTCCGTACCGCGCTTCCAATTTTCCAGGAAGTGGCTAAAAAACAGGAAGCGACGCTTTCGAATTCGGAAGCGCCGCTTCGGGCCACGCTTCCTAGGCGCTTCCGTACGGGACGCGCTTCGGGGCTTGGATCCGCTGGGGGGGCGCTTCGTGCAACATTGGGTTTGAACTTACCTCTTTAGCTCTTGTAGATGAAGTCCTCCAAGCTCCTCCTCCTTCACTCCTCCAAGCTCTCCTCTCTTCTCTCCTTTCCTCTCTTCTCTTCTCCTCTCCTCTCTTCTCTTCTCCAACTCTCATAAACTCAAAGTGAGAAAATGATGAATGAATGGGGGCTTTATTCTTTTCATTCCTCACCTTAATCTCACTCTAACCTCACCCTAACCCACCCCCTTTATGCTAAGTTAACATAAATAAAAAAAAATTAAAAAAAAAATTGTTTTTTTGCCTTGCGCACGGCCTCCTTCCCGAAGCGTACGGGAAGCGTACGCTTCCTCCTCAGAAGCGCCACGCTTCTGAGGCCCGAAATGCCGTACGAAGCGCGCTTTGGAGGCCTGGAAGCGGCGCTTCCGTACCGCGCTTGCAAATTTCCAGGAAGCGGCTAAAAAACAGGAAGCGGCGCTTCCGAATTCGGAAGCGCCGCTTCGGGCCAAGCTTCCTAGGCGCTTCCGTACGGGACGCACTTCGGGGCTTGGAACCGCCGGGGGGGGGGGCGCTTCGTGCGACATTGGCATATCCTTCTATTCTAAGTTTTGAATTGTTTTCCTTTATGTTTTGATCTCTAGAATTTGTAGGTCTAACAAGTCTTGTTAGAACACCTTTTATTTTGATAAAGTTGTAGGTATCCCTCAAGATTGGATTAAGAGGGAGCCCTCACCATTTTACCAAAGATAAGTATCTTACTCCTTGTCTTATCTTTTATATTTGGTTTCCCTCTCTTATCAAGACGTATTTGTAGTGTATGCTAATAAACTTTTCTTTATATTTTCCTTGGTTAGGAAAGCTTGTAGAATACACAAAAGTTATGGAGGAGACTTCAGAGGATAAACTTGAAGCATGAAAGAAGTTATGTTGCAAAGGAAGCCCTTCAAGAATTGATGTCATACAAGGTTTGTTAAGGAACAACTCGAGGTATGTCTTGAAATATAAGCTTTGTTATAAAGTTCTCTTCATGCAAAAGGTACGGTCATTCTTCTTTTTAAATTTTCTTTACATTACTGACATCGTTATGTCTAGGGTTTTGAATCATAAAGATTCTTGTTAGGGTGATTAATCATTAGATTGAATCTACCCTCATTATATTATTATTCTTGTGAAACCTTAAAAGGGTTCACTGTAAAACCCTAACCTAAGGGTGTGTTAATATTGATTATGAAACCCTAGTCTACTTAGGGTTGTTGATGAAATCTAGAATTCCTATCTTTTGATGTTTTGGTATTGTTATGATAGAAACCCTAACCATTTAGGGTTTGCTGTTAATGTCTATGCTATGGATTGAAACCCTAGATCTTTAAGGTTTGGTGAGTTAGGGTTTGTGAACAAAGCCCTTGTAAATAAGATTGTAGGAATGAAACCCTAGGTGTATATTATTCCAATCAAAACCCTAGTCTGAATGAAATTGTTGTATACCTAATTTTGATCTATTGATGTTTGTGTCTTGGGTTTACCTAGTAGATATTGTTGTGATATGCTAGTGCATGATTATGAAATCCTAGATATGTATATGTGAGTATGCTAACCTAATTATTGATGCTCATAGTTTGTGAATTCTAGGATTTGTAACAAAACTTTAGTAGAAGATTGATATTCTAGGATATAATGATATTGTTTCCAATATGATTTAGTTTTGTTGATAAAATCTAGGGTTTGCAACAAACCCTAGTAGAGTCTAACATATAAATTCTGAAAATTGTTGATCCCTTAGATGCATTGTAGAACTAATATCTAAGGCTTTATGTCTCAAAGATGGATTCTAGGGTTTGCAATATATCATAAAAGAGTCTGTCATATATCTCTGAAAGTAATATTGAGGCCCTAGATATAATGAGACTGATATCTTGATTGAGTTGCTCAAAGTCTTGATGATGAAGTCTAGGGTTTATGACAAAACCCTAGCAAGAAGTTGATGTCTAACATATGTGTCTCGTAACTAGGTTCAAGTATTTGATGTCAAAAGTTTGAATGTTTTGATGCTTCCATTGTATTGACATAATTAACTTCATGCTTCTATATATTTGTATTTGGTTGTACTTGCTACTGAATTTTTGCAGGTACATAATCTTCAAGATGTTAGTATAAAACATGATGAAGGAAGTTATATGAATAAGATGACCTTGATGTTATAAAAAGGAATGAAGCCATGAAAGGTTGTTCGATGTTATAAAAGAAGGAAGTGGTTGATCTCCCCAAGTTAAGAGGGAGCATGATTAGAAGAAAAGATTACATCTCCCCAGTTGAGAGGGAGGGCATATTATGATAGTCATGATGAATATATTATAGATGAAATTCGTATACTCTCCTCGCATCTGACAGATAAGGTACCATGATTGAGACCCTCAAAAAATCTGACATATAATGCTCTGGATGTCCCGTCTGTCTGAGCTGGGTCAACTCCCTAAAGTGAGCCTCTGGATCCTTCCGATCAAAGTGCTCCACTACTCTCCACATGAAGTCCTCATAGGAAGTTATGCTGACATGCCCCAGAGTGGAGAAACCATGAAACCACCAATCGTGTGCCTCCCCCTCTAGGTGCAATGTGGCCATCTTGGTGGCCTCTACCTCTGTCATCCGGTTTAGCTAGAAGTATGTGTCCAACTTCTCTACCCAAGCACATGCTGTGCACTTAGTGGTGCCATCATGTGTAGGAAAATGCATTTTCCCAATAGAATGGTGCAAGCTCATAGTTCTGCGTGCCACAGACCTTCCCCTTCTCATTTTGTTTGAGCTTGAAAAAATCTCTGAAAGTCAGAGCCTCTCTGAAGTTTGCTCCATGGACTGGCACTCCTGGAAATGCTCCCCCATCAATGATGGATCCTCTCCTCCACCAGTCTCACCTTGCGCCAAAGGTATAAAAGAGGGTAAAGTAGCTCAAGTTGGCTCACTCAAGGATGGCCGCTACGCAGTAGGTGAAAGGTGATCGAATTGTTGAGAGGCCCCTGAAGTCTCTCCAACTACAAACTCCCGGTGAGTGCTCTGCTCCCGGTTCTACATTTTGATCTCATCCAGCATTTCCTTCTGCCCTTTTGCCAAATCACTCAAAGCCTTCAAGAGACTATCCAAGGCCATCTCCTCCCTACTCTTGGGCTCACCCATATCTTCTGCTGCCATAGTTTTCCCATGATCCTCCGTGTTTGGAGTAATCTCCAACTCCCTTTCCCTACTCCAGTACCTCTGCCTCCTGTAAGTAATATTCTGCCAGTCCTCCTCACTCATAGAAAAGTTTTCCCACGGCTGAGCCAGAATCTAAGCTCTGATACCATTGTAATGTTCCAAACTTAAACAAACAATAATATGAAAAAGCAAATACAATTCATACACAGAAAAATAAAAACGATTAGCAAATGCTTAATACACTTCAGAAATGAGAACCAGTTGAGCCATTTTATTAATTAAATGGAGCAAGTACAATAGTATGGAAAGTGCACCTGGGCTTGCCTCAAGGGCAAGCTTGACAGAACCCAGGTGATAAACAATAATATCAATGCTGGAAAATGACTGCTCCTCTAATGCTTTGCGCTGTCTCCCAGTAACTACATTGTTGGCTGGAAAGGAACTGCAACAAACCCCGTCTTTGTTTCTCAAAAAATGATGAAACTTCAGCCCCAAGCTCTTTCGCCAAAACCCACAGAAACCCAGAAAGGGTTTGGCCTGAATCCAACCTCCTAAATTCAGCCTCCTCTATGGCCTACGCCCTCTAAACTGCCCCAGGAATACAACCTGCAAGAACACCCACAAAATCCTCCTGCAAGCTCTGAAAATGAAGCAAACACCACTCCAAGTATTTCCTCAAACCTCCACGGTAAAGCTTAGCCTCAAGGATTGATACTCTACCCACCACGTGAGCACCAAGTGCTGCCTCTGCGCTGGCCCAGGAAGTGCGAAAGTCACCCTGCAAAGCAATACGCTCCACCAGCTCCCAAACTCTCCCAAATGTCAACAATCCTCCTTTGCCTCCTCTCCGGAAAATCTCTCACCCAAACTCTATTGCAAGACACCACAAGCAAACTCGACCTCCTCTTCACTGCGTCCTTTAGTAATACACACCACCTGGAAGTGAATGCCACTGCTGGAAATCACAATGAGATCCTCCTCCTGAAGAAATGAATAAAACCTTCCTAGGGTGGCACTCGAAGTCCCCGAAGAAAGGGTGAGCTCTTCGCTTGAAGAACTCGCACTAAACATCGAGTGACTCGACTAAGCAGCTCGAGCAACCAAAGAGAAATCGATATACCAAAAAGATGAATGAGATGAGGAGAGCTACCTTCCTTACATAGATTTTGTGGAGCACTTTTCCCTCCAATTCATCCTCCATCGTGGGCCCTCAACCACCTCCATGCAAAACTTAACCACAACACAAATAACTTTTTCCTAAGTCTAATCTCCTAATCAAATCGAATGGGGTCCACTAGCTCCAAAATTGGCCCCATAATACAAAAATTAATCTTGTTCCAAAATACTTTAGGAAGGGACATGACACCGTAAGCCTTGGAGGCTATTGTGGGTAGGCTGCAGGACGTAACACCTAAGAACAGAGGTGCATACGGCTGTTTGGGGGTTAATATGTGCCCAGATCAGCAGCGTATAGGTAGAGGAGTCTCATAAAAGGAAGTTGTAGCTAGAGAAGGGACTGTGAGGGTGTTTTGTAGGGCTAACGTGGGTCACAGTTATGCCCTAACCAGGTCATAGTCATACAACAATTTGTACACCAGACTTGGGATATGTTTGCAACTAGATTTGACTTGTATTGGGTCTAGGTTTAGACCAGTTTGGATCAGATTTGTTGTAGCCTGTGGAAGCCATGTGTTGGGGTTGACTTGGGTGGCTAGAAACCCCAACTAGGAGTAGATTTCACAGTGGAGTTGTGACAAAAGTATTGGGCACTTGGTGGTTGGTGGAGGGCAACAAGAAAGTGTCCAAAGTAGCCCTAGAGCAGCATACAAGAAGGACATTGACTGTTGCGTGATTGGGTGAAGATTGGAGCCTAATGTGTAGCTCTTTGATGAACAAAAGAAGCTACTAGATTGGCCAGTAGGCGATTGGATCCAGTTGTAAAGGGGATGTGTGTAGTGGGTGACTACATTCCTTTGCATGATGCTGATGTAGGATGCTTTCACATGGTCCTGGAATAGAACATTGGGTGGATGGATTCATCAACATAGCTAGCTCATTCAACCTTTTCTTAGGATGGAGAAATTTTTCAACGAGAGAACATCTGAAAATGTCAAAGAGAATACCTCCCTAGCTAAGAGGGAGTGTTGAATTTTGGTACTTGCAGTTGGTATTCATAATTTATATTAGCCTACAAATAAAAGAAAATGAAAAATTCAAACTTGGTTTCAAGTTGGCCCTCCAAGAAGTACATGTCAGCTCATTGAAAAAACACACCTATTTAGTGCTTTTAGCCACTATATATTGCCAATCGACTTCCTCACTTGAAGACGAATTGGGATCACCTCAAGATCTTCTAATTTCTATTCACACATGCAAAGGAGAATGGAGAGAAGTAGATCGAAGTTTTATCAAGTTTGACTAGCGAAGTTTGACCAACCTTTGACTCATTTTAACTAGCAGTTTGACCAAGTTTTTTGTGGAGAAGTTTGATTGAATTTCAAATGATGTCTGTAGGTTTGAGGCACAGTTTGACCGAAATTCAGAGGGTGTTTGACTGCAGGCTTGAGGCAGTTTGACCATAGTTGGTTAGGGTTTTTGAGGTAGTTGCAGGGGGTCGAAATTCGACCTATTTGACCAACTATTACAATAGGCTAAAAGTAACTATGTTTGACCAAGTTTGACCCGGGGTTGCATGTTGGTTAGTTTGACTTTATTTGATTGGAAAAATAAGATTTTATCTCTTGCTGAATTGGACAATTTCTGCAAGAAAAGGTCGTTGGGTTTTTCCCTAGTTAGGGTTTTCCCAGGGTAAAAATTTGTGTCTCGTGTTTGGCTGTCTCTTCATGACTCTACTGTCATTATTATTTTACTGTTGATATTTTCTATGTATAATTGCTTAATGATGAATGTGACATGGGATGATTTGGTTAAATAATCATTAGAAAGTAATTATCAGATTAGGAAATCATGAAAGCTCAACATCCTTTAGGGTATAATCATTGAATGTAAGTTTTATCTTGTGTACCCTTTCACACTAAATGTGTTTATGGTATGGGAGGCTGATTGAGAAGCGTTCAAAAGGATTAAGATGGAATCCAAATCGTTTAACTTGTTTCTTATTAAGAATGTCCAATGTAGTAAAATGATTAGCTAGAATGATGAGCTTTGCTTTTAATGTAGACATGAATCTAGAAGGTATCAAGATGCATAGAATAATCAATACAACAAGGGAGGCGAAGGGTTCTATTACTAATGGTGGAGGGTATTGATCTTGTGGCACAAAGTTGTTATCTGGTTGTTCAAGAGGGGGGTATCCTCTTTTAGGTTCAGACTCAAAGTTAGGGTGGTGTAGACATTCAACCATAAAATGTTTTTGAGAGAAACACATATGGACTTTAGACCATGGTTGAGACAGATTGGAGGGTTTATGAGTTGTAGTTGGCTAGGGTTTGTAGGATGTGATGTATCCAACCTTCCCTCTGTTGAAGAATCTAGGGCAAAGTAGTGTAGTGTGATTCTTCGTTACTTGATAACAATTTGTGGAGTCTTTTTACTTTTCTTGTTAGCTTATTCTTCTTCTTCTTCTTATAAGTGCATATGTGTGTACTTCATCAAACTACTACCAAAACACAAGATTTTGGCTCTTTGCCAAGGCCAAAACCTCTCTACTCTTGAGAGGAAAACCCTTTAGTGAATTTCTCTTATTGAAGCTTTCATTGATCAATGCCAAACCCTAGACCCCTGACAAAGAGATCCTCCAAGCACAAGTCAAGTCTTCACTTCTTTCTACATCATATACCCCGACACTTCTTTCAGCACTTCTTCTGGTACTTTGTCCTCCTTCTTCCAGCCCTTCGTTCTCTTACTATGAATCTTGTTCTTCTTCTTTGAGTCTTCTAGATGAGATGTTCTTCCTTGATCCCTTGCTCAAATATACTTCAACTTTGACCAACCGAAATCCTTCTTGAGTGGGTGACTGTTCTGTTGTTCTGCTGCCCTAGTTTCTAGCACGTGTGTGAGGATCACTAGGTTCATATGCTCTTCTTCCCTTCGCTTGAGAGTCTTCCTTCCACGCTGGAGTAGGAGGCCTTTGTAGGCCTAGTTACTAGCCCAAACCATAAAGAATATACCACTGCAATTTCACTGCTGATCTAGCCGCAGACTGTCCCTCATTCCTTCGCATGTGTGACTGTGTATACCTTAGAAACAATCCTTCAGACTTCGTTGTTCATCCTCCTCTCTTCGCTGCCTAAGTGGACCCTTTTCCTTGTCTTCTTTCGACCTTCTTATCTCTCTGTTTTCTTGTGGATTTCAGAGCTTGAGTAGTACGTTATGTTTGGAGTGGACAACCTCTATAAATAGAGGACTGTCCCTCCACTTAAGCCGACTTGACTGGCTGCTAGCAGGCCGACTTGGAGGGCTGTTTGTAGGCTGATTTGGAGGGCAGTTTGGTGGCTGATTTGCTGAGTAGACTTCACACATTTTCCATGGTGGTGTAGCATGCTTGAAGGAGCTTCTTGAAGGTGTCATTACATAGGATCAGACTTGACTTTGCTTGGAGGTTTCCCTTTGACTTTAATATATATATATATATATATATATATATAGTGTAACATGCCCTTAAGGCCTTCAATATTTTCTCTTGACTATTTGACTCACCTATAGCACTTTGACATGTGCTAGACCTACTTCAATGAGAAAGAAACTCATTGTCATATATTATAAAAATAATATTTCTTTTCTTGAATAAGTACAAATATCAAAATTACATTTATGAAGACTGAACCTAGTTACAATTCCTTCAACACCCTCTTCCTCTGTCCTTATTACCTCAAAATCTAGCACCCTAGTGCAAAGCCTCATTAGGCAGTCTAGGTCTAGAGCAACAATGAGATCAGTGACCATTGTCACCTCAATGGCTTCTCTCCTGTTGTTTTGTGGTTAGATATTATCCCCAAAAGAAGGCTTCCCCAGTGAGACTTAGAGGTTATATAACTAAAGAATCCTAGGCTAAATAGCTCCCTAAGGAGCTTGCAAACTATACGCCCTAAAAGATCTTCAATTAAGAAATGCTTGGGGTGAAAAGAGATGATGGATTTGAGGAAACTACGAGCAAAGCCTTAGAGGCTGAAATAATGTCCGTGGATGTTAGGGTTTCAAGAGTATGCAAATTTATAACATGTAAAACATTACAATGACAATGGAAATAACCTATTCAAGTTATAATCAACAAAGGGATTAAGGTTATTAAAGGGGGAAAACAAGGGTTTGGTTAAAAATGTGATTTTAATGGTTGAAAATACACAAAATAACCAACAAGACCTAGACGCCAACTCTAAAATGGGGGTAAAACATGCATAAAATGATATATTTTGTTTTTTAAACATATAGATGCAATTATGCTATAAAATGCAGATTTAACCAAACCCTAACCCTAGTTTACCATAAAATAAAGAAAAATGGATTTTTTTTTATAATGATAGATACACAATGACTAGTGCCTTCAGTCAATTGGGCAATAGAGTCAATAAGATGAAGCTAAAAGGATAAGGACTTTGGATAAAGAGGGAGGAGAGTTTGCTTCACCTCTAACGAAATCCTCCTTTATGATATTTAAGGTCAAACGATGCAATCTAGTTCCTTTGATGGATACTTGATGAGAAATTTTACATAGTAAAAAACAAGAATTCATAAATGATATTGCAATTTTTAATATGGCACGAGATATACCCAAATTTTGGCAATTCTTGCAAAATGTAAGAAAAACAACATTGAACTTACACCATTCAAGCAAACATCACTTCATTGATCTGTAGAAATTCCCTCCATGCAAAACATATCCTCCTCCAGACAATTCATATACCCTATTTAGCCATTGCATCCAAGTCAAAGAGAAAGAACTAGTGCGCACTCTTTGTAAGAGAAAGAAATGAGTGTGTGTGACAATGATCCAAGAAAATTTTACCTCTCTTTATTTATATGAGGGAAACCGGGTCGAATTTGTATTAATTTACACTAAAAGCCTTAAAAAATGATTTTAAGCATTTAACAAGGCTAATAGGTCACAAACCAACATAAAGATAGCTTTACATAATGTTAAAACATAATAAATGACTTCCTTTTCTCCATGTGTGGGAAAAGTAGCTCTCTAACATGACGCCATCCTCATAATGTGAGTATCTCCATCTAGCAAGGTGCTAAGAAGGGTCGAAAAGTGCTCCTCACTCCAAGACAGTGTGAAAGGGTGCTTCTCCAAACTGCAACTCCTCATCCAATACGTCATCATCCTATGATTTTCATAGGTAACGTTGCAACCCTAGGGCATGATGCCATCATCAAGAGGTGTACAAGCCCTCCAAAGTGTCTCAAGTCATCATGATCTACACTTGGGCTTTGGAATTGTTGAAGACTCTAGGGCTAATGTAGTTAATGAGATTCTTCCAGTCATGATAACTATTTGAGAGGTGTTTTTATCTTTAGCTTATTAGCACAATCTTTACTTGTTATTATTATTAGAGTGTGTCTTCTTAGTTCATCAAATAGCTACCAAAAACAAAGAGACAAGAAAGCACAATGTTGGCTTTTTGCCAGGGCCAAAACCTCTCCCTCTTGGAGAGGAAAACCGTTCAAAATTCTTCTTATAGAGATTCCAATTGACGAATACCAAGACCATGACCCTTGACCTATTAGGCCACTCCAAGACCAATGCACCAATCCTCTTCTTTGTCACTGTTGGGATCATCTTTATTACTGCACCATTGAGGCTATCACTATTGCATCACTTCATTATTGTTGCAACATCTTTGCTGTCCCTTCACCAAAGTCTTCATCAACTAGATCTTCCATGTTGAGAAATATATTGGAGAGTTGCCTTTTGATCCACCGAGATCATGACTGTCTTATCGTAGCCTTTACTGAGATCATGACCATGTTAGGATCATGACTGCACCTTGACTGAGAATGTAACTATGTTCATCATGATTGCACTGCAATCTTTACCGAGATCTTACTTGTCATGGCTATGCCGAGAATATATATCACTGTGGTATTACTGAGTTTCTTATCTAAAACTGTGAGAGTATGTGAGTGTGTACAACAATCATCCTTATCCGAAAAACTAGAGGGATCCTTCTCCTAACCGAAACACTGTCCTGCACCTTTATCCGAGATTTCTGTAACCCTGAACTTGACCGAGATTTCAGAGAGGAGTGCGAGGATGTCACTGTCCAAATGCGAGGGTGCAGGCTCCTTTATATAGTAGTTTGTCCCTATATTTGAGCCGACATGTCCACCGAAAGTGTTGTGTCTCCTTTGTGAGCCGACTTGTCATTTATATTTATCTTGAGGCCAACATGACTGCCTTTCTTCATCGTTTTGCTGGCAGACTTCTTCGTGCTTGTCTTTGGAGGATTGTGCTTGTCTTGGAGGGCCTTTTAGACTAGTATATATATTTACACATATGCTCAAGAAGAGCTCTTTACATGTCTTTGACTCTTTGACTTTCCTAGACCTATGGAATCAGCAAGAAACTTATTCTTATAATTTCCAAAAACAATATTTCTTTTTTCTTGACAAGTACAAAGATCAAAGTTATATTTGTAAATACCGAACCTAGTTACACTTTCTTCAACAGGAACAAGGCAAAACCCATCAAGAAGGTGCAAGGATGTAATGTTCCTTTTTCTGGTGTTCCTTATGACATGGTTGGGATGGATTTTCAGAGTTGGGGGCAGACAGGTCATAGGCGTAGGTTGGTGTCATTAGCGTGCCCAGGGGATTTTGGAGGGGTTTTGAGGAGTTTCGATGAGGTCTGATGGCATGCACTTGGGATATTCCATCATCCGCACAGTTTGCCTTTTGTTTCGGGGCATTTCGACAACTTTCAAAAAACAACGTTATTATTGGGCATTAATTAATTAACGCTTAAGGTGGCATTCTGGGAGGAATACTTGACATAACAACTTAGTGTAATAACTGGTTGGAACCAGAACGAGAAGATTTACAGGTTGGGATGGTTAGATGTGAGTTTCACTAACCTGAGGGGACCTGGTGGCCAATTTACCCTTTTCCTGCATTTAAAAGAATATTTTAATTGAAATAAAAAAGGGAAACGTGCTCCATGATTAAAATAATAATAGAATAAGAGGTTATAGAGGGGTCCATCAGATCTATAAAAGAGGAGGAAGTCATTGGAGGACATCTTGGATTTGATATTTCTTCTTGGATGAGAGGTTGGGAACTTGGTTCTCTACTTCCTTCGGAGCCCCAGGACGGAAACCCTCGAGTGATTTAGTGAGATTGGGCGAGCACCCATCTCCCCTTGGTGAATTAATCTAGAATTCACAGGAGATCTTAGCATTGGAAGTTCAGTTCAGTTTTGGAGGACTGTGCAGTGCAACAGATTATCTTGGAGGCCAATGTTCATCTCAACTATTTTGGTTATATATGCATGTAACCTCAGTTTATCCATTATAATAAAAGCTGAGAATTTTCTTGCTGAGAATTTTCTTGTTAATTATGTCATTGGATTGCAATGTTCTGTTTGTTTTATTTTACATGGCAATCTTCTGTTAAGTTAATGATATTTGGGTTGAATTTGATTTCTGCAAATTTAGCAAAATATCTCGTTTGGGACATTACAAAGGCCAACCTAGGGGCATCCTGAGTCCTTTGTGGTACATCATAAATCCTGCTAACACCATGACTTCTTAGCTTAGTGTTTAATCACCTATAGGTGTAGGAGGTGTCATGCATCCATGTGAGGGCTCCTCAAGACCCAACACTCTGTTGATTTTCTAGTGCTAATTACATAAGCACAATTTTTTGATAATGATAATTATTTCCAATGATATATGATATTACTTTGGCACATTCCAGACTATCATTAAGCAATCACACTTCAGAAAATTCAACTATAAATGCAATAGAAACAATAAAGATCACAATAGAAAAACCATGCATAGTAGACACTAAATTTTTTGCCCTGGGAAACCCAAACTCGAGAGAAAACCCAACAATCTTTCTAGGATAAATTGTTCAATTCAACAAAAGTATAATATGATATTTTTAAATCAAACTTGGTCAACCCAGACCAAAAATCTAGCACAGGGAAACCCTGGTCAAATAGGTCGAAATTTGTCATTATGCAATTGCCTAGAAATTCGGTCAACCTAAGTCAAACATGCCAAAATTTGGCCTCCTGCAACTGCCCAGAAACTCGGTCAAATTGCCTAGAAAATTTGGTCAAATTGACCAGAAAACTTGGTGAAAATGTCCAAAAAAGACTCAGTCAAACTGCCCAAAAAGCTCGGTCAAACTGTGCCTAGAAATGCCTAGTCAAATTGCCCAGAAAGGGCTAGGTCAAAATTCCCACAAAACTTGGTCAAACTATGCCCAAAAAAACTTGGTCAATGTTAGTCAAGCAAACCTCAGGAAAACTCGGTCAAAGTTGGTCAACACTGTCAAATTTTAGAAGTCGTCTTCTCTATCTCACACGTGTGAACATAAAATCAGAAGATGTGTTGATGATTTGAATTGTCCAAATGTGGGAGGTCGAATTGGTATTTATAGTGGTTAAAAGAGGTGGGTTTTGACCAAGGGTCACGCCCATTTGCATGGTGGGGCCCACTTGAGCACCTTAAAATTCAATTTAATTTCCTTTCTTAGCTAACTTGTGTAGTTGAGGAATACCTCTCGTAGCTACCCAATGTTGAAATTTGGTACCGGAGGACAGGTGGTTCCCTAAGGCTTTGATCTTTGGCCTAGGGAAAAGTGTCCAAAAGAATTTAATTTTTCTCCTAAAGTGACTTTATAATTTTTATAAAGTTAAATCTAATTTAAAAGTGACTTTAAGTGATAAAGTTACTAAAGTATAATTTTAAAGTGATTTTTATAAAGTCAATGAAAAATTAGAAAGGAAAAATGACTTTGGAAATAAATGACTAAGTGGGTCTTTATTAAAGTGGGGTGAATTAAAAAATAGAAAGTGAGATTTAAATGAGCATTTAATCTCAGCCATAGATCTCAATCTATTTCAGCCATTGGATTTAGGGATCACCCAAAAGTCACTTAGGGTTAGATTAAAGGAGGAAAAGGAGGAAAAGGTCATTCATTCTTTCATGAGCAGATTGGGAGAAGGAGAGCAAGAGAGCAAGAGAGATTTCTGAGCAGGGAGGAGAAGGAGACAGCAGCTTGACACACATTCCAAGGCAACATTTGAGCAAATTTGTATAGTTGATTCAGCACACAGTGAAAGGAAGATTTTGGCACGATTTTCGAGGAGTGGTTTGCACAAAAATCGAGTAGTTTGCTGGTTTTTCTGCACCCAAAACGAGGGTCGGACAGTGCATTTATTGCAGGCCGTACAACGCATTTATTGGAGGCCGTACAATGCATTTATTGCTGGCCATACAACAACATTTAATGCTGAAAGTGGGCACGAAATTCGAGGAGGCCGTACAACATTTATTGCTGTCCTGTTTGCTGTAATTTCCAGATTGCTGTGAGGCACGAGAAAAGAGATAAGTTGTAAATTTGCTTGCTGATTTTTTGCTGAATATTTCTCACTGTAAAAAGGCAATTTTCAGAAATAAAGAAGAGCTCTCAAACTGGTTTTCCCCAAGAGTTGTAGGGGGTTTTTCCAGGGTCACCTTGACAAAAAATCTCTGTGTTTAAATGTGTTTTAATGGTTGTTTGTAACTGCTGAATTTTATTTCTGCGTTTTCCAGCATTCTGTAAAATTTCCAGAATTTGTGTTTTCAGCAAAAAATTATTTTTTCAGTGTTAAATGTATGGATATGGGAATGGGCATTTAACTATATGGGAGAAATAAGGTGAAACTGAAAACCAGGGTGGGAAAACAGAAATTTCTACACCCAAAAATCATGACTCCTCCTTAGCTAGGGAGGTATTCACTTTGACTTCCTAGATGTTCACTTTGCTGAAAAATTTCTCCATCCCAAGCAAAGATTGAATGAGCTTGCTATGTTAATGTACCCATCCACTTCATGTTCTTTTCTAGAACCGTGTGCAAAACATTTTGCATCAACGTCATGCAAAATGATCTAGTCACCCACCATCCAAATACCCTTTAGTGATATGGTTAGGTACCCTTTGATCGGGGTAAAAAACAAAACTAGTCCTAGATCACCAACTAACCAAGTCATCACTTGGAACAAGGTTAATTCTTCCTAACCAATGGTGAAACCCTGGGCTAATTTACCATTCCCCCCATGTCATCACATGGTACTTGAATGGTAAAATTGCTTGCTCGATGCTTTAGGGCACTCACTCTACCTGCTAGCCAAGTAAACCTTGGTAATATGGTCAGAACCTTCTGATTGGGGGAGTACTCTGGGCCCTGATGCTCTCTAGGCCATTTTCCTTAGCCACATTACATGGCACCCGGTCAATACCCTTGACCTAGGGAGAATGTTTGTCCTGATGCTACAACATCAACATTCCCTCTCAATGAGGGAGGCATTCTCAACTACTCCAAGTTTGTCCTTGAAGTATGCAAACTTCATTTGGGATAGAGGCTTTGTGAGAATGTCAACAACCTGCTTGTCTGTAGAAATATATTGGAGCCTCACTGCTCCCTTCTGTACCATGTCTTGGACATAGTGGTACTTGATCTCAATGTGCTTCGACTTGCCATGGAAAACTGGATTTTTTGAAAGTTTCACACAACTTTGATTATCACAATATATCATGGTCGTTTCTAGCTCCTGATCAAACAATCCCGCAAGCAACTTCTGAAGCCATATTGCTTCACAACTCGCTAAACTAATTGTAATATACTCAACCTCTATAGTGCTAGGTGCAACATATGTGTGCTTCTTGTTCATCTAGGATATCATAGCAGGACCCAAACTGGAGCAACATCTTGATGTGCTCTTGTCTTCAACAAACCTTGCCCAATCGGAATTTGTGTATCCCTACTATTGTACTTCACCATTTGAGACATATCTCAATCCATAACTGATTATACCACACAAATATCTCAACACATGCTTTGCCGCAATCCAATGTACATGCCTCAGTTCCACCATGAACTACTCAAAGTGTTCACTACAAAGCAAATATCAAGTTTGGTATTAATCAGATACATCAATGATCCGATCAATTGTCGATATATAGAGGGATCCATCAAATCTGAGTCAGAGTCTCTCAACTTCTTCAGATTGGTCACCATGGGAGTGGCCATGGACTTGCAGTCCATCATCCCAAATCTTTAAAGGATTGTAATAATATACTTCCCTTGACCAAGGAAGATCTCACCCAACTTCTACCACACTTCTAATCCCAAGTAGTAATGCATCAAACCTAGATCCTTCATCTCGATTCCAGAGGTCAACTCCCTCTTACATTGATCAATAAGATTTTCTTCTCTTGTAAAAAACAAGTCATCAACATATAACAACAAGATCACGACTCACCTTTAACAACTTTGTAATAAAGATTGGGATCGACATCATTCTTGGTGAAACCAAGACTCATCAGGCATCCATCAATTTGAGAATACCAAGTCAGTTTGAGGTGCCTGCTTGAGTCTATACAAAGCCTTCTTCAGTTTGCAAACACGAGACTCCCTCTCATTTACCTCAAAGCCCTGAGGTTGTTCTATTTACACTTCTTCCTCAATGAAGTGGTCTTCACATCCATTTGATGCAATTTCCAACCCATAATAGAAGCAATAGAAATAATAGTTCTAATAGAAGTGTACTTGGCAATTGGAGCAAATGTCTCTTCCCTCTTTTTGGGAGAATCCTCTTGCCACAAATCTTGCTTTGTACTTCTCTATGATGCCATCTACCGCATGCTTGATCTTGTAGATCCACTTGGAAGTCACCACTCCCTCAGGTATCGACACCAATGTGGCGAAAATCGTGATCGAGATTAAATTGGTGATGGTTCAGAAAAGGAAAAAATCGTAAAAATTTGTAAAAATCAACAAATACAAAAATATTCTTTTTTTTTCTCAAAATTTTATTATAATCTAAAGCAGTGTTGATAATATCGCCGATATTTCGGCGATATTCGTAAATATCGCGCGATTTTGGTGAAAACGAAATTTCGGCTGGAAAATAGCGCGATATTTTCATGTTTTTAAATTCTCGCGAGATTTCCGAAATTTCGGCGATATTTTCATAAATATCACGCTACGACTGTAAATATCGCGGGTTAGGTTTAATCGGGTTATAAAATGGTTATAATGTTTTGCTTTTCCCGTCACTTTGTTAATGTTTTCGTGCGAGCTGGAGAGAGACGGAACCGGTGGCGGTCGGTGCTGCGAAGGAGGGTTTACCCGGTGCAATCGTCCGAGTCCCGACGTCTTCACTGTTCAATAATACAACCGTCAACACAACGCTGCAGCCTGCAACACATTATATTGGTAATATGATATATCTATTGAGAAGCATAACCAGAACATACAAATAGCGTGGAGTTTTCTTTATCTTTTGAGTTACAAAGACCAATAATTTATTCTTGTTCATATATCTCTAATACTCTAAGACTATAAGTATGCCGAGACAGAGTGAGCTACTATAGGATCACCGAGATCCTTCTCACCACAATGATGCTTAGATTGTGACTGTCTATAGAGCATGTCGAGAGTGTATCACAAAGATCCTCATAATTATGCCAAGAACGTGACTGTGTGTGCTACTGTGGGATCCCTGAGATCATCTTCATCACCGAGACTAGAACTATGTTTTCTTCCTACACTGAGATTTTCACCGAGACTGTGACTGTGTTCTCCTTGTACCAAGAGCTTCATTGTCACAGCTATGTCGAGACTCGAGACTGTTACCAACTTACCACTGAGACAGTGAGAAGGTTACATTGTATTAATTATGAGATTGAGTTATTCTATGCCTTCCTTTTCTGAGCTGGGTTATGTCACTTTGACACAAGCAACAAGACTGCTTCCATATTTTCATGTAGATTTTCACTTAAGGTTTCATTTTATATTAGGCAACCAATATCTAAATTCTAAACCACCTTGGATATTACAATGACCAGCTCACCAGAACAGATCTTAATCGACTGTTACTAGTTTGTAATTACTTACTGTAATCACCACCGAGATTTCAGAGGTATCTGAGATCCTGTACTCCATTAGATCCATCGAAAATTAGTATTTACAAATCCTAGGGACCTAGACAAGCGGAAGCAAGTGAGATTTTTCATATGTATTATGTACTATCTAGGAGTTAATCAACTAATTTTCTAAGAATCACGTTCTTTACAAATGAACAAGTTACACATACCTTTGTTTTTGTTTTTGTATAGTTATACTCATTTAATGCCAATTTTTTGTTTTTTTTGTGCCCTAGGTTTGAATTAGTTCACTACAAATGTCAAATATGCCAAAAGCTTTGGACCCATTTTGGGAGTATGGGGAGGCTGTTGGTGGGGCAAATCAGGCATATATATCATGCAACTTGTGTGGGACCAAGATGTCAGGACCTAGGAGGGATTACACGATTGAAATACCATCTGGCTAAACTCTCTGCATATGATGCAGATGTCATGCCTTGTATGGTTTCTAGTGCAGAGGTTATACAAAAAGCTCGTGAAGCAATTGCTGAACAAGACAGAAAGAAAGCTGCTAGGGAGAGGCCAATGGTCTCAGATAGATCGCTGCTAGTTTTATTTGTTTTGCAACTTTTGCTACATATAAGTTTATAACTCATGATGATGAAATACTTTTAAAGTTTTATATATGTGATGTTGTTTTGTTTGAGTCCTTGATTGGACAATTATCACTATCAGGGATCAGCAGGATGTGTGATGTTATTTTAATTTTTGTTTGAGTCCTTGATTGGACAATTATCAATTTATCACTATCAGGGATCAGCAAGATTTGGTATCGCCTTTGAAGTTTGATGTATCATTTCTATTTGACATCATATATATCAGTGTTTTCTTCATATTTATGTGCCAATGTGTTTAGTTCATGTTGTTATTGCTTTATATGTTTAGAAATCTGAAAAAAAAATGAATATATTATGCATTTTTTATGCTTGCCGATATTTGCCGATATTTTGCCGATATTTTCGCCGATATTTCCGATAAGATATTTTCCGGACCCTCGCCGATATTTTCCCGATACCGATATTATCAACACTGATCTAAAGCATCCACAACATAAAATAAATGCATTGACACATAAATATGAAAAGAAAACTAATATATAAGATGTGTAATATATTTAGTGCTACATCACACAACAATGAATCGTGCCCTGAATCTTGAGTTCTATCTCAACCTCAAAATATCAACAAAGAATATAATAATGTATCTCATATCATGAGTCATATACAATGAAATGAACCATTAAGTAACTAATGATTTCCTCTGCTCCTCTTGCGAGAAAATGTAACAACTTTCCCTTTAGATGAAGAGGGATTTGGGGCTGGCCATGGACTCTGATTTCCTCTAAAAGCTGAAGAACTAGGAGGTGGAGGGTAGACAACGTCCTCTACTGGTGACCATGGTAGGTGGTGTCACCTCCTCCTCGTCCTCCTCCCCTGCAGCGACTGCCTCCTCCACTGCCTCCACCCCTAACCAATCATGGGCTGATTCCATGATAGGCCTCTCGGCCTCAACCCTCCATGCAACAGTGGTGCCAATCCTACCTAATGAGATGGCCTCCATGTCATGTGTCTTCTGAAGTTGCCTCACCCACAATTGGAGGTTGTAGTAGACATAGACCATGTTGTTAAGGCAGTAAGACTTCAACTTGTATGAGGGTCATAAGTTATAAATTAATAATTATAAAAGTAATAAATAATAATTTTTATTATTTAAGAATTCAAAAATTAATTTGTAAATTTTTAACTTGTTGCGCTTCTTGGTATGTATTTTTTCAAATACACTCTAGTTGCGCTCACATCCATAAGAACTACATGTTTCGTTGAGCACTCAAATGGCAAGCTTTTGGAGATTGGGTACTCCACCACCATAACTTCTCCACCATGCATAAGAAAAAAATTGAAATTTGAAAATTGAAGCAAAGTATGAAGTGATAATGAAATTTGAAACAAACTAAAGCTTTTCCTTTAGATGAATAGGGCTCTGGGACTGGTAATGGATTCTTATGTCCTCTAAAAGCTGAAGAACTAGGAGGTGGATGAGGTAGATGACGTCCTCTACTGGTGACCATGGTAGGTGGTGTCACCTCCTCCTCCTCCTCCTCCTCCCTTGCAGCTACTGCCTCCTCCACTGCATCCACCTCTAACCAATCATGGGCCGATTCTGTGATAGGCCTCTCGGCCTCAACCCTCTGTGCAACAGTGGTGCTAATCCTACCTAACGAGATGGCCTCCATGTCATGTGTCTTTTGAAGTTGTCTCACCCACAATTGGAGGTTGTGGTAGACATAGACCATGTTGTTAAGGCACTAAGACTTCAACTTTGTTAAGTTTTGAAGATGTTCTATGCTCAGAGCAATTTCATTTTTCTCACAACAATCATACAAGTAGATAAGCAAAATGCAGATAGAACATATAAGCAGATCTTACAGAAGACAAATCAGAAACAAGAAAAATGTATGTGTTCGTTTCGGCGGTCAACAGGATGCTTCAACCAGCAAAGTCTCCTATGGTCAGCCAGCCCAGCATGTGTCACAACAACCCTCCAACCAGTAGATGAGTCAACCCAAGTCAGTTCTACAAAAGTCAACGCTGTCCTGAAAAGTCAACGCAGGGACAGCAAGCTAAAAGTCAACGCAGCAGCAAAACGGTCAACCCTTTGACCTCGATTTTGTGCCAGATAGTACGGCCTTCAAAGATTGAACTTTCCACCAATTTTCAGCTTGATTGGACCAAGCGTTGACCAAAGTCAACGCTGGTCAAACTTTCTGCGAAACCCTAGCAGCAGAAAACCTTAGCAGCAGAAAATCCGTACGGTCTAGCCTCTTCGTCCTTCCCACGTGTGGCTGAAATTCGTCCTCCAGGTAGCGTACTCTCTAAGATGAGAGAGGAAGATGTGAGTTTAGTTATGTTCAAATTCTCTCCAACTTTTCCTGTATATATATTCATCAATGAGGGTGTGTGACACATCTGTTGGGCATGTGAGCCTACATTACAAAACTGGCTGACCTTGCACATATAATATATTAAGAATAATAAATTCAAAATATAAGTTCTGCTCATCGGATTAAGACTATTTTTATATGGATTTTACACCTCTCAGAAAGAGGAATCCAACAAAAATATTAGCCTCTTAATCTGAGCATCAGAACATGGAGTTTGGACCTAGTTGTCCAAATTTAACACTCCCTCTCAACTAGGGAGAACTCCATCTATTAGTGCAATTAACATCGTGAGTCATCCCGCCGAAACTTGATTTGCTGGCTTCTTTATTTCAGAACAGAAGTGGGACAGTCACAAAGACATCATTCCCCGACTGACATAATCAGTCCAGAGGTCCCAGACCTCACAAATCTTGATCCCAGATCAAGTGGTTGGACCATGCCATCCTAGATAGAGAGTACGGCTATCTCTGATGCGTCCATCAGTCTTTGCTAATAGTCTCTAGCCTTTCCACACCTCATTGGCCAAATGAGAGGTACTTCCCATGAGCCCTGAACTCAATGGGTAGGATGCATACGGGGCACAGATTAAATGAGTGGCGAACCAGCTCAATAATCACAAGGGTGGGGCAGAAGCATTATGAGTGCTTATAGCTTCGAGAAGCTATCCCCAAAGCCCCCCAGAGCTCCCAGAGCTCATCGTCCAACAGGACCCACAACATAGGGTCTTTCCACGACACCAAGATTCTCACGGAAGGTTAGGAACTTGACCTTCCCCAGGGGCTTAGTGAGAATATCCGCGACCTGCTAATCAGTTCCTATATGATCGAGCCTTACGGCGCCTCGCTGTACCATATCCCGGATAAAGTGGTACCTGATATCAATATGCTTGGATCGGTCGTGGAACACAGGATTCTCAGTCATACGAATCCCACTCTGATTATCACAGAGTTATTACAGTGGAATCTAGCACATGTTGGAACAGCTCACTAAAGAGCTTCCTCAACCAAACTGCTTCACAACAGGCCATACTAGCAGCAATGTATTCGGCCTCCGCGGTGCTCAAAGCCACCGACTTCTGCTTCCTGCTCATCCATGAGATCGAAGCAGAACCAAGATTGAAACAGCATCCAGATGTGCTCTTACGATCCACCACACTGCCAGCCCAATCGACATCAGTATATCCCCGGAGTATCACACTCCCGGCAGTGTATCTCAGCCCATGGTTTATCGTGCCCTGAAGATATCTCAAAAGATTCTTGGCACCAACCCAGTGAAAATGATGAGGCTCAACCATCTGTTGACTCAAAGTATTCACTGCAAAACATATGTCCGGACGGGTGTTCACTAAGAACATCAAAGCTCCTATGAGTTGACGATACTCAGTAGGATTGGCCAAGATAGGCCCTGCAGCGCTGCCACTCAACTTCTTAAAGTTGAGTTCCATTGGTGTCGACATGGACTTACAGTCCACCATCCCAAATCTTTCCAGAAGCTTCACAATATACTTTCCTTGAGAAAGGAAAATCTCTCCAGGTCTCTGCCAGACCTCCAGGCCTAGGAAATAGTGCATCAGTCCTAGGTCTTTCATCTCGAACTCAGCAGCAAGCTCCCTCTTACATGGATGAATGAGAGGGTCACCACCTGTCAGGAAGAGGTCGTCCACATACAGCACTAGAATGAGAGGCTTTCCTTCCACAACCTTAAAGTAAAGGTTTGGATCAGCATTGCTTCGAGTGAAGCCCAGCTTCATCAAGTAACTATCCATCCTCTCATACCAAGCTCTGGGTGCTTGCTTTAACCCATAGAGGGCTTGAACTTCAAATCCCAGAGGTTGTTCTACATACACCTCTTCCTTTATTGCACCATGCAGAAAGCGGTCTTGACATCCATCTGATGAAGACTCCATCCTTGCGTAGCAGCAAGGGCTATGATGGATCGGATGGTGGTATATCGAGCTACAGGTGCAAATATATCGTCATAGTCAATTCCTTCCTTTTGAGAGAAGCCACGGGCAACAAATCTTGCCTTAAACTTTTCAGCACTCCCATCAGATCCATGTTTAATCTTGTAGAGCCATTTAGCGGTGACAACAGATTTGTCCTTCGGTCTCGGGACCACATCCCAGACATCATTCTTCATAATAGCCTCATATTCGTCATGCATAGCATCCTTCCAGACTTGATGCTTGATGGCTTCCTCAAAAGATCCAGGTTCAGATTGTATAATAGTACTCATGGCAGCTAGATACCCTTGGTATCTACACGGCTTCTTGCTTTCTCGGAATGTTCCCCTTGGGGCAGCATGACCCTCAGCATCTTCGAGGGTGTCCCTGAGCCATGATGGCCTCTTTCCTAGAGAAGGGGAAGGATCAATAGGGTCCATTGGCCCTTCAACATCAGGCATAGTCTCATCCTGGGGTTCTTCCAGATTTCCAGGTCTTTCTTCATGGTTTTCTTCAGATCTAGGAAGATCTACTACTTTCTTCAGGGAAGCATCTTCGTCAAAAGTGACATCATGGCTTATCTCTACTTCCCTTTGACCAGGTACATAGACTCTATATGCCTTAGAAGTCTCACTGTAGCCCACAAACATTCCTTTCTTCCCAGTAGCATCCAGCTTACTTCTCTTTTCTTTCGGCACATGAAAATAGACAGGACATCCAAAAATTCTAAAATGTGAGACATCAGGTTTCTTACCAGAGAAAACCTCTTCGGGAGTTTTGGAGTCCAAAGCGGAATAAGGGCATCGGTTTTGAATGTACACAGCAGTATTTGCAGCTTCTCCCCACAGAAACTTTGGAAGACCCTGGTCACATAGCATGGCACGGGCAGCTTCCACAATAGTCCTATTCTTGCGTTCAGCAACACCATTCTGCTCAGGAGTATATGCAGTGGTAGTCTCCCTCTTAATGCCAGCTTCTCTGCAAAAGTCTTTGAACTCATTTCTTTTATCAACAACATTAGACTCCTCATACCTGGTATTTCTGGTCCTGGTATTAATAACCATGACAAGTGTATATATAATCATGACTGCCTGGTGTATATACATGTCCAGCATATATATATAACTTATGTACTATAGCGTATATTGTCCAGCGATTACTGCCCATCGTCAGTACAGTCTACCGTATATATAAAGACCATACACATCAAGACCAGATACATATTAAGACCCTATATACTGCTGGAGCAAGATCATATATATCGAGACCCTGTCATATAACGCTGATGCCATACATCTTTGTATCAATTTTCACACCAGAGCAATATCACATATCATCACAGTATCGCGATCAGATGTTATCATATGCCATTATAACCAGGGATATTATGCGAATGTCATACCACATCAAAGAGACGAATGTGAGACCATATACCAATGCGATTGTATGAAACCTCCGCAGCCTCGGCGAATATACATAAGAGACATTTGCATACTCTGTTTGTATATATAAGTCTTTGGCATCCTCTGCGTGTATATATAACCTCAGCGATGTGTACAGGAACATTGTATAAAACCTCCGCAGCTAATATCACTCCTCTGCGATGCATACAAGACTTCTGCGACGTGTACAGGACCTCTGTGACCTATATAATATTGTATAAAACTTCTGCGGCTGATATAACTCCTCTGCAATGCGTACAAGACTTCTGCGACGTGTACAGGACCTCTGTGACCTATATAATATTGTATAAAACTTCTGCGGCTGATATAACTCCTCTGCAATGCGTACAAGACTTCTGCGACGTGTACAGGACCTCTGCGTGCATATATATAACCTCATGTGATGTGTACAGGACTGTCCAGCGAATGTATATAACCATAACTGCAATGTATGACATGACTGCCCAGCGTATAATTGCACAGCGTATACATAACTCCAGCTACACCTCAGGACTGTGGAATTTAGATTGCGGTTGACTGTGTCCTTTTATTACTGCGTCCACCATTTATCATACAGCGTGTAAGTTCCTTAAGAACAACGCATATATATATATATTGCGTTCCCAGCGTATGGCTGCGTGTCATCATTATCTACGTGTGAGATACTCTATGAACTGCGACTGACTGTATCACTGCGGCTACCATGCTATGCTTGCGGCTCTACCTGCGGTTCTTCCGTGCTTGTTATCACTGCGGCTACATACCTTGGCCTCCATTGCCTGCGTATAAAGTATCTCTATTGCCTGTGTGTATATATGTTGTCATTTACAGCAGATTTGCCTGCGTATATGAGTCTCCATTTACCAGCGTATATGTGTCTCATTTGCCAACGTATATGTGTCTTATTTGCTGCAGATAGGTCAGCGTATATGAGTCTTCATTTGCTGCGTTGAAAGAGTCTTCATTGATAGTGAGTATCTGCGTATAGACTTAGTGTGATCCCTCTGCTTCAACGCTGGAGATTAGGGCACAATACAGCCCCAAAATAGACCCACGCAGGTGTTTGTTGTGGTGGTATGGCCTGCGGCCTACCACACAGTTTACCTGTGACTAACTGTGGTGCGAATAAGAGTCTTCTTGTCCCTGTGCTGGATCAACATACGTTGGCTAGGGCATCATCAAACAAGGACAACATATTCCTTTTGTGTTAAGATAGAGTTTGTCTTCACCTCAGCTCTGATACCATGTTAAGTTTTGAAGATGTTCTATGCTCAGAGCAATTTCACTTTTCTCACAACAATCATACAAGTAGATAAGCAAAATGCAGATAGAACATATAAGCAGATCTTACAGAAGACAAATCAGAAACAAGAAAAATGTATGTGTTCGTTTCGGCGGTCAACAGGATGCTTCAACCAGCAAAGTCTCCTATGGTCAGCTAGCCCAGCATGTGTCACAACAACCCTCCAACCAGTAGATGAGTCAACCCAAGTCAGTTCTACAAAAGTCAACGCTGTCCTGAAAAGTCAACGCAGGGACAGCAAGCTAAAAGTCAACGCAGCAGCAAAACGGTCAACCCTTTGACCTCGATTTTGTGCCAGATAGTACGGCCTTCAAAGATTGAACTTTCCACCAATTTTCAGCTTGATTGGACCAAGCGTTGACCAAAGTCAACGCTGGTCAAACTTTCTGCGAAACCCTAGCAGCAGAAAACCTTAGCAGCAGAAAATCCGTACGGTCTGTCCTCTTCGTCCTTCCCACGTGTGGCTGAAATTCGTCCTCCAGGTAGCGTACTCTCTAAGATGAGAGAGGAAGATGTGAGTTTAGTTATGTTCAAATTCTCTCCAACTTTTCCTGTATATATATTCATCAATGAGGGTGTGTGACACATCTGTTGGGCATGTGAGCCTACATTACAAAACTGGCTGACCTTGCACATATAATATATTAAGAATAATAAATTCAAAATATAAGTTCTGCTCATCGGATTAAGACTATTTTTATATGGATTTTACACCTCTCAGAAAGAGGAATCCAACAAAAATATTAGCCTCTTAATCTGAGCATCAGAACATGGAGTTTGGACCTAGTTGTCCAAATTTAACAAACTTGTATGAGGGTCATAAGTTATAAATTAGTAATTATAAAAATAATAAATAATAATTTTTATTTTTTAATGAATTCAAAAAATTAATTTGTAAATTTTTAACTTCTTGCGCTTCTTGGTGTGTATTTTTTCAAATACACTCTAGTTGTGCTCACATCCAGAGGAACTACATGTTTCGCTGAGCACTCAAATGGCAAGCTTTTGGAGATTGGGTACTCCACCACCATAACTTCTCCACCATGCATAAGAAAAAAATTGAAATTTGAAAGTTGAAGCAAAGTATGAAGAGACAATGAAATTTGAAACAAACTAAAGCTTACCTGGGATTTTGGTCGTCCTAATCCTAGATAGGCATGTCAAAGCTAAATGTGGCACTTGCTATCCTGTATATTTCCATTTCTCTGGAAATTTCTGAACGTTCCGATGGAGATGACACCATCTTCTCAACGGAAGTAAAGAATCCATCCATGACCTCAACAACAAATATGAAACCAAAGGAGTAAGAAAATGCAGGGTTTAGGTAGATCCCTGCAGCATGAATGGGATGATGGAGTGTATTGTTCCATCGTTCAACAATCACTCCATATCAATTGTTGTTTCTCAAACCCCTCATCCCCCTTATCAACATAATAGCTACGAATGGATTCTTTGGCCCTATCCATGGCCTCATACAAGTAGCCCATTGCGGGCTTGTCTCCATCAACTAATCGAAGAACCTTTACCAAAGGTTCAGTATTGGAACACACCTCCTGCACTCCTACCCAAAAGCTTTCCTAGTAAGAGACTAGCTTGCCTATTGCCTCTCCATCTGGTTTGCGGCTAAATGGTAAATCACGCCACTCCTTTGAATGGAACATTCTCTTCACATCCCACATAAAATTCAAGAGAGACTGAAGAGATATGAAGCTAGTGGAAAACCGTGTAATAACAGGGCGCATCAACTCTATATATAAATTTGTAATTCTTTTTGATGATTCAACAATACCTTTGACAAAAGGAGTTTTTCCAATGTCTTTCGACATCAAGTCAATACAGTTTGTAGCACAAGGTGTCCAAAATAAGTTAGGATGCCTTTCCATGAGCATCCTATCAACAACAACATAATTTGTAGCATTGTATGTTATGACCTGGACAAAATGTTGTGGACCTACATCCGAAATGAACACGTCCAACAAATCACATAATAATCATGCATCTTTGATATGTGCAGATGCATCAACAAATTTAATAAACATTGTCCCCTGGGGACAATTAACCAAGAAGTTAATAAGGTTTCTACCCTTTTGATCAGTCCAACCATTTGACATCACAGTGCACCCATTTGTGCCCAAGATGACCTGAATTGCTTCAATCTCTTAGTGCAATCGACCTTTTCATTTTGAAGAATATGCCCTCTCAAGTCATCATAGGAAGGGGCTTTGTACCCCGGGCCAACAATAACAATAGCATCAAACATGGGCTGGTAAAATGGATTGTTCTTGGCAATGCTGAAGGGAATGTTACTCCATAGAAAACACCTACCCACCATTTGTTAGCTTCTCCCTTTTTTTGTTTAAGAGTTGACATGATATATGGTTGTGCACCAGGTGTGGTTCTAGGAACAAAAATGAGGAGGCAACTATGGGGTTGATTGTAGATGCTAATGCTAAAGAAGAACCACTCTGAAGGTCACCTATAGCCACTCCACCCCTTGCCATTTGAGTCTTCACAACTTCTTTGTTCACCTTGGCTGAGTCCATATCTTCTATTTCTTTTAGGGCTCTATGGACGATTTATGGAGTTACATTTGGGCAAAGTTCTACTAAATGTCTCAGAATTTGTGCAAGGTGGTATTTCCATCGGTACACTCCCCCTATCATATGCTTCTCACACAATTTGCAACTCAAATTTGATCTATCAAAACCCCCATTAGGTACACCAAATTCCCAAAAAAGGGTCCAAATGTCTTGGCATGTTTGTTGAATTGTTAATGTAAGATTGAACCTAGGGCACAAGAAGAATTTAAGAAAAATAAAATTAACAATCAACATTTTCAATTTTTGACAAAAAAACCCTCTCCACTCAAAGAAATAATAATGGCAAAAAAAACCACAGTCAAACCCAAGCAAAAATCATGGAAAAAATATGGGTGACTGAAACCCAAGTCAAAACAAGAAGAAAAAAGGGCGAAATTTGATGCCCATAACTAGAATCCACGACTTGCTGAAGAATCTAGGTGCAAAATCATTTTTTTTGCTTGGGATCCGCAATATCGTGGGTTTTCTCCTCTATTTCCCTTATAGATCGCTGTCCTTCTCCTTAGCGCTCTCACTTGCCCTCTAATTGTAAAATGAATAAAAAAACCAAGTTAAAACCTTTAATTGGTCGATTCTCAGTGGGTTGGTCATTTTTACCTATCGGCTCACGATTTTTTCTCGATAAATACGATAAAACCACGATTTTTTCACTTTTAAAAAATCACCGATAAAATCGGCAACGCAAAAATAACCACGATTTCGTGATTTTATTGCGATTTTCACAACACTGCTTGACACAATTTCCCACACATCATTCTTTATGATGGACTGATATTCCTCCATCACCGAATCCTTCCAAACTTGTTGGTCTATTGCTTCCTCATAGTTGGATGGCTCATAATCAGTGATGTGACTCATCAATGCTACATATCCAGAGTAATTCTTAGGATGTTTGCTTTCCGTGAAAGTGCCACGGGGAGCTGTAGGTCCCTCTACATCTTGTAATATACTTTGAAACCATGTCGGTCTCTTCTTGGATTCTGAACAATGACCCTAAATGGGTCCACTAGCTTAATGGGACCTTCTTGCTCTTCCTAATGATCTAAAGGATGTTCCATGGGTACAAAAGGACCTGAACCCACATCCTTAGGAGCCTCACTCATCATCATGAGAGACCCTTCAGATCTCCAACAGGTTGCATGCTTCCACTCTACCTGGCTGTCTACTCCCTTTGAAGTAGAAGATCTTTTGGTCATTTGGCATGGTTCTAGATGTCTATACAATTTTCCCCTCTCGAACGCGAATCGCTCTTACTGAGTTTATGTTTGATCCTGGGAGAATCCTCTTGCCACAAACTTTGCTTCGTTCTTCTCGATGCTTCTATCTGCTGCCAACAATCATTGCCTTGGCATGCTTCATGATATACTTGCAAACCTCATTAGGAGGCCATCGAAGCGAATGATTATAACCAAGCAAAAGATACAAAGAGAAGAGGCCAACCAAAAATAAAGTAATAATACTCAAGGAAGAAAGATATGAAGTACTTATCTTTTGATATGGAGACTGTAGGGAATTGTCAGCTTCCTCTTGATCCCTGCTTCCCTATAGAAGGCAATAAGGTCCTTGGAAATATACCCTCCTACATTATTTGATCTCAGAACCTTGATCTTCTTGCCTATCAAGATCTCTAACTGAGCCTTGAATTCTCTATCTGTACTATCTTAAATAATAAGATCATCTATACTATCATTCCTGGATCTCTTTTGATGTGGATGCTCATCATCAACAATGGCTGCTGTTGAAGAATGCTGCTTGGCCTTCCTCTTCCTATCATGCTTCCCTTCAAGACACTTTTTTTATAGCGTCCAAACTTGTGACAACCGAAACAGTGAATCTTTGACACATCCTTCTTCTTCTTATCCTTAACGGGAGTAGGTCTTCTTGTATTTCTTTTATGAAAATTTCCAAAATTTCTTCTTCCTTTACCATTCTTCGTATGGGCTACAATGCTTGGGAATCACCATCTTGAGGTCTCTGAATCTTCCCCTTTAATACTAGTCTAGACTCCTCTTGGGTAGAGGAAGCCCATAACTGATCAAACTTTGGAATTTTTTTTCCGATCTGCCACAAATGCTTGATACAAATGAATCCCATGAATCTGGAAATCCATTAAGGATCACCATCACAAGTTTTGATTCATCAATATTTTTTCTGGTGGCCTTGAGCTGATCTCTCAACTAAGAGATCCTCATGAAATAGGAAGCCACGATATCCCATGTAGTCATCTGAATACCACGAAGTTGATTCCTCAAAGCCGTCTTCTGACCAATGTTGTTCACTGCATACAACCCTACTAGGGCATCATATATTGCTTTGAAGTCTTCAACCTAGAAACAAATGGAACCGAATGATCTTTGATGGATTCAACAACAATCCTCTTGGCCTTAGTTTCCATCTTCTTGTGCTTGGCCTTTCCCTCATCATCTTGAGGTTCAATAACCTTGCCTTCCACATATTCCATGACATCATTCTCTTCAAGAATGAGATCCATTCAAGTCCTCCAAGCCCTAAAATTTGTTGCACCTTCTAGTCTATCTTTAGGCTTGATAGAGGGATCCATGTAGTCAAAGATCTAGTCAAAGATTAGATTGCAAAATAGGTGTCTTCAATGGCCTTTCTTCACCAAAGCTTTGATACCATGTTGATTTTCTAGTGCTAATTAAACAAGCACAATTTACTGATATTGATAATTACTTCCAATGATATATGATATTACTTTAGTACATTCTAGAATATCATTAGGAATTTACACTTTTAGAGAATTCCACTGTAAATGCAAAAGAAACAGTGAAGATCATAGCAGAAAAGCCATGGACAATAGACACCAAAATTTTTTCCTTGGGAGAAAACCCAACAATCTTTTCTAGGAGAAATTGTTTAGTTCAACAAAAGTACAATTTGATATTTTATTAGATTTTTGGTCTGGGTTTGCAAATAGAGGGCAAGTGAGAGAGCTAAGGAGGAGGATAACAATTTTACTAAGGTGAGAGAGGAGAAAACCGAAGATATTTAGGATCCCAAACAAAGAAATTTGGAATTTGGATAGAGTTTCCTCAACAGGGGCAGATTTGTAGGTATGGGCATCAAATTTGGCCCTATTTTTTTTGTTTTCTCCTTGTTTTTCCTTGGGTTTCAGTCACCCATTTATTTTCCATGATTTTGCTAGGGCAGGGAGTGTGTTTTTTTTCCATTATTGTTTCATTGAGTGGAGAGGGTTTTTTATTGTAAAAAATTCAAAATGTTGATTGTTAATTTTATTTTTTAAAATTCTTCTTGTGCCCTTGGTTCAGTATTACATTAAAAGTTCAACAAACATGGCAATACATTTGGATCCTCTGTGGGAATATAGTGAACCCAATGGGGGGTTCGATAGATAAAATTTGAGTTGCAAGTTGTGTGGGAAGCATATGAGAGGGGGAGTATTCCGATGGAAATTCCACCTTGCACAAATTCCAGGACTTGAAGTAGGGCTTTGCTCAGGTGCAACTCAGAAATCATTTGTAAAGCCCTAAAATCATTAGAAGATATGGAGTTCGACCAAACTGAACAAGGAAGCTATGAAGATCCAAATGACAAGGTGTGGAGTGGTGGTAGGTGACCGTGAGAGTGGTTCTTCTTTAGCATCAACTTCTACAATCAACCCCATAGTTGCCTCATTATTTTTGTTCCTAGAACCACACTTGGTGCACAACCATCTATCAGGTCAACTCTTAGGAAAAGGAGAAGGAAGAAGCTGACAAGATGGTGGGTTGTTGTTTTGCATGGAGTGACATTCCCTTTAGCATTGCTAGGAACAATCCATTTTACTACCCTATACTTGATGCTATTGCTATTGTTGGCCTGGGGTACAAAATGCCATCCTATGATGACTGGAGAGGGCCTATTCTTCAAAACGAAAAGGCCGATTGCACTGCAAGATTGGAGGAATTCAAGGCATCATGGGCACACATGGGATGCACTGTGATGTCACATGGTTGGAGTGATCAAAATGGTAGAACCCTTATTAACTTCTTGGTTAATTATCCCAAGGGGACAATGTTTACAAAATTTGTTGATGCATTTGCACTTATCAAAGATGCAAGATTATTATGTGATTTGTTGGATATGTTCATTCTAGAGGTATCTCCACATGTTTCTAAGTCATAACAGACAATGCTGCAAATTATGTTGCTGCTGGTAGGATGCTTATGGAGAGGCTTCTTAACTTGTTTTGGACACCTTGTGCTACACATTGTATTGACTTGATGTTCGATGACACGGGAAAATTTCCTTTTGATAGGGATATTGTTGAATCATAAAAAAGAATTACAAACTTTATATATAATCATGCATTTGTGCTTCATTTGATGAGAACATTCACTAATAACGAAGAGTTGGTGCACTCTGCTATTACACGGTTTGCCACTAGCTTCATATCTCTTGAATTTTGTGCAGGATGTAAAGAGAATGTTTCTTTCAGAGGAGTGGTGTGTTTTATCATTTAGCCACAAACCAAAGGGGGAGGCCGTATGCAAGCTAGTTTCATACTAGGAAATCTTTTTCGCAGGAGTGCAAAAGGTGTGTACCATTACTGAACTTTTGGTAAAGGTTCTTCATTCAATTGATATAGACAAGCTTGCAATGGGCTACTTATATGAGGCCATGGATAGGGCCAACGAATCCATTCGTAGCTATTATGATGATAAGGGAGAAACAACAACTGATATGGACAGTGATTGATGAGCGATGGAACAATACACTCCATCATCCCATTCATGCTATAGGGATCTACTTGAACCCTGCATTTTCTTACTCTGGTTTCATATTTGATGTTGAGGTCATGGATGGATTCTTTACTTGTGTTCAGAAGATGGTGTCATCTTCAACACAACATGCAGAAATTTCTAAAGAAATGGAGATATACAGGATGGTGGGTGGCACATTTAGTTTTGACATGGCTATCTAGGATAGGATGACCAAACTGCTAGGTAAGCTTTAGGTTGTTTCAAATTTCATTGTCTCTTCATACTTTGCTTCAACTTTCAAATTTCATTTTTTATTTATGTTTCTTTTATTTGTTGTAGATGCATGGTTGAGAAGCAAAGCTGGCAAAGTACCCAACTTCCAAAACCTTGCCATTCGAGTGCTCAGTCAAACATGTAGCTCCTCCAGATGCAAGTGTAACTGGAGTGTATTTGAAAAAATACACACCAAGAAGTGCAATATGTCATGTCCCTTCTCAAATGTATTAGTCACGGGGTGCAGCTACACAATTTTGGCATCATTTTTGGCTTAGGAGGACCCCACACACAGAACTTAGGAACTATAGCCAATTCAACTTTATTTCTGGCAACTATTGGAATGTGGGTACCACCCACATGAATAATTTGAACTTGGCCAAGGAATGCGTAGGAGGGAATCGAATTAGTGGAAGGAGGGGCCCACAAGAGGCTAAGGGGACCCAAAGTGATCAAAGAGGAAGGAGCTCTCATTTTTCAGGATTCTGATCATTTGACAAACAAACTTACCTTTGTACACTCTGCTTCTTAGCAAATCTACCGATTGTTTAGCCACGAGTCTTCTGTAGGGAAGATTCAACCTCTAGTTCGGGGCACTATCCGTGCCCGCCCTAGGAAGGTTGTTCCACAGAGTTTGTAGGAGTTCCAGCATCGACATACATTTCATCTAGCCACGCAGAGGAGGAGACTGTGTACTTTCTGGGCAGCTAGACACATGCATAAGAGGATTGAGCCAGCCGGGAGGTCCCTAGCTTGTTGGGAGTTCCAGTAGCAGGAAAGCTAGTGGGCTGAGGACATTTTCTCTGAGTTTTGCAGCTAGCTAGTCAGTGATTACAATAGTACGCATTTCTGGGCAGAAGGACTGCGCAGCGGCCTTTGGCAACAAATTCGTGGGGCTTAGGAGAGTATCCATCTGGGCCAAGGATCATCCGGGGAGGAAGGAATCAATTATCACAGGTGAACGCAACATTTGAGGGGTGTTTCTAGGTGGATTTGTAGGCTGTTTCTTGCAAATCGAATTTGGCAGTTGCAGTTGGAGAGGGGCTCCAAGGAGGCCGAAAATCCAAAGTCAAAACCAGAGAACTCCCTTCTGGGTTTTGTCCAAGGAGTCTAACGCTAAAATGACATAATTTTCTGGGCGGCTTTTGGGCACATTCCAGCAGGTCGAAGTCAGCAGAACAACAATTTTACTGGACAACGTAGTGCAGAGTGGTGTTGCAGCGAAGCAGTCATCACCTCAGCGATTCCATCACCTGGGTTTGGTCCATCTTGTCCTTGAGACAAGCCCATGTGCACCACTTCATTTATATTGTACCTATGCTTTCAGATTTTTAATATATGGCTCAGAAGTTCCAAATTTACAGTGTTTTATGGGTATATAATACATGTTTTTAATTTTATGCGACTGCACTGTTTAGTTGTTTAAAATATCACTTATATTCCTACTTAGGAACATTACAGTGTTATCAGAGCCTAGTTCTTGGCTCAGCTGTGGGGTTGCTTTCCTATGAGAGCAGAAGACCAAGAGAACATCACTTACCAGAGACAAAGGTACAGGAGCAGAGGAAAGGAGCTAGAAATTACACCAGACATAGAGAAAAAAGGGAAAACAGTGGCTGAAGAGGAGGAAATGGTAGAGCCCAAGGGCAAGGAGGAGATGGCTTTCGATAGCCTCTTGAGGGCTTTGAGTGACTTGGCCAAGGGGCAGAAAGACATGTTGGAGGAGATCAAATCACAGAGCAGAGACAGGGCCACACCTAGAGGGTTTTTGTGTGGAGAAACTTCCGGGGCTTCTCAGCCTTTCGATCACCCCTCACCAGCAGCGCAACGCCCTTCAATGAGTGTGCCCACTAGGGCTACACTAACCTCTTTGGCGCCAATAGCACAAATCGAACCAGAAAGGGAGGAAGACACTCCCCAGATGGGGGACTACTTAAGAGAGTGGCAGGCGATGGACGAAGATTTCAAAGAAGCCCTCTCCTTCAGAGATTACTGCAAGCTCAAGTAGAATGAGAGGAACAAGGGGTACGAAGGACAAGGGACCCAAAACTATGAGCCGCAGAGAGCTATAGGGAGGATGTATTTTCCTACATTTGATGGCACTGCCAAATGCACAACTAGGGCTTGGGTTGAAAAGATGGACACATACTTTCAACTCAACCGGATGATGGAGTAGGAAGCCATTAAGATGGCAGCGCTGCACTTGGAGGGGGAAGCCCATGACCGTTGGTTTCACGACTTGACCACTTTGGGGCATGCCCAAGTAGTTTCTTATGAGGACTTCACCCGGAGGGTGGTAGAGCGATTTGATTAGAGGGATCTGGAGCTGACACAACTGCACCAAACAGTAACCCAGAGCAGTGCTTCTCAGATTTCCTGTGTATGTCAGTGATGGTCTTGGATTTGTCCAAGGCAAGGAGGGTATACACCTTCATTGAGGGCTTTCTTAAGCCTCTGCGTGGACTGGTGAAGTCACGCAGACCCTCTACATTGCAGGAAATGGTGGTGTGCGCTAAAGATTTACAGGGGGCCATCCCCAAGACCAGAGCGCCATTTCCTGCACGGACTCCTTTTCCATAGAAGGGGCATGAGACTCGACCCCCACCACCGAGGACCACACAGGGGAGGGGGCAGGTAGATGAGGAGACACAGAAGGACCTCCAGAGGAGGAAGCTGTGCTTCACATGCAGAGAGCCCTGGGCACCTGGCCATAGGTGTACAACGGGTAGAGCACATTACATTGAGTCCTTTTCTGATAGTGACCAGGAGGACGAGGTGGAGCAGGATTGTGGTGGGACAGATGGAGAGAGTCCGGGGGATAGAGGGCCACCACCACCACCTCCACAGGGAGGGGCATCTCTTGCCTCATCTGGAGGAGTCCTTGCTTCTTTTTGTGGGATTTCTAAGTCTTTGACACTCAGGATCAGAGGTATGGTACAGGGATAGAGGGTGTCGGGACTGGTGGACAGCGGGGCTACCCACAACTTCATAGATGCACCGCTGGTCCAGAAGAGGGGCCTCACCACAACAGAGTTTGAGGGGTTCTCCGTCCTAGCACCAGGTCACCGTACCATCCAGTGTACCAAATACGTGCCCTCCTTGACAGTAGTTATGGGAAACTACTCGATGACGACCACTCCTTTGTGGTCAATGTGCAGACACCAACGTGGTGATGGGTGTCCAGTCGTTGTATTCCCTTCACAACAAGATTGGAGGAAACTTGAGATGGAGTTCATGGGGCCAGATGGCAAATTGGTGGTCTTGAGAGGCATGCGGTCTTATCTGCCTTAGACAGTTTTGGTCCACAGGATGGAGGCAGACCTTCGACTTGGGGACATTTAATGGGCAGTCAAGTTGAGAATCTCAGAGGGTGGGGGACAGGCATAGTCACCACTAGCAAACATACAGGCTCTACTGGACAGGTACGCAATAGTGTTCGTAGACATTCCACCAGGGCAGTCGCCAGATAAAAGGTTTGAGCACACCATTGAGTTGGAGCTGGGTATACAGGCAGTCATCACTACTACTTACAGGCACCCTAAAGCCTATAAGAACGAGATAGAGAAGGCTATTCAGGAGCTGCTTGCGTTGGGCCACATCAGGTCTAGTTCCAGTCCTTTCGCTTCTTACATAGTGCTGGTGAAGAAGAAGGATGGTACCCTCAGGATGCGTATCGACTACAGAGCCCTTAACAGGAAGACCCTCAAGAACCGATACCCCATTCCCCGCATTGATGAGCTGATGGATGAGCTTAGAGGAGCCAAGTACTTCTCTAAGATTGATCTGCGTTCGGGGTACCACCAGATCAGAGTTCGGGATCAAGACATCCCAAAGACAGCATTCCGGTGCCACTATGGGCACTTTGAGTTTCTGGTCATGCCATTTGGGCTGACCAACGCTCCCGCCACATTTCAGTCTTGCATGAACCATATCTTTCGGGGCCAACTGAGGAGGTTCGTGCTAGTATTTTTTGATGACATCCTGATCTATAGCCGGACGTGGGAGGAGCACCTCCAACACTTGGAGGAGGTACTGCGCATTTTGGAGGAGCAGCAATTTTATGCCAAGCTCTCCAAGTGTGAGTTTGGATTGACGGAGATGCTTTATCTCGGGCATATCATTGGAGCAGACAGGGTAAAGGTTCACGAGGAGAAGATTCGGGCCATCCGGGATTGGCCAGTACCCCAAGACGTGACTACACTGAGAGGCTTCTTGGGCATTTTCACTTACTACAGGAAGTTTGTCAAAGGCTTCTCACAGCTGGCAGCACCCTTGATCGACTTGACCAAGAAAGGGGCCTTCGGATGGACTGAGGGAGCACAGGTTGCCTTCGATCGCCTCATGGAGGTGATGAGCAGTTTCCCTATTCTGGCGCTCTTGGATTTTTCCTAGCCATTCATGGTGGAGTCTGATGCATCAGGGGTAGGAGTTGGAGCCATATTGTCACAGGAGGGGCACCCCGTAGCTTTCAAGAGTCGGAAGCTCCTACAACATGAGCTGTCATATTCCATATATGACAAGGAGATGCTGGCCATTATGCATGCCTTGGCCAAGTTCCGCCAGTACTTGGTGGGCAACCAATTTCGAGTGAACATTGATCACAACAGTCTTCGACATTTCATGGGGCAGCAGGGCCTCAATTACAGGCAACAGAGATGGGTCAGCAAGGTGCAAGCTTACGACTTTGACATTGAGTATGTGCGGGGCAAGCACATTGTGGTGGCCGATGCTCTATCCAAGAGACCAGTTGGGTTATCCCTCATGAGCATCTGCTAGGATTGGACGGCTCAGTTGTTGGTAGTGTACTTCATGGACAGGAAGGTCTGTGAAGTGCTGGAGGGGACACATGCAGATGAGCGTTACCGTGTGATGGATGAGGTCATCTATTACAAGGGGCACATTTACTTGGTGCCCAACTCGCAGTTGAGGGAGAGGGTACTCTAGGCAGCTCATGGTTCACCATTGTCCAGACACCAGGGGTTCTGGAAGACTTACATGGCTGTTCGGGAGAGGTTCACGTGGAAAGGCCTCAAGGAGGACGTGCTGCAACACGTAAGGGAGTGTGAGGCCTGCCAACTGAACAAGGGGGAGCTGGCTCACTCTGCAGGGCTACTACAACCACTTCCCATTCTAGAGGGGAAATGGGAAAGTATTTCGATGGATTTCATCACTGGGCTCCCCACGATACAAGGGAAGGATTGCATATATGTAGTGATCGACAGGTTGACCAAAGTTGCTCACTTTTTCGCCATCCCCACTAGATACACGGCTGCACAGGTTGCTAAGTTGTTCTTCCAGGAGGTTTTTAGGCTACATGGGTTCCCCAAGGACATTGTGAGCGATAGAGACAACATATTTATGGGTGGCTTTTGGCAGGAGCTCTTTAGGTTGGTTGGGACGAAGCGCACTGGGCTCCCCACGAAACAAGGGAAGGATTGCATATATGTAGTGGTCGACAGGTTGACCAAAGTTGCTCACTTTTTCGCCATCCCCACTAGATACACGGCTGCACAGGTTGCCGAGTTGTTCTTCCAGGAGGTTTTTAGGCTACATGGGCTCCCCAAGGACATTGTGAGCGATAAAGACAACATATTTATGGGTGGGTTTTGGCAGGAGCTCTTCAGGTTGGTTGGGACGAAGCGCACTCCTAGCACTAGCTATCACACTCATACGGACGACCAGATGGGGAGGGTCAACCAGTGGTTGGAGGGGTAATTGAGGAATTATGTGATAGGTTAGCAGAGGACGTGGATTCGGTGGTTGCACTTGGGTGAGTTGTGCTACAACACCATGCACCACATGTCTATCAGTATGAATCCTTTCCGTGCCCTCTATGGTTATGATGCACTAACTTTTGCTGATGTTATTTTCGGAGATAGCCGGGCCCCAAAGGCCGAAGACTGGGTTCAAGAGTGCCAAGATATCCTCAAAGCTCTCAAGGATAATCTAACAACAATCGAGAATCAACAAAAACTGTATGCAGATCGACACAGGATAGAGAGGCACTTTGAGGAGGGGGACCTAGTATACCTTCGATTGCAGCCTCACAGACAGTCTACGTTGAAACAGAAGGGGGCCGAGAAGCTATAACCACGCTTCTATGGGCCTTACCAGGTGACTAGGCGGGTTAGGAAGGTGGCTTATGAGTTAGCGCTACCTCCGGGGAGTAGAATCCATAACGTATTTCATGTCTCATGCCTAAAGAAGGTGCTGGGACAATAGGTGACCGCAGTAGTTGATCTACCCCCATTGGATGATGAGGGCCATTTGGTGTTGGAACCAAAGGCCATATTGGAGAGCAGGGAAAGGAGATTGAGGAGTAGAACCATTAGGGAGTTCTTGGTACGCTGGAAGAACTTGCCAGATGAGGATGCCACCTGGGAGGGTGAGCACATACTGGAGCACCCA
Organism: Pinus tabuliformis; assembly: GCA_031772625.1. Taxonomy (NCBI): domain Eukaryota; kingdom Viridiplantae; phylum Streptophyta; class Pinopsida; order Pinales; family Pinaceae; genus Pinus; species Pinus tabuliformis. The sequence continues at coordinate 785,512,484 of CM062805.1, forward strand.
GATTTGAGGTTTCTTGAGGGCAAGCAACATTTGGGAGGGGAGGACTGTCATGTCCCTTCTCAAATGTATTAGTCACGGGGTGCAACTACACAATTTTGGCATCATTTTTGGCTTAGGAGGAGGACCCCACACGCAGAACTTAGGAACTATAGGCAATTCGACTTTATTTTTGGCAGCTAGTGGAATGTGGGGGCCACCCACATGAATAATTCGAACTTGGCCAAGGAATGCGTTGGAGGGAATCGAATTAGTGGAAGGAGGGGCCCACAAGAGGCTAAGGGGACCCAAAGTGATAAAAGAGGAAGGAGCTCTCATTTTCTAGGATTTTGATAATCTGACAAACAAATTTACCTTTGTACGCTTTGCTGCTTAGTGAGTCTACCGATTTTTTAGCCACAAGTCTTCCGCAGGAAAGATTCAACCTCTACTTCAGGGGACTATCCATGCCTGCTCTAGGGAGGTTGTTCCATAGAGTTTGCAGGAGTTCAAACATCGACATACATTCCATCCAGCCATTTAGAGGAGGAGACTGTGTACTTTCTGGATAGCCAAAAACACACACAAGAGGATTGAGCTAGCCGGGAGATCCCTAGCTTGCTGGGAGTTCCGTGAGTAGGAAAGGTAGTGGGCTGAGGACATTTTCTCTGAGTTTTGCAGCCAGCCAGTCAGTGATTACAACAATATACATTTCTGGGCAGAGGGACTATGCAGAGGCCTCTTGCAGCGAATTTGTGGGGCTTAGGAGAGCAACCATCCGGGCCAAGGATCATTCGGGGAGCAAGGAATTAGTTATCACAGGTGAACCCAACATTTGAGGGGTGTTCTAGGTGGATTTGTAGGTTGTTTCTTGCAAATCAAATTTGGAAGTAGCAACTGGAGAGGGGCTCTAAGGAGGCCGAAAATCCAAAGTCGAAACCAGAGAAATTCCCTTTTGTGTTTTTTCTGGGTTTTGTCCAAGGAGTCTAAGGTTGAAAGGACATAATTTTCTGGGCAGTTTTTGGGCACATTCTAGTAGGTCGAAGTCAGTAGAACAACAATTTTACTCAAACAACGCAGTGTAGAGTGGTGCAAAAACTGAGCAGCCATCGCCCTAGCTATTCCATCACCTGGGTTTGGTCTAGCTTGTCCTTAAGACAAGCCTAGGTGCACCACTTCATTTATAGTGTACCTATGCTCTCAAATTTTATAATATATGGCACAACAGTTTCAGATTTACAGTGTTTTATGGGTATATAATGCATGTTTTTAATTTTATGCTGCTGCACTGTTTATTTGTTTAGAATGTCACTTATATTCCTACTTAGGAACATTACACAATAGGTTAAAAATTTTCAACTTAATTTTTTGAATTCATTAAATTCAAAAGGCCTGTCATGGAATCGATCCTTGATTGGTTAAAGGAGGCAGTGGAGGAGGTAGCAATTGCAGGGGAGAGAGTGGAGGAGGAGGAGGAGCAACAGGAGGAGGAGGTGACACCACCTACTATGGTCACCAATAGAGGACATGGTCTACCTCCTCCAGATCCTAGTGCTTCTAGAGGACATTGGAGTCCAATGCCAACCTTAGGGCCTTCTTCATCTAGAGGGAAATCTATCACATTTTCTCGCAAAAGGGGTAGAGGAAATCATTAGTTACTTAGTGGTTCATTTCAATGTATATGACTCATGATATGCATTACTATGTTATTTTTTTGTTGATATTTTGATGCTGAGTTAGGACTCAGGATTTAGGGCATGAATCACTGTTATGTGTGATGTAGCGCTAGACATATTTTTTTTAAATAAAACGGGTAGCTTTTCATTAATAAAATTGGAAACGGGTCAGGTCCCATACATTCATGGAGAGAAAGCTCTCAATATTGTTCAACATTTTAACCAGAAGGACCCTATTGCTACCTGTGTTATTTACATACAAACTTTTTACATAGTTTATACTATAAACCTTCCAAAAGACTCCACCATACTCTATTGTTCGACAAAACATATATGTAAACTAGAAAAGGATAGCTGCTACCTGCTGCTTTCAGGGCCGACTTCACCCAGAGCCTCGTCTGAAGGCATGACCAGTTCTTCAACTCTGCCAGCCCCAGGATCCCAGTGCCGAATTGCAATGCCCGCGACACCTTCAACATGAGGAACAGAGCTATCCCCAAATCCAAAGACTTCTTTCAGCACACCAATAGTGGCTGTCTCGACTTTAAATTCAATGTTTTCAACCTTATGGCCCAGGTTCAAGAAGTCTGTAGTCAGAATTTCTATGGTTTTTGAAGCAATTTCATGTCCTTACCAAGACCCGACTGTTGGGCATACAAGACCACCATGTTTTCATCGATTTCTTTCACTATTTCCTTGATTACTTGCTTGCAGGAGCTATCAACAATGTCCCCTATGTTCCCACTGCGCCCAGACTCCGTCGCGTCACTGCCACTTCCATTTCTTGTTGAGGCCATTTTCTTGGAAATTCTCCCTTGTATTGATAATATCCTTTGGTTTACCTTACGCAATCAACTACTATAAATATGTAATGTCCCCAATTAAATTAATTTTGGTAAGATGAATTTCTATTTTTGCAATTGGGCGTTGGGAAATATTTTGGCATGTGCACTTAGGAAAAGTGGGTGGAGGGAGTCCCCACTTAATTTTTGGAGAGATGGAGGCCACCAACACAAGAGAAAAGGAAAGACTAAATTGGTAGTGGGATGTGGGGCCACCCCAAAAGGGGAATTCGAACCCCTTAGGAAAATCGAATTGCTAAGGGAAGGAGGTCAAAATATTGGATGGAGGGACCCACATGAGGAGGCAAGAAGAAATTATAAATAGAAGGAGCATGAAAGCTATTGGGGTTCTTTTTTTCATTCATCTATTTCCTTTGTTGCTCAAGCTGTTTAGCTGGGTCACGAGTGCTGCTTAGCACAAAGTTCTCTAAGGGGAGAACTCACCCTTCTTTCAGTGGACTTCGAGTTCCACCCTAGGTAGGTCAAATCGTACCACTTTGGAGAGGAACTGGAGAGATGTAGATGGGGTGCATCCATCTACATCATGTGGGGAAAGTCGACAGAATCATGGCAGTAGATCCCTTGAAAAGGAGCAGGCATGACAGGGACAATTAGTGGGTGAGACCAAGGGACACTTTTGTTGGTGGAGACCTTGCTTTAGATATCAGGAGCATGAGGAGGTTGAGCATGATGCTGAGAGCCCATAGGATGGTGAGGAGTACATCAATATACCTAGTGTGGCGTAGGAGTGACCATTATTAGAGACCTCTCTGATAGCCCTAGTTGACACCTTGGTGGAGAGGATAGAGCCTACACACATAGAGCTATCTGTTGAGGAGGTGCCACCCATGGATGAGTTGTTGATAGTTGCTGAGGTATCCAGAGCTGTGATCGAGTCTGCAGGTGATAGATGCCCACGACAATACGAGAGGCCATTCTACAACAAAACGAGGAGTTGGAGGGCATGAGAGTTGTTTGTGCCGAGTCGGCGGCGAAACTAACTTGCATTGGGGGACGGTTGGATTCCCTAATGGTACAACTAGAGTGCACATCAGAGCATCAGAGCAACCCTTTTCTGACATATATAGATGGGGCTTGTATCGTTAGTAGGTTACCTCTGTACCTTGGAGAGGGAGGGGCAAAGCCACCTCAACATATTTTATGTGTTGACCAGGTCGATGAGATGAGGTGGCATGAGAGACGCAGGGTGCCGCATTTGCAGGATGGAGGGCTTGCCCTGTGTATGGGAGTTCGTACATTCAATCCCTCTCTTGGGGTTGGATAGTGAGAGATTCTGAGTTGGAACCCAGTTGAGTGGGCTATGGAGATGGTAGTGGACTGGCGTGAAGCGCAGGAGGAGATTTCAGTCATTGGGGATATGAGAAGCCCAGACTCGCATTGGGATCTAGGTGGGACTACCTATCATTCCCCGGATATGCCAGTTGACTACGACTGTGGTGGTGTAGTTGGCCTAGCGATTGAGCATATGCATTCGCTAGGGGAGTCTTGGTCAGCACCAGTGGCCATCCCATTTATGGACAGACTCCCTAGGTCGTTTTGGTATGATGGTCGTACATGGGATCACAAGATGATCAACATACTTTGGCAGGAGTTTGTTGGAAGAGGTGGCATTAGCAGGCCACCAGACGGTGCCTTGTATGGAGTTGGGGACTCTTCACTTTTGTGTAGGGCACAGAGGACGCAAAGGAGCAAAGCAGTGGTGGCATCACTACAGACACATGGAGTTTCACTTCTCGGATCCCTCAAGGAGGATTTGGAGTGGAGATCCACTCATCGGAGAGTATGGTGATTCGACGGTGGAGGTGATGATACCGCTCAGATGCAGGCCGACGCACATTGACACAACTTTAGGCCATCACATCCAGGGATGGGTAGGAGCATCTAGCTTGGAGCAGTGGTCTATAGAGGGGCATGGCGATGCATGGGGGTGTGTCGTAGTATGTTGGACTGCGTTGTGGAGTGGGAGTGCCTCACATCGCATTAAGTACATGCAGGGAGTGATAGGTGCAGTGACACAGGCGAGACACATAAATTATAATGGTATAGGATGGTATAGCCATAGCTAGGGGTATTCAGTGGTGTACAGGGATAGGTTGGGGCGTACAGGACTGTGTCGAGGAGTGCGGTGATACTTGGTGGTATGCAGTGACGCATGATGTGGTGCAATGGGCTCTTGAAGCATTGCCTCCAAGGAGACTTATGGACAGGGGCGTTAGGTGTACTATTGGATGCAACTCACCTAGGATCGATGAGGACATTGTTGAGCATATGGGAACACCTTGTTTAGTGGAGACAAGACTTCAAGGGGGTTATCAGTAGATCCGAGGTGGAGAGAGGGTCGTCCGTAGGATTACTCTTGAGCATTCCGACAGACTCTTGATCATACTCTTTGCGACATACCCACCCATCATCTTCCGGTGTTTCTTATAGTCACAAAGTGTTTGGTTGTTGCCTCTTGACACTCTCAATTTAGGCAACAGGGCATGGGAGGTTCAACCTAGGCAGTTGGATGAGACACTGCGTGTCATGGGCTGGGTGGAGACTCTGCACTTGAGACACTTGTTAGGTGCATGAGCTGACGGATATAGGCTTAGGGATAGCATGGTTGATTGTCAAGGTAGCATATGCTCCACCCCTGGGCTTGTTACTGCTCAAACTAGCAGGGGACCTAAAGGGGATCCCTAAAGGGAAAATGCTAGGCCAAGGGCGACAAGTGGAGGCTTAGCCCACTGTCACCTCAACTAAGGCTCCCTTCTATTTACGGACTTTCACCGATGGGAGGAGACTCAGTATGTATGGAGTCACTAATGAAGGATGAAACAATGAATGGATATGAGTGACCCTAATAAACCCTTTCCCAAAAGAGGTTGAAGGATTGAACTTGCTTGCTTTCTAAGCAAGGTACTATGTGTTCTAGGGAAAGGAAGAGAGGATTTGACGGTTAGGTTTCTGGGATAAGGCTTGTGAAGGAGTTTCCTAATCCCTAAAATTCTTGTTAGAATTGGCATCCCAGATGGTTCTTGAAGAATGGTCCTTTGAAGGAGTGGGACCACACAAGGCCAAGTGGACTCGATCTAGGGTATGAGGAAGGTATGAAACAACCAATGATATTCTTACCTTAGACAAGGTGGGAAAGATCAAATAAAATATTTGAGTCAATGATGTTGTTTGACCTTGGGAAGTGCTAGCCTTGGGGATGACAGGGCAAGTTTTGGTCCTAGAGCAAGGGCTTGGCTTTTCTCCCAACTCCATCGTCAGAATGTCTTCAAATTTGGAGGAGGGCTAGAAGAGAGGCCATCGCAGGAGAATCTAGGAGATCAAACTTTTTTAGTGGCTAACTTGTTGGGAAAATGATGCCCTAGGCACCACAATGCGGCTAGACATGGGAGAAGGTGAAAGAATAGGAGTTTTGGTGACCACCCTTGGTAGATCAGTGCCTTAATAATTGGGAGAATGGAGTCTATGTTGATTATGTGTAAGATTTCTTGGTTTCCAGTCAAGGAGGCCTCAAAATTACTTCCCAAAACCTCTAAATCTAGTGAAAGAAATCTTGCAGCTTTTATACTTAAAATGTGCAAGAGGAATGGCTTGTCAAGGTCAAATTTTACCTCTAGGAGATTTTTCTCATACTACAAGGGCCAATGCATGGAGATAACGTTATGATAGAGACAATCCCACAATATTAAGCAACAATTTTCATGCAACAATTAGCCTTAAAACAACGAAAATCCCATCTAACATATATCACAAAGTAACAAGGATAGCATCAAAAATTTCGTATTTACAACGTAGTAGAGTATATCCAACCATTCACAAATGACAATAGCGAAGCTCCATGTTAAAATTGGCAACTAGGGCCAAACTCCATGTGGGTCATCTTATTAATGGAAGCTGATATTTTTCTTGGATCTCTCTCATCGAGAGGTGTAGGATTGATCTAAAGATCATCCGATTCCGATAAGTATTCATGGAGTTATGAATTTATTTGTGTTAGAAGACAAATTGTCGAGTCGGCCAACAACTTATGTAGGCGCAGAAACCCTATAGTCATGTCTATTCATGATCTGCGTTTTAGTATAAATAGGAGAGGACTTGAGTCATTTAGGAGACACACTCTTCATGTGATCTCCTCCTCTCCATGTCTTGGGTTTTTGGTGAAGGAGAGACACTATGGAAGATTCGGATGGTTTTGAGATGAAGCCGCAGTAAGAAGTAGCCGCAGTGAGATAGAGCCGCAAGCATAGAAGAGGAGCCACAGTAGATGGAAGAGCCACAGTCAAGTATGGTAGCCGCAATGATAACGTGAGAGCCGCAATCAAGCATGGAAGAGCCGCAGTCAAGTATGGTAGCCGCAGTGATAACGTGAGAGCCGCAGTCAAGCATGGAAGAGCTGCAATCAATCATGGTAGCCGCAGTGATAACGTGAGAGCCACAGTCAAGCATGGAAGAGCCGCAGTCATAGTTGAAGTCAAGTGAGATCCCACATGATGATATCTTCAGCTACGACTTAGTAATCTCGAATGGACGAAGAGGACTGTGTATCTATTGCAGTCTCGATTTCATGTTTGATCTCGGCATACTGATATATATGACAAAGGATCCCAAATGATGATATCTCCAGCTACAACTCAGTAATTCAGTATGGTATAACAACATTCGGATCTGTATAGGCATATCACAATAGAATAACCAATGGCCTCGGCATACTTGTAAGGATCTCGGTTGGATGAAGATCTCGGACGAATGGACTGTGTTGATATCTCACACAACGGTCTATATATATACAGATCTTACTGAAATCCTTATGACAATACAAACATCTTGTACAACAGTAACATGGAGTACCAGATCTAGGAGGTGTGATGAGGACGCAGTGTTGACCAAAGTTCTGGACCAAATACACTCTCGGCCAATGTTGCACGAAGCGGGGGCGAAGCGGAAGCGTTTTTTGGAAGTGGGGACGCGAAAGCGTCATTTTCCAAAAATCTAGGAAGCGAAGCGTCTGCTATATATATATATATTTTATATTTTTTTGCATTTATACTCGAAACAAACATCCCAAATAGCAAATTAATTGTAGAAGACATGAAAACATGCATATTTTTGCATAAATCAAGATAGATATAACATCCATTGTACATTAATGATTAATTATTCGAGCATCAACCATTTAATGCATCAACCATCTAGAATCTAGATTCTTCTCCTCTTGTCTAGCCTTTGCCTCTACCTCGATTATCTAGGGATATTAGTCAACATTGCCCAATTTTGATCAAACTACCTAATTCAAGACTTAAAATATGGTAGAAAAAGCTTAACATGCTTGATCGATGATTTTGACTTGATTGAAAGGTAATTTTTTGCTAAGGGCGTGCCGCGTGACAAAGGAGTTCAACAATTAACACCACCAACACTAGGGTACATATAGGGCTTGGTGCTCTTGATTAAATGCTAATCGCATACCTTCATACTTGATATAATCTAATGAAATGCCACAATCCCATTGATCCTGAATTCTTGAAAACTGTTAAGTCTGCTGAATTTTGAATAGGATATGAAATTCTATTTTCTCCATATGAAGTCCAATGAGGTTGGAACCACTCTCAAACATCCTGAGTCATTTCATGGTAATGTTAAAAATTTAAGTAAAAGGATGAAAATGAAAAATAAAAGAGAATGTCACTTTTACTTTAAGAATTTAACATTACCATGAGGGAGCATCTGCTATATTTATATTTTTTTTTGCCTTCATTCGTCACCCTAACCCAAGGTGGACCCACCCCCAACAAGCAAACTCACCTAAAATTAAAAAAAAAATTGAAAAAAAAAACGATTTTCTAAACGCTTTTCCGGAAGCGTACGGGAAGCGTACGCTTCCTCCTCCGAAGTGCCACGCTTCCGACGCCCGAAGCGTCGTACGAAGCGCGCTTCGGCGCTTCGGAAGCGGCGCTTCTGTACCACGCTTCCGAATTTCCAGGAAGCGGCAAAAAATTCGGAAGCGGCGCTTCCGAATTTCGGAAGCGCGCTTCCGGCGCAAGCTTCCTAGGCACTTCTGTATGGGACGCGCTTTGGGGCTTGGAACCGTGGGGGGGGGCTTCGTGCAACATTGCTCTTGGCGTACCTATGACTTGAAGTAGAGAAGAACTCGGATGAGGGTACCATATTGTCTTGGTATATAAACCTTGGTGGCATACCTGTAGCAGCCCAAACACAATGAACAACAGTGATAGATCTATTCTCTCGGCTCAATGAAGATTATGTTAGAAGTTACAGTCCTGGCATAACTCTGATAACGAAATAGGTTTCGATGATGGTCAAGAGATCCTTGGCATACCAGTAAAAGGACACAATCTCAACATAATGAGAATGATAAGGATGAACAGTCTCAGATCATGATGATGAAAGAAGCAGCATGATGGGCATGTTAGTAAAGGGCAGCATGATGATGAATGAGACAACATGATGCGACATGATGGGCATATTAGTAAGGAGCAGCATGATGATGGGAGCAGATAGGAGTAGCTCAGTGACTAGGTGCAGCACAGTGATGGGTGCAACATGAGTACAAGCTGCAACACTATGTTAGGTGAAGCCGTCACCTTGGAGAATCAGTTGAAGCAGAATGTCTTCAACTGATCTCATGTATCTTGATTATAGGAGATGATTTATGCTCAGATCTGGATAAGTCAAAGTGTTGACTTCTGTTGTACATGTACTATCTCTCTCTCTTTGCTGAACTTTGAAGAACATAAAAGAAGAATTGATCAAGGGTTTCCCCACATTGGGGTTTGTCCCTAGCTAACGCCACATCTTGTGTCCTCTTGTCTTCTGCGATTTATGTTTATGTTCTATCTGCATTTTACTTTAATGCTGATGTGATTGCTAATCTGAAAAAGATATGGAGCTAACTGTGAAAATTGAAATAAATTGCTTTGGCATAGAACATACATAAAATTAACACTCCAAGAGAAGATAAACTAATAACCATACATCAAAATTCATCCATAAATGCTCCAATTCATCCTCTAGCAAAAAGTGCAAAATTCTCTAAAGAAGAGAGAGATCCAATCCAAAGTGATGATGAGGAATGATCTCACCTCACTTGTATTTATACACATCAAAGGAGTTCGAATTAGCCTCCTTGGCCTACATAAGCCCCAAAAATAAAACACTGTGCTAATAATACAACCTTTTGGTGACAAGCCCACCAAACTAGCTCACAAATGAAAATGTAAGCCTCTCAAGAGGTCAAATAATAATCAATGCATGTCGTAGGGCCATCTAAGAGGCCTAATGAGGTCCATGGTTACCACAATGAAGAATAGGAACCTTAAAAGCAGTGGACAAGGGGTTGGCCCCTTGTAATAACCTGTGGTGCTCCAAATGACATGTGAAGGCACACAAGTGTTCTCATGGGTCTCCAAACAAATCGAAGATGCCTATAGGTTGCCCCCAAGGGCTAGGATGATGGTGTAGGTGATACCACATCATCGTGGAAGTCCTCGATCATCTGCCAAGTGTATGGTGTAAATCTGGGGCCGGCTGGGCATGATGAATCAAGTGCATCCTCCTCATCCAATAGGTGAACCACGAGCAATCTTTGAATGGATGTGGGGATCCATGGAGTGTACATTGCTATTGTGAAACCCATGGCTCTCAACGCTCACTCTACATGTGCCAATGTAGCCCTCTAGAGGGTTAGGACCCCGTATAGGGAGACCAAACCCCAAATAGAAACGATCTACAATTCCGCATAAGATCCAATGCGTCCTCTAGGATTCCAGTACAACAAGTCATTAGAGAAATCGAGTAGATGAGCTTACCTAATCATGGATCATAGGTGGGGACTTCATAATGGCCTGCCCTTCCATAATGGGCTTCGGGATGTGCCAATGTCTTCTAAATTCCTAATGGGGTTAACCAAGTACCTTACTAAGTGGTTTCTGCTTTTAAAGGGGATATTATAGTCAAGGTACATCCATCAAAAGGTGGTGGCATGTGGCAGATAGTTGAATGAGGTAGGGAATGAAAGGGGGGCAACTCTGGGTCACATGCTGGGGCACAAGGGTAGCTAATAAGAGGGAAGGCCATCCTTGGGTTTATAAGGTGTAGGAGGTAGCAATCGTGATACATGAGGTGCCTCAACCTTGATTTTTCCATCCTTATTTATATGCCTTTTGCCTTTTTATGATTTTCCTTGATTAATTGCTTGGGGCTCAAGGGGTTAGAGCATGATGTATAAGATATAACAGTGAATTCCCCCCTTTAAGGTGGGGCGGTTCATCGCCCACCAGGGGTTGGGACAATCATGGGTTCCTATATGATGAAGAAGGCTCATAGAACTTGTTGGAACCAGGGTGATGGCCATGATGATGGGGTAGAGCTCATGTATTGGCTTTTGCCCACGTGCTAAATGTTTTTGTCCCGGCCATCTTTTGCATTTTGTGGTACCTTTCCTGTTGAATGTGGCCATATATGCTTTTAACTTTCTTTTTAGCTACATCAACCTCCGGGCTTGATTCCAGGCCATGACCCAAGGTGTGGGCGAGGGGAAGGGGTGAATTGTCCCTATGTGGACTCGATGGAGGAATGTGGACCTAGGTGGGAGAAATGATGGATAGGGTAATAATGAATGGAAAGGGGGTAATATGAGTGGATAAGGGAGTGGGACCACGCAACCAAAATTGGGGTTTCCCTCCCCGAAAGCGAATGGTTAGTAAAAGATATCCCACGGGACTAGAATCCAAGGTTAATGCCTAAAAGGGGTTTAGGGGACAAAAGCACAAACCTGGCCCATTCTTTCTGCCAAATCCTCCTCTTTAATCCATACCCAAAAGTGTTGATGATAAGCAAACTACAATACTCAATTTCAAAATGACAAGGCATACCTAGATTCAGGAGGCCCACCTTCAAACATACGATCCATGCAGATGGGTGAGGGACCACATGGTTGGCTCAGGTGGTGGAGAAAATGGCACAATGAGCTAGCTGACGGCTTCAAGGGGTTGCTGGCTGCCGACCAAGGACTATCTTGGAGAAATTTTTTCTCCTAGAGATATTACCCATAAAATGGTGGGTAACATCTGGCTCCAACTGGGACGTGATCTCTCGAAGAAGTGGTCGAAGCTACTGGGAGGTCACAAGAACTCCAACAATCTCTTGGCTATCATAGACCTGTCTCTTGCACACGTAATAGATGGAAAAACACGGGGCAACATGCTTTTGCGGTGTCTCATGATCCCACATGCTAATATGTTAGGCCATAAAATCAACAAGAAAATAAAATATGCAAATATGCATCTATCTACCATGAGAGAAATCATATGGTTTTATTTCTAATGCAAAAATCAGCATGCAATGCATCCTACCCTAACATGCATAAGGTAAGGCTAATACTTAAGTATAATCATAAAGCTAGTGCAACCAACATATCATCACATCGATATACATATGCATGCCACTATGATTACTCATGTAACAACCCCCAAATCGAGTGTGGACATAGTCACATGGCGGATGAAGCAGGTGGGAGGCGGGAAAATATGATCTCCATTCGAGGTAGAGGGAGTTCCCAGGAGAAAGAAAATTGGTCATCCTAGAGGTCCAGGGCTCTCCTTCTAGGGACAAAATGGAGGAATGAATGATCACTCTTGAGAGTTCCTCATCACAATCACTGCTTGTAATATCATTCTTTGAGGATGTCACATGGTTGTGATGAGAGGGGAACGAAGGGTGAGAGAAAGAAGGAAGGCAAGAAATAGGTCTCTCAATGTGATGGTTATAGTGGGGAGTGGAGGTCGCGGAGTGATCACAATCCTCAGGATGGGTCTAAGGGGATAAAGTATATTCAATGAAAGGTTCTTCCTTGACACCATATTCAAAAGGGGAAAAGGGGCATTATCAGTGGAGGTGATATCAAAAGAGATGAGGGAATTACTTGAGGAAGACTCAAGGTGATGAAAAGGAGGGAAGGGCAAAGGGGAGGGCGAAGTGTCATATTCGACGGGATTTCCTTCCCCACAATTTAAATGCTCAAGTGATATGAATACATAGCCATGAAGTGGGTTGGTGGGAGCCTTGTTGCTTTCCTCACTATAAGCATCAAAGATTGGGCTTTCCTTAAAAGGAGAATCAATCATTTCCAACTGTCTTTCTTCATGCAAGGGAAAATAATAATTCTCCTTCCCAAAGGTATCGATGGGTATGTCATCGCAAGCTTCGAGATAAAGGGAAAACCTATCTCAATCTCAGCTTCCCTGTCAGTATCATAAATGGGAGCACAATCAAATTGGGGCCCAGTAATCCCCCATTTCTCCCTTTCAATGCGGAAATAATCTCCAATGTCGTTCTCCAAGGAGCTCGCGGGATCACCTTCCTCAAGGTTTTCAAAAGGAGAGTCATCAGGAGTGATACCCTTGAAAAAGGTAAGATCAGTCTCGGCCTTACTTTCCATAACTTCATTGTCCTCAACACATGTGCTTTCAGAATCATCCTGCCTGTCTTGCCACCCCAATGAGAACTCATCTCCTTGCTCATCACTGAGGTCCTCAAGGCCATCTTCGTCTTGGTTGGTTGACCAACGAGACCTCTCTTCTTCTCTCTTCTCTTGAAGAACAATGGCCAAGGTATTTGTTACATGATTCTGGTAGTAAGCTTCTAGGAGGAGAGCATTAGTGGGGTTCTCTTTGTTTTCACATTTCATCTTATGAATCTTCCCTTCTTCATCATATAAGTGGGAGAAAACTTCACTAGAATTATATTCCCTTACTACCTCCCTGCATGACCTACTATATTCATCCATTCTTTCTTGTGTGGTTTGGAGGCTCTCGGGATCCACCTCTTCATCATCCTTGGAGGAGGTATTCCTTTTCATATTAATGAGGTTATCCAAAATATTCACGACACAAGTTATGTGAGCAAGGTCAAGGAGACAATTAGGATTGTCTTCGTAAGCACACCTTACTACATGGAGTTGTACTTCTTGCGATCTATAAAACGTGAGTATGACTTCCATATCCATGCTCTCCAACATATTTTGAAAAGTTCTTACATATTCCACAACTTTCTTTTGGAGCTCTTGAATCTCTTGGTCATTGAGTTTTTCAAATATAGGACCAAGAGAAATCTCCATCTTCTGTGATTTATTAAGATTATAATGGAGTCGCCAGGGTGAATTAAAGTGCCTTGATAGATGCTTGCTTCACCCTAGAAACATTAACTTTAAAGCTTAATGAAGAACCAGGGCTTCGTTCTTCTAGTGGAGTAGCCAATAATGATATGTCGAAATTTCGTACGGGGAACAAAACACGTCTTGTGTACCTGCCAACGATGCCAAAATGTTACCGCTCAAACTAGCAGGGGACGTAAAGGGGATCCCTAAAGGGCAAATGTTATGCCAAGCGCTACAAGCGGAGGCTTAGTCCACTGTCACCTCAGCTAAGGCTCCCTTCTATTTATGGACTTCCACCGATGGGAGGAGACCCGGTATATATGGAGACACTGATGAAGGATGAAATAATGAATGGATATGAGTGACCCTAATAAACCCTTTCCCAGAAGAGGTAGAAGGATTGAACTTGCTTGCTTTCTAAGCAAGGTACTATGTGTTCTAGGGAAAGGAAGAGAGGATTCGAGGGTTAGGTTTATGAGATATGACTTGTGAAGGAGTTTCCTGATTGCTAAAATCCTTGTTAAAAGTGACATCCCAGATGGTTCTTGAAGAATGGTCCTTTGAAGGAGCGGGACCACACGGGGCCAAGTGGACTCGGTCTAGGGTATGAGGAAGGCATGAAACAACCAATGATATTCTTACCCTAGACAAGGTGGGAAAGATCAAATAAAGTATTTGACTCAATGATGTTGTTTGACCCTGGGAAGTGCTAGCCTTGGGGATGACAGGGCAAGTTTTGGTCCCGGAGCTAGGGCTTGGCATTTCTCCCAACTCCACTGTCAGAATGTCTTCAAATCTGGAGGAGGGCTAGAAGAGAGGCCAATGCAGGAGACCGTAAGAGATCGAACTTTTCAGTGGCTATTTTGCAGGGAAAATGATGCCCTAGGCACCCTAATGTGGCTAGACTTGGGAGAAGGTGAAAGAATAGCAATTTTGGTGACCACCCTTGGTAGATTAGTGCCTTAATACTTGGGAGAATGGAGTCTATGTTGATTATGTGTAAGGTTTCTTGGTTTCTAGTCAAGGAAGCCTCAAAATTACTTCACAAACCCCTAGGTCTAGTGAAAGCAATCTTGCAGCGTTTATATTTCAAATGTGTAAGAGGAATGGCTTGTCAAGGTCAAATTTTACCTCTAGGCGATTTCGCTCATACTACAAGGGCCAATGCATGGAGATAACATTATGATAGAGACAATCCCACAATATTAAGCAACAATTAGCCTTAAAACAACGAAAATCCCATCTAGCATATATGACAAAGTAACAAGAATAGCATCAAAAATTTCGTACGTACATTGCAGTAGAGTATATCCAACCATTCACAAATGACAATAACGAAGCTCCAAGAGAAGATAAGCCAATAACCATACATCAAAATTTATCCATAAATGCTCCAATTCATCCTCCAACAAAAAGTGCGAAATTCTCTAAAGAAGAGAGATCCAATCCAAAGTGATGATGAGAAATGATCTCACCTCACTTGTATTTATACAGATCAAAAGAGTTTGAATTAGCCTCGTTGGCCTACATAAGCCCCAAAAATAAAATAATGTGTTAATAATACAACCTTTTGGTGACAAGCCCACCAAACTAGCTCACAAATGAAAAAGTAAGCCTCTCAAGAGGCCAAATAATAATCAATGCATGTCGTAGGGCCCTCTAAGAGGCCTAATGAGGTCCAGGGTGCCACAATGAAGAATAGGAACCTCAAAAGCAATGGACAAGGGGTTGGCCCCTTGTAATAACCTTTAGTGCTCCAAATGACATGTGGGGGCACACAAGTGCCCTCATGGGTCTCCAAATCGAAGATGCCTATAGGTTGCCCCCAAGGGCTAGGATGATGGTGTAGGTGATGCCACATCATCGTGGAAGTCCTGGATCATCTGCCAAGTGTATGGTGTAAATCTGAGGCCGACTAGGCATGATGGATCAAGTGCATCCTCCTCATCCAATAGGTGAACCACGAGCAATCTCTGAATGGCTGTGGGGATCCATGGAGTGTACTATGCTACTCTGGAGGCCCATGGCTGTCAATGCTCACCCTACATGTGCCATTGTAGCCCTCTAGAGAGTTAGGACCCCGTATAGGGAGACCAAACCCCAAATCAAAATGCAAACCATCTGCAATCCTGCGTAAGATCCGATGTGTCCCCTAGGATTCCAGTACAACAAGTCATTAGAGAAATCGAGTAGATGAGCTTACCTAATCATGGACCACAGGTGGGGCTTCATAATGGCCTGCCCTTCCATAATGGGCTTCAGAATGTGCCAATATCTCCTAAACTCACAATGGGGTTAACCAAGTACCCTATTAGGTGGTTTCTGCTTCGAAAAGGGATAATATAGTTAAGGTACATCTGTCAAAGGTGGTGGCATGTGGCAGATAGGTGAATGAGGTAGGAAATGAAAGTGGGGTAACCCTGGGTCACACGCTGGGGCACAAGGGTAGCTAATAAGAGGGCAATCCATCCTTGGGTTTATAAGGTGTAGGAGGGAGCAATTGTGGTACATGAGGTGCCTCGACCTTGATTTTTCCACCCTTCTTTATTTGCCTTTTGCCTTTTTATGATTTTCTTTGATTAACTGCTTGGGGCTCAAGGGGTTAGAGCATGATGTATAAGATATAGCAGTGAATTCTCCCCTTTAAGGTGGGGTAGTTCATCGCCCACCAAGGGTTGGAACAATCATGGATTCCTATATGATGAAGAAGGCTCATAGAACTTGATGGAACCAGGGTGATGGCCATGATGATGGGGTAGAGATCATGTATTGGCTTTTGCCCACGTGCTAAATGTTTTTGTCTCGACCATATTTTGCATTTTGTGGTACTTTTCCTGTTGAATGTGGCCATATATGCTTTTAACTTTCTTTTCAGCTGCATCAATCTCTGGGCTTCATTCCAGGCCATGACCCAAGGTGTGGGCGAGGGGAAGGGGTGAGCTGTCCCTATGTGGACCCGATGGAGGAATGTGGACCCCAGTGGGAGAAATGATGGATGGGGTAATAATGAATGGAAAGGGGGTAATATGAGTAGATAAGGGAGCAGGACCACGCAACCAAAATCGGGGTTTCCCTTGAAATACCATACCTGGAACCAAATGGTTAGTAAAAGAGATCCCACCAGACTAGAATCCAAGTTTAATGCCTATAAGGGGTCTGGGGGACAGAAGCACAGACCTAGCCCATTTTTTCTGCCGAATACCCCCATTAATCCTTACCCAAAAGTGTCGATGATAAGTAAACTACAATACTCAATTTCAAAATGACAAGGCATACTTTTAGATTCGGGAGGCCCACCTTCAAACATACGATCATGGTAGATGGGCGAGGGACCACATGACTGGCTCAGGTGGCGGAGAAAATGGCACAATGAGCTAGCTGATGGTTGCTGGCTATTGGCTGAGGACCATCTTGGAGAAATTTTTTCTCTTAGGGATATTACCCATAAAATGGTCGGTAACAGGGGTTACACTTGGGGAGGCGATCGAGAGGGAGTTGCATGGTGATTTTTCAGCTGGACAACTCAAGGCATTAGGGGAGCATGAGGTGCGAGGGATGGTAGTCCTTGTTGGCAAGATGATGCCTAGGTTTCTGACAGTACCTAGGCACATCATCGGGAGCTGGGGTAGCAGATCATGCTGTGTGATTTGGCAGGCGCAGAGTAGTTGGTTATTCGCAACACAAGTTCCTGATGCTCGGTGCCTACCTATTGGATACATACAGGAGTCAGAGACGGTACACAGAGGGGTCCTAACAACTAGCAACATATCATGGTAATAGGCAGGGAAGATTGAGGGTTGTGGACCTCCAGTATGGTTATGGGATTGAGGAGGATTGGTGGGATACTCCACTGCTTTGTGAGCATGGTCAGGATAACAAGCAAACTGATTCATTCACAAGCGGACACATGGGGGGCCACCTAAACCCTCACCATAGGGCGAGGCAGGTTGTTGCTCAGGATTTTGGCCAGCCATAGAGTGATAGGCGCTGACACTGTTGAGTCTCATTGGCAGGTTTGGCCTAGCCTCGATCATCGCATAGATTATGGCTGAGAGTTATGGGGGAGGAGGCTCTGGTATGAGCAGGCTAGGCAGTCAGTGATGATCAGGGTGTTGCGGGGTCAGCAAGACAATTTCTTGCTATGATGGGCATGGGACCCAAGCATCACAGTACTTGACTGTTCAATTATCTGTATGGGTGGAATGGTTTCTACTTGGGAAGGTCATCCAGATCTTCAATTTGGATTTAGTGACTCATTGATGGTGTAGGGAAATTCACCGGTGTGGCAGGGTGACCGACAGGAAGAGATCAGGGGAAGCTCGGGCAGACGAGGGTTCAATTCCACCAGGATTTGATTGCATCTTCAAGAGTCCACCCCTGAAGTGCATGAGAGGGACTATTCGTTAGAGCATTTTCTTGAGGAGATGATCAGGATCATATACTACCATGATGCTCTACTTAGTGGCAGCATGTAGAGGGCGTCGGGAGCCTATGATGAGTTGGACAGCGAGTGGAGCGAGGGATGCTTCACGCCGATTAGGATGGCTTGGGATCCTGGCAAGAGAGGGCATAAATCAGAGATGACTTGGTGGTACATTTGGGACCCGGTATTGTGTGCAAAGACTGTTGGGGTGATCGAGAGGGTGCTTGTTCAGGCATTCCTTGAGGACACAATTTTTGGTGGGGAGGACTGTAATGTTCCTTATTAAATTAATTTTGCTAAGATGAATTTCTATTTTTGCAATTGGGTGTTGGGAAATATTTTGGCATATAAACTTAGGAAAAGTGGGTGGAGGGAGTCCCCACTTAATTTTTGGAGAGATGGAGGCCACCAACATTAGAGAAAAAGGAAAAGATTAAATTTGTAGTGGGATGTGGGGCCACCCAAAAGGGGGAATTCGAACCCCTTAGGAAAATCAAATTGCTAAGGGAAGAAGGTCGAAATATTGGATGGAGGGACCCAAATGAGGAGGCAAGAAGAAATTATAAATAGAAGGAGCATAGAAGCTATTGGGGGTCTTTTGTTCATTCATCTATTTCCTTTGTTGCTCAAGCTGTTTAGCTGGGTCATGAGTGCGGCTTAGCACAAAGTTCTCCAAGGGGAGAACTCACCCTTCTTTCGGTGGACTTCGAGTGCCACCCTAGGGAGGTCAAATTGTACCACTTTTGAGAGGAGCTAGAGAGATTCAGAGCCAAACATTCATCCACTCACTCAGCTAGTGCATATTCCAAGAGGACGCAGGAGAGGATACACTTGGGTCATTTCGGTGGTCTTCTGGGTAGCAATTTCCAGGAGAATTTTGGCATAGGAGCTTCAGTGGATTATCAACCTTTTGGAGGAGTTTGGAAGCAGGAGATTGCTGCTTGAAGGCAGCATGATTTGGAGCATCCAGGGCCAGCGCAGAAGCTACTCATTGGGCACAAGTGGGAGTTTGTGGGATGAGTGTTGGAGCTTGAATTTGACGGGAGAAATAAGGAGCAGCTTGGGGCAATAAAATTCAGCATGTTGGGAGTGATTGGAGGGCTATTTCTGGGAGTTTGTAGGCAGGTCGTATTTCCCAGCTGTTGGAGGAGGACATGGTATTTGGGGCCGAATTTCGGGGGTCAAAACCAGACCAAACCCTTTCTGGGTTTTTGTGGGTTTGTTGAGAGGCATCTGGGGCTAAATTTGCAGAATTTTCCAGTCAGTATTCAAGCCGGAAATGCCCTTTTTGTCCAGTAGCGTGTTTTATTATTCAACCGATAATTGCACCATTTTGTGGGTTTTGCGGGTGGTTGGTTTAAGGCAGATTCCTTTCTGGGTTTGGATGAGTATTTTTGGGAGAAACTACAACTGCATTTTCAGGCAATTTCGGGCATCATAAAGGGTCATTCTCAACGTTTCTAGTGCAGCAGCAGTTGCCAATTTCTAGGTCTACATAGAAGGATATTGGGTCAAAGTTTCCTAGCTCTTGTGGATATTTCCTCCACTTGGGTTTGCTCCAGCTTGCTTATGCAAGCCCAGGTGCACTTGTTCCTTGCTATATGTACTCCTTACAGCTCATAATTTAATAAAATGGCTTAGCTTATTTGCCCAACTTCTTGGTGTTTTTGATGGTGCATGCGTATTTATGGTTTTATTTGCTATAGCCTAGTTCATGTGCCTGTTATTAGCTGTAAATTTTAGTTTGGAACATTAGAAAATAATAGCTTGGTTCATCCCGACATTCCTTCCTATCTTATCCTCCATAAATGAACATTGATTCTGCATCATGGCGAAACAATTACCATCCATCTCCACCACTGCCGATATCTGCTTGGAGTGAATTGCGAAGGTACCTACCCAACCCTCGAATGGAACAATATTAAATAACCAGACAAATGACCAAGGACTGAAAGCCCACCTGTCATGGATCATGGCCTCCGAACTCCCACGATCACACCTGTGCATTAACTTCCTACCAACCGCCCCTTCTCCCAATGCACTGCAAAAAGCCATCGGAATGCTGTCCATAGTAACTGCCTGATTATGATTCTGCAAACCCATACTCCAGCTGTACTGCACTGGTCTTATTTTTTTATACCGTATTATGAGATATGACATATTTCAACTATGTTGTTGATATGTAAAGAGCCTTGCTCTAACTCTGCCCTGACGTTGGCTTGCACATCCGCCGCTTGGTTATTGGCACACATTACATGGAAAATTTTAAAATTTTCAATCTTCTTTAAGAGATACATTATCCTTATAATGATTGGGGAGGGTTCTGTTTTGATGAGGTTCTCGTGCTTGGCAAGACAAACATTTTTGGATTATCGCCATAGAGTCACCAACAATTATCAGGTTCTTGACATACTTAGAGACGCTGATTTTCAATCCTTGCCAAAGAGAGAGAGAGCTTCTGCTTGATTGTTCTTGGCATTGCCGAGTCCCCATGTGAACTTTAATTCAGTCTTTTCTTTGAGGTTTACTAGCACCCATCCCGCTCCAGCCTCCCCGTTGTAGCACTAGAAATATTACACATCTTATATATTAGTTTTCTTTTCATATTTATGTGTCAATGAATTTATTTTATGTTGTGGATGCTTTAGATGCTAAAAAAAATGAATATTTTTGTATTTTTAAAATTTTGCTGATGTTTTGCCTATTTTTAACTATTTTTTGCCTGATTTTTTTTTCTTTTTTAATTTTACTTATTTTTTTTTTTTTATCCGGACCCTCCCCGATTTTATCCCTATCACGATGTTCGCAACATTGATATGTAGATATCCTCTGCTAGGTTAGGGGCTTGACTTGCCTTGGTCTCTAGTACCTGAAATCTTTCCCTTTATTCTTCAACAAATCACTGTGTATTCATCTAGTTTCGATTGACACTATAGGTTAATTTATCTACAAACTTGTCAAAATCTTGTCTGGGGTATTTAGAGATCTGTCTCTCTCCCTGTGTATGCTCTAACCTTTAGCTGCTGAAGGGCAATGTTTAGCTTATTTTCCTGGCTATGAACATCATGCACTTGGAAAGCTAGCTTGATCATGCTCAGCTGAACCATGTATGCACTTCAGCATTCTCTCCAAAATTGTATTGCAGAATCTTCATTTGGAGGTTGTAGGATATATTAGTGTTTGACCTGTGTAGGGCGGGGACACATTCCCCGTCCCTAAAATGGCAAGGGAAACATCCCCAACTGTTGGGATGGCCTCCAGCCTGCAGAATTTTGCATTAAATTGGGTGACATGTGCCAAAATCAGAGACGTCAACCTGTGCAAACTGAAAAAAGTAGTGTGAAAAAAGAAGAAAAAAATAAAAACTGTGGCCCCAAATGGTGAATTACCTAATGGTAGTGCAGTAGATTACAATGGATTTTGTTAGCATTTCATATTTTCCTAGATGTATGATTATATTGATCTTACATCAAAACCACATCAAAACCAATAGTGCAGAATATCCTCCTTCTAATTCATCTTCTGATGTTTGGTCTGGAGCAATCTAGAACATATTGGATGACTTATTTCTGTTTATTGCCAAAGTGAAGTTTTACATGTCTTTTGTTTATTGTCAAATAGTTATAACTTTCATTGAATCATTATGATTTAACAGCTTTTCGTTGATTCTCCTCAAAGCTTCATTGTTTATATTGCATGACTATTCAATTCAGGGCATACTTGATGACCGTTTTAGCTGGATCTTTGTTTTTGCAGTTTCTACCTGGCAGCACCCTTATCAATGTGCAGTTTGTGTGTCCCAGAGGTGTCCTCTTATATTATCACCCAAGCAGTTCTTTCTGTATTAAGACAAAGAGCTCGTATAACTGACATAGAGTTGAAATTTTTGGAGTATGGAAATTCTCTTTTGAAACTGGGATGGTGGCAATGGACTGGTGCACTTGTCTTCATGTGGGGATGGATTCATCAACTCCGGTGCCATAAGATACTGGTAAGGATAAATTTTGATACTAATTCTGCACCTACATTAGGAATATCATTTCAATTCTGTTTTGGTTTGTTGGGGAATGAAAGGCTCATCTGGTTAATAATTTTATATATGCATGTTGGTCTGACTTTGGCGTTGAGTTCATGTATATTGTGCGTTGAATCAGCTTAATCTTTTGCTGTGGATATATGGAGCTTCTCCACCTCTAATTTGGCTTTAATTCAGTTTGATATTCCCATCAGAAGACTATAGTGCAAGGGTACATTGGCTGCAAATTGTTTTATCAATGCATCGAAAGTTAAAATTTTCATATAATCTGGAAAACCATATCTATTTACAAAGAAAGGGATGTTGAGCAAAATAGAAACAAAAACCCATAATAGCTTAAGATTTTAGAGGAAGAATAGACCAACTGTTAGAATTTTACGAAGAAAAATAAAACAACTTTGCTGTTGAATATTTAGGCATAGTTAAATTTGGAAACAGAGATCGTTCAACGTCACTTATCATGATTATCGCTCGACTTAATTAAAGGTCTAACTCAACTACCATAAGATTGAATAATCTTGATTGTGGGCTTGATGTGGGAGTAAACATCAGTAGGGACACTGAAGAGTATTGAGAGATGATGTTGCTCTCATAGATAAAAAATTTCCTGCTATTTAGGAACCTGCTCGATTTACCAATCACCCCAGTCATAAGACCGATAAAACTTGCCTTTGGGTATTATTGCAGCCTTTGAGCATATGCTGAGTATCTGTTCCGTATAGAGTCAAGATGTTCACTCTTATTGCAATTATGGCTAGTGCCAACATGAATGGGTTGGTAGCAATGCATGCAATCCTATTTGTGGAGAAGCCCCACAGCCCCCACCCCGACTCCCCTTGCCACCCCAAAAAAATACCCCCATTTCCAAAGCTCTCTTTGGAGGGGAATGTGATCCTGGAACAATGCACCACACTGTTGGAATGATTGGTGTTGCTGCTAGACCTTGGGAGAAGAAATTAGAAATTGTTCATGGCAAGGGGCTTAGCAAAGTTAGCCCAAGGGTTAGTTTAACCAGTCGTTGCCAATGTTGTTGGGCATTTTGTGAATTCTGTACTCCTAGGTGCCTTGTTTGAATCCCCCTGAGTTAGGTGCACTAGTCTATGCTGATGTGTTTACTAGAAATGCCTTCAATGAATGTGGCGAAGCATTTGTTGGGATTTCTTGTGAGGTTTTCCTTGGATAAAAAAAAGGCCTAAGACAAATAATTCTACTAAATACTAATCGACATACAAAGATTAGTGCCTTGAGTTAACTGACATTCAGTTAGGGCAAGGTTAAGATAGAAGGACCTTTGTTAGAGAGGGCAGAAGACAATTCACTTCATTTTAGAAATCCTAACAACGTTCTTCTTAGGAGATTTAAAGTTAAAGTATGCAAAAAAAAACAGTTCTTTTGATGGATTCTTGATGGCAGATTTTGCATAAATTCAAGGTTCATAGAAGATATTGTACATTTTAATATGGCATATGAAAAACTGTAATTTCAGAAAATGAAAAGTGGAAGAAAAATAGCATTAAAATTACACCATTCAAGTAAGAATCATTTCATCAATCCATGCGAAAGCCTTTCCATGCAAAACATATCCTCCCCTAGACAATTCACACTCTACTTAGCCATTGCATCCAAGAGAAAGAGAAGAAATACTAGTGTGTACTCCTTCGAGAGAAGAATAATAAGTGTGTGTGACAATGATCCAAAGGAAATTGACTCCCCTCTATTTATATGAGAGTAAACAAGTCAATTTTCCTGAATCTACAATTAAAAGCCCCAAGTTTGCTGAAAGCATTCAACAAGGCTAATAGGTCACAAGCCAACTTAAAAATAGCTTTACAAAATGATAAATCATAATAAAATGCCATAAATTCCCCACATGTGTGGGAGAATTATCTCTCCAACATGATGTCATCCTCCATAAATGAGCATCTCTATCAAGTAAGGTGACAATAGGTCCAAGAGTGATCCTCACTCCAAGATACCTCATCAAAGTGAACGTGTGCATCTCCTTGTGCAAGATGTCATCATCAAGAAGCCCTGCATCACCTTTCTAGAGTTTGCATGGATGATGTGGCAACCCTAGAACATTGTGTTAGCATCAAAAGGGAGTATGCTAGCTCTCCCAAAGTGTCTCAAGTAATCTCCATCATCATCTAGGCTAAGGAACGAGGCAATGAACATCAAGTAGGCAAGGCCAACCAGGGGGCGTCTTTAGTCTTCTAGGGCACATCATCAATCAAGCTAACACCATGTTTTCTTGGCTCAATGTTTCAACATTTGGAGGTGTAGAAGGGACCATACATTCATAATGAGGCTCTTCAAGGTCCAACGCTAATCTCTAGAGGGGAAATGTTAGGGTTGCAATATCATAAATGTTGTCATAGTTGGGCTAGAAGTCCTCTTCAAAGTGATGGAAAAGCAGTCAAGCCATCCCTGAAGGGACATCCAATGTATCTGTGAAAAACTACTTGAAACATACCTCAAGATCAAGTGAGATCAACATCATTAGGTAAAGAAACATTAAAGTATCATAGTGGACCATATTAAATGCTAAGGGCACAAAAATACTTCACAAAAACATTGCCTTCAAATGTTTTTCTAGTTGATGACTTGGAAGCAAGTTACCACACTTGTGTTAGGGATGATTTTGCAATTAGCCCTATTAGGTGTTTTCAGCCCCCAATGGGAGAGATCGTTCCTAGGTAGGCCCATCAATCCATAGGTGCATGTGAAAAATGTGGTCATGGAGTGGAAAGTGGAGATGCCATGGCCATGGTGCCAAATGAAGGAGGTCCAACATCTTGAGTATAATGTTGATAAGAGGGAATAGTTGTGCAAGCTTGAGTTACCCCTTTCCTCAGCCTAATTTTTCCTCTCCTCTGGTGTGCCTTTTACTTAATGGTTTTTCTTTTCTTTCTTGCATGGCTTGGGTAATCAACTTGCTTTATGCTTTTTTAGTACCCCTTAAAGATATAGCGGGCTAATTCTCATTGGATTTGGGACATTATAAGTTCCTTTGATTTAGATAGAGCATTAAATGCTTAGAATGATGGAAATACTGGGGGGTAGGTGAATCGATATTTTGTTATTGTTAACAATTTTTCACCTAGTTAATCTTAAAATTGAATTCACATCACATAGTTAATCATCCACAATGTATGAACAGAGAGATGAAGAAACATTTGAAAACTATCTTCAATTTATTACGATCACTTGTGAGGACACCAATCTTCTATAAGCACCAACTTACAAAAAGTTGCAGGCTCAAACCTGTCAAGAAGATGTTGACACCAATCCACAGTAAGCACCAACTTATAGAAATTGCAGGCTCTAACCCGTCAAGAAGATGAAGACACTGATTTTCAGTAACCTCCAAATTACTACTTGTTCACTTATTCAAGAGTTAATATTTAGCATTTGTAAAAGGTCTGCCCTCCTAGTAGCTAATCCTCTATCCTTCACAAATATGTTGTTAGCACACTGAACTCGGCCTTTGTCAGAACCAACAACTATAATGTAGGAAAAAATGTAACTAGTGTCAGTCTTCATAATGTATAAAAATGTAATTTTTTTATCACTGGCATATTTATTATATTTGTTATTATTATTTTATTTTGGTCAAAGCATGTTCTTCTTGCTTATAGAGTAAAAAATAGTCAAAAGAAATGTATTTGAGTCAAGTCCCATTTGGACTTTTATAAGAAAAAGAAAAAGAATTTTTATTTTGAGTCAAAGAGTCAACGCAAGACCAAGTTTGCCCTTCTTGGACAAGTCAGCCTAAGAGGCAACGATTTGACCTTCCTGGACAGGTATATATGTTAGTTTTTGAAGCATTGGATGTGTTCTAGCCACGAAATTTGGTGGAGAGGCTCTAATACATGTATTCTCCAAAACCCAGAAAACATTTTTGGAAATTCCACCTAGAGAAGACTTAATTAAAATAATTAATTGTTTTTTAATGTTTCCTAAGTCTAAACCTAGGGACTATGATTAATTAAAGAGTATTAATTAAGTCATGGTGAGAATCTTCTTGAAGAAGACATGGATCGAGTTCTAGTTAATCTAGCCATGGATTATGTTTTAATCTTTGTCGTTGATGTCTCAACGAGAGATTATAAGAAGAAATTCGATGGGGGTTGGAGAACACACTTTGAGCAACCAACAATTCGAATTTACTAGTAGATCGAATGCCAGAGTAGTAGCGCTGAGTTGCCGGAGAGAGAGTTAGTGAGCTCGAAGCAGTGAGAGAGGGGTAGGGATAGTAAGGTTGGAGGGAGATTTTCTAGTCCGGTGAAGTGCATTGCAGAGAGGCAGTGAGTGCCACAGAGAGGCAACATAGAGCCACGCAGAGGCAGAACAGTGCTTCAGAGGGGAATCTGTATTTTGTTGGGGAGAAGCAGTGATTCAGTGCCGAAAGTCGGAGTGGGAGCCCAGAGGCCAAGAGGGTCCATCTTCCATACAACAACTGATCAGATAGCGAGAGAGACATAGTTTCGAGTTGTGAGACACAGTACTGCATAGGCTGACGCAGGGACTACGTAGAGGTAGCAGAGAGCAGCTCATCTTGAGCCAAGGTTAGTGTCGGATCGCCAGTGGGAGTGAGATTTTTCTCACTAGACTTATTGTCAGTCATTTCTTTGTATGGATTGCTAGATTTGAGCATCCATAGTTTTGTACTCAGATTTACTACTGCATAATAATTAAAACCCTCAGCTGCTGCACTGGTTTTCACGATTTCGGTTTTTCCGGGGACTTAGTCCAAAAATAACTATGTATTTGTGTGTGTGCACATCTATTCTTACATCATTTTTATTTCTTCTGCATTATTTATTTTGTGAAGACTGTAGTGTGTTAGTTTCGATATTTTCCTTAGAACACAATAAATAATTTGTTTAGCTTATTTAACAAATAGAAGAAACTTAATCAATTGCTGCAGTAGGATTCGGGGTTTTTCGATTTTTCACATGGTATTAGAACACAGATAGATGTCGAAGAGCTCAGTGTCAGAAGGGAAGAGAAATTTCGAAACTCTGCATAGGCAGCAGTTTGAAACCCTCAGAGGCAGCGCAGTCCTTGGCCAGGAGGGTCAACTTTTGAGGAAAGTTTATTTCTTTGAGAGAGTCGACAGAGAATAAATTTTTAGATCAAAGATTACCAGAGGCAGAGGGAGAAGCAGTGTTTTCCTTGTAGAGCAGATCTTCAGTTGGGACACAGTTATTTTGCAGCAGTTTGCTAGTGAAAAATAGCGTCAGGAGGAAGGAAGAGCACACACTGAGGGAATTCTTTTCTCAGGGGATTCTAGCCCAAAAGTTTGATTTTTTCCTCGCAGAGTAGCAATAGTTGTGACCAGATTTTCTCGCTCCAGCAGGGAGTGCGTAGAGCCAGTCAGCAACTACGTAGAGGAGAAGAGGAGGAATTCGACTTTTTGTAGAGATGGCATCAGCAGGGCTGAGAGATCAGGATTGATTAGAGGGAGCCTCCAACTATGTGATCTGGAAGGCAAGAATTTCCTGTGTTCTAGATGAATACTATCTCAAAACCTACATCGATAGCGTGGTAGTTGTACATGCAGATGCAGATCCGCTAAAGGCCTACAAGAAGGAGATGGTGAAGGCAAAGAGGCTGATTCTCGATGGGGTTTGAGATTGCGTAGTGTCTCACATAGTTGGAAAAGATAATGTTCGACAGATGTGGGAAGCTCTTGCTACGCTATACGAGGGATCTTCCGAGCAATGGAAAATGTATCTTGAGGAGAAGCTGAGATGCACAAGGATGCAGAAAGGGGAGCGCGTAGACCCCTTCCTCGCTAGGCTTCAGGATATCTAATACCAACTGTCTGTAGTAGGGTCAGCGCCCCAACCTGCAAAATTGGTGCGTTAGCTCTAAACAACGTTTCCGAAGAATGGCAGGTCTTCGTCCAGAGTATTCAGGGCAGAGAAAAGTTTCCAGATTGGGATTGAATGTGGGCTAATCTACAACAGGAGGAGACGAGGCAAGATTTGGTGAAGAGCACCATCAATGACACCAACAGCAGCAGTGGGATGAAGCAAGTAAAGGAAGAGGAGAATGTGGCCCTCGCATCAAAGGGGCAATAGGAGCAGTGTAGGAGGAAGAAGGACATTTCCAAGGTCAAATGCTTCAGATGTGGTGAGCTTGGCCACTATAGCACTCAATGTCCTCTCAAAAAGAAGGACAAAGAGGAGAAGCAAGATCAGCAGGCTGCATCCGCAGAGATTGATAGGCTGTCCTCCAGATTGGAGGAAGAGTTTGCCATGATCACCGATATACCTCCAGGAGTGAGGTGGGATGATTTGGTTTTGTAGCCCTCGAGAGCTACATGATGGGCAGGATTCTTGAGGAGGTCCACCTCATGAATCAATACCTTGCTACGGGAGCCCATAATATGCAGTAGCGGGATAGATCAGTGGCAGATGGTGCAGTCAGATGCCAGAGTGATAGATGTAGTGGCTAGTAGCGGTAAGATATTGAGCAGTGCAGTGTAGAGCTGGCAGTAGTGCAGTTGGCACAGAGCAGAGTCAGTAGCAGCGCAGAGGCTTCAGTGGCAATGCAGAGTCTAGCAACAGTCAGGACTTGGGTGATAGATGCATCATACCGATCACAGTTGATTCAATATTTTGGATGCTTTTTAGTTGCAGTTGCTGTAGTTGCAGCAACACCAGATGGAGAGGGAGTTGCAGTGCAGATGCAGCGTTGGCCGCAATTCAACAGGGCCATCAGCAGCACAGATGCAATGTATATCAGAGTTGCGTAGTAGTTGGTGGGCAGCAACAACCAGACATCAACAACGTGACAGGAGGTGGTTCAGAGACAGGGTGTTGCTTCAGTAGGTTGCAGCTTTAGAACTCATTCCTCGCTAAGAGGGAGTGTTAGTTTTTGTAGCATCGGATGTGTTCTAGCCACAAAATTTGGTGGAGAGGTTAGAATACATGTATTCTCCAAAACCCAGAAGTTGTTTTTGGAAATTCCACCTAGAGATGACTTAATTAAAAGAATTAATTGTTTTTAATGTTTCCTAAGTCTAAACTTAGGGAATATGATTAATTAAAGGGTATTAATTAAGTCATGGTGAGAATCTTCTAGAAGAAGACATGGATCAAGTTCTAGTTAATCTTAGCCACCGATTATGTTTTAATCTTGGCTGTCGATGTCTCAACGAGAGATTATAAGAAGAAATTCGATGGGGGTTGGAGATCACACTTTTAGCCACCAGAAGTTAGAATTTACTAGCAAATCGAACTCCAGAGTAGTAGCGCTGAGTTGTCGGAGAGAGATCTATTGAGCTTGAAGCAGTGAGAAAAGGGCAGGGATAGTAAGGCCGAAGGGAGATTTTCTAGTCCGGTGAAGTGCATTGCGGAAAGGCAGTGAGTTCCATAGAGAGGCAACGCGGAGCTTTAGAGGGGAATCCATATTTTGCTGGGGAGAAGCAGTGATTCAGTGCCAGAAGCCGGAGTGGGAGCCCGAAGGCTAGGAGAGTCCATCTTCCAAACAACATCTGATCCAATAGCGAGAGACGCATTAATGAGTTGTGGGAGATAATATTGTGTAGGTTGACGCAGGGACTACAAAGAGGCAACAGAGAGCAACTCATCTTGAGCCAAGGTTAGTGCCGAATCGCCAGTGGGAGTGAGATTTTTCTCACTAGACTTATTGTCAGTCATTTCTCTGTATGGATTACTAGATTTGAGCGTCCATAGTTTTTTACTCAGATTTACCACTGCATAATAATTAAAACCCTTAGCTGCTGCACAGGTTTTCCCGAGTTGGGTTTTTCTGGGGACTTAGTCCAAAAATAACTGTGTATTTGTGTGTGTGTGCATCTATTCTTCCAACGTTTTTATTTCTTCCTCAATATTTATTTTGTGAACGCTGTAGTGTATTAGTTTCGATATTTGCCATAGAATACAATAAATAATTTGTTCATTTATTTAACAAATAGAAGAAACTTAATCAGTTGCTGCATTAGGATTCGGGGCTTTCTGAATTTTCACAATATATTGTTGAGAAATCAATATGCTAGTAGATTAAAGTAGATTTCTCTGAACTTGATAATTACTTATGAGTGTTTGTTGGCTTCTTATTAGTTTTATATTCTCTGTTGTTAAATTATGCAACTAGAGTCAAATTCCACTTTGGACAACTTATTTGATAGATATAATTATTGCATTGAATTCCTCTTTTCGAGAGGACCAAAATTGACCTAAAGATCATCAAATTTGGACAAGGGAAAGTGTACTTATGAAGAAAAACCCACATATGCACATTTGGATAGGTTGGCCCTAATGGTAAATTGGTCACCCTTGGAAGCCTATAAATACAAGTGACCTCAAGCTCATTTGGACATCACCAAGCATCTTCTTCTTCTCTTCTTCATTGATTGGTTCGCACAGGTCTGAGGTTGGGTCGATAAAAGAAGTTCGCAAAGGTCTGAAATTATAGGGTCCAAAGCTCGCATATGTTTTTAGGGTTTTGGGTTATAGTCGTTGGTTCGTCAAAGGATAAATTTGATTGCAGTCACTAGCTTGTAGGCTCAAGGGAGTGACTGGAAGCCTTCAATCGCTCTCAAAACTCCTCGTCCCTGTGACTAGAAAGTTTGACTGAATTTTGACCATTGACCGAAGTTGGTCGCAGTTGACAGCAGACATGAAAAGTTGTCTATGATATTTATTGATTCTAGAAACATATTTCTGAATGTTATTGGGTTATTTTGCTGAATCATATTGTATTGGGCTCATTCTGCTCTCTGTTGAACATTTTATGACAATTTAATAGAAGAAGAATTTCAAAGGGTTTACCCCCTTGTGGGGATTTTCCCTGGTCTTTGACTAAAACTGGTGTCTCTTGTTGATGTGTTGATTGTCTCCTTTGTCATTGCATTTACTATTCTATCTTCAATTATTGTTGATGGTTGGAAAGATTAATTGCTATTGAAAAGATTGCTAATTGAAGTATTGAATTGGGCAAAAGGTAATTGAAACGACATAGAGCAGCGTGAAAATTAACATGGAATCAGAGGTAAGGTGAAAGACAAGCACAAAAGGAGACAAGCATTGAAACAATCATCTTTGGAGAAGTTGGAGCCAATCTAGTTAGGTCAAGATGTCTTCCTTCTTCAAGGAAAATGAGAAGTTGGGCGACTCATCTAATTTTGCTACATGGAAAGTTAGGTTGAAGATCATAGCTAACAACAATGATGTTTTGGATTACATTCAAGGAAAAGTACCTGAGCCTACGGAGAATGCTTCTGCTGCTATCAAGAACAAGCACAAGAAAGGTGAGTTAAAAGCAAAACAAATTATAGTTGATGGTTTACAAGATAATTTACTTGCATATGTTGGAAATTTGAGGAAGTCTAAGGACATGTATGATAAGATAGCTAGCATGTATGAAGTCAACAATTTGAATGAAATCATCTCCTTGAAATATCAACTCAAAGACACAAAGATGAACAAAGGGGAGTCTGTGCAATCCTACATTATGAGGATATCTCGTCTTAGAGATCAATTGCAAAGAGTTGGGGAATCTGTGTCTGACAAGGAATTGGTGATTGTGACTCTAAGAGGTCTCCCTCCTATTTGGGAAACCTTCATTACTACTATAAGCAACAACAATATCCTCCCATCATTTGATGAAATTGTTGGAAAGCTCACTCAAGAAGAATCAAGGATGATATCAAGAGGAAGGATTCAAAAGCATGAAGAGGGAGAGCCCGCTGCATTCATCACTCAAAACAAGAAGAAGAAAGGAAAAGGAGGTCCATAAAATTCAAGAAAGCCTCCACCTCAAGATACAAAGAGAAGGAATGATAGATCATCTCACATTGAATGCTACAATTGTCACAAGAAGGGTCATTATGCTTGAGATTGCCCTGAGAAGAACAATGGTCCACGCTACAACACTAGAAGCAACAACAACAGGTTTGATGATTGAAGAAGAAGAGAAGACCGAAGGAATGATCACAATGGAAGAGATGAAAGAAGAAGAGATGCTCCTAGTGACCATGAAGAAGATCGTCGTCCCCAAAAGAAGTCAAGATTCTCCAAGTATGAAAGTAATGTTGCAAATCAATTTGAATATATTCTTATTTTTTCCCTTACTAGTTCATCTCCTCCGGATTCGTGGGATAGTTGGTTGGTTGATAGTGGGGCCACTCATCACTTCTCTGGATATAAGGAAGTTCTCTCTAATTTGGTAGAGAGGGAGTCAAATTTGAAAATTATTCTTGGAGACAACTCCACTCATCCCGTCAAAGGTTTTGGGTCCGTCAAATTTCATTTGAATTATGGGGAATCTATTTTGCTCCATGATGTGATGTATGTGCCAGGATTGAGGAAGAATTTGATATCAGTGTCCACTTTGGAAGACAAATGGATGAGGGTTGCCTTCATCAAGGGAAAGGTTCTTACTTGGCTTGTTGGATCACCTATGAGAGATTCATTCATATTGGGATCAAGATATGAAGGAATCTATAGGGTTACTGGAAGACCTCTTCTAGCATTGGTCCATGATACTAATCATCTAAGCAAGCTATGGCGCTGAAGATTGGCCCATCTACATTATGATGCTCTTTCGAAGTTGGAACAAATGGTCTCTGAGAATCCCAAGGTTCAAGCTCAACATGATGGAGTATGCCCAGGTTGTGTTAGTGGAAAGAAGACAAGGGGACCAGTCCCCTCTAGCGAGAACCAGACAAATGAATCCTCCATCTCATTCATTCTGAAATATGTGGTCCAATGCTCGTGCATTCTATTGGCAGCCATCTCTACTACATCACCTTCATTGATGACTCCTCAAGAAAGACGTGGATATATTATTTAAAGCACAAGGATGAAGCCTTTGAAATGTTCAAGAAGTTCAAAGCTTTGATCGAAAACCAAACAGAGAAGAAAATCAAAATATTCACGTCTGACAATGGTGGAGAGTACACATCAAAAGATTTCATTGATTTTTGCAAGAAGGAAGGTATCAAGAAGGAGACGATTGTGCCCTATACTCCCGAAAAAAATGGAGTAGCTGAAAGAAAGAACAAGTCTATTGTAGAAGCTGCTCGTGCCATGCTCCATGATCAAAAGTTGCCAAAGTTCCTTTGGGGAGAAGCAACAAATGCTGTTGTATATGTTCAAAACAGGGTGCCTCATCAAGCATTGGACAACAAGACCCTTGAAGAAGTGTTCACAGGTGTCAAGCCCGATGTTAGCCATCTCCGTATCTTTGGCTGCCCCGTATATTTCCATGTACCGAAGGACAAAAGAAACAAGTTGGAAGCCATGGGAATAAAATGTACGTTTGTTGGATATTGTGAAAATTCTAAGGCATTTAGAATATATATTCCTGGTCAAAGGAAGGTTGAAATTAATAGGGATGTAACATTCGATGAAGACGCTGCCCTTGCAAAAGCAAGGGACCTTCCTACGCCTCCACCTGAGAAGAAGGATGATGATATGGATATTTGAGATGGTCCTTCCGTGCTTGAATCCAAGACAAATATTGTTGATGACCCATGGAGCGCGTGGATCCCTTAGATCCTCCTCCATGTGATCCTTCTGTCAGGAAGAGGCCACTTTGGCTTCAAGACACATTACAGGATGATGAGAGACGAGCTCCCATTCAAAGATCATTTAGAGAAAGGAAGAAGCCATGCAGATACCAGGGATATGTTGCAGCCATGAGCACTATGATTCAAGCCGAACCTCCCACCTTTGAAGAAGCCGTGAAGGAACAAGTTTGGAAAGATGCTATGGCCGAAGAATATGAATCAATCATGAAGAATGATGTATGGGATGTTGTGTCGAGACCAAAGGGGAAATCCGTGGTAACTTCAACGTGGCTATTCAAGATGAATCATGAAGTTGATGGTAGCATTGAGAAATATAAAGCAAGGTTCGTGGCCCAAGGATTCTCCTAGAAAGAGGGAGAAGATTATGATGATATATTTGCACCTGTGCCTCAATATACAACCATTCGTTCGATAGTTGCCCTTGTCGCAAGTCAAGGATGGACCCTTCATCAGATGGATGTGAAGACAACATTCCTTCACGGTATGTTACAAGAAGAAGTGTACGTTGAGTAGCCACAGGGATTTGAAGTAGAGGATCGAAAAACACATGCTTGCGGGTTGAATAAGACATTGTATGGTTTGAAACAAGGCCCCAGAGCATGGTACACCCGGACATACAATTATTTGGTGAAGCTGGGATTCACAAGAAGCAATGTCTATCCCAACCTCTACTTCAAGGTAGTCGAAGGTATGTCATTGATTTTGGTTTTATATGTTGACGATCTATTCTTCACAGGCAGTGAGCCCCTGATTATCGAGTGTAAGAGGAAGCTACGCTCTGAATTTTAGATGAAGGCCTTTAGATTCATGCGCTACTTTCTAGGCCTTAAGGTGTGGCAAAGGCTTGGTGAGATTTTCCTTTCACAAGGAAAATATGTCGTGAAGCTGTTGGAGAGATTTGGAATGATGTAATGCAAGTCCTTGCCTACACTGATGGAAAATGAACTTCAAAAAGTTATGTGGAGAAGCTGCAGGACTTGATCTGGCAAATCCATCCGACTACAGACAGTTGATTGGGGCTTTGATGTTCTTAGTGAACACTCGTCCAGACATATGATATGCAGTGAATACATTGAGTCAATTCATGAACGAGCCTCTCCATGCACATTGGGTTGCTGCAAAACACATTTGAGATATTTGCATGGGACAATCACCCTTGGATTGAGATACACTACCGGAGATGTTCGACTTCATGGATATACTAATGCAGACTGGGCAGGGAACGTTATCGACAGGAAGAGTACATTTGGATGTTGTTTTAGTCTTGGATCTTCCATGATATTTTGGATGAGTAGGAAGCAAAAGTCCGTAGCATTGAGCACCACCGAGGCAAAGTATATTGCTGCCAACATGGCTAGCTGCGAAGTAGTTTGGTTGAGGAAGCTCTTTGGAGAACTATTTGAGCAGGTCCTAGACACTTTGATGATATATTGCGACAACAAGAGTGGGATCCGTCTGGCAGAGAATCTCGTATTTCATGACAAGTCCATGCACATAGAGATTTGATATCACTTCATTCGAGAAGTGGTGTAGAGAGGAGTCGTTAGACTCCATCATATATCGACAAATGAGAATATTGCAAATATATTCACCAAGGCTTTACCAAAAGGAAAGTTCTTGGTCTTTAGAGAGCAGCTTGGACTGATGGATGTGACCCCTCTTGATAAGGGGCATCACTGATCGAGAACATTGAGCCAACTCCTCCCCCTGTATGAGCTCCCAGGGTGAGGAATTGAGATAGAGGGCTCTTGGGGTTGAGGGATCTCTAGACAATAGGGTTGTAGATGTTGAGAAATCTAGGGCATCAAGATTAGGTGATTTCTCTATTAATGATAACTGCTTGTGAATGCTTTTTACTTCAATAGATTATGATCTTCTCTTTAGTTAGATTATTATAGTGTTCTTCTTCATCAAACAACTACCAAAGCATAAACAATAAAGAGACAAGAGACACAAAATATAGGCAATCAGCCAGGGCCAAAACCTCTCCCACTTGAGAGGAAAACCCGAACAAAATTCTTCTTCTTATAGAGACATCCATTGACGAATACTAAGACCAAGACCTAAACCCTTGACACTACGATCTCTCCAAGACCAAGCCTTCTTGTTTGATTTTTTCCTTTAGTCAATGATGGTCAAACTTCCTTCTGCCCTTCAATATCTTGGCTCTTCTATGAATTTCGGATCCTTGATTCTGCTTTGCAATTCTCGGTCGTACTTCTGAAGTCTTAGTTGTAGCATATGCGGGAAATAAACACCTTGATTCCCTTCGCTTTAGATGAATATTATTACTCCTTTAACTTGGCTAGGGAATCACCTTGTTCTTCGCCAAAAGCTGTCTTCACAATATGACTGTTGTATCTCGTTCTTCCTGCAGTAGGCAGCAACAGATTCTCGCACATGTGGAGTGTACTTAACCCAAAACATACATGAAAACAATACCTAAGACTTTCTCTTCCTTTCCTTCTCTTATCTGGTTATGAGGCTCCTTTCCTAGTGATTCTCGCACTTCTTATTGCATACTTCTTCTTGACCGAAAATCCGAGTTCCAAATGGAGGCTGAGCTGCCTATTTATAGTAGTTTTCCCATGAGAAATAAGTCGACTTGATAGTTTCCTAGGTTGACATGTCATTTGGTGTAGTTTCATTATTTAATTTAAGGCCGACTTGATAGAGATGCTTGAGCTTGGTCTTGGAGGATCTTTTAGACTCTTTCAGTGACTCACATACATTTGTAACATGCCCAAGAAGGGTATTCCATACATGACATAGACTTTTATGTCTTGATGACAAAACCTAAAGGCTCACAATGGGAACATTAACTAAAATAAAATTCCATGATCCTGAAACCCATGATTCAAACATTACAAAAATAATTTTATTTTCCTCTTTACATTAATTACATAAAATCACAATTACACATGTCATTATGAAGACCGAACCTAGTTACACTTTTCAACAGTAGATGTTGCTCCCCTATCTGTTACCCATATGTTTGGAGATGTTGCTCCTCTATCTTGGTCTTTGCAGAGTATACCCCAGTTGGTATCATACCCACTTGCTAGACTTGTTGGGATTACAACTCCCCGTTTGGCCAACGGGTTGAGTGTACTTGGGGTGTACAACCCAAGCTGATTATGATGTAGGTGTTCTACCACATGACTCTTGAGGGTCATTGTTTGGAAGATCCGTAGGCAATATGATGGGTTGAGATGTGCTCCCCTATATCACCTATTAATCAATATGGGGTTGTAGATGTTTAGCTCCCCCATGAGATTCCAAGTTGGGATGTGCTCCTCGATGTAGATTTAGGTTGAGATGTGCTCTCTAATATTGTTTTCAGTTTGAGATGTGCTCTCCGATGTTTTAGAGGGTGGAAGCTAATGCTCCCCGATTCTTCTTCTTTAGATTCGAGAATGTTTCAGTCAATAGAGTTGAACAGAGATGGGGCATGATATGACAACAGGATATACATGACAGGATATAGGTGGAATTCTCCCTAGTTGAGAGGGAGTGTTAAATTATGCAACTAGGGTCAAATTCCACTTTGGACAACGCATTTGATGGAGATAATTATTGCATTGAACTCCTTTTTTTGTGAGGACTAAAATCGACCTAAATATCGTCAAATTTGGACAAGGGAATGTGTACTTATGAAGAAAAAACCACATATGCACATTTGGACAGGTTGGCCCTAATGGTAAATTGGTCACCCTTGGAAGCTGTGAAAATTTGGAAACTTAAATCCGATTGCACCAACTGAAGATAATTCTCCTAATTGTTAATTTAATTTAACAATTTATCTACTCTTTGCTAAAGCAAATATTGAATTCATCACACTGCAACCTACACAAATAAACCTGTGGAATAATAAACGCTGGAAGAAATGATACCGCACACACATAAATTTACACAGTTATTTTTGGACAAATGTCCCTGGAAAAACCCAACTTGGGAAAACCGGTAGCAGTGAGGGTTTTATTATTATGCAGTAGTGAAATCTGAGTACATCTATGGTTGCCCAACTGACAATCCAAACAACAAGAAAATATGAGTAAAATACTGAAGGGAATTACCATTCTCCCACAGGCAATCTTTGACTAAACTTTCCCTATCAAAAACTCTGCCTCGTGGAGCATTGTGTCAGCCTTTGCACTGCTCTACGTAGTTGGATGGACGACTTGCTCTGGATTGGGCTCAGATGAAGTCGTTCTACCTCTGGAAGTTGAGAAAATCGTCTCTCCAACTCTGTAGGACTCCTTCCCAGCCTCTAGAACTGCGGACGAATTTTTCTCCTCACCAAATCATTCTGCTTGATTGGAGCACTACACAGTCCCTGAACGCTGCCTCTCTGGGATAATTCAATTCACTTGCTACTGCCTCCCCGGATCGGGGAAAATATTTCCATTGGCTTACTGTCCTTGCCCCTCAATCACTGCTTCGATCTCATTGGCTCTCTCTCTGACCACTGATTGCTGCTACTCTGGAAATTGATCTGCTTAGGAAATAAAACTGCTGAAGTGATTTCTCCAAGCCCCATCGACTTCTTCTTATAATCCTCTGTTGAAACTTCAACGAACAAGATTAGATCTCAATTGATGGCTAGGATTAACTTGAAGTCAATCCGTGTAAGTTTCTAGAACATTCACACCTTAACTTAATTAATTTTTCTTAATTAGTCATATTCCCTAAGTTTAGACTTAGGAAATATTTAAAAACTGACTAATAATTAATTAAGTTATTTCTAGGCGGAATTTCCATAAACGATTTCTGGGTTTTGGAGATCTCCTGTATTCTAGCCTCTCCACAAAATTTCAAGGCTAGAACACATCCGATGCTACAAAAACTAACACTCCCTCTTAGCGAGGAATGTGTTCTAGTGCTCTACTACACATCTTGTGACAACACTCTGTCTTTGCATCATCTCCTGTCATGCTGCTAATGTTTGGCTGTTGTTGCCCACCGACCACTGCGCAACTCTGATATCTGCTTCATTTGTGCTGCTGCTGACCCTACTGAACTGCAGCCAACACTGCATCTGCACTGCGACTCCCTCTTCATCTGTTGCTGTTGCAATTGAAAAACATCCTAAATACTAAATCAATTGTGATCATTATGATGCATCTGTCACTTGAGTCTCTGATTGCTGCTAGTATCTGTGTTGTCACCGAGGCATCTGCGCTGCTACTGACTCTGCACTGTGCCAACTGCACTGCTGCCAACTCTACACTACACTCCCCAGCATTTGACTGCTACTAATCTCTGCATCTGTCACTTTGGCATCTGACTACATCAACTGTCACTGATCCTTCCTGCTACTAAATACTGCGGGCTCCGTAGCAAGGTATTGATCCAAGAGGTGGACCTCCTCAAGGATCCTACCCATTCGTAGCACTCTGGGGATACAACACCAAGTCACCCCACCTCACTCCTAGGGGTATGTCAACAAACATGGCGGATTCTTCCTCCATCCTGGAGGAAATCCTATCAATCTCTGCTGATGCTGCTTGTTGGTCCTGCTTCTCCTCCTTGTTCGTCTTCTTGAGAGGACACTGGGTACTGTAGTGACCAAGCTCACCACATCTGAAGCACTTGACCTTTGACTTATTCTTCTTCTTTTCTCGTTGATCCCCTTGTCCTTGATTGGGACCCTTCGATGCGAGGGCCACATTCTCCTCCTCCTTCACTTGCTTGGATCCGTTGCTGCTGCCACTAATGGAGTTCTTTAGAAGAGCTCGCCTCAATTCCTCCTGCTGCAAGTCAGCCCACATCTTGTCCCACTCTGGTACCTTGTCTCTGCCCAATATGCTTGGACAAAGACTTACCACTCCTCAGAGACACTGTTGAGTTCCAATCTCACAAGATCAGTGGGTTGAGGCGCTGCCCCAACAACTGACAACTGATCTTGGACATCCTGAATCGTGGTGAGAAGGGGTCTATGCCTCCCTCCTTCTACATCCAGATGAGCCTCAACTTCTCCTCTAAGTAGATCTTCTGCTGCTCGGAAGTGCCTTGGTATAGCGTGGTGAGATTCTCCCACATTTCTTTGGCAGTCCCTTTGCCAGCTATGTGTGAAACAATGTGATCCCGAACACCATCAAGGATCAACCTCTTTGCCCGCACCATCTCCTTTTTGTACTCCTTCGGCTGATCTGCATCCTGGGAGACAACTAACACTGCATTTAAGTATGTCTTTAGGCCAAACTTATCCAGAAGGAAGGAAATCCTTGCCTTCTAGATGACATAGTTGGAGGCACCATCCAACCTGTCCTGATCTCGAAGCTCAACAGCGGCCATCTCAAATGATGTCAAAAATCTCCTCTTCCCTTCTGCTAAGCTATTCGCACTCCCTTCTGGAGTGAGAAACTATGCTCACAACGACTGCTGATCTGCAATGGAAATCAAACTTCTTGAGACTAGAAGTTCCCTGAGGAAACTTTTCCCCCAGTGTGTGCTCTTCTTCCACCTGACGCTAGCTCTGCTTTAGCAAACTGCTGCAAAACTATTGCATCCAACTAGAGATCTGCTCTGCGAAAATATTGGGTTGCTCCCTCTGCCTTTGTAATCCTTCGATCTAGAGAGATCGAATTTTTCTGCCTCACTTAGAAAAATCAAATCTCCTCAAGAAATTGGGCCTCTTGGCCAAGGTGACTGCGTTGCCTTTGGGGTTTCAATTTGCTGTCCTCACTAGACAACGAAACTCCTCCTTTCTTTGCTACTGAGCTCTTCGGCTGATCATCTGCGCTTTGATACCATGTGAAAATTCGAAAACCCCGAATCCTATTGCAGCAACTGGAAATAATCCTCCTAATTATTAATTTAATTTAACAATTTATCTACTGTTTGCTACAACAAATACTGAATTAATCACACTGCAACCTACACAAATAAAACTGCGGAATAATAAACGCTGGAAGAAATGTTAGCACACACACATAAATTTACATAGTTATCTTTCTTCTGAATAGGTTCGCAAGCAATTTTCTAAGCCATATGGCTTCGCATGAAGGTGTGCTTGCGACCTTATATTCTGCTTCAGTGGAGCTCAGAGCTACGAATTTTTGTTTCCTACTGCACCAAGAGGTCATTCCCGATCCAATGTTGAAATAGTGCCCAGAGGTACTTTTTCGATCCACTGAACTTCCAGCCCAATCTGCATCAGTAAATCCACTCAATCCGATATCCTTACTCCTAGTGTACAAGAGTCCATAATCGATTGTTCCCTGTATATATCTGAGAACATGTTTCGCTGCTGCCCAGTGTGCCCTCTTCGGTTCCACCATGCACTGACTGAGGGTGTTGACAGCGTAACAAATGTCTGGCTTGGTATTCACCAGATACATCAAGGACCCTATGAGCTGCTTGTATAAGGTGGGATCAACATCCTTGTCTTCTGATGCAACAATTTTCTTCCAGTTGGTGATCATTGGAGTAGCCATAGGTCTACAGTCCTCCATCATGAATCTCTTCAGAATTTCTGTAGCATATCTCCCTTGTCCAAGGAAGATCTCCCCCTTTTGCTGCCAAATTTCCAACCCTAGGAAATAATGCATCTGTCCCAAATCCTTCATGTCGAATTTTGTGGCTAGATTCTTCTTGTAGTCCTCGATGAGCCTAAATGATCCTGTCAGGAAGAGATCATCCACATATGATACTAGGATTAGAGGCTCATTCTCTACAATCAGATAGTAGAAATTTGGATCTTCGTCACTCTTGATGAACCCCATCTTCTGCAAGTAGCCATCAATTCGACCATACCACGCTCTAGGTGCATGTTTGAGCCCATACAAGACTTTCTTCAATCTGCATACATGAGACTTCTTCTCATGTGTCTCAAAGCCTTCTGGCCGTTCAATATATACCTCCTTTTCTATTACCCTGTTTAAGAATGCCGTTTTGACATCCATATGATGAATCTCCCATCCCATCTGTGCTGTAAGAGATATCACAGTTCTAATAGATGTATACGTGGCTATTGGGGCGAAGATCTCTTCGTAGTCAATTCCTTCCTTCTGAGCATAACCCTTAGCCACAAACTTGGCTTTGTATTTTTCCACACTGCCCTCTGCAGCGTATTTAATCTTGTAGATCCATCTCGAACCTACCACCGATCTGCCTTGAGGCCTAGGCACTACCTCCCAGACATCGTTCACCATTATAGAGTTGTATACCTCTACCATCGCATTTAACCAAACCTGATGTTGAGCGGCCTCCTGAAAACTAGAAGGCTCCCCATCCTGAGCTACTAATGCTTGATATCTATCTGGCTGTTTTCGCTCCCTTTTATTGTTTCTTGGTGCACCGATGAAATCTTTGACATCTCACAGAATTTATCGAAGTTCCCTGCTCGTTCTTCCTCTGGTAGTAGGTGCTTCTATTAGCTCCTCCTCCTCCTTTTGATTCTTCCTGTTTTGAGGAAGAATTCTTGGCTTCCGTTGGTTGACGTGGTTTGACCAACAGTTCATCTTTTGACTGCTCCTTGGAAGGCATTTCTCGAGACTTTCTGAAGGCCCTATCTTCCATGAACATCACATCTCATCGAACTACTACCTTCCTGCTCCCTGGAAGATAGATTCTATATGCCTTAGCGTTCTTGCTATATCCCACTAGATATCCTTTCTCTGCAGTTTGATCTAACTTATTCCTTTTCTCCTTGGGTATACGACAATATGTAAACTCCCAAATATCCTAAAGTGGCTGACTTTAGGAGTCTTTCTGGTGAAGACTTTCTCTGGAGTAATCTTGCCCAATGCCCTATGAGGAGTTCTATTCTAGACATAGACTGTCGTGTTCCATGCTTCTGCCCATAGGAATTTTGGCATATCCTGATCATACATCATGGCCCTCGCTGCTGCCACGATAGTCCCATTCTTCCTTTCTACTACTCCATTATGCTTCGGATTGTAAGGAGTTTTCGACTCCCTTCTGATGCCCTTGTTAGTGCAAAAATCAATGAAGTCCTTATCAACATATTCTCCACCATTATCTGAGTGCAAAACTTTTATTTTCTTCCCTGTCAGGTTTTCTAGCAGAGCCTTGAACTCTTTGAATCG
This sequence comes from Pinus tabuliformis, assembly GCA_031772625.1. NCBI lineage: Eukaryota > Viridiplantae > Streptophyta > Pinopsida > Pinales > Pinaceae > Pinus > Pinus tabuliformis. Next base: position 785,555,250 of record CM062805.1, read on the forward strand.
ACAGAAAACCTCGTCCTTGTTTTTCAGAAAATAAATCCAAGTTTTCCTTGAGTGGTCATCAATGAAGGTGACGAAGTATTCGGCACCCCTAAGAGCTTTAGTGGACATAGTTCCGCAGATATCTGAGTGTATCAATCCCAGTACACTCTTGGCCCTGTTTTTACTTCTAGGAAATGCTACTTTGGCATACTTTCCTAGAGCACATCCTCTGCATACATCATCTCGTTCTGTGCTAAGATCTGGAGCTCCTGTTACAATTTTCCTGAGAATTCTGAGAGCCCCATGGTGCAAATGTCCTATTATTTTGTGCCATAGTTCATTCAAATCCTTGTCTCCATTACTGCCTATCAGTGCCATTGGTGATTCTAGCTATAACCTGTACAACCTGTTACTTCTGATTCCGATCTGTTCTTTCTTTTTCCAGCTCGGGTGTTTGACGTATACTTTCTCCTTGATGAAGAAAATGTCATAGCCCTTGCCTTGAAGTTGTGATATGGAAAGTAAGTTCATCCCCAGTCCTGGTACATGCAGCACATTGGTAGCATGGAACCGCTCTCTCGTTTTTGTTTGAAAAACTATGGTACCCTTCCTTACTGGAGTACACTTTGCCTTATTCCCCATGGTGATTTGAAAATTCATCCTTTCCTCCTGATAATCTGAGAAACATTCTCGGATTCTTGTCATATGCCAGGAGGCTCCACTGCCTATATACCATACCTCTGATGATGCAAAGCTTGTCGCACAAGCAACTTCTTCTTCCAATTTGGAAGCCAGCTTAGATAAATCAAAATTACTGTCTCTTGTGCAATTTTCTGAAAATTTGCACGAGTCTCATGACGTAGATGCCTCTGCATCATGATCTTGACCCATAATTGATTGTCTCTGATTACTTGTTCTGATACCATGTGAAAATTCTATCATTGCAGCGACTGATTTATTTTACCTACTTATTTTACAATAAGTTATTTACGGAAAACCCCTTCAATAAATATTAAAATAAATTCTACTGCAGATATCACACCATAATACAGAAACAAAGACATGCATAAGAATCAAACACATCAACACAGATATTTTTGGACAATTGTCCCCTGAAAAACCCAATGCAGGAAAAATGGTGCAGCAGGTGAGGATTTTTATTATTAAGTAGCTTTTCTGAGTACACTGGGTGCCAAACTAGCTCACTCGACAGAGATAAATTCTCCGACACCTCTCCTAGGCTCAGCGTCAGACCAACTAGCCACTGTGCAGTTCCCAGACCCTTTATGTCAACACTCTGCCTCTCTGGGTCAGCACTCTGCCTCTCTGCGTCAGCACTGGGCCTCTTTGCGTCAGCCTCGCAGGCCCTCCAGTGACTGCACAGTCCTGCTACCTCTGCGTCTTCCTGAGTGGCTCTGCGTCTGCCTTTCTGATCTCTGCGTTGATCCTCCAGCACTGTCCCTGCCTCTCTGCTCTGTACTCACTACCTCTTGCTGCAATCTAGACCTCTAGTTCAAATTTCTCAGCAAACGCCGTACCAGGAATCGAACTGACTGGTCTCCCTCAGTATATCTCCAACTGACCCTCAAGCCTTCTCTTATACTTTTCCTGTTGATGAATCAACGACCAAGATTAAGTTCCTAATCAATGACTAAGATTAACATAGACTTGATCTTCGTCTCTTAGAAGCTTCTTATCCTTATCTTTATTAATACCCATTAATAATTTTATTTTCCTAAGTTTAGACCTAGGACCTCATTAAAAATATTAATTAGTTTAATAACTTTTCATCTGGATGGAATTTTCCAAAACGATTTCTGGGTCTTGGAGATCACATGTGCTTTAGTCTCTCCACCAATTTTCATGGCTAGAGCACATCCGATGCTACCCCAAATCAACATGCCCCTCAATCACTGCTTCGATCTCACTGGCTCTCTCTCTGGCGACTGATTGCTGCTACTTTGGAAATCGATCTACTCATGAAATCTAACTATTGAAGTGATTTCTCCAAGCCCCATCGACTTCTTATAATCCTCTATTGAGACTTCAACGACCAAGATTAGATCTTAATCAATTGTTGGGATTAAGTTGAAGTCGATCCATATGAGTTTCTATAACATTCACACCTTAACTTAATTAATTATGATTAATTAGTCATATTCCCTAAGTTTAGACTTAGGAAATATTTAAAAACTGACTAATAATCTAATTAAGTTATTTCTAGGTGGAATTTCCAGAAATGATTTGTAGGTTTTGGAGATCTCATGTATTCTAGCCTCCCCACAAAATTTCAAGGCGAGAACGCATCTGATGCTACAAAAAGTAACAGAAGCCTATAAATACAAGCGACCTCAAGCTCATTTGAACATCACTAAGCATTTTCTTCTTCTCTTCTTCATTGATTCCTTTTTCCGTGAGGACCAAAATCCACCTAAATATCGTCAAATTTGGACAAGGGAAAGTGTATTTATGAAGAAAAAACCACATACGTAGATTTGGACAGGTAGGCCCTAATGGTAAATTGGTCACCCTTGCAAGCTGTGAAAATTCACAAACCTGAATCCTATTGCAGCATCTGAAAATATTTCTCCTAATTGTTAATTTAATTTAACAATTCATGTACTATTTGCTAAAGCAAACACTGAATTAATCACAATGCAACCTACACAAATAAACCTGTGGATTAATAAACGATGGAAGAAATGCATGCTAGCACACACAAATTTACACAGTTACTTTTGGACAAATGTCCCTGGAAAAACCGAACTTGGGAAAAACGGTGCAACAGTGAGGTTTTTATTTATTATGCAACAATGTAATCTGAGTAGATCTATGGATGCCTAACTGACAATCCAAACAACAAGAAAATCCGAGTAAAATATTGAAGGGAATTATCCTTCTCCCATAGGCAATCTTTGACTAGACTTTCCATATCAAAAACTCGGCCTCCTGGAGCACTGCATCAGCCTCTGCGTAGTTGGATGGACAACTTGCTTTGGATTGGGCTAAGATGAAGTCGTTCTTCCTCTGGGAGCTGAGAAAATCGTCTCTCCAGCTCACTGGGACTTCTTCCCGACCAATGGAACTAAGGACGAACTTTTCTCCTCACCAAATCGATCTGTGTGACTGAAGCACTACACAATCCATCAACGCTGCCTCTCTGGGATAATTTGACTCACTTGCTGCTGCCTCCCCGGATCAGGAAAATATTTCCACCGGCTCACTATCCTTGCCCCACAATCACTGCTTCGATCTCACTGGCTCTCTCTTCGGCAATCGATTGCTGCTATTCTACAAATCTATCTGCTCATGAAATCGAACTGCGGAAGTGATTTCTCCAAGCCCCATCGACTTCTTATTATAATCCTTTGTTGAGACTTCAACGACCAAGATTAGATCTTAATCGATGGCTAGGATTAACTTGAAGTCAATCCGTGCGAGTTTCTAGAACATTGACACCTTAACTTAATTAATTCTGATTAATTAGTCATATTCCCTAAGTTTAGACTTGGGAAATATTTAAAAACTGACTAATAATCTAATTAAGTTATTTTGAGGCGGAATTTCCAGAAACGATTTCTGGAATTTGGAGATCTCATGTATTCTAGCCTCTCCACAAAATTTCAAGGCTAGAACACATCCGATGTTACAAAAACTAACGCTCCCTCTTAGTAAGGAATGTGTTCTAGTGCTCTACTGCACATCCTGTGACAACACTCTGTCTCTGCATCATCTCCTGTCACATTGTTGATGTCTGGCTGTTGTTGCCCACCAACCACTGCGCAATTCTAATATTTGCTGCATCTGTGCTACTGTTGACCTTGCTGAACTGCTGACAACACTGCAACTCCCTCTTCATCTGTTGTTGTTGCAACTGCAACATCTGCAATTGAAAAACATCCTAAATACTGAATCAGTTGTGATCATTACGATGCATCTGTCACCTGAGTCTCTGACTACTGCTAGTATTTGTGCTGTCACTAAGGCATCTGCACTACTACTGACTCTGCACTGTGTCAACTACACAATTGCCAACTCTACATTGCGCTCCCTAGCATCTGACTGCTACTAGTCTCTACATCTGTCAGTTTGGCATCTGACTGCATCAACTGCCACTGATCCATCCTGCTACTGAATACTACGGGCTCTCGTAGCAAGGTACTGATCCAAGAGGTAGACCTTCTCAAGGATCTTGCCCATTCGTAGCACTTTGGGGCTACAACACCAAGTCACCCCATCTCACTCCTAGGGGTATGTCAACAAACATGGCGAAGTCTTCCTCCATCCTTGAGGAAATCCTATCGATCTCTGCTGATGCTGCCTTCTGGTCCTGCTTCTCCTCCTTGTCCTTCTTCTTGAGAGGACACTGGTTACTGTAGTGACCAAGCTCACCACATCTAAAGCACTTGACCTTTGGCAGGTCCTTCTTCTTCTTTCGCTGCTCCCCCTGTCCCTCACTAGGACCCTTCAATGCGAGGGCCACATTGTCCTCCTCCTTAACCTGCTTCGATCTGTTGTTGCTGCCACTGATGGAGCTCTTTAGAAGAGCTCGCCTCAATTCCTCTTGTTGCAAGTCAACCCACATCCTGTCCCACTCTGGTAGCTTGTCTTTGCCCAATATGCTTTGGACAAAGACTTACCACTCCTCAGAGACACTGTTGAGTTCTACTCTCACAAGCTCTGTGGGTTGAGGCGCTACCCCAACAACTGACAACTAATCTCGGACCTCCTGAATCCTAGTGAGGAAGGGGTCTATGCCTTCCCCCTTCTGCATCTGGATCAACCTCAGCTTCTCCTCTAAGCACATCTTACGCTGCTCCTTGGTATAGCGTGGTGAGAGTCTCCCACATTTCTCTGGTAGTCCCTTTGCCAGCTATGTGTGAAACAATGTGATCTTGAACATCATCAAGGATCAACCTCTTTGCTTGCGCCATCTCCTTTCTGTACTCCTTCTATTGATCTGCATCTTGGGGCACAACTACCACTGCATCTAAGTATGTCTTCAAGCCAAACTAATCCAGAAGGAAGGAAATCCTTGCCTTCTAGATGACATAGTTGGAGGCACCATCCCACCTATCCTAATCTTGAAGTCCAACAATGGCCATCTCAAATGATGTCGAAAATCTCTTCTTCCCTTCTGCTCAACTATTCACACTCCCTTCTAGAGTGAGAAACTATGCTCACAATGACTGCTGATTTGCAAGGGAAATCGAACTTCTTGAGACTAGAAGTTTCGTGAGGAAAATTTTTCCTCAGCGTGTGCTCTTCTTCCACCCGACACTAGCTCTGCTCTAGAAAACTGCTGTAAAACTACTGCGTCCAGCTAGAGATTTGCTCTGTGAAAATACTAGGCTGCTCCCTCTGCCTTTGGAATCCCTCGATCTGGAGAGATCGATTTTTTCTACCTCACACTTGGAAAAATCGAATTTCCTCAAAAAATTCGGGCTCTTGGCCAAGGTGACTGTGTTGCTTTGGGGTTTCGATATGTTGCCCTCACTAGATAACGAAACTCCTTCTTTCTTTGCTACTGAGCTCTCCAACTAATTATTTGCGCTCTAATACCATGTGAAAATTCGAAAACCTGAATCCCATTGCAACAACTAGAAATAATTCTCCTAATTGTTAATTTAATTTAACAATTTATCTACTGTTTGCTACAAAAAATACTGAATTAATCACACTGCAACCTACATAAATAAAATTACGGAATAATAAACGCTGGAAGAAATGTTAGCACACACACATAAATTTACACAATTATTTTTGGACAATTGTCCCCGAAAAACCCAACTTGGGAAAACCGATGTAGTAGTGAGGGTTTTACTTATTATGTAGCAGTGAAATCTGAGTACATCTATGGATGCCCAACTAGAAATCCAAACAACGAAAAAGTATGAGTAAAATATTGAAGGGAATTACCCTTCTCCCACATGCAATCTCTGTCTAGACTTTCCCTATCAAAAACTCGGCCTCGTGGAACATTGCCTCAGCCTCTGCACTGCTCTCCGTAGCTGGTTGGATGACTTGCTTTGGACTGAGTTCAGATTAAGTCGTTTTGCCTCTAGAAGCTGAGAAAATCGTCTCTCTGGCTCTCTGAGACTCCTTCCCGGCCTCTAGAACTGAGAATGAATTTTTCTCCTCACCAAATCGTCTGCTTGACTGAAGCACTGCACAGTCTTATAGCGCTACCTCTCTGGGATAATTCGACTCACTTGCTGCTGCCTCTCCGGATCTGGAAAAATCTTTCCTACGGCTCACTGCCCCTGCCCCTCAATCACTGCTTCGATCTCACTAGCTCTCTCTCCGGCAAATGATTGCTGCTACTCTGGAAATCGATCTGCTCATGAAATCTAACTGCTGAAGTGATTTCTTCAAGCCCCATCGACTTCTTATAATCCCTTGTTGAGACTTCAACGACCAAGATTAGATCTTAATCAATGGCTAGGATTAAGTTGAAGTCGATCCATGTGAGTTCCTAGAACATTCACACCTTAACTTAATTAATTTTGATTAATTAGTCATATTCCCTAAGTTTAGATTTAGGAAATATTTAAAAACTGACTAATAATCTAATCAAGTTATTTCTAGGCGGAATTTCCAGAAATGATTTCTAGGTTTTGGAGATCTCATGTATTCTAGCCTCTCCACAAAATTTGAAGGCGAGAACATATCCGATGCTACAAAAACTAACAGAAGCCTATAAATACAAGTGACCTCAAGCTCATTTGAACATCACTAAGCATTTTCTTCTTCCCTTCTTCATTGATTGATTCTCACAAGTCTAAGGCTGGGTTGACAAAAGAAGTTTGCAAAGCTCCAAAATTACAGGGTCCGAAGCTCGCATATGTTTTTAGAGTTTTGGGTTACACTCCTTGGCTTGTCAAAGGTTAAATTTCACTGCAATCACTGGCTTGCAGGCTCAAGGGAGCGACTGGAAGCCTTCAATCGCTCGCATAGCTGCTCCTTCCTGCAACTGGAAAGTTTGATTAAAATTTGACCATTAACCGAACTTGACCACAGACAGGAAAAGTTGTCTCTGAGATATATTCATGCTGGAAACATATTTCTGAATGTTATTGGGTTATTTTACTGAAGGATATTGTATTGGGCCCATTGTACTCTCTGTTAAACATTTTAGGACAATCTAATGGAAGAAGAATTTAAAAAGGTTTACCCCCTTGTGGGGTTTTTTTCCTTGGTGTTTGACCAAACCTGGTGTCTCTTGTTGATGTGTTGATTGTCTCTTTTGTCATCGCTTTTACTGTTCTATCTTCAATTATTGTTGATGATTGGAAAGATTAATTGCTTTTTAAAAGATTGCTAATTGAAGTATTGAATTGGGCTAAAAGTAATTGAAACAACATAGAGCAGTGTGAAAATTAACATCTTCATCAAGCAATTACCAAAAATGTACAAAACATGAAGATCACAAGAAACAAAGAACACAAAGATGTAGGCTCCAAGCCAAGGCAAAACCCCAGAAGGGGGAAAACCCAACCAAATCCTCTTCTTATAGAATCAGATCAAAGTGAGATATCCAAGATCAAGATTGCCACAATGGTCAACCTCAACAAGTCAAAGTCAACTCAAAAGTCAACATTGGTCAAACCTTTTCAAATCTGGTAAAATCACAGAATTTGGACTTGCAATTTTCGGACCTCCAATTTCATAGAGGAACCCCAAAACCTTCGCACTTGTCAGTTGAGATAGGGCACAAAACATAAATCTCTCTCCTTTGACTTCACTCTCTCTCTCCTTTGACTTTCACTGTTTTTCTTCTTCATCTTGCACAAATTTCGATGTGAATGAGTGAGTGAGTGATTGGTTTCCAAAGTGGTCGAGTTGCTCTCTATATATACACATCCAGGAGGTTGAATAATTGCCTCTTGTAGGCTGGCTTCTCCAGAAGGGTTGACTTGGTCTCTGGAGGACATTTTGACTCTTTCAGACTCAAGAAAAATAATTTTTCTTTTTCTTACAAGAAGTCCAAATGGGAATTTGACTCAAAATAAATTTTCTTTTGACTCAATAAACCCTATAAGCATGAAGAACATGCTTTGACTAGAAATAAAAATAATAATAATGATCATAATAAATGAATATAATAATTACATCGATAATACATTTGGATTACGTTATGAAGACTGACACTAGTTACATTTTCAACACTCCCTCTTAACTAGGGAGGTATTCATAATGACCAATGTTGCGAGCATCGACATCGGGATAAAATCTTCAAGGGTCCAAAAACCAAAAAATCGGGAAAATATCGGTAAAAATTGGCAAACATCGGCAAAATCAAGATACCACCAAAATATCGGTAAAAATTTGCAAACATCGGCTAGGCCAAAAAATCGTGATTTCGACATAAAATTTGGATGTTATCGAGATGTTCGCAACACTGATAATGACACAACAAGATACTGTCAAATTGAAATATTCTCATAAGAAGGGATTCAGATTGATAACCATCATCATCATCATAACCAACATTGTCAAACATAGCAAGGCCTTGACTAACAAGCTCTATCTCTTTACTAGTTCAGAGCTCAATGATAGGAGGCATAAATTTGGACACCACCACCCGCCTCTCAAGACATTACCCCATCCGGATGTTCACTAGGTATGTCCTTACAGGACTATTCTTATCTTGGATATCACCCATCCTTAAAGAATATTTGTCCTTGGGACTATTCTTATGTTGGATCCAAATCCTCTAAGAATATCAGTCCCAAATGTTTATCCAATCCACCATTCCCCCTACTAGTGAGTTCACTAGGCTTATGACTGTTAGTCCTGGCCATAGTGCATGACACATGGAGAATATGGTGTCCATCTTCACTCCCTCTCAACCAGGGAGGAGATCCTCACTCCCTCTCAAATAGGGAGGAATGAGCACAAGCCTAAGCTTGTCTCAAAAAGTACTCATCAATGCATCGGCCACCTGTTCTTCCTGCAGAGATCTATTGTAGCTTCTCGACACCTATCTGCCTCATGTTGAAATTTGGTACTGGAGGACAGGTGGTTCCCTAAGGCTTTGATCTTTGGCCTAGGGAAAAGTGTCCAAAAGAATTTAATTTTTCTCCTAAAGTAACTTTATAATTTTTTATAAAGTTAAATCTAATTTGAAAGTGACTTTAAGTGATAAAGTTACTAAGTCTAATTTTAAAGTGACTTTTATAAAGTCAATGAAAAATTAGAAAGGAAAAGTGACTTTGGAAATAAATGACTAAGTGGGTCTTTATTAAAGTGGGGTGAATTAAAAAATAGAAAGTGAGATTTAAATGAGCATTTAATCTCAGCCATTGATCTAAATCTATTTCAGCCATTGGATTTAGGGATCACCCAAAAGTCATTTAGGGTTGGGTTAAGGGAGGAAAAGGAGGAAAAGATCATCCATTCTTTCATGAGCAGATTGGGAGAAGGAGAGCAAGAGAGCAAGGGAGATTTCTGGACAAGGAGGAGAAAGAGGCAGCAGTTTGGCACACATACAGGCAGCACTTCAGCAAATCCGAACAGCATAAAGAACAAGCAGAAAAATGCAGTTTTTGTGAGCAAAACAGTGGAAAAATTAATTTTCAGCACGAATATCGAGGAGGTGATTTTCTGCACATTTTTCGAGGTCTGTCCGTACAAGTCCGTACAGCCGTCCGTACAGTCCTCACAGCCCGTACGGTCCGTACATCCGTACGTCCGTACAGTTCGTACATCCGTACGGTCCGTACAACACTTTTCAGATTGTCTGTTGGGCTGAAAACAGATAAGTTTTGCTTGCTGGAAATTTCTGTTTTTGCTGAAATTTATTTGCTGAAAATTTTCTCTGTAAAAAGGCATTTTCCAGAAATAAAGAAGAGCTCTCAAACTGGTTTTCCCCAAGAGTTGTAGGGGGTTTTTCCAGGGTCAAGTTGACCAAAAATATCAGTGTTTTAATGTGTTTTAATGGCTGTTTTTAATTGCTGATTTTTATTTCTGCAATTTCCAGCACTCTGAAAAATTTCCAGAATTTGTGTTTTCAGCAATATTTATTTTTTCAGTCTGTTAAATGTATGGCTATGGGAATGGGCATTTAACTACATGGGAGAAATAAGGTGAAACTGAAAACCGGGGTGGGAAAACAGAAAATTTCTACATGGTATCAGAGGTTGAGTGCTGAAGGGCAGTTTGGGACAGCAAAAGGAAAAAAATACAGCTGCTGATTTTTTCACTCAGAAAATTCCAGCAAGCTGATTTTTCATAAACAGCAGTTTTATCTTTACCACAGCAGTGCTATTTTTCAGTTTTAGGACAGCAAGATGTCATTGGGATTGAGGGTGGAGGATAGGTTGGATGGGCATACAAATTACAGCGTTTGGAAGGAGAGAATGCAGAGTATCTTTGAGGAGGCAGAAGTCTGGGATATCATGGTGCATACAGCACAGCACCCTGTTGTTGTGCCTACTGATGCTACTCAGTTGGCAGCTTATAATAGAAAGAACAACAAGGGTAAGAGGCTGATTCTAGACGGAATCAAAGACCATTGCATTCCTCATGTGAGAGGAAAGAGCAATGCCCATGAGATGTGGACAGCATTGTCCAATCTCTACCAGAGTACCAATGAGAACCGGAAGATGGTCCTGAAGGAGAAGCTGAAGAACATTAAGATGGGGAATGATAGTGCAGCTGGATATCTCACAAAGATTACCAATGTGAGAGATGAGTTGGCAGCGATTGGAGAGGCCATTCCATCCACTGAGTTGGTGCGTATTGCAGTGAATGGCCTCCCCCGTTCATGGTTGAACTTTGCTGATGGGGTTTGTGCACGTGAGACCCTTCCCACATGGGAGAGGTTTTGGGATGATTGTATTCAGACAGAGATCAGGAAAGGACAGCTTGGGGCAGCCAAGCCAGTTGAGCAGGATGAGGACGTAGCACTGGTGGCAGGAGGCAAGAAAGGCAAAGGGAAGAAGCAGGCTTCCACAAGCGGTGGTGGAGGCAAAGGCAAAGGTAAAGGTAAACAGGGTAACTCACAGAAGGACTATTCCAAAGTGAAGTGTTGGAATTGTCAGAAGATGGGACACTATGCAGTTGTGTGTCCGGAGAAGAAGAAGAAGAAGGGGAAGAACCAGAATGTGGCAGCTTCAGCTGAGATTGAGGACTTTGCAGGTCGTTTTGACCGGGAGTTTGTGTTCATTACATGTGAGTCCTCTAGTGCAGGATCACCTGCCACACAGGTTCAGAGGGAGCATGCTTTTCCCTCGATTAGCGGAGCATCTACAGGTATCTGGTATGTGGACAGTGGGGCTTCACGCCACATGACAGGCGTTCGGGAGTACTTCTCAGAGCTTTCAGAGAGTGGCACTGATATTGAGGTAGTACTCGGTGATGACAGAGTTGTTAGAGCAGTCGGGGTGGGTACACTGACATTTCAGAGGGAGTCCAGACCTCCCTTGAAAGTGTCAGATGTTCTTTATGTGCCAGGGATGAGGAAGAACCTCATATCCGTCTCAGCTTTGGAGGACAGAGGATATGAGGTACTGTTCAGGGGAGGACAGGTGTTGATGTATCCCAGGGGCACTCCAGCTGATTCAGCTAGAGTGATAGGTGTACGCCATGCAAAGGTGTACAAGTTTGCATTCCAGCCCCTTTTGGCATTGAGCAGTAGTACCGACAGCAGAGCTAGCAGTTCTGAGCTGTGTGAGATTTGGCACCGCAGGATGGGACACATGTATCATGGAGCCTTGAGGACATTGCGGGAGATCACCACAGGTGTGCCAGATTTCAGTACTGATCACTTTGATACTTGCAGAGGTTGTGCGATGGGCAAGTTTGCCAAATCCCCTTTTCCCAGCAGTGACAGCAGAGCGACGGGGATACTTGATTTGATTCATTCCGATGTGAGCGGTTGGATGTCTCATGTTTCCTTGAGTGGATATGAGTACTATGTGTTATTCATTGATGATCACTCCAGGAGGACCTGGATTTATTTCTTGAAGACCAAGAGTGAGGTCTTCAAGCGGTTTCAGGAGTTCAGAGCTCTTGTGGAGACTCAGACAGGTCGAAAAATCAAGTCCCTGAGGTCGGACAATGGAGGAGAGTACACCCTTGGAGAGTTTGTTGACTATTGTGCGGAGGCAGGTATTAGGAGGGAGTTCACTGTTCCTTACAACCCCCAGCAGAACGGGGTTGCGGAGAGGAAGAACAGATCCATCACAGGGGCTGCCAAAGCCATGTTACATGATCAGGGGTTGCCATTGTTCTTGTGGGCAGAGGCCTGCAACACAGCTGTTTACTTGCAGAACAGGAGTTCGCATCGTGCCTTGGGGCACATGACTCCGGAGGAGGCTTTCTCTGGGAAGAAGCCTGATCTTGGTCATCTTCATATCTTTGGATGCATTACATACTCCTATATACCCAAGGAGAAGAGGACCAAACTAGAGCCCACCGCAGAGAAGGGTATCTTTGTGGGCTACAGTGAGACCTCAAAGGCCTTTCGGATTTACATTCCTGCACAAAGGAGAGTTGTTGTCAGACGGGATGTGAAGTTCGAGGAGGACAGGGCCTTTAGGAGGTCACGGGAGTTAGAGTATCTGGATCAGCCAGACCCTCAGTAGCAGTTGAGTCAGTCGCAGGGATCCAGTGGGCAGGGATCAGGAGGATCCGGAGGTACATCTATGAGGATGTCAGGTCCATCAGTGAGCAGTGGCTCGCCGAGCCAGAGGGGTGGTGCTCCGGGCAGCATGCAGAGCAGTTCACAGAGCAGTTCACTAGGGAGTCCACTGATGGGCAGTTCACACGGTACCTCAGCTTCTACAGGTTCAGGTGCAGGCAGGAGGACAGCAGACAGACAATCAGGAGTTCAGGCTACTGATGGTGATGAGGAGGAGGAGTTTCATTCTCCTATGGGAGAAGCATGCTCAGGGAAGAGGAAGCCCAAGTGGCTTCAGGACACCTTGAGAGATGCCACATCTGTTGCTGAGCCGAAGAGGCCGGTCAGAGAGAGTAGACCACCTGAGAGGTTTTGTAGTTATATGGCGATGGTTACCAGCATCCTTGACTCTGAGCCTTCTAGCTATGAGGAGGCAGCTAGCCAGCAGGTCTGGAGAGAGGCCATGCAGGAGGAGTATTCTTCTATCATGAAGAATGATGTTTGGGAGGTGGTGCCGAGGCCTGAGGGCAAATCCGTGGTTAGTTCCAGATGGCTTTACAAGGTAAAGCATGCTGCAGATGGCAGCATTGAGAAATTCAAAGCGAGGTTTGTGGCTAGAGGGTTCTCCCAGGTAGAGGGAGTTGATTATGAGGAGACCTTCGCTCCCGTGGCTCGATATACTTCGATCCGCTCCATTATATCGATAGCAGCAGAGATGGGTTGGAAGATCCACCAGATGGATGTGAAGACCGCATTTCTCAATGGCTTCATACAGGAGGAGGTGTACATTGAGCAGCCACAGGGCTTTGAGGTGCATGGGAAGGAGTCCCATGTGTGCAGATTGAAGAAGGCCCTTTATGTCCTGAAGCAAGCTCCCAGAGCTTGGTACTCCAGGATAGATGCATACTTGCAGGGGATGGGTTTCACAAAGAGTGAGGCAGATCCGAACCTTTACTTTATTGTGATTGGTGAGGAGCCTCTCATTCTGGTGTTGTATGTGGATGACTTGATCATTACAGGTGCAGAGAGACTCATAGAGCACTGCAAGAGAGATCTTACGGCGGAGTTTGAGATGAAGGACATCGGCTTGATGCATTACTTTTTGGGTTTGGAGGTGTGGCAGGAGGAGGGGCATTTCTTCCTGGGGCAGGGGAAGTATATTGTGGACATCCTTAGCAGATTCCACATGGAGGATTGTAGACCCATGTCGACACCGATGATCACCAACTGGAAGAAGCTTCATGCTTCGGATTCCGAGTTGGTGGATCCCACATTGTACAGGCAGCTGATTGGTTCCTTGATGTATTTGGTCAACACTAGACCAGATATCTGTTTTGCAGTCAACACGATGAGTCAGTTTATGTGTGAACCTAGGAAGGTTCATTGGGTGGCTGCAAAACACATTTTGCGGTACTTGCAGGGGACAGTGGATTATGGTCTGGACTACAGGCAGGGAGATGGAGTGAGATTGGCAGGATACACTGATTCTGATTGGGCAGGTTGTGCTTCTGATAGGAAGAGCACTTCAGGGTGTTGTTTTGGGTTGGGTTCAGCAGTAGTGTCATGGTTCAGCCGGAAGCAGCAGTCAGTAGCACTGAGTTCAGCGGAAGCAGAGTATATGGCAGCCAGTCTAGCTAGTTGTGAGGCCATCTGGCTTCGCAAGATGTTGTTTGGCTTATTTGGTCAGCCGTTGAGACCTTCAGTGATTTACTGTGATAATCAGAGTTGCATTAAACTCACGGAGAATCCAGTATTTCATGACAGGTCAAAGCATATCGGGATCAGATATCATTTCATCAGAGACTATGTTCAGAAGGGAGCTGTGAAGCTTGAGTATATTTCCACTGATGAGCAGGTTGCAGATATTCTTACCAAAGCCTTACCACGGGGCAAGCATGTCTACTTCAGAGACAAGATGGGTGTGGTGAGGAACACCTTCCTCGGTAAGAGGGAGTGTTGAAATTTGGTACCGGAGGACAGGTGGTTCCCTAAGGCTTTGATCTTTGGCCTAGGGAAAAGTGTCCAAAAGAATTTAATTTTTCTCCTAAAGTAACTTTATAATTTTTTATAAAGTTAAATCTAATTTGAAAGTGACTTTAAGTGATAAAGTTACTAAGTCTAATTTTAAAGTGACTTTTATAAAGTCAATGAAAAATTAGAAAGGAAAAGTGACTTTGGAAATAAATGACTAAGTGGGTCTTTATTAAAGTGGGGTGAATTAAAAAATAGAAAGTGAGATTTAAATGAGCATTTAATCTCAGCCATTGATCTAAATCTATTTCAGCCATTGGATTTAGGGATCACCCAAAAGTCATTTAGGGTTGGGTTAAGGGAGGAAAAGGAGGAAAAGATCATCCATTCTTTCATGAGCAGATTGGGAGAAGGAGAGCAAGAGAGCAAGGGAGATTTCTGGACAAGGAGGAGAAAGAGGCAGCAGTTTGGCACACATACAGGCAGCACTTCAGCAAATCCGAACAGCATAAAGAACAAGCAGAAAAAGACAGTTTTTGTGAGCAAAACAGTGGAAAAATTAATTTTCAGCACGAATATCGAGGAGGCGATTTTCTGCACATTTTTCGAGGTCTGTCCGTACAAGTCCGTACAGTCCGTACAGTCCGTACGGTCCGTACAGCTCGTACAGCACTTTTCAGATTGTCTGTTGGGCTGAAAACAGATAAGTTTTGCTTGCTGGAAATTTCTGTTTTTGCTGAAATTTATTTGCTGAAAATTTTCTCTGTAAAAAGGCATTTTCCAGAAATAAAGAAGAGCTCTCAAACTGGTTTTCCCCAAGAGTTGTAGGGGGTTTTTCCAGGGTCAAGTTGACCAAAAATATCAGTGTTTTAATGTGTTTTAATGGCTGTTTTTAATTGCTGATTTTTATTTCTGCAATTTCCAGCACTCTGAAAAATTTCCAGAATTTGTGTTTTCAGCAATATTTATTTTTTCAGTCTGTTAAATGTATGTCTATGGGAATGGGCATTTAACTACATGGGAGAAATAAGGTGAAACTGAAAACCGAGGTGGGAAAACAGAAAATTTCTACACCTCATACTTTCAAATCATATAGTTCCTCGACCTTTCTTCGTTCTCTGACAATCTTCATATCAAATCCATCATAAATAGTTCATCAAATGCCTCATGGAGCCAAACAACTTATTACACAAGCCTTCACATCTTTCTTTGTACTGAAACAAAACTTTGCTTTCACGCTTTTTTGAGAAATTATATCAGCTTCCAATCAGCAGTAGTATCTTTATCAGCAATATTACCTGTCAATCAATATGGAACAAATTATAGCTCCCTCTTTTTGGCTGAGGTGGGTAAACTTCTCCCTAATCAATATTGAATCCAACATATCTTCAAATGATCAACAAACTGTTTCCTGACTTCTTGCTGCCTTTTCTGTCTCTAAAGTGTTCCCATATCTGCTATATGTCCTTTCTGGAAGCCACATTATACATGTCATTCCTTATTATTAGAGTTACCAAAAACAATCAATGTTGCTCCAAATTGTAAGATCCTTCAAATCAATTTCTACTTCTAGCTCTCTCTGAAGTCAACATTACTTTCTTCTCATTATATAACTTCACATTCTTCAAGAGATCGTATTGAATAATGACTAATGGTAGTGTCAAAAGTTCTGCCAATGATTTGTTCTGCTGCTAGATAAATGATAACTATCTAGGAAGATCTGTCTTTCCAACTCTCTAATCAGGACATGATATGCCTTTGCTATTAACCTTTCTGCCCAAGTATATTCTTGCATCATGTTCTTCTTTTAATTCCTTCTGAAGATATGAGTACTCTTAGCTGATTGCAGGATGTTTATGAAAACTTAAGATAAGTACACTTCTTCCTTCCAAGCTGCTAATTGACTTCTTTGACCAAAACTGCTTCTTTTAATGTTCCTAGAAGATGATGTCCATGAAATGTAGAATGATAAGATTCCTTCTCATTTATGCTTCCGTGCTGCTACTAGATTTTTCTTCAATGCATATTGATAAGCTGCCAGCTCTTCTTGTAGAAGAAACTTCAGCTATGATTCTTTGATTCTTCCATTCAAATGTTAAACTCTGGTAGTGTCGTTAGATTGATGTTTGAAACAAAATATCGTGTAGAGACTTAAATGATGCTGCATAATGACTGCTTCTAAATCTTCGTGATGAAATGCTTCAGTGACTGTAGAATACTTATGACTATGGAATGATGTGTAGACAACCTTTTGATGATCCAAACTCTTTTATTCTGGCTAACTGGATGATGTGTTGACTGCTTACAACTCTTTGTGAAGATATGCAGCTAAGTGTTCCTTCTAGAAATCCAAGTAGACTCTATTTCTTCCAGTGTTATATGCTTCTTTCCATGAGACTATAATTTGCGAATCCCAAGAATCTTCTACACAAATGTAACTACAACTGCTACTCAAACTGCCATCTTCTAAAAAGTGAAAACAAACTGCTTGCAAACCTGGTAATAGTCAAATCCTTCAATAATAGAGGTCCTTGTTGTCTTCAATCTTCGGTTTCTTCTCGGCTTCTTCATCTTCTGCAACATGAGCTTCACTTCTTTCTTTCCTTTTTTTATTCTTCTTGTTCTTAGGATCTTTGGGACAATCTCTTTTATAATGTCCAAATTCATTGCAACCAAAACATTGCACTTTAGACATATCTCGGTTTCCATGTGGCTGATAATTGTTGTTGTTATTGTATCTTCGATGAGGTTCAAATCTTCCAAATCTTCCAAACTTCTTCCTTGATCTAGCAGCAAAAGCTTGAGCATTTTCATTATTGGGTTCGGTGTCGTCCTTGGCTTTTAATCATGCTTCTTCTAGAACACATTGTGCCCAAAATTCTTCAAATGTTGGACTTTAGTTTCTAGCATAGATGCTACTTACAAAACCACTCCAATCTGGAGGTAGGGCATTGAGTACGGTTGGTAATTAATTCAGAATCAGATATGACTTCTCCAAGCCCTTGAAGTTGATCCTTCAATTTTGAGATCTTCATAAGATATGAGGCCACATCTTCATCTTTTGATATCCTTGTTCTATAAAGTTGATTCCTTAGTGAGATTTTCTGACCGGTAGTAGTGACAGAATATAGTTTGATCAATCTGTCATAGACTTATTTGGATGTAGATAGATCTAAGACAAAGGAGATAAGATGGTCCTTAATAGACTTGAAGATGATCCTTTGAGCCTTAACCTCTCCTTTATTGTACTTGGCCACTTCTTGAGTCTTGTCCTTGTTTGGTTCTGGAACTTTGCCGAGAATGTGATCCATGACTTCATTTTATGTGAGAACCAAATCAATTATCTTCTTCCAAGCTTCGAAGTTAGAGGCTCCATCAAGTTTGTTGCCTTCCTTACAAAAAATGCCATTTGATTGGAAGGTTGAGACATGGAGTATAGTAAAGTACTTACTTGTCAAAGGAAAGAAATGCTCTAAGAATGTTGATGATGCTTCCAAGAATCTTCAAAGATGCTCCTGAGTGATGGCTTCAATAGAGATGTCTTCAAGCTACTATGATGACTTCTTTCAATGATGAATGATGAATTAACAAGAGCTTGTCAATGTTTTTCAAGAGTCTTCAATGATATCTTAAAGAGGGAGAGAGAGGTGATCATTCTTGTGTCGCCTTCCTTTTGCCTTCAAGTATAGCTGCTGCAGAATGGTGTCCTCCAAAGAGTGAGATGATTTTTGTAGAAGTATCTTCAAATGTGCCAATAAAAAGTAATCTTCAAGCTGCCCTTCCTTCACCTTAGATTTGATACCATGTTGAGAAATCAATCTGCTAGTAGATTAGAGTAGATTTCTCTTGACCTTATAATTACTTGTGAGTGTTTGTTGGCTTCTTATTAGTTTTATATTCTCTTCATCAAGCCATTACCAAAAATGTACAAAACATGAAGATCACAAGAAACAAAGAACACAAAGATGTAGGCTCCAAGCCAGGGCAAAACCCTACAAGCGGGAAAACCCAAACAAATCCTCTTCTTATAGAATCAGATCAAAGTGATATATCCAAGACCCAAGACCAAGACCAAGACTGCCATAATGATCCCAAGTCAGCCCTCCTCAAGTCTCCTCAACAATTCAAAGTCAACACTAGTCAAACCTTGTCAAATTAAGGAATTTAGACTTGCAGTTCGGACCTACAATTTCGCAGAGTCACCCAAAAACCTTCACACGTGTAAGCAGAGATAGGTCACAAAACATAAATTTCTCTCCTTTGACTTTGCTCTATCTCTCCTTTGATTTTCGTTGCTTTTCTTCTTCTTCTTTCACAAATTTTGATGTGAATGAGTGAGTGATTGGTTTCCAAAATGGTTGAGTTGCATTCTATACATACACAACCAAAAGGTCGAATTGCTGCTCCTTCTAGGATGATTTGTCCAGGAGGGCTGCTTGGTCTATGGAGGACATTTTGACTCAAGAAAAATAATTATTCTTTTTCTAACAAGAAGTCCAACTGTGACTTTGACTCAATTACATTTATTTGACTCAAATAAATTTTATTTTAAACTCAATAAACCCTATAAGCATGAAGAACATGCTTTGACCAGAAATAAAAATAATAATAATGATCGTAATAAATGAATATAATAATTACATCAATAGTACATTTGAATTACATTATGAAGACCGACACTAGTTACATTTTCAACATATATGTGAGTCAACTCGACCTCTTGGAGACACATTCATACAACACATACAACATCGATTTTTGTGCCTAATTAGGAAGAAGAAGAGCTGACGTCAAGGAAGAGAGAAGAAAGTCAAAGGAGAGATAAAATTCGGGTTTTCTAGATTGTTTCTGCTCACACGTGTGAAGGTTTTGTGGTATCTATGCAAAAATTACAGGTCCGAATATGGAAGAATCTAGGGCATTTGGGTTATAGTGAGATTCTTCTATCGATGATAACAATTTGTAAAGTACTTTTACTTTTCTTATTAGCACAATTGTCTCTTATTATTGTTAGTGTGTGTTCTTCTTACTTCATCAAACAATGACCAAAACAAAAGAGACAAGAACACAAGATGTTGGCACTCTGCCAGGGAAAAACCTCTCTCTCCTAGAGAGGAAAACCCTTCTGCAAATTTCTCTTATTGATGCTTCAATTAACAAATGCCAAACCCTAAACCCTTGACTAGTAGATCCTCCATGCACAAGACACAGTCTCTCTTTCTTTGTCCTTCAATTGATGCCTTCTTCTGAGTTGCACCTTGAACTCTTCCTTCACACTTCTTCTGGCAACTGGCTGCTCTTTTTCCAGCAACTATAGAAACCCTAGGTCTCCTTGGAGACCTCTTCCTTGGTGTCCTTCTTTTCTTCTCGACCTCGCTTAGCAATTTTCCTTGTCCTTGATGCTTAGGCTAGAGAGTGAGGCCTTTCTTGAGGTATGTCCTTGATGTTATAGGCTGATCCTCTTAACCCTTACTGCTGCTCTTATTTCTTCGCACGTGTGGCTGATCTAGAGCTTGAAATAGCCCTTTTTACTTGTTCTCTTCCTTTGCTAGATGTAGGACCTCCTTCGCTTGAGATGGAGGATTATTTGGAAACACTTCTTGGCCCAATCAAACTCTATTGTGTTGTGGCCCTTGTGGATCTGACGTGATTGTAGAACTGCCCTCCTTTCCTCACACGTGTGACAAAATTAGGCCCAAAATCAGTCCTCCCAAACTCGGTTTCTCTTTCCTCTTCTTCACTGCCCTAGAATCACTTCAATGCTCCTTTTTCGCACCTCTTTTTCGTCCTTCCTTGCTCGCTGATTTCAGAGACGAGTGATAATCCTTTTGTGAGGTCGAATTGCCCTATATATAGGAGTTTGTCCCTCTTTTTAGGTCGACTTGATCAACTGGTGAGGCCGACTTGACATTTGTGCATACAAATTCATTTCTTGAGCCGACTTGAAGAGGAGACTTTGTCTTTGCTTTGGAGGATCTTCTTTGACATATTTCTTTGACTCTAATACATATGTTTACATAGTGTAACATACCCTTAAGGGTTCTTCAATAATTACATTGACTCTTTGACTTTCCTAGAAGCACTCAAACATGTGCTTGACCTATCAAATGGGCAAGAAACCCATTCTTGATAATGACAAAAATAGTAATTTCTCTTTTAAAAGTACAAAGATCAAAATTACATTTATGAAGACCGAACCTAGCTACACTTTCTTCAACACTCCCTCTTAACTAGGCAGGTATTCATAAATCACTACAAGGTGTTTGGCCATTTTCAATCTCAAGAATTCATATAAGAGAAATTGGATTGGCAATCCATCTGTTACAGCACTATAGTAACCAACATTGTTTCCACAGCAAGGCCTTGACTAACAACTCTATCTCTCAATAGATCAGAGCATAATGTTGGCGAGACTAATGACTATAGATACCTTCATCATTGTCTCTCAAGGTACATACCCACCCGTGTGTTCACTGAGTATGACCTTCTAGGACTATTCTTATCTTGTGTTCCCAACCCTCAAAGAATATTGGTCCTCTTGCCTACTCTTCTCTTGGATGCCCTACACATCCTCAAAGAGCATCAGATACCAAATGATTACCCAATCCTCCATTCTTTCTTCCCAAATGAAGACAAGAATGTTGTGTCTATCTCTCCCTCTTAACTAGGGAAGATATTCCCATTCCTGTGAAGGAATGTACCCAAGCTCCCTCTGACCAGGAACTTGTTAGTGCTCCCTCTCAACTAGGGACTCTCTTTTCCATTAGCAACCTTTTCTTTGTGGGTCCTTCAGTTGCTTGATCACTTTCTTTCATTGATGTCATGAAATTCAGTCGAGCTTCTTCTTTGTAGGGCATCAACCATCGATCACTTTCCTTCTTGGTTCGTCTTCCTTTCTTCATGGAAAGTGGCCTTTTTGATACATATCTGGAACCTTCGTCATATGGCTACTTCTTCATCATGTTTCTTTAAGGAATTTCCCTCCACCACATGAATACAACCCTTGTTCCTAGTAACCCTACATGAACCTATCTAGATATTGTTCAAGAAATCAAAGCATAACATTAAATCAAATAGTACCTTACGAGATGGCTTTCCATCATGACATCTTGTTGGCTTGAATCATCAACATCCTGCATTTTCACATCTCCAAGGCCTTTCTAGGTGTCAAGGGTCCTTTGATCTTTTTCTTCCTTTGTCAGAATTCTCGTGCCTTCTTCTAGGAGATGCCTTCAACAAATCTGTCAGATGTTGATTCCTAGTGTCCATGGTGTCCTTTTTATCCCTGATCTCTTTTCTTATGTGCTTCTTCATAGGTTTCTTAGTCAACCTCCTCATACTCCATATGAGGACATTTCTCATATTGACCTTCATCAGTGTGTGAACCATGCCTTCATGCACATTTTTCAATGAAAGAGATCTATCCTTTTCTTCTTGATCATGCTTCCAGAGCAATTCCCCATGCTCATTAACATAGATGATGACATGACTTAACTGAAAACATAGATGCATACATACCTCATCTTAGTTCTTTCCTTGATCATCTCAACTTCCTTTGACAGCTTCCTAGATTGAGATTACCTCAATCCCCTTTGCTTTTCACATCTTTCCTTGCCTACATATCATCCTTTCTTGAATCCCCATAAGTGGAATTCCTATCGAGACATTTGCTTTTCTTGAAAGTCATGAACCTTCTATTGAAGATTCCATCGGAGGATCCTAGTAGTCCTCATCCTGCAAATGCTCCTTTCTGCTAATGATAGTGGCCTTCCAAGATGATTCTTCTTGATCATGATCATTCCTTTATGCCTTGATGAGGTTATTCAATGGCTACATCCTTCCTACATGAATATCTTTATCTGAGCTATCTCTACATAATGCTCCTATA
Organism: Pinus tabuliformis; assembly: GCA_031772625.1. Lineage (NCBI taxonomy): Eukaryota > Viridiplantae > Streptophyta > Pinopsida > Pinales > Pinaceae > Pinus > Pinus tabuliformis. The sequence goes on from CM062805.1 coordinate 785,577,713, forward strand.
TTCTTGAAGATTCCATTCTCATAAATCATGCATTCTATCCTACTGCTACATGTTCCTATGATACCCAAAACTTTAAAGAAGACCTATGTGAAGAAGTTGATTTCAATCATAGTAGAGATCTAGAGTGTCCTCCTTCTGCTTCTTCTCTTCTTCTTTTACTTCTTGGGTAATGTGAGCTTCTTCTCATTTCCTCTTATTGTTATCCTTCTTAAACTTAGGACAATCCCTCTTATAGTGTCCATAATCTTGGTAGCCAAAGCATTGGACTTTGGACATATCTCTTTTACCCTTTCTCTGTGGACCAAACTTGCCAATTTTTTTTTTTGTTTGTTCTCTTGGCCATAGCAGCAAATTCCTGCTCCTTTGATCCCATATCATCCTTGGCTTTGAGTTTAGTTTCCTCAATTTTGCATAGAGACCAAAGTTCATTCACCGGGGTAGCTTCCTTCTTGGCTTATATACTTCATGTGAAGTTGCCCCATTCCTCAGGTAATGCATTGAGCACCACATTTGTCATCTCTCTATCTGACATAAGTTCTCCTAGTTCTTGCAGTTGGTCTCTCATCTCAGAGACCTTCATGAAGTAGGGAGCTATTCCTTCTTCCTTGGATATCTTTATTTTGTATAGTTCATTATGCAATGATATTACTTCTCCAGTGGTACTAATTGAGAATAGCTCCACCAGCTTATCATAGATTTCTTTAGATGTTTCAAGTTTGGAAACATAAGGAATGAGAGGGTCCTTGATGGATTATATCATAATCCTTTGAGCCCTTGTTTCATCCTTATTATACTTTGCTAGGGCTTGAGTTTGTTCCTTAGCAAAAATGGTGACATTCCCTTTGACGTAGTCCAAAAGCTCATTCTCCTTTAGGAGTAGATTAGTCCTCTTTTTCCATGCAAGGAAATTAGCAGTCCCAACCAATTTCTTGCTTTCCTTGCAAAAAGACATTTTGATATTTTCAGAAGAGGACATAAAAATACTTACTTGAGAGTGTTGGTGATGAAGAGATCTTACTGCTTTCTTGAAGATTTCATGACTTGACTTCTTAGATCTTGGAGTTCTTCAAGATGCTTCCTTCAAGGTGCCTTATGATAGATTTGCTTGTTGATGAAAACTTTTCAATGTGTAGATCTGGAGATCTTCAATGATGGGCTTGGATCTGAGTTCCTTCCTTTGAAGATGATGAGTTTTGATGCAAACCCTTCTTGGATGAACCTTCTTGTAGATACCTTTAGATGGAAGGCTTCCTTCTTTCTTTGTTCCTTGGATGGTAGTCCTTCTTGATGGATCTATGAGAGGAGATGTCGTCCTCGTCTTTGATGGATCTGGAACTCTTGCTTGTAGATCTGATGCTTCAACCTTTGTGTGCCTTTGCTTCTTGATCTTAATGCTTCAATCTTCTATGTGCTCTTGAGATGCCCTTCCTTGATGTGTCACCTTAGCTCTGATACCATGTTGAAGAATCTAGGGCATTTGGGTTATAGTAAGATTCTTCTATCGATGAGAATAATAAGAGGGATGAGTTAGCAAATGGGCAGAGCTGCCTGTGGGTCTTGGAGCTGGAGGAGCGAATAGCTAGGGTTACAGATTTTAGCAGACGTCGAACTCAATGGAAGGGCGTAAAGGATGGAGATCCACTCCCTCCTATAAGCAAGCTATGGCCAGTAGAGGTAAGAAACCATTAGAAAATGATAGAGGTTCTGCAGAAGATGGGAAAAGAAACGCTGAAGGGGAGCAGGATAGCACCAAATCAAGGGAGAAAAAAAGCACAAACGAAAAGTAGGAAGAAGACAAGGAACAAGGAACAAGAACAAAGCACTAAAGGGACCTTGTAAACCCAAAGCGGTGATCACACCGAGAGTGGTTTTAAATTATCCTGCTCTGTAGGAACACAGGGACCACATGCAGACATATGCAATCATTTGTAAATTCATGGGGTTATGGCCCACTGAAAAAGCCTTACAGACATGGATTAAATACCACTAGAAACCTAAAGGAAGCATAGACCTACATCTTGGGTCTAAGGGTTTCTTTACTGTGGTCTTTACAAATATTGAATATAAAGACGAGTGTTTGAAGGAGGGCCCTATTTCTATGCAGTAGCAGGCCTCTACATGCGGCCATGGATTATGAATTTTGTTCCCGAGCGTGAAACGTTTACCTCGGTCCTGGTTTGGGTAAGACTATACTCTCTACCTCTGGATTATTGGCAAACAGAATCGTTATCCACCATAGGAAATAAATTAGGACGTTTTCTTAAAGCTTCGGAGGCTGCCAGAAGGGGAAAATACACATCCTATGCTAGAATATGTGTGGAGATGGATCTCTCTGGAGCTTTATCGAATGAGGTAATCTTGGAAGTTTTTGATGAAGAGTGGGTGCAAACAGTGGATTATGAACGTATTCCTTTCAGATGCCGTAGATGCCATGAGCATGGGCACCTTTTCAGAGATTGCCCTCTCAGTATACTAGAGAATAGGAACAAAACTACTGCTACAAAAGATAATGAAAGATTTCACAAAGTGGTACACAGAGGAAAAGGGGGCAAAAGGGGGCCTAAGTCACATCAAACAGAAGGGCAACAGATTAATCAAAACAGGTTCCAAGTACTTGAAGAAGAAGATGAGATAGCAAAAGCAGATCAGACAATGGAAGAGAGTCCAGTGGAGAAAGAAAAAGAAGAAGAACAAGATCAAACACAGGGCAGTAATAAACAGAAAGAGGCTATAATGAGTGACCCAGAACTGGAAATGGATCAGGAAATGACACAGAGTGAGGTGGAAATATAGGACCATGAACTACAGGAGATTCTTGACAGAGAACACTTAGATCTGGAAGGGTTCTTGAAACAGGGAACGATGGGAGGGGTAGATTCGTTACCTCAAGAGGAGTTTAATAGAGTTCAGCAACTGTTCCTATGGAAGACTCAGGCTAAAGGGTTGGAGAAGCAAAGAAGCAACGAAAGATAGGGTAATGAAGGTGTGAAAACTATGAAAACCACACCAGGATTAGCACCTAGAAATCCAGGTAAGAAAAGAGGCAGGAAAAAGCAACACGAGCTATTGATGGAATGTGGAAAGCTAATGATTGATTCAGGTAAGATGAAAGACCTATCTAGCTACTCCTTTACTAATCTTTAATGATGAATTTTACATCTTGGAACATTAGGGGTCTAGGTAGTAAAAGAAAGCAAAGATTACTCAGTAATAGAATGAAACAAGCAGCTTCGGATATAATCTTTATCCAGGAAACTAAATGTTCCATTCAAAAAATAAAAGAAATACATAGCAAATGGCTCAATCGATTTGAGTTTCTAGAAGTCAAAGCAGAGAACACAACAGGAGGTTTACTCACTCTATGGAATCCCCAAAAGATTGATATTATAGATGCTGAGGCATCGAGGAATTACTTATCAGTGGTAATTCAGCCTGTGGGAGACAGGGAAACATATTTGGTCATGAATGTTTATGGGCCCCAAAAAATGGATGATAAACTCAAGTTTATAGATTCTCTTATGGATCTCAGAGACAGACATGCAGGAACACCATGGATCATGGGGGGGGACTTCAATATGATCAAATTACTTTTAGAGAAAAAAGGAGGAACCAGAACTCTTAGCAAAGACTCTTTAGCATTTCAAATTTTTATGGATAATCTGAAGCTAGTTGACACGGATAAAAGTAATGGTCTCTTTACTTGGAACAATAAAAGAGGAGGAGAGTCTCAAGTAGCCTCAAAGCTAGACAGATTCTTAATCTCAGAGGACCTTATGCTCTCAGGTAAGGAAATCATAGGAGTGATACTCCCCTTTGGAGGATCAGATCACTGGCCGGTTCAACAGGAGGTGCAGGGTATTGGTACTCTTAGGAACAGACCTTTTAGATTTGAGAATATATGGCTTTCACACCCAGATTTCATAAGCAACATTGCAAATTGGTGGTCTGAAGAATTGCATATTCAGGGTACAAGAATGTTCCTTTTGCACAAAAGACTAAAGCATATCAAGCTCAGGCTCAAAGAATGGAACAGGAATGAATTTGGTAATATTTTTGAAGCAAAAAAATCCGTTGAAGTCAAAATGCAGGAACTCAACCAAGCCCTTATCAAGGATGGCTATGATAAAGTCAAAAGCGATCAAGTTTCCAAACACCAGCAAGACTGGGAAAACTTATGTAAACAAGAGGAAATATTTTGGAAACAAAAATCTAGAGTTCAATGGCTAAAAGAAGGAGAGCGAAATACTAGATTTTTCCATAGATCCACCATGGCGAACAGAGCTTATAACAGGATCTCAATGATCAAGGATGAGGAAGGGAATCTTCGTCATACCCATGAAGAAATAGAAGCTGTGTTAGTCCAAGCATTTTCGAGGCATAGCAGAGGAAACCATTTTAGATAGAGAGCAATCCATTAGGGACTTAACAAGACATATACCAAGGATGGTGTCTAGAGACGATAATTTCAACCTCAATAAGCCAATGACTGAAGAGGAGGTTAATGAGGTACTCAAAGAAATGCAGAATGACAAAGCGCCTGGACCTGATGGATTCAACGTGGATTTCTTCAAAGCTTGATAGAATATTGTCAAACATGATATTCTGAATGTAGTGGAAGATTCAAGAAGGAATAAAACGATTTTGAAGGTGTTCAATACCTCCTTCATATCCCTGATACCTAAACAGGACAATGCTCAAACTCCAAACAGGTATAGACCCATAGCTTTGTGCAATGTGGTTTACAAGATAATTTCCAAGGTTGTGGCCAATAGACTCAAGCCTCTTCTTCCTACACTAGTCTCTGTAGAACAATCTGGTTATGTGGAAGGCAGACAAATACTAGACAACATCATTCAAGCGCATGAGGTGGTGCACACATTGACTAGCAATAGAAAATCTGGAATGATCATGCAATTGGACCTTGCCAAAGCTTCTGATAAGTTGAACTGGACCTATATCAGGAAAGTTCTTATTGCTTTTGGGTTTGACCATAATTGGGTTAGATGGGTTATGGCCCTTGTGACCTCTTCTAGCTTTTCAATATTGGTTAATGGCTCTCCCTCTGAGACTTTTATCTCTTCAAGAGGTCTCAGGCAGGGAGATCCGCTCTCACCCTTTCTTTTCATTCTCATGATGGAAGGACTTGATCGATCTATCAAGCATGCTAAGGAAGTGAGCAAGATTAAGGGTCTCCAACTTGTTGAGAATGGACAGGCCTTGACTCATCAACAATTTGTTGATGATACAATGCTGCAGGGAATCCCCACAGTCAAGGAAGCTCTTGGGTATAAACAGATCTTGAATGATTTCGCCATGGCTACACGTATGGATGTTAACCTCTCCAAGTCTAAGATTTTTTTCTTTAATACCAATATTGCTATTCAGAGGAATATAGCTAGAATTTTGGGCTTTCAAAGGGATATCCTCCCTTCAAAGTATTTGGGAGTTCCTCTTACCTCTAAACCTTTACTCAAAAGCGTTTGGGAGCCGGTGATTAACAAGTTGCAAGATAAAATCAGAAAATGGACTATTAGATCCTTAAACTTGGCTGGTAGGTTGGTGCTTACAAAGGCTGTTCTGCAATCAATCCCAGTCTTTATGCTATCAGCTCTCCCAGCGCCAAAAGGGGTCTTGCAACAAATCAGAACCATCCAAAGAGACTTTCTTTGGGGCAAGGGGGAAGAAAGAAAGAAATGGGCCTTAGTAGCCTGGGAGAAAATCTGCAAAACTAAAAATTATGGGGGTCTTGGATTGGATGATCCAGAGATTCTTAGTAAGGTTCTAGGGGCAAAATTATGGTGGCGCTGGGTAAAAAACCCAAAGGCTCAGTGGGCCATTATTTGGAAAGAAAAATATGCCAGATCTTGGCAAAGTTATGATCATGTAAGGATGTCAGGAAATATAAAGGGTTCACAAATCTGGAACAAGGCTTGGGAGAACAGGGATTTGGTACAAAAAAACAGTTTCTGGGAAATCGAAGATGGAGATTTAGCTTTATTTTGGGAGGATAAATGGCAACAAGAACCTATACTGTTAACAGAAGACTCAGTGGACCTCAAGAAAGAAACAGACAACAAAGGGTTATCTAAGGTAAAGGATTTTTGGGACCAAGCTAATGGTACAAGGAAATGGAGAACCTGGAGAAACTTAGATTTCAGAGACGATAGCCCCTTGAAAGCTAAGGCAGAGGCACTCATGAAAATGTGCAAAGGAAGATTTTAGTGTCTGGGGAGCATGATCAACTGAGATGGGGCTACAATAATGAAGGTAACTTTAATCTTAAGGAGGCTGATTTGAGGATCCTTGGTCAGCTGGGTTTGCAGGGTCTTATTCTACAAGGACTGGACATGAGGGTTTTAGTAGTGGATTATGAGTAGGACTTTTGGCATCCTCCCTCTAAAGGTTTTTTGAAATTCAATATTGATGGGGCTTCAAAGGCAACCTAGCTACTATTGGTTATGGTGGGGTGATAAGGGATGAAAATGGAAGTATTCTTTCTATCTACCATTGCCATCTAGGAAGAGCCACCAATAATATGGCGGAATTAATGGCCATGGAGCAATGTTTAGATCTTTTGGAGCAGGATAACCACCAAAATGTGATTGTGGAAGCAGATTCTGAGTTAATCATTAACTCGGTCAAGAGGATCAGCTGGAGCACGTCGCTGGAAAAAATTAAAAAAATTGGAGGTTGATCAAGGTCTTTCAACGGATTCAACTTCACCTCCAAGGCCTACGAACAGTTAGTTTTAACCATGTTCGCAGAACGACCAATAAATTGGCAGATATTCTGGCCAATCAAGGGGTCTGTTGCACAACTAATAAGGTTAAGATGAGTTGGCAAGAGATGCCACAGAACAGACTTAAGGCGAACTCTCAAAACCAGGCGAAGGAAGACTGTATGGTGTTTCAGAACAGGGCCATGGAGGCAAGGTCCTGTTGACTTAGTTTCCTTATGGGTAGCTATTTTTTTCAAGGTCTGGTCTTTTGTGGGTTGCTGACAATTTTCGGCCTTCACAACACTGGTAAGTACATGCCCAGAGGTCCCAGGGGAAAGCAAATCGAGAGACTCTGTTTTTTGGATGAACGTTTGGTTGGCGGATGCCGTATCTTACACTGGTTCAGGCACAGGCATACAGGGGATGGTGCGAATGGTCGGATTCCGGGATCTTTCGACGGCCTCAAAACCCCCGGTTTCCCATTGGTGAACGACTTACCGCGGTGGGGGCGATTTTTCGGTGATCTCACGCATTGCAAGCGGGAAGCGGTTTTTCTGATTTTGGAGCGATACCATTCATTGGGCAACACGTGGCAAAGGGATTAGTTGGAATACTGCCCTCATCGCGCACTATTGTTCGACGATGTAGACCCGTGCGATATGATCCTCAGCCGTCGGATTAGGAAAGGCGGATCTACGGTCAGGAATGATCGAGCAGGTTTGTGGGACCTTCTGGGTAAGGGTCGTGCTTCTTTGTAGCTTGAAATCCTCCACAACCGTTGGATCGGGCGGCGTGATCTGACGGTTGAGATTGAAGTTGCCTGTCCGGCGAATAGGGGTAAGTGTGGGTGGAATTTTGTGCTTGGCGACAATAAGGGTTAGTGAGTCTTTCGGACCCGAAATCCATCTTGCTTGGTTCTTTGTCTTATCTTCGGGTACGACTCTTCTGACTAGTTTGCCTGCTTTCGGGGGTTTGACCGTCTAGGGCCAGTTTTGTATTCCTATTAAGGGTTAGCAGTTTTGTGAGTAGGGGGCAGGGCTTTTGCCTTGGGCCTGGTGACATTTAGAGATGGGTTTTTTTTACTAAGTTTACAGTTCCTAGCGAACTGGTGTATTTTATGTAATGTATATTACGTTTTAATGAAATAGAAGGTTCGACTCTTGCTTCAGCAAAAAAAAGAGATTCTTCTATCGATGATAATAATTTGTGAAGTACTTTTACTTTTCTTATTAGCACAATCTTCTCTTATTATTATTAGTGTGTGTTCTTCTTACTTCATCAAACAGTTACCAAAACAAAAGAGACAAGAACACAAGATGTTGACTTTTTGCCAGGGCAAAACCTCTCTCTCCTAGAGAGGAAAACCCTTCTGCAAATTTCTCTTATTGATGCTTCAATTGACAAATGCCAAACCCTATACCCTTGATAAGTAGATCCTCCAAGCACAAGATGCAATCTCTCTTTCTTTGTCCTTCAATTGATGCCTTCTTCTGAGTTGCACCTTGAACTCTTCCTTCACACTTATTCCGGCAACTGGCAACTCTTTTTTTGGCAACTGTAGAAACCCTAGGTATCCTTAGAGACCTCTTCTTTGGTGTCCTTCTTTTCTTCTCTACCTCGCTTAGCAATTTTCCTTCTCCTTGATGCTTAGGCTAGAGAGTGAGGCCTTTCTTGAGGTATGTCTTTGAGGTTATAGGCTGATCCTCTTAACCCTTACTGCTGCTCTTATTTCTTCGCACGTGTGGTTGATCTAGAGCTTGAGATATCCCTTTTTACTTGTTCCCTTCCTTCGCTAGATGTGGGACCTCCTTCGCTTGAGATGGAGGCTTATTTGGAATCACTTCTTGGCCCAATCAAACTCTATTGTGTTGCCGCCCTTGTGGATCTGATGTGACTGTAGAACTTTCCTCGCACGTGTGACAAAATTAGGCCCAAAATCAGTCCTCCCAAACTTGGTTTCTCTTTCCTCTTCTTTGTTGCCCTAGAATCACTTCAATGCTCCCTTTTCGCACCTCTTTTTTGTCCTTCCTTGCTCGCTGATTTCAGAGATGAGTGATGATCCTTTTGTGAGGTCGAACTGCCCTATATATAGGAGTCTGTCCCTCCTTTTACGTCGACTTGATCAATTGGTGAGACCGTCTTGACATTTGTGCATACAAATTCATTTCTTGAGCCGACTTGAAGAGGAGACTTTGTCTTTGCTTGGAGGATCTTCTTTGATGTATTTCTTTGACTCTAATACATATGTTTACATAGTGTAACATGCCCTTGAGGGGTTTTCAATAATTACATTGACTCTTTGACTTTCCTAGAAGCACTCAAACACGTGTTTGACCCTATCAAATGGGCAAGAAACCCATTCTTGAAATACAAAAATAATAATTCTTTTCTTTTACAAGTACAAAGATCAAAATAACATTTATGAAGACCGTACCTAGTTACACTTTCTTCACCACGAAATTTGTCCTTCACTACAGGTCCGGAGATTCTTTGATTTGACTAGATTTCAGAGGGTTTGACCAATGTTGAACTTCATTGACTTTGACTTGGATGGAGGTGACTTGGAGGGTTGACTTGGGTTCTTTGTGGCAGTTTTGGTCTAGGTCTTGTGTCTTGGATAACTAATTTTGATCTGATTCTATAAGAGAAGGATTGTTGGGTTTTGGCTTGGTTTGGAGCCTAATTTTTGGTGTTCTTTGTCTCCTTGTGATCTTTATGTTTTTCATATTTGTATACTTACTTGATGAAGAAGATAATATAAGTAATAAGAAGCCAACAAATATTTGCAAGTAACTATCAAGTTAAGAGAAATTAATCATTATCTTCTAGCACTTGATTTCTAAACATGGTATCAGAGCTAAGGTGAAAAGAAGGCAACTTGAAGATCACAAAATGTTGACATATTTGAAGACTCTATTGTAGCAGTTATCTCTTCCTCTATCAAAGTGAAAGAAACAAGGCTTGTAGATCATATTGTTGAAGACATCCTTATAGAAACCATCTCTCTCTCAAGGATATTATTGAAGGCTCTTGGAAATATCAAGTTCTCGCTTGCTCATCATACACTCTTGCCCTCTCATCAACATTCTTGATGACACTCTTATACCAACTTCTCCTTCTTTGACAAGTAAGTACTCTACTATACTCTATATCTAATCCTCCCAACCTAATGACATAGGGTTGTGGGGAGCGACCCTCCCGACTCCACTCCCGAAGTGCGCTTTGAGTGGGAGCACATCAAGAGTGACCCGGGAGAGCACCCCTGCAAAAAAAAAAAATTCGCTCTCTAGCTTTCTTTGCAATTTTTTCTTTTCCCTAAGGCGTTCCAAACACATTTTTTTTCAAAGAAACAAGAATTTTTAAGTGGGGAAACCTAATATTTAAGCCTATGGCCCTAGTATTGATATGAAATTCATGGTAATGTTAAATTCTTAAAGTAAAAGTGACACACTTTTACTTAAATTTTTAACATTACCATGAAATGACTCGGGGTGTTTGAGAGTGGTTCCGACCTCATTGGATTTCATATGGAGAAAGTATAGTTTTAGATCTCACTCAAAATCCAGTAGACTTATAAGTTTTTCGGGATTTCAGGAATGGGGGATTGCAATGTTTCCATTGGATTTTGTCATGTACTAGGGTATGGAACTCGTATTTAATTGAGAGCACCAAGGCCTCTATGTACCTTGATGTTAGTGACATTGGTTGTCGAACTCCTTTGTCTTGACTCTACTAAAAATGTACCCATCACTCAAACAAAATCTTGACTTGACATGCTACGTTTTTTCTATCTTATGTTAATGCTTAGAGGGTGATATTAATGACAAAGATCCCAAGATAGGCAATGATTTTGATGATATGTAGGTATTTGTTGTAGCATGATTTTTTTGGATGCTAGAGGCCATCTAGAGCCTATTTGTTGATGTATTTTTGGTTCAGAGATGGATTGCACTCGATGCTATTTTGGTTATGTGCACCCTTACATGCTATATAAATGAGAACTTGTAATTTGTGGACCTATGGTTGATGAAGATTATAACTACTAGATGAATGATGTTATATGGTTTAATCCATGTTTTTATGTTTTTTATCACTAATTCATCATTCTACATGCTTTTGTTGACATATATGCATCAAAATATATAAAAATATATATTATATAAAATTCGCTCCCAAAATTGCTCCCGACCCGAAAGCTTTTGAAAATGTCGCTCCCTGCTCCCACTCCTGCACCCAAGAAACCATGAAATGGCATCTATTTGTAAGGAAGGCATCAAATTTATGGAGCTTCTAATTACAAGGCTTGGAAGAAGAGAATTGATCTAGTTCTCAAAGAAAATGAAGTCATGCAATTTGTTGAAGGCAATGTTCTAGTACCAGACAAAAATAATGCTCAAGAAGTAGCCAAGTACAACAAGGGAGAAATTAGAGCTCAAAGAATTCTCTTTGAGTCTATCAAAGACCATCTTATCTCTTTTGTTTCAAATTTGTCTACATCCAAAGAAGTCTATGACAAATTGGTCAAACTATATTCTGTCAATACTACTGGTCAAAAAATATCTCTAAGGAATCAACTTTATGGAACGAGAATATCAAAGGATGAAGATGTGGCTTCATGCTATCAAAAATAAAGGGTCAAGGACTTGGAGAAACCATATCTAATTTGAATTAATCAATGTTCTTCAAGGACTTGGAGAAACCATATCTAATTTGAATTAATCACTTCCGTACTCAATGCTCTATCTCTAGCTTGGAATGGTTTTGCAAGTGGAATCTATGCAAGAAAAGATACTCCATCGTTTGAAGAACTTTGGGCTCTATGTGTTCTAGAAGAAACAAGGTTGAAGGCTAAAGCTGATACTGAACCTGATAATGAAAATTCTCAAGCTTTTACTTCTAAATCAAAGATGTTTGGAAAATTTGGAAGATTTGGATCTCATCACAAGTACACAACAACAACAACAACAACATGCCTCATGGAGACAGGGATATGTCCAAAGTTCAATGTTTTGGTTGCTATGAATATGGACACATAAATATTAAAAAGAGATTGCACTAAGAACTCCAAGAATAATAGAAGCAACAAAAGGAAGGAAAGAAATGAAGCACATATAACAAAATATGAAGAAGTCGAAAAGAAACCCAAAATTGAAGACAATAAGGACCTCTACTATTAAAGAATATGGCAAGTACCAGGTTTGCAAGCAAGTTTGTTTTTCTTTTCTTATTAGAAGAAGACAGTTAGAGTAGCAGTTACAATTATACTTGAAGGATATAGATTCTTTTGGGTTTCACAAATTACAAAGTCATGGAGATTAACAAGAAACATATAGTATTGAAAGAGATAGAATCTACACAAAATTCTAGAGGAGGCATTCAGTTGCATTTAAAGATGTTCATTTCTCATCATAAAGATTTAGGAGTGGTCATCATTTCTTTTAGCAAGACAATAGAAACAGAATGATAACAGAGTCAAAGTCAATATGCAGCATTATAAGAATTTCTCCAGCATGATATTCATTTCAATTCTGCTGAAGATAAGTTGACTTCTGTTGAAAAGTGTAAATACGTTTGGTCTTCATAATGACATGTAATTGTGACTTTTATAATTGATGTAATAAAGGAAATAAAATTATTTTTGTAAGCCTTGCTTCATGGGTCTCATCAGCAAGTGATTTTATTTTAGGTGGCTCCCATTGAGAGCCTTAGGATTTGTCATTAAGGTCAAATAATTAATGTCATGTATGAAGAGCTCTTCTTGAGCATATGTAAAATGTATAGGAGTCAATCTAGTGTCTAGAAAGCTCGCCAAAAGACAAGCACAATCTTCTTGACTTGATGTCACCCTGCAATATGAAGAAAATAACTTATGTCAGCTCACCCAAATGTCACACCTATTCGGATGCTAAAGTCGGCTTAATACATGGACGAACTACTATATATACACAGCTAGGTTCTTCACATTATGACGCAAAAATTCGGATCTGTCTCTGAGAATTTCACCAACTATCACAGTCAGAAGTTCGGTGATTTCAGATGGGTAACAGAAGACAGAAGTTCAGATTCTCTGAAGTTTTGGTGATGAACAACAGTGAGAACTTCGCAGATCACTCTGTGGTCTCAGATGAGTAACAGAATGAAGCTCAGATGTCTCTCTCTGAGATTTCGGATAGATGGAACATAAATGAATTCAGATACTTCTGAGATTTGCTGATTGATGTAGCAGTGATGAATTCGGACCCTTACTACAGTCATCTAGTAAAATTCGGATCTCTGTTTTGGGTGGATAGATACATCAAGGAAGTTCAGATGACAGTATAGTCAAGGGAATTCAGATCCCTCTGAATTTGGGTAACCAAAGCACAGTGACCAGAAGGCAGTGATGAAGATCTCGGTGTCAAGGCAGTGATGAAAGGCAGTAATGAAGATCTCGGTAATGATGAGAAAGTTGAAATGAGAAAAGAGGACTTGTGTCTTGGTCTTGGAATGGCTAATAGGTCAAGGGTCTTGGTCTTGGTATTCAATTGGAATTTCTAAGAAGAATTTTTGCGGGTTTTCCTCTCAAAGAGTGAGAGGTTTTGGCCCTGGCTTACACACTGTGTCTCTTGTCTTTATATGTTCATGCATTGGTTATTGTTTGATGAAGAAGAACGCTAAGAATCTAATGTAAAGAAGATCCTAATCTAATCAAGTAAAAAGCATTCACAAGCAGTCACCAAAGAAGAGAAATCGACTAATTCTAATGCCCTAGATTTCTCAACAACTTCATACATTATAGAATAAGTTAAGCGATACTACCAGAACCAAGTATTTCGGAAGCAAAACTAGGTTTTGAAAAGTTAGATGAAAGAATTAAAGGGATGAAGTAGAATTTATTCCAGAAGGAAAAGTAAGATGTATTGAAGACAATTAGTTGAGAAGCAGCATGGAAGCACAATTTCAAAGAAGTTCTCTTACTTCAGATGAAAGAAGCTACTCTTATCATGGAAAGCGAGCCTTGAATCAAATTCAAAAAGGGTGACTCGTTGATTAGAGATATTATCTTCAGAGGGAGTTGGAAACAAAACATGATATATGTTGTTCAAATATATTACTTCTAGATGGTTGGGCATGTTGTATTTGTTTCTCGAAAGTAGTTCTTGGCTGCGAAACTGCGTCGAGAAACCAACTCAACCAACTTTAGGTTCAAGCTGGCCCTCGAACCAAAGGGGAATCCCTCAAGTGTTATGAGTCTTTAATGTTGTTCATTGTCACTGAACAACAACCTATGAAGCACAATGACCAGATCTAGGGTTTGTTGTATAGGTGGTTGTTGATGAGTCACAAATCCCTGCTTAACAAATAAAGCCCTCTCTTGCAGAGGCCTTATCAATGTTCCGGCATTCAGCTATGAAATAATAACATAGCTGGAAAAGTTTTGGTATATGAATAGAAGAGAAAAATTAGATAATCAAGTATCCTCCCTGAATACGTAATCATTTAACTAGAACTGAAGCATGTAGAAGAATCTCTACAACAAAACATCAATACATTTAAGTATAACATAGAAGCAATAATCAATTGATTTCTGGGTAATCAATTAAACAAATTGTTCAATCTGTTGCTCAGTATAGAAAATAACTATGCTAGGGAGGTCGGGGAGGCTGATACTCAGCCCAACTCTTCCCAATGTCCTACACTACCTCAAATATATACAGAAACAGAATATGTAATTACAGGAAAAGACGTACATAAGAAACAAATTCTGTCATTAAATGGAGCCAAAAGCCCTTGATTTAAACTCTGTAATAGCAGACTTCGCAAAAAGCTCAGGGTTTTGGCATCAAAAGCCAACCCTTTTACATTACAAACAAAACAATATATGGGAAAATATCAATTCTGAAACAGTTACAAATTTTAGGACTAAAATCCTAAACAAATATTCTAAAAGCAAATAAAATATTTAATTTGTTGCAGGAAACTTGGAACTGCTGGAAAATCCTCTGCCTTCAATTCTGGAAATTGATTTACTGATACTGAGTTCCCTGCTTGAAATCTGTAGCTGCTCAAACTGTCTGCTGGAAATCTGTAATTTGATCCTTGAAATCTGGAAACAACCTCCAACTGCTGATTTTCTGCTACCAGGTGTCTTTTGACTGATGATTCATCCCTTTGAATCTAACTACTGATTTTATGCCTCAAAACTTTGCCACCTATGTTAGACAATTGTCACGTATATTTTTTCCTTTGACTTTAATCTTAGTGACAATTACCATTATTGGATTTACATATGAGCTAGTTGTAACGTGTTTTCTTATCTCAGAATTTTGGAATCTATTTCCATGTGACTTGTTATACTATTTCAAACTAGTACAAATTTGCTATAGACTCGCTCTTTTTTTCATTGATCAATCTGTAGACTAGAGAGGGAAACACCATTCTTTGAATGAAAGATTGTCAATAATGCTCAAAACAGTGCATTTTTCTGAGACTAAATTTGCAAAAGCCATTTAGATTATTTTCTTGTAAACTTAGTGACTGGAGATTGGGAACCACAGGCATTTGATAAAAACTCTGATTTCCCCTGTCTACAGAGTCCAAATGCTCTGTCACTTTTTGTTGTAGTTCTTCAATTCAAACATTTGCAATTTTGTATCTTTCCTCCATTTTTCCTTTGATTGTTTTTATAAAGAAACTTTGCCATCTCATTTCTGGATTTGACATATTTGCCTTGTAGTGGCACATCAAGATCTATAAAAACCTGTAAGCTGCCTATCTTTGACTGTGCTACAACTGAAAAACTGACTTTCTTCTTTGAAATCTGCATTAAATCTCTTACTGTTGAGGCTGATCCTGAATCTGTTTTGAGAACATATGAAGTAATTTAGTCCCAATATATATATATATATATATTTTAAAATTTATCACAAATATAGCAGTAATCTCTATCAAAACAAGAACGATATTTTCACTAGCCACAGAAATGCTAGCTTCTCAAGCTGCATTCCAAACCTGTCGGACGAGGCCCTCTGGATCTGCCATTTTATTAAGTTCAAATATCAAGATCTTCAATGTCCCATAATCATAAACCGGAAAAACTGTACTCTCATAAATTTCAGAGAAAAACTGCTACGCCACCCAAAACCATATAGAGAATGAGATACAATCGTTTCACCCCATTGTTCATTTCAAATTGGCAATTTCCTCTGGCTCTTCATTCTAGCAAGTTTGTGCATGCATCTTCTCAAACAATTTTGTTGAGTTAAACCCAAGTTTAAAACTAGCTGCAAGCCCTCTATGTGCATATAGCACATGATAACCTCCATCTAAGTAATTTTCACAATAAGCTTTCCGGTTGCACATGATTACATGCTTACGCCCCATCCACCATTGGCACTTAAAAATTAAAACTTCTTATATAACCAATCCAATGCTCTTAAATTCCAAGCTGTCCTTTGCTGTATGTCTGCCTTGATAGCTGTCATATCACTAAGTTCCTTGATGGAAATATTGCTCTTGTGTTTTTTTCAAAATGTCCAGCAGGACCCTTGACCAATAACTCTGTAGCTTAATAATTCAAGATCATACAAGGGGCGCTTTGGGGTCCCAACCTTGCCTTCCTTCTTGGACAACTCATATGAAAAGGAAAATAGGAACTTTCCATGTCCTTTCCCTTGACATGGAGGATGCGCAAGTATACATGCCAAATTATATGACTTCTTGGAATGTTTCTCTGAAAAGTATCCAACAAGTTGACATCCCCGATCATCACATTCAGAAAGAATATAAAATAGGAGCAAATTCACATCGTAGTAAAGTGTCTTGTGGTCCAAGAACAACTTGGCCAAATAGCAGAGATTCTGTGCATACGCCTGTTCTTCTTTCCATCGACCTCAAACATTGAAAGTGTTCCACTTCAATAAATCTCATATCCAGGTGGATGTTTAAGATCACACTTCCTCATATGCCATTGAAGATGCTCCTTCCGCTTCATAAAATTGATGCAAAATTCACAGAAATACAACTGCTCGCAATTATTGTATTCAGATGGCAATGGTGAAAAGTTTCCCGTCTCAATCTTATATCTTTCAAGCTCCATTTTTGTAATGTTCTTCAATTTTGTAAATTCTTCGTGTTCACAAAGATTAACAGCATCAAGCTCTTTGTTACCCTAACTTAGCTTGAATTTGGCCTTGCATCAAAGCACCAATGATAGTAATTAGTTCTTGAAATTGCCAATAGAGCTTCAGGTGTCATTTTTTGCAAGTCTGACTGTCTCAATGAATTGAAGATCTTGTGTCTATTGATTCTGCAGTACTTTCGCCATCCTTCTACTCATGAACTTCAGAATGCATTTTCTTGTAGAGGCGCATTAATGCTATTGCATCCTCACAAGGGTCATGATGACCATTTTGTATCCTGTACCCTAATACTGTTTTAGCGAGATACTTGAGAGGTGTCCCTAGTGAGATTACTAGGATATTCAAGCATTAAGCATTGCAAATCATGGTCTAGGCCATGTCTTACAAGGAGCTTTGCTTTCCCTCCTGTTAAGCATACTTGTGAGATAGTTTCACCATCATACAAAATTTGCTTGACTCTCTTTGCTGCCTCCTTCAGTCTATTCCTTATCTGCAAACTCTAAAGCTGACATGTTCTCTAACAAGCCTTATTACCTTTCACTGGTTTCTTATACCCATCAATAAAATCAGATGAGCTCTTGAATGCATCACCACTGATCACCACCGATTCCTTTAAGCTTTCTTAACCTTCAATCTGAGATGAACTTTCTGACAACTTTGAGACATGAGAATCAACTAGACCAAGCCTTGGATTTAACCCACTCTCTATCTTTGATGACACATATTCATCTGTCAAAACTGGTATGAAGAAAACCACAAGTGGTTTGGGGGGGGTGTACCCTGTGGCAAGGTTACTTGGGAGCGAGAGCGGGGAGCGACATTTTCAAAAGCTCCAGGTTCGGGAGTGAATTTTTATATAATATATATTTTTATACATTTTGATGCATGTATGTCAACAAAATCATGTAGAATGATGAATTAGATATAAAAAACATAAAAACATAGATTGAACCATATAACATCAATCATATAGAAGTTATGATCTTCATCAACCACATCCACAAGTTAGTAAGATACAACATATCGAGTCTCATGATTCATCAATCTTGAAGTTTCAAGTTTTCAAAATTCAATACATAACATTTATCATCATTGATCACCAAAATTATATAAAAATGCTAACATGAAATGAAAGGTTATAAAATGAAATGAAATGAAACAACTTTCAACTTTCACGAAGCATCATATTCATAATTCATTACCAATGAGTTATAATTTCCAAATTCAAACTTCAAACTTAAATTGTCATATACTTTTTACAAAAAATATCATAATAAATACGAAAGAGTCAACAATTATAAAAAGTTAAAAACTACTAGAAACTAGAAAAGACAAGTAAATCTATCATCTACTGCTTCCTCTTGCCACGAGAAATGTCTAATTTCTGAGCAGGTCATGGTGGTCTTCTAGGAGTCTCCTCCCACATATTCGCATGACCAGAACTAGAAGGCACATGCCCTCCATGCGAGGATGTAGATGGAGGTGGAGGCAGCAAAGGAATAGTTGTTGGAACTCGAGCACTACTACTGGATGGCAGGGGTGGCATGGTTGTTGTTGCTTCACTATCATCTCTCAAAGGTTCTTCTTCCAATTCTTCTAGACGTATAGGCCATCCTCCAAATTATCGTCCTTTGTTTTGTTTTCCCAAATTTTATATGATGTATCCTCATATGCCCGATCACAATAATGACTCAGCAACCTGACACTGTAGTGCACATAAACCAAGCTTTCTGCCCGATTTTCATTGAGTCTATTTCTTCTCACATTATGGATGAAGCTGTAGGTGCTCCAACACCTCTCCACAGAAGAAGTATTTACAACCTGTGAGAGAACTTTTTTTGCCAATTTTGGCAAAAGTCCCATGCCGTCATATGCTTCTCACCATGTGAGAGCATCAAATCTGTCTCTATCTTCCATTGCATGCAAAGAACCAAAGGAACTAGTGCAACTGAAGCATTTGTCTAATTCAAGACGCAGATTAAGCACACTCCTCCTTGTCAAGGACCAACTTGTCTAATGCTTCCACATATCCTTTAGATACCTCTGGATTTGTATGGGGTTTGATCCTAATCCCACTCCCAGGTGCAGGTTGGCCCAACTAAGATGGAGAGTAGTATTTTGGCATAAGGATATACGCCAAGGCATGTAGTGGAACATTAAGTTTATTCCACCATGCACACACACGATTGTGAATCATTGTATACAAGTTGGGATCATTTTCTTGAACAATATCTTTTATTTGCCCCAACATGCTATCCATCTTCTCATACACCTCCCCAATCACTGGTTTATATGTATCTACAAAATAAATCATGCTATAAATGGGCTCGGTGAATTGCAAAACTTCCCTCACACGTGCCCAAAACAGACCATCAAGAGTAGTCTACTCCATCTGTTCAAAACCTTTCTTGTCAACTACGGCTGGAGCCCTGTCCTTTAATACCTGCCAGTGTTGACTTGATACCATGCTAGCTAGTGACCCTCTTACATTCAAAAGGTGCCGGAAGTTGAGGTAGTAGCTAGCAAATCTAGTCTTCGTAATCTTTAACAACTCCAATCTTGAGTGACTATGGAAAATCCCATGGGTATTGCTATGATTTGTAATAAAATTTATCATTTTTTTCCTCTCTTGTACAAATCACCAATTCATTTGTATTGATGGTTTTTGTTCTTAATAATATCATGTATCAAAAGGTTCATTGTGTGAACCTAACACCCAAACCAAAATATGTTGGGGTATCTATCATCAATAATTGCTCCCACTGCCTTGCAATTAGCAGCATTATCAGTGATGCCTTGGATGACATTGTATGGCCCAATATGTTCAATTGTTTCACGTAATGGTTCTGCACTGTTGATGGCGGTCTTGAACTTTTCTGAGTAATCATATGCTGAAAGGAAGGTTGCACCATTAACAGACACATCAAGAACACTTATCAATGGCTTGCCTTCTACATTTTTCTTTCCATCGGATACAATGGACACTTCATGCTCATTCCAAGTTTTTTGATTTTACTCAAAGAATGTGCTATTTTTGCTTTTTCATGATCAAGTCTCACGGTTCTAGCCTTGTCATACCCAGGGCTCTTGTATCCTTTGGGGGCATCATTAATGGCAGAAACCATTTCATGCCATTAAGGTGAGCGAAGAACATTGAATGGTTTCCGACATGCATAGAGAAACCAGTAAATTTTTGAATCCACATCATTCCTACACCCTTCGTTAAGGAAGTCTGATATGGTTCTACAACTTAAAGAGATGTTTGTTCCTGTGCCTCCATATCCACTGCCATGGGAGGATGCTGATGGAGTTCTTTGTGCATGTGATTGTGGGCTATGTTCAAAGACACCCTTTGATCTTTTAGATTTGTATTGGGCTTCCTCCTCTTCCCTTATGTATTTGGCTCTTTGTGTTGTTGACACACTTACACAAGCTTTGATTCCTATTTGTTTATCTCCATCCCATGGCCTTTTCCCATAGAGGTGCCTTCTGGCATGGGTTTATGAACCTATGTAAGTGTTTTTGCAATGGAGGCATGTAAATTTAGTGGTTCCACCCCCTTTCCCTCCTTCAGGCCTAGAAACATATTTCCACAATGGGGTTTGGTCTGGTTTGGTTTTTGTGCCCTCATTATCTCCACTCTCCTCTTCCTCCTCACCAAGGTACTCCTCTCCAGGGTTTTCATCAAATCCACTAAAACCCACTTCTTCATCCTCTTCATCATGATCAACCCTCCTTCTACTCTCCAACACCATAATAACAAAAATAGGAACCAACAACAAGAGAATGCCAAGCCATATAGCCATGATGTTTGAAGTTTCTGCTTGCAATAAAATGGATGAATGGGAATGGAAAAGAGAGAAGAGAACATTTTATTTATTAATGAACAAATAAAAAACAAAAATGTTAGATTAGAGTGTAGATCCTACCTCTTTGGTCTTCAATCCTTTAATTTTTCACTCCTGGAGCGAAAGGGAGCTGTCGTGGAGTGATTGCTCCCTAAATCGCTCTCTTAAAAATAGGGAGCATATTTTTTTAAGGGAGCGTGCTCCTGAGGTCGCTCCTGAGCGAAGCGTGATTCAGGAGTGGATTCGATTGTGGGGGGGGGGGGGCTCTCCCCTGCAACTCTGCCCTGTGGTTTTCAGTTTAGCGCTTGGGGGTGCACATTTCTCTAGATTGTGCCACGTATAAGAAGTTGTTTCCATAAAACAACCTATTGCGCCACCCCCTTTCATTAAATGTCGGATGACCTGGGTGGTGTGCAATCCAATTGAAACCGTGAATTTTTGGTTGCTAAGATCCACTGTTGAAAATTGCTGGCAATTTATCTATGCAACACCCTGGCTTTATATTTGTTGAATGTGCTTTGCATTGGAGGACTTCCAGACTGATATCCTCTTTAACACACAACAACTGAGCCTGATCCAAACTAATACGAGGTGCTTTCTTCTTTGTCATTCGAATAAGGTGAAGTTAAGCAAAGAATAAACACAACAACTTTTACAATAATTTATGGAGATTCGAATAGCAAAGAGTTGAAAAATAAGAATGTTTTCATACTGATAGAGGACATTGAAACCTCAAAACCCTCCCTGGTGTTTTCGACATTTAAATGGATAGTATTTGACACTGTTTTGAATCTCCGACTGTGCATGTATTGACTCTAGAGGAGTATTATTGTAGCAACTCATGCAGTGGATCAACCCAAAAACCACAAGCTCCTTAAAATGTAAAAGGCACTGAAAAATGTCTGCTGTTTGAGTGGCACTTGGAAGTTTGCATAGACTTTATCCCACACGCAACAATAAAATATATACAATATATTCTATATCATCGACTACCCTCAAGGCAATTTGATGCGTAGAGCAAACATGCATGCCCCTTGTGGGCTTCTCCCTTTGCTTGTTGCCTGATGTGTTGGCTTGTTCACGCGACTTGTTGTTGATAAACAAGCTTGGTGGATGACTCGGAGAGTGGGCTCTCAGCGCACGGTTTTTGTTTAACTGTAGTGGGAATTACCCCACATTGACCAGGTGAAAAAAGGTCGATGACATTTATATATTTCAACACTTCTCACTTCTCTTGATGTGTTGTGCACAAACAAATCTCCCTGTCTCGTGGCTTGGCGCTATGCGCTGGGCTTGACCTGGCTTGTGACTTTGGTTGGTTGACTGTCCTCGCTTGTGTTATCACTCCGTAATTTTCCTGGTTGTGAAAAGAAAACCCGGAGTTAACATTGAACCAATCTTGGGGATTAGAAGCTAGCCCTTCTAATCGAGAGAGGGATCTCTCTAATAACTCAGTCACCCAGTGCCACCTCAATAACTGGTTATTTAATTAGTACAATGGCTAGATATTTTGTAAGGAAGGGTTTCAAAGGTGGTTGGACTGAACAAAAATCCACTGGGCGATGGAGTCTCTAACAAAACTAGATATTTGCTAGATACAGGTCATATGAACAAATACAAACAAAGGCAAGATAGATAGTGGTTTCTTTGACAAGTTAACAATCAAGGTATGGTGGAAGACTTTAGAAGACAAACCATCAGAGCAGAGCACCAAAATGGTGAATTTTGTAATGACTTTAGATTGAAAGATGTATAAGTATCTGAATATTATGAATTAGAGCATCCAACATGAATTCTAATTCATTTACTTTCTATCCAAATATTGAAGACAAATGATCATATGAATAACTGAGAAGAACACAAACACATATAGAAGTACAAACATGAAACCATTTACACATGAATCTTTGGTAATACTCATACACTTCTGCTTATAGAAAATTCTATTAATCTCCAAAAAAACGCTTACAACAATACACAAGGTTTTTTCACAAAATGCTGAACCCTTGGTTTTTCTTTCTACATCAGCTTTATAGAAACTTTACAAAATATTCAGATCCAAAGATAATGGGTCTCAAACCTATTCAGCCATCTTTATCTTACTAAATCAAATAATCAAGGAGGAGATAATATCTGATCCCCAAGTCGAATTGATGGGGTGGTTCGCCAACTGAAAGCTGATTGGATGTTTTTCTAAAAATAGACAAAAATAATTTTGGCGAATTTATGAAAAATAGGCTTCAAATATCCTTTCGAATCTTCCAAACCATGATAGTTGTTTAAAAAATAAAAGGGGTATTTGTAAATGAGCCCGTTACCAACAAAATCCTCTTTCATATTTGAAAAGTTCATTTTCAACTTCTTGAAAACTGGGCCCAAAGTAAATGACTAAAACAGGAAATCATTTAATATTAAATCTGGAAAAATGGGCTGCAAAGATTCTTTTTTATCTTCCAAACCATGACCCCTGTGTAAAAACTGTGAGGTTTTTGTAAATGGGCCCGTTCCCGCCAAAAACCTCTTTTGTTTGTCAAAAATTCATTTCCAACTGTTCGGAAACTGAGCTTGAAGATGGTGACTAAAAGAAGGAAAAGAAAAAACAAAACAGAGTGGTAGAACGCGCTCTAAAAACATTTCGTAGCGCTCTTTGTAGAATGGCTGTAAAAACATTTCGTAGCACTCCCTTTGCAAGGCGCTAGAAAAACATTCATATTTAACCTTTAACTCAACCTTACATCAGTTGCTAATGTACTTTAATATTGTTTCAGGGTTCATTTCTCTGTGCACAAAAGTTTATTGTCCTTGAATATAAGTCCATAAGAAAGGGAAACATCATGATAATTGGACAAAATCTGGGATTCCAACTGACTCTTTTACCCAAAGGATCTCCTTCTCATATGACCTTTACTTCAGGTCCACAAGTGACTTAGCAAGACTTAAAATAAACTGATTTTTCAAATAAATTTTCAATTTTAGCAAATGCAACAAACAGTGTTAACATTTGGCTCCAATGGGGATTCTATAACCTTGAGAGGCAACAAAGGACCCTGTAGTCTAGGTGCCTAGCCATTGGGTGGCTCGCAAACTCTGAAAATTAATTCATTTTCCAAATCTGAAACCTGTGACCTGACTTGCAACTGAACCAAACCCTAAACTGAAAACTGAATGTTGAAAAACTTACTGCTGAAAACTCAAAACTGAAAACTGTTGAAAGGATGCTCAAAAAGTGAGCTTATTCAAAAACAAACCAACCTATTCTAAGCTACTGAAAGATCTGCTCAATCAAGTGATACAAAATTTCCACTGTAACCATGAAATCAAATGGCTACATGCTCAAATTCTGCGCACACATTCCTTAAGGAGACATAAAAGATTAGAAAGTGGCAACTCAAACTCCACAGCTTGAATCCAGTCTCTGTACTGATGAAGAAAACAATATCTACCTTCATTGATGATTCCAATAGGTTGGCCAGAGGGTCTTCAAAAACATGAATGACTATCTTTTCTTTATGATCAACAAACAAAGAAATGTATACTTCATGATTACGTTCTGATTGCCCTTAAATTTTGCAAGGGGAATATTGTTCTTTGCTTGAGATAATTGTATTCCATTATTTACTCATTGAATTCACCCCACAACACTTTAACATTATTGCATCATATACAATTATGTAGAAAGAACAATGTCATCAGTAATGCAACAGAATAGAAAAGGAACATCAGAAGAAAAGCATACGCACATAGAGACACTAGGATTTGTCAGAGACTAGGGCAAAACCCCACAAAGGGGGAAAACCATCAATCAATTCTTCTTCATCTATTAAATTTCATCAATTGTTCAGCTGAGAGGTACAAGATACAAATAACATTAGGTTTCTAAGAGCCTACACATAGCTTGTTCACAACTTCGTTTGTGAACATGTTCCATCACCAAGATTGTCATACGATATTATTATCAATAACTTGCCATAAAATGCCATCACTGCTTCTGGTCTGTAATGATTCCATACATATATCTAACCATACTTCCATGGAGCCAAGTCCAACCATACTTTTGTGCTACATATATGTAATGTTAAATCAATACAGTGTGCCATACCAACATTGTCTTATTTATGCTTCTAGAGAGATTAGGGTTTCTCTTCAGGAATACTAGTGACAAGGGCACTGCATATATCTCAGAGATACGTGAGATGGTGCCACAGGACAGTAGATACATATATATAATTCCATATCATTAAATCAATACCAATACTGATGCTGCCATTACAATTGCAATTAGATATAGTCATCCAAGACATTACAACAGACATGCCTCCAGGTCGATCATATAATGTTGCTTCTCTACTGTCAAGGATCATCGTCTTACTGATATATGAAATATATATGTGCCCAAGTTGTATATACTCAGATTACTATCCAAGTCATTGTAATGTAATGTATGACCAGGTCAACGTAACATATACCCAAATCAATGTAACACATATCCAGGTCAACGTAACGTATATCAAAGTCAACATAACGTAACCTATATCCAGATCAACATAACAAATATCCAGGTCAACGTAATGTAACATATATCCAGAGCAATGTAAAATATATCTAGTTCAACATAACGTAACATATATCCAGATCAACGTAACATATATCCAGGTTAAAATGAAACGAGTTAATGTGAGCCATCAGCATAATGTGAACCACAAAGAACTATGTATATAGCAAACCTCTGTATGCAACAATCCATTCAGAAATATCGTGTGCGAACCACTAGGACATTTTGTGTGTGCCAGGAGCCATTCAAATCATGGGATAATCAATATCATAATGTGGACTACTGTGAGTGCAAATCTCGGTATTATCGAGCCACATGAAATCAAGTGAACTTCTTAGACGTGAGATTGAGCCACTGTAGTGAGTAGCACGAGTTACAGATAAGACACATATGAACCGAGCTTCAGGAACGTTGCGATGTTTCAGATTGTCCAAGCGATGCTCAGAAGTATAAGATCTGTTTGAACCAAACTTAAACCACAGAGAGAAAATGATCCTTTTTTCTTGTCCTTTACGAGTACAATTTTTCATTTATTTATAGCGCCATTAGATGGGAGTCAAAGAGGCCCAACCGACATAAATATTTTGGAGGGAATTCTTTAATTTAAATTTCTTCCTAAAATAGTAATGATATTTAAAACCATTTCAAATTCTTCTTGACTAATATAAATGATCTTTGGGGCACAAGGGCTAGCTTTGGGGACTCGGGGTTTCCTTTAAGGAAATTCGTCTTGAAGCTGCCAAGTTTCAACAATTGATCACCCTCAAATAATATGGCAGCAATCTGTTATTTCCTCTCATCATTCACATCAGATAAAGCTTTTGTACACTCTTGAAAGGAAAAAAGAAAACCACATCATATGTATCAGAAACATCAAAAGTTGACCTTTCATGTGATTCATCAAGAATGTCATTTTGGACTTTAAACATTTCTGATTATGTCATTTCAAGAGATGTAACAACATGAATAGATTCTACACCATCCAAAGGATCTAAAACATCCCGCTCTTCTTCATTATTTTCTTGCAACCGTGGGTTATTATCATCATGAATTGATTCATTGCCTAAAGTTTCCATGCATACAATTTCAGGGATCTGATTTTCATAAGTTTCTTCATGAATTAGAGACTCAAGAAATGAATGAGCCAAAAATCCATTTGATTGGCTGTCCTCACTTGTATCTTGATCACATAAAATCTGAACATCTTCCGGAGAAAGAACATGAATCTCTACATCAAGATGTTGATCTATTTCATTTTCAGCTAAGGGAGAAGCCACTTTTTGCAGGAAGTTTTTCTGAGTTTCATGGCGGCTATCTTTTAGTTCTAGCTGACAAGAAGACATTTCAAACAGGGCTTCTCTAATCTTGTCATCTATTATGTTTTCATCATCAGCATCAATTCCCATGTGTTGAAAAAGATTTTCAAAATATCCACAGAAGTTTTCAATCAGCACTATAGACAGGTAACTTTTTTTATAGTTCTTACAAAAATCTACATATAAAATTTTCAAGGAATATATCCTAGAAGATGGTAAACTTTCACACCATGACCTTGCCAATTCTTCTAAGGTTGCCATAAACATCTTCATCAAGCAGTATTCGTGAAATTCAACCCCTAGCCTATGTATGTGCATGTGAAACTTGACCAAATGAAAAGCAACATCATCCCCCTTTTGATCTTTGAATCTTGGTAAATATGTTTGCCAATCTATACGATGAAAATGATTTGGAAAACTAGGAATATGTGAATGATTCATGGGGGCCTACCTTTCAGATTTGTAAGTGTCCATGGAATCCATTTTGAAAGCAATGGAGTCGCCAAGAAACTCTTTATGCTATGGATTCTTCGGACAGTGGATTCACCATTGATGCTTTGAATTTTGGATTCTGTTGACAGTAGAGTTGCCAGGGGAATGATTGCACAACCACTCTCTCATGTTTGACTTCTGTTCACCATTAGAAAGCAAAACTAATCATTGTTGTTCCTCTGGGAAAATTGACTTGAAGTCTTTGCCTCCCCGACAACGATGCGAAAATGTTACCACTCCGTAATTTTCTCGATTGTGAAAAGAGAACCTGAAGGTAACATTGAACCAATCTTGGAGATCACAAGCTAGCCCTTCAAATCGAGAGATGGCCCTCTATAATAACTCAGTCACCCAACATCACCTCAATAACTGGTTATTTAATCAGTACAATGGCTAGATCTTTTGTAAGGAAGGGTTTCAAAGGTGGTTGGACTGAGCAAAAATCCATTGGGCGATGGAGTCTCTAACAAAACTAGATATTTGTTAGATACAGGTCATATGAACAAATACAAACAAAGGCAAGATAGATAGTGGTTTCATTGACAAGTTAACAATCAAGGTATGGTGGAAGACTCTAGAAGACAAACCATCAGAACAGAGCACCAAAATGGTGAATTCTATAATGACTTTAGATTGAAATATTTTTAAGTATCTGAATACTATGAATTAGAGCATCCAACATGAATTCTAATTCATTTACTCTTTATCCAAATACTGAAGACAAATGATCATATGAATAACTGAGAAGAACACAAACACATATAAAAGTACAGACAGGAAACCGTACAGACAGGAAACCATTTACATATGAATCTTTGGTAATGCTCTTACACTTCTGCTCATAGCAAATTCTATAAATCTCTGAAAAAAAGCTTTACAACAATACACAAGGCTTTTTCACAAAATTCCACACCCTTGGTTTTTCTTTCTACATCAGCTTTATAGAAACTTTAAAAATATTCAGATCCAAAGATAATGGATCTAAAACCTCTTCGTCCATCTTTATCTTACTAAATCAAATAATCAAGGAGGAGATAAGGTCTGATCCCCAAGTCGAATTGATGAGGTGGCTCTCCAACTGAAAGTTGATTGGGTGTTTTCCTAAATATAGAAAAAATTAATTCTGGCGAATTTATGAAAAATAGGCTTCAAAGTTCCTTTTGAATCTTCCAAACTGTGATAGTTGTGTAAAAACTGAAAGAGGTTTTTATTAAATGAGTCCATTCCCGACAAATGCCTCTTTCAGATTTGAAAAATTCATTTTCAGCTTCTTGAAAACTGCGCCCAATGTTAATGACTAAAACAGGAAATCATTTAATATTTAAAGCTAGAAAAATGGGCTGCAAAGATTCCTTCTTATCTTCCAAACCATGACACCTGTGTAAAAACTGAGAGAGGTTTTTGTAAATGGGTCCATTCCTGCCAATTTTTTTTTTGGTTTTCAAAAACTCATTTTCAACTATTCAGAAACTGCGCTTGAAGATGGATACTTAAACAGGGAAAAGAAAATACAAAACAGAGTGGTAGAACGTGCTGCAAAAACATTTCGTAGCGCTCTTTGTAGAATGTGGTGCAAAAACATTTTGTAGTGCTCCCTTTGCAAGGCGCTAGAAAAACATTTCATATTTAACCTTAACTCACCCTTACATTGGTTGCTAAATTACTTTAACATTGTTGTAGGGTCCATTTCTCTGTGCACAAAATTTTATTGTCCTCGAATATAGATCCATAAAAAAGGGAAACGTGATGATAACTGAACATGAACTGGGATTCCAACTGGCTCTACTACCCTAAGGATCTCCTTCTCATATGACATTTACTTCAGGTCCACAAGTGACTTAGCAAGACTTAAAACAAACTGATTTTTCAAATAAATTTTCAATTTTAGCAAATGCAACCAGCAGTTCTAACAACTTGGTCGCTGTTGGTTAATACTTAGTGGACTTTGATAATATATATCACATGAAATAAAATTGGAGATCAGGCCCCCAAGCTCAATATTTTTAATAAAAATTATACCCCTGTTATGAACCTGAGACCACAAAGAGGCTGAAAAATCAGACTTTGACCCAAATTTTGCCCATAGGCCTGAGAGGCTTATAGAAAACTAAACTTTTTGTACAATATTTATAAAAAATTGCATCTGCCCGAAAGTCTGGTCGAGGAAGAAAATGTCAAAATTCGAAAATTTTCACAACATTTCGAAGGGGTCAAAAAATGTTACAACAGGGCAGAAAATAAAAAATATTCTTATTATAAGAAGGTTAGTTGACAATCTACAGATATATGATAACATCACTAAAGAGCCTTGATCCAACAAGTGATTGGTTCGAATCTTTGATGACATCATCGACAGAGCTTATGTTGACAATAATGATGGTCTTTTCTACTTGGAATTTAATGGAATTTCTTGAAGAATGTGAAGCTAGATTCTATGCAAAGGAAGCAATGTTGACTTCAAAGGAAAGCAGGAATTGACATGAAGAATCTTACAACTTGGGATTTGAGGTTACTTCGATTGATTTGGCAAATGCAGATAATAAGGAGAGATACTACTAATGATTGAGATATGGTATGGTCTTCTAGAAGAGCATGTAGCAGAATTTTGTAGAAGCAGAAGATGTAGCAATTGTGAGATAGTTTGTTGGGAACTAATATGATTTCTTGGTAGAGCATGGAGAAAAACTTTGTTGCAATGCAAAGGAAGCAGATATGAAGACTTGTAAAATGTGATGTTCTTTTTTCTGGTGTTCCTCATGGCATGGTTAGGATGGGCTTTTAGGGTTGGAATCAAACAGGTCACAAGTGCATGTTTACTTCATTAGGGGGCTCAGGGGCTTTTGGAGATGTTTCATGGGGTTTTGAGGGGTTTCTATGGGATCCGATGACATTTTCTTACCGTATTCCATCATCTGCACAACTTGTCTTTTGTTTTGTCGCATTTCGACAACTTTCAAAAAACATGGTTATTATTGGGCCTAACTTAGTTAATTAGATTTAAGGTGGCATTCCGAGAGGAATACTTGACGAAACACCTTAGTGTAATAGCTCGTTGGAACCGGAACGAGAAGATCAACAAGATGGAATGGTTAGAAGTGATTTTCAGTCACCTGAGGAGGCGTGGTGGCCAATTTACCCTTTTCCCACATTAAAAAGAATATTTTAATGAAATAAAGAGGGAAAAGTTCTCGATGATTAAAATAATAATAAAATGGGAGGTTCTAGAGGGGTCCGTCAGATCTATAAAAAGAAGATGAGGAGGCCATTAACATCTTGGATTTGAGCATTATCTTGTGTTAGAGGTTTGAGAACCCGACTCTCCACTTCAGTAGCCCCAGGATGGAAACCCTTGGGTGATTTTGGTTGAGAGTGGACGAAAACCCACCTCATCTCCTTGGTGGATTCAATTAGAGTTCACATGTGCAGTGATTGATTTCAATTCAGTTTTGGAGGGCCAATGTAGCATTGGAGCAGATTCTTGAGGCCAATTTTTTATCTCAGTTATATTGGTTGTATCTGCATGTAACGCCAGTTTATCTATTATAATAAAAGTTGAGAATTTTCCTGTTCATTGTGCTATTGGATTGCAGTGCCCTATTTGTTTTATTTTACATGACAATCTTCTATGTAAATGAATGATAATTTTGTGGAGAAATTCCGGTTGAGTTAAATTTCTGCAAAACTTAGTGAAATATCCCGTTTGGGATATTACAGTGGTATTAGAGCTAGTGTTCCTACCAGCCTGAGGGTTATTATTGTAGATTGTTTTTGAGCCAAGTTAGTGGATGATCTGGTTAAAGACAATTGCAGCGACTGTGGCTGTAGTAATTTGCAGCGCTAATATTTATATTATTTATTTGACCCAACCTTGTAAACGTTATTCTTATTAAAGTGACGTGGAATATTTTGTCAGAGGCCAAAATTAATTAAAGCCTAAATTTATTGAGGGACATGAATAACTCTCAAATAATTGGCCGAATTATCTGAAGGGCCGCGTATGAAATGAATTTCTAAGGGGGTTGAGTGTTGAAGAAAGCATTTAGGTTCAGTCTTCATAATGACATGATCTTTGTAAATGATGAAATAAAAATAAATGAAATTATTTTTGTGTGCCTTGCTACATGGGTTACATGAGCAAGAGGTTTATTTGTTAGTGGCTCCCATTGAAAGCCTTAGGATTTTTTATTAAGTCGAAGAGTCAATGTCATGTATGAAAAAGATCTTCTTGACCCTATGTTCAAATGTATACAAGTCTATAGAAATGTCTAGAAGCCCTCCAAAGACAAGCACAATCCCTTTTGAAGAAGTTGGCCTTCGAAATAGCAAAAGAAAGTCGAGTCGACTCACATATGGAGACACAGTTGTTCAAGATGACAAGTCGGCTTATTTATGATGGGCAACCACTATATATATGCGGTTAGGGTCACCATATTTTGGACAAGCATCTCTGTGGTTTTTGGATGGGTACAAAGATGAAGTCTCGGCCTCCCTACAGTGTTGAAGATCTCTGTCTCGGCATACCAAACGTAGTCACAGTCTCAGCTTATGTGTGATGTGGAGGATCTAGGTGATCTCACAGTGATACCCTCTCGGCATACACTCTAGACATAGTCACAGTATCGGTATAGTTGTGATGAGGAGGATCTCGGTGTGGCATACATCCTAGACACAGTCATGACCTCAACATAGTTGTAATCATGATCTCAGTCATGATCTTGATGAAGACGTAAGTTACAAGGTCAAGATCATGATGAAGACCTCGGTACAACTCTGATATATATATATATATATATATATATATATATATGGAGATCTCATTGTGGTGATGAACATCTCGGTGAAGGTGCAACAAGGGTGCATCAGTGATAAAGATCTCGGTGGTGCAACAGTGATGATGATCTCAACAATGACGAAGAAGAGGATTGGTGCCTTGGTCTTGGAGTGGCTAAATAGGTTAAGGGTCATGGTCTTGGTATTCGTCAATTGGAATCTCTATAAGAAGAATTTGTGTGGGGTTTCCTCTCAAAGTGTTAAAATTAGCAACTAGGGCCAAAATCCATGTGGGTCATCTTATTAATGGCAACTGATACTTTTCTTGGATCTCTCTCATCGAGAGGTGTAGGATTGATCTAAAGATCATCCGATTCCGATAAGTATTCATAGAGATATGAATTTATTAGTATTATGGGACAATTCATCAAGGTCGGCCAGTAACCAAATAAACTCCACTTGTGCTCAACGTTTTAGTATAAATAGAGGTGGCCTTCAAGTCATTTCAACACATACTTGGGATCTCTTCCTCTCTACTTGTCTTTGGGTTTTAGTAGGAGGAGAGATCCTAAGGGATAACGCTGCCCTAATCTAGAGGGAGTGCCCTAGGCTCTACGCTGCCCTAATCTAGGAGTGCCCTAGGCTCTATGCTGCCCTAATAAAGAAGCCCTAGATGTAGGAGGAAAGGGAGATCTAGCACAGTGAAGAAGCCCTAACATTGGCCTATGGAGAAGCACTAAACGCTGCCCTATGAAGAAGCAGTAATACACAGCCATGGAAATGAAGGTAAAAACCCTAGCCGTAGGTCTAAGGAGAAGAGATGCCTTAAACCTAGTTGCTATGTTGCCTAATGGAGATGGCACCTAAATGTTTTCCTAGAAGAAGTGCTCTACACATGGAATGCCCTTGCTGTCATGAAAGGAAAAGTCCCTATCCTATACGCAGTCATGAAAGGAATACCATTTTGTCATGGAAGGAATGCTCTCACACGTAAACACTGAGATAAAGAACCCACATCTTCAGCTATCCTTAACGCTGTTCTAAATAATGATGCTCTATCTGTTGTTTGGATTGAATCACAGTCATGAATGATAGATCCAAGTCTTATGATGAATGTTGTAACATTATAGACATCATAGTATATGACAACAAGATGTATGGTGCAACAGTATGGACAACAAGATGTATGGTGTAGCAATGGTGCAGATATATGGACAACAAGATGTATGGTGCAACAGTATGGACAACAAGATGTATTGTGCAACAATGGGACAACAATGCTACATGGTGCTGCAATGATGCAACAATGAGACAGCAAAGGCAACTTGGTGCAGTATGGTGCAGCGTATGGTACAACAATGGAACGACAATGGTCAATGGCATATAGTGCACAATGGGATAGCAATGGTACAATGGTACAACATGGGACAACTAGTATTTAGTGCAGCAAATTCATGGTGTTGTTATGGTATGGGAAAGCACAACGGGACAACCATGACATTGTGCAGTAGTGGCACAATGGGACAGCAAGCATGTGCAGTATGGTGCAGCACAATGAGGTGCAACATGATGACGAGATGCAGCACAATGATAGGTGAAGGAGTCACCTTGGAGAATCGATTGAAGTGGCATCTCTCTAGATCTCATGTATCATCTTGTTAGAGATGATCTATGCTCTTATCTAGATAAGTCAAAGTGTTGACCTATGTTGTAAATGTACTATCTCTCTCTCTCTCTCTTGAATTAGTGAAGAACATATAAGAAGAATTGATCAAGGGTTTCCCCACATTGGGGTTTGTCCCTAGCTAGTGCCACATCTTGTGTCCTCTTGTCTTGGTTTGTCTTCTGTGATTTATGTTTATGTTCTATCTGCAGTTTACTTTAACGCTGATGTGATTGCTAATCTGAAAAGGACATTGAGCTAACTATGAAAATTGAAATAAATTGCTCTAACCATAGAACATACCTGAACTTAACATGGTATCAGAGCTGAGGTGAAGACAAAGCCCAAGCAAGAGTAAAAGAGCAATCATTGAAGACAGTTGGGAAAGGACAAAAGGATCAATGGATTCCTCATCCCTCTTCAAATTCACCAAGGGTAAAGTCGAAGCAGAGTATATCATTAGAATGGCGCAGCGGAAGCTTCTGATGGCCTACCTACAGATCACTTCAATGGGAAGTCTAGATCTCAGGGTGAAAGGAAAGGCAGATGCCTTGCTTACAATAAGTTCGACCATTATGCGAAGGAGTGTCCAAATGGCAGGGACACATCTATTGATGAAGATAACAATCATTCCAGGGACATCTTCAATGATCAAAGGAATGACAGATAATGTAGGTCATCAAGGAAACGACTGACTCTTCAAGGAAAGCAAGGAACCCCAGGTATGAAGAATCAAATGTTGTTTCTGATAAGATAAAGAAGCATTATCTTGTATTGGCCCTCTCCTTCAGATTCTGTGGGAATCTGGCTTATTGATTATAGTGCTTCAAGGCACTTCATCGGATAGAAGGGTGCTCTCTCGAATTTGGTAAGAAATAATTGTGGGAGTCGATGCCACCTATCCTGGAAAGGGTGTAGGAAATGTTACCCCTCAATTGAATGAGGGTAACTCGATTCATTTACAGAATCTTTTTTATGTACTTGATTGCAAGAAGAACTTGGTGCCCATTTCGGCAATGGAAGTCAAAGGTTTTAGGGTGGCATTCATCGATGGAAAGGTACGTGTTTGAAAATACAGTTTTCAAAGATGCTTTTACACATGGGTTTAGGGTTAGCAAATTGTACCAAGTTGCAGGATGGTCCATTGGGTACCATGTCAGTTGGCACATCTCATCTATAGCACCAGAGGTCTACTTATTGTGGGTCCCTACCCGATGTGAGTCAGATGGTGACTGGGATGCCTGAATTCAAAAGGATCACGAAGGTAAATGTTTGAGATGTACCGAAGGAAAATCTTACAAAGGGACCATTCTCCTCATGTAGCAGGTTCACAGGCTTGGAACAACCCGAGGGGTTTGAGATTCATCGGGAATCTCATGTATACATGTGGAAGAAAGCCCTCTATGGCTTGAAGCAAATCGCCCCGGTTTTGATATGAGAGGATTGATAGTTGTTAGATGATCACTAAGAGTGAAGCCGATCCAAACCATTGTTTGAAGATTGTGGATGATAGACCTCTCATACCGACACCTTCTAAGAACGACCTATTTCTGATAGGTGCAAACCCTCTCACTTGCAGAAGTAAGAGGGAGTTGGATTCCAGATGTGGAATGGTAAACTGCAAGCCCGTGACTACCTCGAGGATCTTAACTTCAGAAATTATATGGTGATGATGCTGGACCAGATTTGGGAAATGCCTGAGTTTCATAAACTCATTTGCACTGATGTTCTTGGTGAACTTCCATCCGTATATATGTTTTGCAGTTAGCATGGCAAGCTCATATTTGGTTGAGCCTCACTAGATTGGTGCCAAGAATCTTCTAAGGTATCTTTGGAGTACAATCTCTCATGGATTGAGATACACTGCTGGAAATATGAAGCTACATGATTATTCGAACGCTGACTGGGTAGGCAGTGTGGAGGATCACTAGAGCACTTCTCAGTGCTGGTTCTCTTTGGATTCTGCTTCGATATCATGGATGAGTAGGAAGCAGAAGTTGGTTGCTATAAGCACCGTCGAGACTGAATACATAGCTATGAGTATGATCTCGTGTGAAGTTGCCTGGTTGTGAAAGCTCTATGGTGAGTTGTTTATACACATGATGAATACCACTGTGATCCTTTGTGACAACCAGGGGGGATTCGATTGTTGAGGAATCCCGTATTCGATGATTGCTCCAACAGATAGACATCAGATACTACCTTATTTGGGATATGGTAAGTTGATGAGCGAGGAGGCTCCATCGCATTGAGACTGATGTACAAGTCGCAAACATTTTGTCAAAGCCCCGGGGAAAGGTCAAATCTGTGACTTTCCCAAACGACTTGGAGTCGTTGAGAGACCTTCATATAAGGGTCCTGCATGTTGCATGCATTGAGCTCTGGGAGCTTTGGGGGGATTGGGGTACTTACTGGAGCAACACACGACCATAGGGCGACTCACCCTCCCCTAATGGTGCACTGTGTATAGGGTGAATAGCTCAGCCTTCCCCTTTGATACCTCGAGGCGACTTTGGGACAGGATGATTCGTTCTCTTATGAGCCAGGATGATTAGTTCTCCTGTGGGACAGGATGATTAGTTCTCCTGTCAAGGCATCGTACCCATGCAGTCTGGGACTCATGGGAAGTACCTCTCATCTGATCAATGAGCAGGGAAATGGGGTTAGGGACCATAGTAGTACTATCGATGGACACATCGTTGTATCTACCGTACTCCCTATGCTAGGATGATCTCCAACTGATCTGGGATTAGTATGAGTGGTTTGAGATACTCTCTTGTGATATTGATCTGGGATCAATAAAACTGACTTCGGTCAGTAAGAGTGATATGACACACTCTCTTCAGATGAAACTGACTTCGGGTCAGTAGAGAATGGTATGAGACATTCTCGATCATTCTTCTTCTTCATGGTTCAATAGAGCTCAGGAGAGCAGAGCAGAGCAGAGCTCAGCGGAGTAGAGCAGAGCAGTGTAGGGCACTGATGGCAGAGATAGTACAGTCGGACATATGGATCAGCGGATGGAGTTCTCCCTAGTTGAGAGGGAGTGTTAAAATTGGCAACTAGGGCCAAACTCCATGTGGGTCATCTTATTAATGGCAGCTGATATTTTTCTTGGATCCCTCTCATCGAGAGGTGTAGGATTGATCTAAAGATCATCCGATTCCGATAAGTATTCATGGAGATATGAATTTATTAGTGTTATGGGACAATTCGTCAAGGTCGGCCAACAACCAAATAAACCCCACTTGTGCTCAACATTTTAGTATAAATAGAGGTGGCCTTCAAGTCATTTCAACACACACTTGGGATCTCTTCCTCTCTACTTGTCTTTGGGTTTTAGTAGGAGGAGAGATCCTAAGGGATAACGCTGCCCTAATCTAGAGGGAGTGCCCTAGGCTCTACGCTGCCCTAATGAAGAAGCCCTAGATGCAGGAGGAAAGGGAGATCTAGCATGGTGAAGGAAGCCCTAACGCTGCCCTATGGAGAAGCCCTAAACGCTGCCCTATGAAGAAGCAGTAATACGCAGCCATGGAAATGAAGGCAGAAACCCTAGCCACAGGTCTAAGGAGAAGAGATGCCCTAAACCTAGTTGCTACATTGCCTAATGGAGATGGCACCTAAATGCTGTCCTAGAAGAAGTGCTCTACACATGGAATGCCCTTGCTGTCATGAAAGGAAAAGCCCTTATCCTATATGCAGTCATGAAAGGAATACCATTGTTGTCATGGAAGGAATGCTCTCACACGTAAACGCTGAGATAAAGAAGCCACATCTTCAGCGATCCTTAATGCTGTTCTAAATAAGGATGCTCTATTTGCTGTTTGGATTGAATCATATCATGAATGATAGATCCAAGTCTTATGATGAATGTTGTAACATTATAGACAACATAGTGTATGACAACAAGATGTATGGTGTAGCAATGGTGCAGCAGTATGGACAATAAGATGTATGGTGCAACAATGGTGCAACAGTATGGACAACAAGATGTATGGTGCAGTAGTGGGACAACAATGCTACATGGTACTGCAATGATATAGCAATGAGACAACGAAGGCAACTTGGTGCAGTATGGTGCAGCGTATGGTACAACAATGGAACAACAATGGTCAATGGCATATAGTGCACAATGGGACAACAATGGTACAATGGTACAACATGGGACAACTAGTATTTAATGTAGCAAATTCATGGTGCTGTTATGGTATGGCAAAGCACAACGGGACAGCCATGACATTGTGCAACAGTGGCACAATGGGACAGTCATGACATTGTGTAGCAGTGGCACAATGGGACAGTGATTGCATAGTGCAGCAGTGGCACAACGAGACAACCATGACATTGTGCAGCAGTGGCACAATGGGACAACAAGCATGTGCAGCACGATGAGGTGCAGCATGATGACGAGATGCAGCACAATGATAGGTGAAGGAGTCACCTTGGAGAATCAGTTGAAGCAACATGTCTTCTGATCTCATGTATCATCTTGTTAGAGATAATACATGCTCTTATCTAGATAAGTCAAAGTGTTGACCTCTGTTGTAAATGTACTATCTCTCTCTCTCTGTTGAACTATTGAAGAACATATAAGAAGAATTGATCAAGGGTTTCCCCACATTGGGGTTTGTCCCTGGCTAGCGCCACATCTTGTGTCCTCTTGTCTTGGCTTGTCTTCTGCGATTTATGTTTATGTTCTATCTGCAGTTTACTTTAACGCTGATGTGATTGCTAATTTGAAAAGGACATTGAGCTAACTTTAAAAATTGAAATAAATTTCTCTAAGCATAGAACATACCTAAACTTAACACAAAGAGTGAGAGGTTTTGGCCTTGACAGAAAGCCAACATCTTGTGTTCTTGTCTCTTTTGTTTTGGTAACTATTTTGATGAAGTAAGAAAACACACTCTAATATTAACAGGAAAAGATTGAGCCAATAAGAAAAAATAAAAGTACCTCACAAATATTTATCTTAGAGAGAAGAATCTTATTAATCTAATTGCCTTAGATTCTTCAACATGGTATCATAGGTAAGGTGCTAAAGTCAAAGGAAGGGCAGAAAAGAGACATTCAAGGATCAAGTTTCAAAAAGAACATCAAAACAAGTTGAAGGATATCAAAGAAAAGGATCGAGATCTACATTGAAAAATCGAACCCTGATTTTGATCAAACCCTAGATCGAGGAAGCAGTCTACAACAACAAGTGCTTTTGTCTCCGTAGTCATCATCAAAAGGCCACCAAGACCCTCATCAAGTTGTCTACAAAGCAAGGTAGCTCGAAGGACCTCAAAAACGAAGATCACATCATCTTGAAAAAGTTGAAACCCTAGAAGCAATCTTGATCTACACTACAAAAGAAGGCAAAGCATAGAGAAGGCGAGAAGGCATTATGTCAAGGCTATAAAAACAAGCAAGGATCATCTCCTTGCCCTAGAAGAAGATCATCTGAAGAACCAACAAATCATCCTTATCAAAAGGAGCAACCTTTTTTATTGAAGAAAGGCTTTTTCATCTAAAAGGTGGTCATCCAAGAGGAGGCTCTAATACATCTTCTTCAACCATCATCAAAGTAATCAAGTAGAAGAGTTCATCTTCACTTGCCAAGTAAGTATCTTTCATTCTATAATCAAGTTTGGTTAAATGACTTCGTGTTTGCAAGGAGATCTATAAATTGGTTGGGTCATCAAAATTCCTTCCATAAGAAAGGAGGTTAGATATAGTCCCGGAAGGGAAGTCATTGATATCTATGGAAAAGTCTCTGAAGGTCAACCATTATTTGAATGCATGTAAAAGGATCAAGGGACTCATAGGATTCATATGAAATGACTCAAAGGTCCTCTCATCCCTATGTAGTAGGAGAGGAGACAAAAAAGAGATATATGAAATGCTAGAAGATATATTCTTTGAAAATGCAGAAAAGAAGGTCGTGTCACTTAGATTTGATCTACACAAAATTGAAGGTGTCAAAGAATGAAAGGACATCTCCATAAGATCTCAATTGGAGATCTAGGAGAGAGGATAATAATATAATCATCATCATTCTAACTAATAAGCAAGGTAACAAATGTCCATAGACAAGAAGTTTACCTCATTTGACAACTTGTGGTCTCTATGCTAGATAGAAAAAGACAAGTTGAAGGCAAAAGTGTTGAAGGTTAAAGGACTCAAACATTTGCAGAAAAAGGGAAGTTTGGTCCTCAAACAAGACAAAACAATGCTATGGAAAGATTATGAAAAGAAAGCTCATATCCCCGGAAAGATGGAGGAAGCTGAAGAAAAGGGCCAAGCAAAGAGGAAGTAATAGATCTCTACTATGATTGAGATGGTATCCCTCACGAAAGGGTCCTATCATAAGCTCCAAAATCTTTTGTTATAAATATGACCATGATAATAAGATGCGTCGTGGAAGCATTGGAAGCAAGAGCTAGTGACATCACCATGGGGAATCCT
Organism: Pinus tabuliformis; assembly: GCA_031772625.1. Taxonomy (NCBI): domain Eukaryota; kingdom Viridiplantae; phylum Streptophyta; class Pinopsida; order Pinales; family Pinaceae; genus Pinus; species Pinus tabuliformis. Next base: position 785,617,643 of record CM062805.1, read on the forward strand.
GAAGGACATAAGGATCAAAATCCATGGCAGTCAAACATGAAGGATATAGTGCTTGGGAACCCCATGGACATTGAAGGAAAGGCTGAAGTCATCTAGGACAAGGCTCATCATGCATCAAGTCAAAAAGGAAACATTTGCTAGATGGGGATATGCTAGATCCTCAAGATTCTTTGATGGAATCCTCATTGGAAGGTTCACTAATCTAGAGAGGAAGCAAGTGTTTCGTCAGGAACTCCAACTTATGGAATTCATGGGATGTTGGTATGATGACATGAGAAATGAAGCAGATCAAGTGATTGAATATCTTTTCAATCAAGGAAGCTGTTGAAATGTAATGTTCCTAAGTAGGAATACAAGTGATATACAAGCATACAATCAGTTCAACAAATATAAAAACGAAATAGATACTAAGCACCCATGGAAATGTCGAAAATAATGAACTGTTGAGCCATTCTATTACTTTTGGAAGAGCAGAATCCAGTAGTAAATAGAATGGTGCACCTGGGCTTGTCTCAATGGACAAGCATGGCCAAACCCAGGTGAGCAATTGCTGAACTAATGGCTACTACAACTGCTGCACTGCACTGCGCTGCCTAGAAAACTACTCTTTCTGTTGACTTCGAATGGCTGGAAACACCACTTCCCATGCTTAGAAAATTATGAGATTCGAACTCTTGATTCCTTGGCCTAAACCCCAAAAAACCCACAAAGGAATTTAGCTGGTTCAAACTTCTGAAATTCGACCCCTAAGGAGCCCAACTTCAACTGCAACTGCAAAAATCGGCCTGCTGGATTCTGACTGTAAAACCTCCTGGAAAGTGTCCAAAAGTACTGGGCTGATCCTTCCAACAAATCCCCTGACTTCTCGGATGAGTTTCCGGGTTGTAGCTCCTGCCCCCAGGTCCCACGAAATTGCTGGACTACCCTCTGCGCTGTCTCCCAGGCCTGGAATTTGAACTGCTGGGTTGCTGGCTTCTTTGGCTCCAAAAATATCAGGATATGCTGGCCTAATGCTGCTCTTTAGATTCCTTGGCTCTCCCGGCAAATGGCTGGTCTACTGTGGCCAAACTCCTTTTTCTTATTCTCCTGGTGGCCCAGAAATACACATTTCATGTGTGTGGTTAAATGATGGTGCTGTAGCAAACTACCAAATCTCTTGAAAACATTGATGAAACTACTTTCCTAGGGTGGGAACTCAAGGTCCCCCGAAGGTAAGGTTGAATCTCCCGCTTGAGAGATTTGTGTTTAAACAACCAGTTGATTGGGCTAAGCAGCAAAGTGAACAATCAAGTAAATTTGATTTGCAAGGTGAATGAGAGCCTCCTCCTCCTTTTGTCTTTGTGGGCCTTCCTTGCCTCATGTCGGCCCCTCCATTCAGCTCGAATTCCCTCCAAACCATTCGAATGGCCTACTTCGAATTCCCACATGGGTGGCCTCCACCTTTCACTAGCAACCAAATTAAATTGAAATTTCTCCTAAGTCCCTAAGTCGAAACTACTGGGTCCTTTTCCTTAGCCAAAAATGTGTAATGACACCCTGTTACAAATGTGTTTGAGAAGGGACATGACAGCCCTCCCCTCCCAAATGTTGTTTGCCCTCAAGCAACCTCAGAGCTAGGTGCTCCAAAATGTGCCCACCCTCCCAGGTGGCATCCTCATCGGACAAGTTCTTCTAGCTTACCAAGAACTCCCTGATGGTCCTGCTCCTCAACTTCCTCTCCCTCCTCTACAAGATGGTCTCAGGCTCCAAAACCAAGTGGTCCTCATCATCTAGTGAGGGTAACTCTCCTGCTGCTGTCACTTGTTGCCCCAACACCTTTTTAAGGCACGAGACATGAAATACATTGTGAATCCAGCTCCCCGGAGGTAGCTCCAGCTCATAGGCTACCTCCCCAACCCATCTGATCACCTGGTATGGCCCATAGAAGCGGAGCTGTAGCTTCTCGACGCCCTTCTGCTTTAGTGTGGACTGCCTATATGGCTGTAGACGAAGGTACACCAAGGCCCCCTCCTCGAAACGCCTCTCTGTCCGGTGCCGGTTTGCGTACACCTTCTGATGGTTCTGTGTTGTCTCCAAGTTATCCTTGAGAGCCTTGAGGATGTCTTGGCTCTCTTGGATCTAATCTTTGGCCTTGGGGGCTCGAATATCTCCAAAAACAACATCAACAAAAGATAATGCATCATATCCATACAAAGCATGGAAAGGAGTCATACCAATGGACATGTGGTGGGTGGTGTTGTAGCAGTACTCGCCCAAATGCAGCCATTAGATCCAAGCCCTCTGTTGTCCTGTCACGTAGTTCCTCAAATACCCCTCCAACCACTGATTAACTCTCTCTGTTTGGCCATCTGTCTGGGGGTGGTAGCTCGTGCTAGGAGTGAGCTTGATCTCGACCAATCTAAAAAGCTCCTGCCAAAAGCCTCCCATGAACTTGATGTCCCAGTCACTCACAATGTTCTTAGGAAGCCCGTGCAACCGGAAGATCTCCCTAAAGAACAAATCTGCAACTTGTGCAGTCATGTACTTGGTGGGGATGGCAAAAAAGTGGGGATATCTGGTCAACCGGTCAACCACTACATAAATGCAGTCCTTGTCCTATGATGAAATCCATATACTTTCCCATTTCCCCTCGGGTATGGGAAGCGACTGTAGCAATCCTGTAGGGTGAATCAACTCCCCCTTGTTACGCTGACATGCCTCACACTCTTGTACGTGCTTCAACACGTCCCCCTTGAGGCCCTTCCACGTGAATCTCTCCCTGACTGCCATATTTGTCTTCCGGAACCCTTGGTGCCTGGATTGTGGCGAGACATGTGCTGCTTGGAGCACTCTCTCCCTCAACTGCGAGTTGGGCACCAGAAAAATGTGCCGCTTGTAATAGATGACCTCATCGATCACTCGGTAACACTCATCTGCGTGGGTACCCTCCAAGATCTCGCATGCCCTCCTGTCCTTGGAGTACTCCACCAGTAGCTGAGCCTTCCAATCATGGTAGATGCTCATGAGTGATAGACCAGCGGGTCTCTGAGATAGAGCATCGGCCACCACATTGTGCTTTTCCCGCACATACTCTATATCGAAGTCATAGGTCGACACCTTGCTAACCCATCTCTACTTCCTGTCATTGAGGCCCTGCTGCCCATGAAGTGACGAAGAATGTTGTGATCTGTATTCACTCGAAATCTGTTGCCTACTAAGTACTGTCGAAATTTGGCCAGTGAATGCATGATGGCCAACATCTCTTTGTCATATATGGAATATGACCTCTCATGTGGTAGGAGCTTCCGACTCTCGAAAGCAATGGGATGCCCATCCTGTGATAGAACTGCTCCAACTCCCTCCCCGGATGTATCACACTCCCCGTGAAGGGGTGGGAAAAATCTGGAAGTGGCAAGACCGGGAAACTGCTCATCACCTCCTTGAGGCGATCAAAGGCTACCTGTGCTCCATCAGTCCATGCGAAAGCCAGCTGTGAAAACCCCTTGAAAAACTTCCTGTAGTAGGTGCAAATGCCCAATAAACCCCTCAACACTGTCACATCTCGTGGTACCGCCCTGTCTCGGATAGCCCGTATCTTCTCCTCATGGACCTTCACCCCATCAACATTGAGGATATGCCCTAAGTAGAGCATCTCTGTCAAGCCAAACTCGCACTTGGATAGTTTGGCATAAAACTGCTGCTCCTCCAGAATATGTAACACCTTCTCCACGTGCTGGAAATGATCCTCCCACGTCCGGCTGTAAATCAAAATATCATTGAAGAAAACCAATTCAAGCCTCCTCAACTATCTCCGGAAGACATGGTTCATGCACGACTGGAAGGAAGCCAGAGCGTTGGTAACCCAAATGGCATGACCAGGAACTCGAAGTGCCCATAGTGGCACCGGAAAGCTGTCTTAGGGATGTCCTAATCCCTCACCCTGATCTGGTGGTACCTCGAACGCAAATCAATCTTAGATAAGTACTTGGCTCCTCTAAGCTCATCCATCAACTCATCTATGTGGGGGATGGGGTACCTGTTCTTCAGTGTTTTCCGGTTGAGGGCCCAGTAGTCAATGCACATGCGTAAGGTCCCATCCTTATTCTTCACCAGTACTCCTGAAGAAGCAAAGGGACTGTAACTTGGCCTGATATGGCCCAATGCCAATACCTCCTGAATGACCCTCTCAATCTCATCCTTATAGGCCTTAGGATGCCTATAAGGGGTAGTGATCACTGCCTGCACACCTGGCTTCAACTCAATAATGTGCTCGAATCCCCTATTTGGCGGTTGCCCTGGTGGAATGTCCCCAAACACCACTACATATATGTCCAGCAAGGCCTGTATGTCTAGTGGTGGTGGCTGGGCTTGTCCCCCAACCTCCAAAATCCTTAGCTCCACTGCCCATGCAATGGCCCCATGTCGCAGATCTGCCTCCATTCTGTGGGCTGAGACTATCTGAGGTGGATAGGAATGCATGCCTCTGAGAACTATTAGTTTGCCGTCCGGCCTAGTAAACTCCATCTCTAGTTTCTTCTAGTCCGTAGTGACTCGCCCAAAGGAGTACAACCACTAGACAACCATCACTATGCTGGTGTTTGGCACATCGACCACAAAGAAGTGGTCCGTCATCGAGTAGTTCTCCATAACTACTGTCAGAGCAGGCACATACCGAGTGCACTACATGGTATGGTCACTTGGTATTAGGACTAAAAGGCCCTCAAACTTAGTCGTGGTGAGTCCCCTCCTCTGAACCAACTGAGCATCTATGAAGTTGTGGGTAGCCCCATTGTCAACTAGGACTGACACCCGTTGCCCCTGTATGGTGCCTGTGATCCTCAATGTCAAGAATTTGGGGACCCTACATAAAGAAGCAATGACTCCCTCGGATGGGGCAAAGGATGCCCCTCCTTGTGGAGGTGGTGGTGGTGGCCCCCTATCTGCCGGATTCTCACCATCTCCCACATCACACTCCTACTCCAACTCGTCCTCCTGGTCACTATCTGAAAAGACCGCAATATAATGTGCTTTGCCGGCAGTGCACCGATGGCCTGGTGCCTAGGGCTCCTTGCATGTGAAGCACAACTTCCTCCTCCTCAGGCCCTTTTGTGTTTCATTATCCAATTGCCCTAGTCCTTGTGTGGTCCTATGACGTGGAGGTTTAGTGTCATGCCCCTTTTATGGAAAAGAGGTCCATGCAGGAAAAGGCACTCTAGTCTTGGGATGGCCCCTTGTAGATCTCTGGTGCACAAAACTGCCTCCTGCATCATGGACGATCTGCGTGACTTCACCAGTCCATGTAGGGGCTCAAGTAAGGCCTCAATGAAAGGTGTATACCCCTCGAGCCTCTGATAGATCCAGAATTGTCACTGACACTTGTAGAAACTCTGAAATGTACTGCTCTGGATTGCCTGTCTGGTGCAGTTGGGTCAACTCCCTGAAATGGGCCTTCGGATCCCTCTGGTCAAAACGTTCCACCACCCTCCTGGTGGAATCCTCATAAGAAGCCACATTGACATGCCATAAGGTGTCCAAGCCATGAAACCACCAGTCATGGGCTTCCCCCTCCATGTGCAACATGGCCATCTTGATGGCTTCCTGTTCTTTCATCTGGTTGAGTTGGAAGTAGGTGTCCATCTTCTCAGCCCAATCCCTAGCAGTGCACTTGGTAGTGTCATCAAATGTAGGGAAGTACATCCTCCCTATGGTCCTCTGCAACTCATAGTTCTGTGTATCCTGTCCTCCATAGCCCTTGCTCTTCTCACTCTGCTTGAGCTTGCAGAGATCTCTGAAAGAGAGTGCTTCCCTGAAGTTTGCATCCATAGATTGCCACTCTATGAAATGATCTCCCATCTGTGTGGGGTCTTCACCCCTTGCTTGTTTGATTTGTGCAGCTGGTACGAAAGAGGGCAGTGTGGCTCGAGTTGGCCCACTAGTCAATGGGTGTTGTGTTGCTGGTGAGGGGCGATTGAATGGCTAGGAGGCCCTAGAAATTTCCCCAAATAGAAACCCTCTAGGAGTGGTCATCTCTCTGTTTTGTAGCTTTATCTCCTCCAACATCTCTTTTTGGCCTTGGATAAGTCATTCAAAGCCCTCAGGAGGCTGTCGAAAGCCATCTCTTCCTTGCTCTTGGGTTCCACCATGTCCTCCTCTTCTACCACTACTTTCCCTCTTTCCTCCGTGTTTGGAGTAATCTCCAGCTCTCTTTCTTTGCTCTGGTACCTCTGCCCTTTGTATGTGATGTTCAACTGGTTCCCTTCCCTCATAGGAGCAAATCCCCACATCTGAGCCAAGAACTAGGCTCTGATACCACTGTAATGTTCCTAAGTAGGAATACAAGTGATTTACAAGCATACAATCAGTTCAACAAATATTAAAACGAAATAGATACTAAGCACCCATGAAAATGTTGGAGCCTGGAAATAATGGAATGTTGAGCCTATGTTTAAATAGGGAGCAGTCCCTCTTAACTAGGGACTCTCCTTTTCATCAGCAGCTTCTTCGTGGGTCCTTCAGCTGCTCGATCAATTTCTTTCCTTGATGTCACGAGCCTATGTTTAAATGTATACAAGTCTATAGAAATGTCTAGAAGCCCTCCAAAGACGAGCACAATCTGTCTTGAAGAAGTCGGCGTCCAAAATAGCAAAAGAAAGTAAAGGTGGCTCACATATGGAGACACACTTGTTCAGCATGACAAGTCGACTTATTTATGATGGGCAACCACTATTTATATGCGGCAGGGTCACCACAGAAAGACAGATTTTGGACAAGCATCTTTGTGGTTTTCGGATGGGTACAAACATGAAGTCTCAGCCTCCCTGTAGTCTTGAAGATCTCTGTCTTGGCAAACACAATCACAGTCTCGACTTATGTGTGATGTGGAGGATTTGGGTGATCTCACAGTGATACCCTCTCGACATATACTCTAGACACAGTCACCATCTCGGTATAGTTGTGATGAGGAGGATCTCGATGTGGCATACATCCTAGACACAATCATGACCTCGACATAGTTGTAATCATGATCTCAGTCATGATCTTGATGAAGATGTAAGTTACAAGGTCAAGATCATGATGAGGACCTTAGTACAACTCTCATATATATATATATATATATATATATATATAGAGAGAGAGAGAGAGAGAGAGAGAGAGAGATCTCATTGTTGTGACAAAGATCTTGGTGAAGGTGCAGCGACGGTGCAGCAGTGATGAAGATCTTGGTGAAGGTGCAGCGACGGTGCAGCAGTGATGAAGATCTCGGTGAAGGTGCAGCGACGGTGTAGCAGTGATGATGATCTCAACAATGACGAAGAAGAGGATTGGTGTCTTGGTCTTGGAGTGGCTAAATAGGTCAAGGGTCATGGTCTTGGTATTCGTTAATTGGAATCTCTATAAGAAGAATTTCTGTGGGTTTTCCTCTCAAAGAGTGAGAAGTTTTGGCCCTGGCAGAAAGCCAACATCTTGTGTTCTTGTCTCTTTTGTTTTGGTAACTATTTTGATGAAGTAAGAAAACATGCTTTAATATTAACAAGCAAAGATTGAGCCAATAAGAAAAATTAAAAGTACCTCACAAATAGTTAGAGAGAAGAATCTTATTAATCTAATTGCCCTAGATTCTTCAACTTTGACGACCCATGTCACAGGTGGTCGAGGCAATTTGTTTTGGAGTAGCGTTGAATCCATAAATTTGAAGGACTAGATCATGGTAGAACTTTGTTGACTCTGCATTTTGTGAGGGTCGAGAATAGTCAATTGCTGGGCAATCATACCTGTAGCCGAGCAAAAGCTGAATTTGTGAATGAAGGCGAAAATTATTGTAGCAGCGAATTGTTGACACACCTGTAGTTGAGCAAAAGTCGAATTTGTGAACGGAGGCAACAATTATCATAACAACGAATTCTTGACGGATTGACTGCCCGTTGATTGTGCGTGTGGAAGAAAGAAACTTGCGGGGACTTCATTTTATCAATCAAACTGTGATGCAACCAGTGATTGGCTACTCCAGCCAAGGGCCAGGAACGCATGAGTGGTGGGGCCTCGGATTGTGAGTTGATCCACATTGCATGGCCCGTTCTTCCGCTACAGATTTAACGGATAGTAATAGGTGGTGGGTACCACTGCAAGGGGGAATAATTTTGACAGGGTTGTCGTTTGGGTAGAAAACGACCTGGAAAGTGCCAAGCCATTGAAATCGTAGTGCTCGGGACAAATTGACTTATGCCACCGTGGGTAGTTTGACGCGACTGCGATTTGCAAATAGAATGGCCGATAGGAATCTAAGACACGATATAGTGGAAATATGCACATGAAATTCAGGAACGTAGGGGACTTTCACTTCATAAGGGAAGTCGCAGATAAGAGATCCACCTAGCTGCACATGATTGAGTTTTCAATTATGGGGGTTAAAGATCGGGATCAAAGGCGAGAAAATACAATGGAAGATCAACGTTGTAAGCCGTTGTGGGGCTGCACTAGTTATATTCTGGAGGGTTGATCCTAATGATTAATTTTGTGTTGCATATATTGTTGCTACCCAAGTAATGTAGTGAATTGTTGTAAAACCCAAATTTGACGCTGTGTTACTACTGGAGTCGAGCTTGTAGCTAAATTGAGTAGAGGTCAAATACGTATTCCCTATACATGTAGCCGAGCTATCTGATGTGTATTGCAGAGATGCTTGTTGCTGGGTGAAATAGGATTGATTGCATCTTGCCTCAGCACAATACAACTCTGTGGCCAAGTAATTCAGTGATCACATTTCTAACCAGTGCCAAACCCTCATTGATCTGAGCGAATTATTTATAGTGGAGGTCGAGTTCACTGGTTGATCGAGCCACAATTTCTTTCTGGACGAGTTATCACTTCCCAATCTGGGATGAAGTTGCTGCGGTGCGTGTGTCTCTGTCTAAAGGTGACACGAATTCGTGCAAGGATAGACCCTGCAAATTTCATGGACAGTCACCCAAGTTCGCTGCTGGCCAGGCATTAAAGTATATGCTGCCATTAATATACCAGTAAATACTTGTCATCTACAGTGTTGTTCAAGCAATCCGTTTGAAAGAAATTTTCACTTTAAAATTAATTACATACCCAGAATTAAAGTGAAATTAAGGGATTTCCTATGTTGGAATTTCCCCTGTACCTTCGTGCATGATTGAAAGATGCAGAGTTAGTCAGAGTAATCTGTGTTGATGATAGTGCTGTAACGTATCATTTTTGAAGCTGCCACTGTTCCTATAGCGTGGGGTTGTATTTCTCCTTGGAGAGGCTCGTTTTGAGTCATATGCTGACTGCACGAGAGCTCTGAGCCATTGTTGATGATGTAGTCGCGACACCCATACTTTGACTGTTGCTGGGGACATACTATCATATCTGGTCCAAGGTGTCGTCACTCACTACATTTTCAGTCACCAATGGCTTCATAAGCCAAATAACAGTGATGTTTGATGCCAAATTTTGAGCTACAAAAGCTATCAAAACTAGATGGGACGCTCTCCAGTGTGTAGTGCACGAAAAGAGCTTTCCGGTGGTATATACTTATAGAAGTCCATAAAGGGGTTCTTGGATCAGAAGTTAGAACCTGCTGAAGAATCCCTTTAGAAAGCTCAGAAAACCCCAAAAAATGGCTAAGTGTTGAAGAAAAATCGCAATCGGGACTTGGGATAGTTCATCGCATCGCATATCGACATCGGCGGGGTCCTGGAGGTAAGAGCATTGACGGAAGGAGGAATAGCGATCCACTGATCGCCGATATTGCATATTGGCGTCGATAGGTCTGGGCACATCTCATATCGACATCGACTTGGTTTTAAGGCTTAAGACAACGCAGACGGGGCGGATTGCGATACATTGTTGTACTGCCAGGAGGGGCCAATTCCGAGTTACAAACGAAATGGTTGCACCAACCAAGGGCTGGGCGTCCCCTTCTCTCTCCTCCACGTGGCATCAGCGATTAGTGCATCGGCGGGGTCACAGGTCTAAAACTATAAGAAATCACTAATATTGTGATATGGACCAAAATCGTCGGGGAGGGCCGATTTTTAAATACAAAGAAAAGCATGGAAAAATAGGGCTCGACAGGCCTCTTTCTCTCTCCTCCAGGGGAGCCATGTGGTGGCCTCTGATTGGTCCATCGAGCTGACATGGCGACTGACATGGCAAGTACAGAAGATGATGTGGTGAATGGACATGTGTCACTCGTTTTCGGCGTTTTCAGGGGTCCTATGGGGCCATTCCCGGGTCCCACGTGTCACCACTCACAGGGTGACATGTGGCAGTGATGACGTCACCCATCGCAATCAGTTATCGACGATTTTTCAATGTAAAACTTTCTCTTCAGCTGTGTTTTCTCCCTGGCCACGATTGCGATAAGGAAAGGGGCCCCCAAATGCGTTAGGTTATGTGTTGTATTGTATAAAGATCCTGCTTCTGGACTGTCGGCCCGCTGCAAAGTAAAAGGTAAAGAGTCCCCCCTCTCTGTGGTTGCGATTGCGATATCTTTTGGCGGGCCCGACCCCGCAGATCGCCAATCACAAGGATAAATGGAAGTGCCACATGCATAACACAATAACAGCTAAAGTGCGGTATTTGGCATAGCATAGGCAAAGAAGCCCTCGAACAGGAGCCTGAAGGCCTTAGCACCGGAGGGCTAAGCCCCTGGTCGTAGCCGTGGTCATATGATAAGAAAAGTACAAAGCGACTAAAGCATAGGGGGTTAAAGGGGGAATTAAAAGCGCCCGCCTATTTTGTCTATTTTTATTGTTTAAAGACCCGCGTCCGTGGTGCTCCATTGGTGTCCTGCAACGATTTAAATGGGCGGATGGGCCAGCAGCTGCAATAGTTAATGGAGCATGGCGCAGCTGCAGAACAATATTGGGGGGACTCAGGAGGACTTAATGGCACGACATGGTGCCCCATCCCTCTACACAAAAAATGACTCAACCTGTAACACGCCTCCATAAGTCGGTGCTGAAAGCAGTCAAAGGAGAGTTGATAGAAGCTGACTGATGCAGCAGTAAACCGCCTCAACAACAGAGAGAAGCATGACAACAGCAGGGACGTGGCTCCACCCAAGGCCTCCACTGAAGCAGTAAGGGGACACCTCCTCCTTCCTCTCTCGACTTTCTTTCTCTGAGCATTTATTTTTGTATTTTTCCAAGAAAGGGATTTGATCCCTGTTGTAATCTTAGGTAGGTGGTAGCAGAACCTGACAGAGCCAGACAACTAGTCTAGCATGACAGCTGGGGCTCAGGCTTAGATATTTTGATTGTAATTCAAGGCTCTCCCCCTCTTCTTATAAATAGGGGGATGAAACATAATGCAAAGGTTCCAGAATCTCTCACCCGCAAGGGTTGAACTCAGTGATATCGTTTTGGCTCATAACTCTGTAAGTGGATGACTGTTGTTTGAGATTGTATTACTTTACACATGCAGATCTGTCAGTCTATCACAGAAACGATGGTGATTCCTCCTTCTTAGCATTAGAATATGTTTCTCCTTCTGTTAACCCCATTATGTTTATATTATTTTCCGGATTCATGTGATTACTGTTGCTAGAAATATCTCAAGACCTCCTCATAGACTCGCTGGTATCAATATGTTATGCATGTGCCTATAGTTCCTCACTGTAGGAATTTACAGGGTAAGTTCCTCAGAAAGAACACCAAAAGGACACCGCTCACAACCAGATCACAGATCAATACACCAGTATTTTTGACGTGGTTAAAACCCTCAAAGAGGGAAACAGTCCACGGCCTGAGCCAACGCAGCCACTTCAGGCAATTTATTAATCAAAGAATGAAAATTTACATAAGCTTCTCTCATGCACGGATTACCCTACAAATGACCCTCCATGCGCTTTAAATAGAATTCATGGACCAATCGGGTGTCAAGCCATGGATCAAGTGTCGGTAATACCGAGGAGAGAATGAACCGTCGGATCACTACATATCGTGACCGTCAGATTGTAAGTTACAAAATGTACAACGGTAAAGAAACACACTTTACCTAACTCTATACCTAACTCTACACTAGACCAAGTTGAACTTAACTATATCCTATGTGTCCGAATATCCTAACATCCCCCCTTAAGAACAACTTGGGATAGGATTGAAGGATTTACAAATATGACACAATAGGAGAAGGAAGGAGGCACTAGAGCCTATCCCCCCTTAGTGACAACTTCCTGAACTCCAACCATAAATCGAAGTTTAGTGAACTTCGCCTTTGTGAGAGCCTTTGTGAAGATGTCTGCAACTTGATCATCTGTTGAACAATATTGCACTTCAAGAACATGGTCGTGAATGAGCTTTCTGATGAAGTGCATTTGTAGTTCAATGTGTTTGCTGCGCTGATGTTGGACTGGATCTTTGCATAGCTGAATGGCACTTTGATTATCACACCAAAGTGTAGTCGGATGCTGCTGCTCAAAGCCAAGCTCTGACAGGATCTGACAAAGCCACAAGGCTTCCTTACTAGCTTCTACGGCACCACGATACTCTGCTTCTGCTGGTGAAAGAGAAATGGCACCCTGTTTCTTGCAAGCCCATGTAATAGGTCCTGAACCAAGAGTGAACACATAACCGACAGTAGACTTCCGATCATCAGGGTCACCAGCCCAATCGGAATCAGTGAAACCAACCAATAGAGGAGATGCTTTGGCACTGTAATGAATGCCAAACTGAACTGTTCCTCGAACATAACGAAGTATTCTTTTAGCTGCTTTCCAATGACTTTCACGGGGGTTTTGCATGAACCGAGCAACAAGGCCAACAACAAAGGAAAGGTCAGGACGAGTATGGGTTAGATACAAAAGTTTTCCTACAAGTTGACAGTATAAGGTAGCATCAACTTCAGGAGAAGTACAAGTGACTGAGAGTTTGACTCCAGACTGAAAGGGAGAAGGGGTTGGCTTACAGTCTTCCATGTGAAAATGACGTAGAATATCACAAGCATACTTGGACTGGGAAAGGGAAATACCCTCCTTGGATTGCAAGACTTGAAGACCGAGAAAATAGTGTAAGTGTCCTAAGTCTGTCATTTCAAATTTCCTTTTGAGGCTAGACTTCACATGGTTTATAAGGTTGGGATCACTACCAGTAAGGATAAGATCATCAACATAAAGAACAAAGGATGATAAGAGAGTTGCCCACTTTCTTGGTGTAGACAGTATTGTCAGAATGACACCTAGAAAAGCCAGATTCTAAAAGAAAGCTATCCATTTTGGCATACCAAGCCCGAGGAGCTTGCTTGAGACCATAAAGGGATTTCTTAAGTCGACAAACAAGGCTGGAGTCTGTTTGTATGAAGCCAATGGGTTGTTCCATATAGATTTCTTCATGCAAGTCCCCATGCAAGAAGGCAGATTTAACATCCATCTGATGGACTTCCCATTTGAAAGAGGTAGCAAGGGAAAGAACAAGGCGGATAGAGTTCATTTTGGCAACAGGGGAGAAGGTTTCAGTGTAGTCAATGCCTTCAACCTGTGAAAAGCCCTTAGCAACAAGACGAGCTTTATGTTTATCAACTTTCCCATCTGGTCCATACTTGGTTCTGTAAACCCATTTGCATCTAACAAGTTTTCGTCCCTTTGGTAAAGGAACAAGATCCCATGTATCATTTGCCAATAATGAATGATATTCTTCATTCATAGCTGCTTCCCAATCTGGATGGCCTGAAGCTTCTGCAAAGGTGTCAGGATCATAATTTACTGGAGCTTGAGCCAATAAAGAAGAGGCTCTCTCGAACTAAGAACGTGTGCGTCGTTGATCTGTAGGATCACCGGCAAGATCACCTGCTGCATCTCAAGTAGCATGAACCCATTTTGGAAGCTCAGGAGCTGAAGGAGGATCCTGAGAAGGTGGGGGAGGATTGTCATCCTCACTTTCATCATCTGAAGAAGAAATGTTTTCAAAAGTAGAAGAGATAGAGAGAGGTGGCACATCCGCCGGACTAGGCTCGCAGGCCGATATATTTTCATCAAATTTTACATCTCTTCTAATGATAACATTTTTGGACTTAAATGGAATAAGTCTATAGCCTTTGACATCTTCAGAATATCCAACAAAAGTACACTTTTCACTCTTAGGTTCTAAAGCTTTATGCTTTTCATCTGGAATATGGGCCCACGCTTCACTTCTAAAAACACGAAAGTGACTTACATCTGGTTTGATTGAGCTCCATGCTTCTTCTGGAGTGATATTCTTTAAAGCCTTAGTAGGAGTGCGATTTATTATGTAATTTGCACAGTTAATTGCTTCTGCCCAAAAACTAAGACCAAGTCCTTTAGATTGTAGCATACAATTAGCCATTTCCTTTAAGGTGCGATTCTTCCTTTCAGCTACACCATTTTGTTGTGGAGTATATGGAACAATATGTTGCATTTGAATTCCATTCTCAGTGCAATAGTTGATGAATGTGTTTTTAACATATTCTCCGCCATTATCAGATCTTAACTTAAGAATTTGATGTCCAGAGTGTTTTTCAACAAAGGCCTTGAAGGCCAAAAAAGTGTTAAATACTTCACTCTTGAGTTTTAAGAAGTATACCCAAGTGCGTCTGGAGAAATCATCAATGAAAGTTAAGAAATACTTGCAACCAGAGAATGACACAACTGGAAGTGGACCACATAAATCACTATGCACAAGCTGTAAAGGGGCTGAGGCGTGCCAAGAGGCACGTTTTTCAAAACTTTCCCGATGATGTTTTCCGAGTACACATCCGGAACAAACACCATCTCTGCAAGATACCATAGGAAGACCTGTCACCATATTTTCTTTACATAGATGCTGAAGGGAGCGATAGTTTAAGTGACCAAATCGCTCATGCCAAAGTTTGCTCACTTCATCGTTATGAGCAACAAATACTGAGGGAAGATTTGATGACCCAAAGTTGTGAAACTTATACAACCTTGTAGAGTCATCAGCAATGCCAGTAGCCAAAATCTGTTTAGGATCTTTTAAGTCCTTGATTACAACATCATGAGGTGAAAATTCAACGATTTTACCTTCACCTGAATGAGTTATCTGATAGACAGATAGAAGGTTGCAGGATAAGGTTGGAACACATAATACATCATTAAACTGACCATTGTCTAGATGAACAGTTCCAGTCCCTACAACATTAAGAGATCTATCATCACCAACATAGATATTTTTGGTGTTACAATCATTTAAAGAAGAAAACATGGCTTTGTTCTTGGCCATGTGATAAGAAGCTCTAGAATCAATGAGCCACTCATGAGAATGAGAAGAAGAAGATACATTTAATGCATAGCCAGACTGAGATGCTTGACAACCACATGCAGAAAGTGCCATTCCTGAAGATGAAGTTGAAGTTGAAGATTGCCCCAAATGGATGTTATGCTTCTTCATTGCTGCTTCCATCTTTTTAAAGCATTTTGATTCTAAGTGGCCATCTCGATTACAAAAATTGCAATGTCTATCAGTCTTCTTCCCTTTGTTTTTATTTATCTTATCATTTTGTTGAAATGATTTTTCATTTTGGGGCTGAAATTGCTTAGGACCCTTGTTTGGTTTAGGACCATTCTTTTTAGGATATGACTTCTTAGGATTCTTTGAATTTGGTTGCTGCTGGGCGGCTAACGCTTTCTTGGAAGAGTTTCCAAGATTAAGAAGACCAAGGTGTAAGAGTTTTTCTTGTTCTCTTATTAAAGAATCACAAAAGGAGTCAAAGGAAGGGGACTTGTAGTCTTTTCCTTGAGAAATGAAGGCTTCTCTTGTAGAATGGAAGGTGGAAACAAATACAGAGTAGGCTGGTCCCAACTTAGTAAGGATGGAATAAATAAGGTTACTATCTTCTTTCTTAACCTTAACACCTTCCAAAAGATATCTAAGGGTCTTGAACTTAGACAAGAAATCTTTAATGCAAGAAAAATTATTAGGGTCCAATGTAAGCAACTCATTTTCAAGTTGATGGGCTCTAACTTCATTTTTAATCCCAAAAACTTTATTGATTTGTTCCATTGCTTCATGAGGAGTTTCAAGTTCTGCAATATGGAATCTAAGATCTAGAGAAATAGACATCCCTATCAAACCACGTGTTTGATCTTGTCTATTTTCCCATTTAGCAGCCTTGTCTTCATCTTTCGGTTTATTTTCTTGGCCTGTGGCTATTCGGTAGAGACCTTTACTTCTAAGTAAATCCTCCATGTAGGACAACCATTGGAAGTAGTTGGTGCTGTCAAGGGTAACTTGGTATTGACTCTCCATTTCAACAGAAACTGAAGCTGAAGATGCTGAGAGTAAGTGTTCCAATGGATAGATCTCGAAAAATTAGGCTGGTTTAAAAAAAATGGCTCTGAAAAAGGCTTCCGGATGAAGAAGTTATGGCTTTTTGAAAAAAAGTTGTTGAAGTTGTCGACGAAGTGCGGGAATGTGCGGAAATGAAAAAGTCCGCCCCCACAAAATGGAGACTTGAACCCAAGACCTCTACTCTTTTAAAAAAGCTTTGAACCAATTGATCTATACAAAAAATTTGAGAGAGAGAGAGAGGGGGGGGGGGGGGGGGGGCTTTGGGTTGCGTGCTTGCTTTGAGAAAGCTCTTTTTCTCTACAAAACAAAAAACACAAAACCCAACACGGACATGCAAAGAAAACGAACCTTACGGCTCGAAGTTAGCTTTACCCAAAAAACTAAATATTTTCAAAAGTTGAACCTTGCGGCTCAAAGTTAGCTTTAGCCGAAAAACTAAATATTTTTCTCAATGTTTCTGATTTTCCGAGATCACACTAAGGTGCAGGGAAAAGAGCATACGCATGAGAAAAATCCTTCCTTTCTGTTTCTGATTTGCCCAGATCGCACAGAGTCGCAGGACAAAGAGCATACGCAGAAATGAAAGGTATAGATCCGGTTAAAAAAAAGCTAAATAAACCGAAACCGAAATAAGCAGAGAGAAAATAACAGTAAACTGCAAATAAACACTGTATACCTCCAGATCTTAAAAATGATGCAGCTAGGGTGGGCGCGCCTCCTTTCTGGGTGCGAAAACCACAAATAAGGGGAAGCTGAACCTCATAGAATCAGGTTTAGAATAGTATCTTTATGCACAAGGAAGAGGTGCACTTAACTGAACGTGGCGACCTAACTGAACGAACGAGGCGTGGTTGAATCTGTCTATCTATCTATTAGCAAAATGGAAAACCTTAATTGGGAATCGGAAAACTGATTGACTTAGGCCGCGATAACCTCTATTTACTAGGGAAGGGATTGGATATTTTTTGAAGCCCACTTACGCATGAAACATCAAGAGATAGAAACTCCTCCAGCGTCGTGTTCATTCGTAACCATCTCTGTATCTATAGTCTTCAGAATCGTTTTCAGAAACAACAATAGAAAACAAAACAAGTAGTTAGCAAACAAGTAGTTCTTTGGTATTCAGCGATCCTAAGCTCTCATCGATACACCATTAGTTCAATAAGTTTGGCTCTGTCACTGTAACCAACCGTACATAGAAAGATTCCAAAGGACTATGCATAACTTATCCAATCCAACATCTGAGTCATCCGAGTGGCCTAATACCGCTATCGGTGGCGAACAGTCAACCGTAACCACTTTTGCAGCATCACCATCACCGTAAGTAACCACTTGACAGAAGTGGGCAAACAACTAACTTAGCTCCGCGGCTAGTAGATTCGTTCCCATTGAGTGCTTTCTTAGTAGTAGTCTAGGTGGCCGTATAAGCAAGTAGTAGGGTATAGGTAGGTTAGGTGACCGTGTGAGCAACAAATAGTAGTTATAGGAGCAAACGAGCGTTAGCCAAGTGGTCTAACAAAAAGTAAAACAAGTAACTAAAATAAGATAAGAGAAAATAACGTATATAGAAGGTAACAAAACTAATGTGTGGAAAGGGATGTGCAGTAGATAAGTGGTATTGAGACAGGCAAGGGAAACTAGACGATGGGTAAGGAATTGATCCATCAGTTCCTTAAAAGAGAAGAAGGGTAATTCAATGGGTGGGCAGCCCTCCATCGTTCTAGGATGAAAGGGAGAAATAAAGGTAAGGGTAAGGTAAATGCCATCCCTAAAAGAAAAGACATAGGCAGTTGATCGCCCTACTGGAAACCTTTTCGCGTGAAACGAAAGGGGTTCCTCACTGGAACAGATGCTCCGAACACAACAGAGCAGTCCTCTCGGCCCAAAAGCAGTCAGAAACAACAGATCTAGGAAACGACAGTCGGATGCAGTTCTACCGGCTTCAGATTTGGATCACCAACGAACGCGGCCCTCAAATAGCTCCAATACCATGTAGGAATTTACAGGGTAAGTTCCTCAGAAAGAACACCAAAAGGACACCGCTCACAACCAGATCACAGATCAATACACCAGTATTTTTGACGTGGTCAAAACCCTCAGAGAGGGAAACAGTCCACGGCCTGAGCCAACGCGGCCACTTCAGGCAATTTATTCAAAGAATGAAAATTTACATAAGCTTCTCTCATGCACGGATTACCCTACAAATGACCCTCCATGCGCTTTAAATAGAATTCATGGACCAATCGGGTGTCAAGCCACGGATCAAGTGTCGGTAATACTGAGGAGAGAATGAACCGTCGGATCACTACATATCGTGACCGTCGGATTGTAAGTTACAAAATGTACAACGGTAAAGAAACACACTTTACCTAACTCTATACCTAACTCTACACTAGACCAAGTTGAACTTAACTATATCCTATGTGTCGGAATATCCTAACACTCACAGATCCATTTGTTTCGATATTGTTAATGCTAGTCCCTGCCTGGATTATTGAAATCATATCTTTAACAACTGCTCCTTATGAATCACAACATCCATCCTCTCTTCAGTCCATTACTTCTGCTTGTAACTCAAACGAGTGTAGAATTTCCCATTGCTTGCAGCTCTATATGTTCAATATGGAATGCTGGATGTTTTGGGCTCTATATGATGAATTATGCTTTCCCCTAATCCTCTCTCATTTACTCAACAAAGCCTGTTAAGCTGTAATCCCCTTTGAAGTAATCAGCGTCCGCTGTTCTATGTGATGCTTCTGGGAACTGTGTGGGTGAGGGAATACTTGGAATACATAACTCATACCTTTGGAGGAATGAACCAAGCCCCCCTCATACTTTTTTATGTGACAATTGGAGCGCTGTAATCCCCTTAGTTATAACCTTACAAGCACTCCTCTATTTAAGATGTCCTAGGCATTGGTCTACAATCAACCCGGAGGCTATCTCTAGGGAGCTTCCTTTGTCTCCTGCTGCACTAGTGCTGCAGGTGCATGATTTAGCTACAACACAAGGCTTGATACTGGGCAATGTTTTTCTCACACTGATGCTGAGATAACTTTCTTCCTTTGTTATATCGGATGCTTGTGTATTCTTGTTGGCTACCATCTCAATAATAGTGTTGTACAGATCGTGGTGTAGCTGATTCTAATCACTGGAGATGGCTTTTGCTGGAGCTAGCTGTTAGCTAGAACTCTCTGGGGCAACATATATACCAGGTGTTACTATTCTTTATCTTCAGTCAAGCAAATGTTTGAGTTTGTATTACTGTTGCATTAATTGTCTGGAGCCTCTTTGTAGTATGTTGTAGGAGTTGATACTGGCAAATTTATATTGTTGTCACACATTGTCATGTGCCCTGTACTGTCATTGTTGATATATCTTGTGTGACTAATGGAGTTTCTCAAATACCTTATACACCAATACAACAGTACCTTGGTGATCTGCAATATGGACCAAATAAAGAAACCAAACAACAAACCTTTCTCAAGGGGAGTCTATGCCATTCTTCAGAAAGAACAACTGAGAGAGGTGCGGGAGGGGCAGGAAATAGGACACAAAATCTTTACACTTGGGTCAAATTTAAAACGCATGAAGGTCACAGTGAAATTCCTTTTCAAACTAGATGAATGAGATGCACTCCTTTCCAAAGTGAATTAGAGGGGAAGAAGTTGATGTGAGCTTTGAAACCCACCATGCTAGCTTTAATGCAACCCAAGTTTTTGGAGTACCGTTGTAAAGGGGTCACATTTCCAATTGCCTCTTGTCTTAGTAGCATCATGATGCTCATTGCCCCTATAGCTCCTTACAATGATGATGTTATGAAGAGAGTCTTCAAGTTGATGGTAGAGACCTTACGAGACTTGGATAACTCCATGGGTCCTACATTTGGGAAGAAGCTTCAGGTTTTGGAAATCATGGCTATGACCAAGACTTATGAAATCATGTTTGATCTTGATGTGATGACTTGATTCTGCAAATGTTCCAATGCTTTTTCAGCATTAGGAGACATCATCTTGACTCAGTAAAAGCACATATGCAGTCCATCTTGTCATTATGTATGAGAGGTCGTGATGCCATTTGCCGCGAGTTGCAGTCTCAATTGTTGCTCATTTGGAGGAGAGAACAATTGAGCTCACCCTTTGCTTATGAGCTAGCCAAAAGGGTGGTTGAGCAGAACATAAATTTGCTCAGGAGGCAGTTGACTAGGGAGGATCAGTTGAGAATTGGGGGGACGTACAACAAGAACGAGTTGAGGAGAAAGGGTCTTTACTTCATCTGCAAGGAACCTTCGGGACTTGACCACTCATGCTTGAGTGACACATAGGGGATGACAGAGGTAGATCACCGGGAAACTCATTTTGACTTTCCAAATGAGGATTCTTCTGAAGATTATCAACAAACATGTAGAGATGTTGACAACAACCCATATATACATCCATGTTCGATGAGTCGGCATGTGCAGTGCACGATGGAGCACAATATGCGTGTTGGGCCATTTTTGGAGAGTCAACTAGTGGCTCATATTGAGCCCATGGTGGAGGATAAGCAGTAGTGCCTGGGGTCATCCAATGATGAGGGGCATGCAAATGTGCAAGCTACAAGTAGGGAGGTAGTATTTTCAGACATTAGTCATCAGGAGGCGTTGGGATTTGACAAGACAATTTTGCAGGTGACGAGTGTATCGGTGGAGCATGGAGTTTTCGGTCAGATGAGGGAGGCTCTTTTAAAGACAGCGATGTATCCATCTTTGGGTCTACCCACTGACGAGGTACAAGTCGATGCAGTGCCAGCTAGCAAAGGTACGGTGTTTCTAGGCATCAACCCTCTCTAGGAGTACATTGACAAAGCGTGTAGCATGGGTTGCCCACTTATAGGGAGGGAGGTAGGCATTCCTGGACATATCCAGTTGATTGGTTGGGCAAAGCTGCATGAGTTGAGCATGGTGCAACTCAGTGGAATTGTACCATGTATAGGTAAACATGCATCTAATCTTTCCCACGGGATGGATTGGTGGGAGATCATGAGCTGGTATCCTGTTGGTGGCACAATATTCTCAGTCTAGGGCTTAGGGTAGCAGGAGCCAAGGAGTATTGATGCTTGTTCTTGGTGGCATTGGGATCTAGGAGGATTTGTTGATGACAGCCAGAGGTTGGTCTGGGACTTGGGCATTAAGGGGTCCGTTCATGGTGGGTTGACACAGAGGCATAGCCTCACCTAGTGGTTCGTATGGGATCTGGGCATTGGGTCTCAGTTGCATTGGGCCACCAGATTGGTCCACAAGTTTGGATTGCTTGAGGGCAAATAATCTAGGGGCAGAAGGATTTGTGATGTTCCTTTTTCTGGTGTTCCTCATGGCATGGCTAGGATGGACTTTCTGGGTTGGAGGCAGACATGTCACAGGTGCAGGTTTACTTCATTAGTGGGCCCAGGGGCTTTTGGAGATGTTTCATGGGGTTTTGAAGGGTTTCTATGGGATCTAATAACATTCACTTGGCGTATTCCATCATATGCACAACTTGCCTTTCGTTTTGTTGCATTTCGACAACTTCCGAAAAACAAGGTTATTATTGGGCCTAACTCAGTTAATTACACTTAAAGTGACATTTCTAGAGGAATACTTGACGAAAAACCTTAGTGTAATATCTCATTGGAACTGGAATAAGAAGATCAACATGATGGAATGGTTAGAAGTGATTTTCAGTAACCTGAGGAGGCGTGGTGGCCAATTTACCCTTTTCCCACATTAAAAAGAATATTTAAATGAAATAATGACAGAGAAAAGTGCTCAATGATTAAAATAATAATAAAATGGGAGGTTCTAGATGGGTCCATCAGATTTATAAAAGGAGGGGTTGGAGGCCATTACATGACATCTTGGATTTGAGCATTGTCTTGTGTGAGAGGTTTGTTATAGTAGCCTCCTGCAGGTTGGAGCCTGTTACCTCTCAAACTAGCAGAGGACCTAAGGGGGATCCCTAAAGGGAAAATGCTAGACCAAGGGCAACAAATGGAGACTTAGCCCACTATCACCTTAGGTAAGGCTCCCTTCTATTTACAGACTTTCACCGTTGGGAGGAGACTTGGTATATTATGGAGTCACCGATGAAGGATAAGTCAATGAAAGGATGTGGAGTGACCCAAATAATCCCTTTCTCGGAAGAGTTAGAAAGATAGAGTTTGTTTGCTTTCTAAGCAAGGTACAATGTCTTCTAGCGAAAGGAAGGGAGGATTTGAGGGTTAGGTTTATGGGATATGACTTGTGAAGGAATTTCCCTAATTCCTAAAATCTTTATTGCAATTGGTATCCCGAGTGGTTCTTGAATAATTGTCTTTTCAAAGGAACGGGACCACACAGGACCAAGTGGACCCCGTCTAGGATAAGAGGAATTAGTATGGCAACCCATGATGTTCTTACCCTAGACAAGGTGGGAAAGGATCAAAGAAAGAATTTTCACTTGAAAGTGTTGATTTGATCCTATGAGGTACTAGCCTTGGGGATGCTAAGGCAAAGTTTGATCTTGGAGCTAGGGCTTGACTTTTTTCCCAACTCCACCATTGGAATGGCTTCAAAATTAGATGAGAGCTTGAGGAAACACCAATGCAGGAGACCCTAAGGGATCAAACTTTTTGGAGGGCTAGCTTGTCGGGAAATTGATGCCCTAGGTGCTCTAACTTGGCTAGACCTGGTGGAAGGTGAAAAATATGTGATTTTAGGTGACCACCTCTTGGTAGATCAGTGCCTTAGTCTTGGGAGAATGGAGTCTATGATGAATATGAGTGAGGATCTTTGATTCCCACTTCGCTAGCCTTTTAGGTCAGAGAGAAGCAATCTTGCAACTTTTATACTTCGATGTGCAAAGGAGATGGCTTATCAAGGTCAATTCGTTGATAGAATTACCCCTAGGAGATTTTGTTCACATTACATGGCCCATACATTGAGAGATGCTATAATAGAGACAAAATTCCAAAATTTTAAGAAGTAAATGCATGCAAGAATTAGCCCTAAAAATAGAGAAAATCCCAGTGCAATGTATATGACAAATTAAGACAAGAATAACATTTAAAATCATGTACTTACATGTAACAGAATATATCCAACCATCCACAATTGACAAGAGAGAAGCTCCAAGATAAGATAGACCGATATCCACACATCAAAATTCATCCTTAAAACTCCAATTCATCCTCTAGAAAAAGTGTGAAATTCTCAAGAGGGAGAAATGATCCAATACAAAGTGATGATGAGAAAATGAACTCATCTCACCTGTATTTATACACAAATTAGGAGTTAGAATTAGCCTCCTTGGACTACGTAAGCCCCAAAAATAAAATAATGTTATAATAATTCAACTTTTGGTGACAAGCCCACCAAACTAGCTCATAAATGAAAGAGTAAGCCTTTGAAGAGGTCAAATAATAATCTATGCATGTCGTAGGGCCCTCTAAGAGGCCTAATGAGGTCCATGGGTGCAACAATGAAAAATAGGACCCTCGAAAGCAATGGACAAGGGGTTGGCCCTTTGTAATAACTTGTGGTGCTCCAAATGACATGTGGGGGCCCACAAGTGTTCTCACGGGTCTCCAAACAAATCGAAGATGCCTGTAGATTACCTGCAATGGATAGGATGATGGTGTAGGTGATGCCACATCATCGTGCAAGTCCTGGATCATCTGCTAAGTGTATGGTGCAAATCTGGGGCCAGTTGGGCATGATGGATCAGGTGCATCTTCCTCGTCCAATAAGTGAACCACAAGCAATCTCTAAATCGCTGTGGGGATCCATGGAGTGTTGCCTGCCGGTGTGGAGGTCCATGGCTCTCAACGCACACCCTACATGTGCCAACATAGCCCTCTGGAGGATTAGGACCCCATATAGGGAGACCAAACCCAAAATGGAGATCATCTGCAATCTTGCATTAGATCCATTGCATCCCCTAGTCTTCCAGTACAACAAGTCATTAGACAAATCGAGTAAATGAGCTTATCAATCATGGACCACAGGTGGGGACTTCATAATGGCCTGCCTTTCCATAATGGGCTTCGGGATGTGCCAATGTCTCCTAACCTCCAAATGGGGTTAACCAAGAATCCTATTAGGTGGTTTCTACTTCTAAAGGGGATAATATATTCAAGGTACATCCTTCAAAGGTGGTGGCATGTGATAGATAGGTGAATGAGGTAGGGGATGAGAAGGGGCAACCCCGGGCCACATGCTGGGGTACAAGGGTAGCTAATAAAAGGAAAGCCCACACCTAGGTTTATAATGTATAGGAGGGGGAAATCGTGGTACATGAGGTTCCCCGACCTTGATTTTTCCACCCTTTTTTATATGTCTTTTGTCTTTTTGTGATTTTCTTTGATTAACTGCTAAGGGTTCAAGGTGTAAGAGCATTATGCATAAGATATAGCATTGAATACTCCTTTCAATGGTAAGGTAGTTCATTACCCACTAGGGGTTGGGACAATCATGGATTCCTATATGATGAGGGAGGTTCATAGAACCTCTAGGAACCTGGGTGATGGCCATGATGATGGGGTAGAGCTCATGTATTGGATTTTTCCCACATGCTAAATGTTTTTGTCCTGGCCATCTTTTACATTTTGTGGTGCATTTTCTTGTTGAATGTGGCCAAATATGCTTTTGTCATTCTTTTTAGCTACATCAACCTCCAGGCATCATTCTAAGCTTGACCCAAGGCATGGGCAAGGGGAAGGGACGAGCTAACCCTATGTGGACTCACTGGAGGAATGTGGACCCAAGTGGCAGGAATGATGAATGGGGTAATAATGTGTGGAAAGGGGGTAATATAAGCGGATAAGGTAGCAGGACCCTGCAACCAAAAGCATCGTTTCCCGTAAAATAGCATCCTTAAAGCCAAATGGTCAGTAAAAGAGATCCCACAGGAGTAGAATCCAAGGTTAATATTCAAAAGTGTTCTAAGGGACAAGAGCACAGACCTAACCCATTCCTTCCACCAAATCCCCCCATTAATCCATGCCCGAAAGTGTCCATTATAAGCAAACTACAATACTCAATTACCAAATGACATGGCATACCTTTAGGTTCGGGAGCCCACCTTCAAACATACGATCATGGAAGATTGGCGAGGGACCACATGGCTGGTTCAGGTGGCAGAGAAATGGCACAATGAGCTAGCTAGTGGCTGTAAGGGGCTGCTTGTTGCTGGCTGAGGACCATCTTGGACAAAATGTTTCTCCTAGAGATATTATCCACGAAATGGTTGGTAACAAAGCCTACAGAAAATCATATGTAATAAGGAGTAGGAGCTTTCCTTTGCATCACAACAATAATAAAATAGTGGGTTTCTCCCTTTATGGTTTCCACATATATTTGGTGTCAATGTGTTGTTATTATGCGTTGATGTGATGTTTTGGTTTGCTTATTACTTATTGTTCGCATATTCAATCTGCTGCTCATTATTTGTTAAGATGCTCATGTAATGTTTCAGTTAATGAGTTTAATGAAAAGAATTTTAATGTCCATGAATATACTAAACTGATTCACCGCCCTTCTCAGTTTATCAAGTTTTCATCAATTGGTATCAGAGTGGGTTCCTTCAGTGTAAGCCTAATAGCTTGAAGGTAGATCTAGTTGAATCATGGAATATCAAAGTGTACCTGTGCTTAGTGGATCAAACTTTCATGAATGGAGAGATAAGGTTAAAATAGAACTAAAAGCTTATGGACCTGGTGAATGGAAGCTTGTATGTGATGGCCACTGTAAAGACTCCCCCTCTACGTAAGAACAACAGTGGAATGCTAAGGCAAAATTTGTTATGTTTAACAATTTTCATAATAAGGATCTTGATACAGTGATAGATTTAACATTTGCAAAAGAAATTTGGGATAGATGGCAGCTCATGTATGAAGGAGACACTAGTAGCTGCACTGTCGGAAAAGAGTAGGAAGAAAAAGTCCTGTCAAAATGAAAAATGTTCAATCAAATGAGGCCTGTTTTGCACCTGATTCTAGTGAAAGAAAGTTAACTAAAGATCAAGCCAAGCTTGACATAGCCTTAACTGAAATAGAAAGATTGAAGAATGAAATCAAAGACCTGAAGAAAGTTGTGCATATATGTGATGAGAGAGAGCATGAGTACAAGGAAGAAATTGTTAGTTTGAAGACATTGCTTGAAGAAGCAAGGAGATTAGGAGAGGTTATGGACAATCAACTAAAAGAGAAAGAGTTACAATATGGGAGTTTAGTGGTTGAGATTGTCTCAACTAGAAGTGATCTAGATGAAAAGAAAACTTTGTGTAGAAAGCTAGAAGAGGAGATTGTATCCATGAAGGACTCAGAAGATAAGAGAAGTAGCTCAAAGGCAACCATAAAGGATAATGAAGTTATGAAGAGCCCTTTAGGAGAAGAAGCCAACAACAACATGATTGGAAAAGAAATAAACAAAGACAAGCGGGAAAATCAAAGTGGAAAGAATGAATTAAAGAAAATTTCCTTTTAAAAAAGGTCATTTTGACCTAATGATAAGTTGAACAAATTTGGAAGATCCCAAAGGAGATTTTTTGCTCCCTTGAAGAACACAAATTGTTTTTCTCGCCATGAATATGGACATATTGCAGCAGAATGTAAGGGAAAGAAAATCAAAATAAATTAGGAGATGCAACAAACTAGAAGGATCCCTCAGGCAAACAATCACAGAAGAGAATCAAATACGAGGTACACAAATCAATTTTATGGTTACTGTCATTTCTGTAATGAATTTGGACATAAAGTTGTTGAATGCAAAGTGTATATGAAGAAAAACATGAATGCAAAAAGAAACACACCATTTTCTCTATTTCTTGGCCACACAAGATGTTTTGTGTGTAATAATCTTGGCCACAAAGCCAAGGATTGTAAGCTGCCATATATTCTAAAGAGCACTAGACAGAAGATGGAAGCAACTTCAAGAGGAGAAAACTATAAAAGAAATGAAAACAAGATAAAGCAACCTACTAAAGTACGGAAGAGGAAGAATAACGAACAACCAATGACCTAGCTTAGCCTCAGGGGGAGGTACTCATGGAAGCATTGAATGGAGGCATATGTGACTCTATATGCAACGATCATTTAGAAATACATAACAAGCATTAAGAATCTTCATGGTGCGAAGGATGGATATGTTGGAGAAGATGTAATTAGGTGCGGTCTTCATACATGTAATTTTGATATTTGTACTTATTCAAGAAAAGAGAATTTATTTTGATATTATTTGTCAATGAGTTTCTTGTTCATTGAAAATGGGTCAAGCACATTGTGAAGTGCTTCTAGGGAGTCAAAGTCAAAATGTAATTATGATGAGACCCTTTGAGGGCATGTTACATCATGTATGATGTCATACAAAGTCATGGGAATACCTCCAAGGCAAGTCAAATCCTCTCCTAGCAGCAACGAAGTCTACAAGCAACAAAAATGATGAATAAATGTTGAAATATAATGCAAATGCAAGTCAGCCTAAGAGATTGTCAAGTCGGCTTAAAGGAGGAGGGACAAACCTCTATAAATAGAGGTTGTCCACTCATTTGGACATATATTCACAAGCTCTGAAATCCGCAAGTAATAGAAGCCTCTAAGGACTAAAACAAGACGAGGAGAAGGGCTACAAGGGCAGCGTAGCAAGAAGACAAAACAACGAAGCAAAGGAGGACTGTTTTGAAGCTGCTACAACCACACATGCGAAGAAAGAAGGGATAGTCTGCGGCCAGATCAACAGTGAAATTGCAGGGGTCTATTCTTTGTGGTTTGGGCTAGTAACTAGGCCTATAAAGGCCTCCTACTATAGCGAGGAAGAAGGACTCTCAAGCGAAGTGAAGGAAGACTTTTTTAAAGTCAACTCAGCCACACATGCGAAGTAAGAAGGCCACTCTACAGCCCTAACCATAGTCATACTTCAGGTCAAGAATAATCATTGGTTGGGGTGGAATTTAAGGTCTATAAGACCTCCCTCTAGAGCGAAGGAGAAACCCTCACAAATGAAGGAAGTCAAGAAAGAAAGGGACTGTTTCTAGGGCTAGAAACAGTCACACGTGCGAGGTACAGTTGCAGATTGACAACAGTCTAAAGACAACACTTTGAGGGGTATCATTTGGATGTAGAGAAAGGTCTACAAGGTCTCCAAGATAAGCAAAGAAGGACCTCCTCATAGCGAAGAAGAGGAGCCCTAATATTCTAGGGTTTCCTAAACTAGAAGACAAAAGGGCTATAAGACAAAGTGCCAGAAGTGACAGTGCAAAAGGATTTGACTTATGCTTGGAGGATATCCTAGTCAAGGGTCTAGGGTTTGGCAATTGTTCAAATAAGAAGCTTCAATAAGAGAAAACTTACAAAGGGTTTCCCTCTCAAGAGTGGAGAGGGTTTGTCCTTGGCAGAGAGCCAAATTTTGTGTTCTTGTTATTTTGTTTTGGTAGCAGTTTGATGAAGCACACACATATGCACTAATAAGAACAAGAAGAAGTATAAGCTAACTAAGAAAAAGTAAAAAGACTTCACAAATTGTTATCAAGTCTCGGAGAATCACCACAACACTACTTTGCCCTAGATTCTCTAACATGGTATCAGAGCGAAGGTGACACATCAAGGAAAGGGCAACTCAAGAACACTCAAGCATCTACAAAGTTGAAGCATCAAGCCTAGAAGTCTCAACCACTTCAAGGACAAGAAGGGTCTACAATCCATCAAGGAGGGCTACAAAGCTAGAAGGAGAACCTTATATAAAGGCACCTACAAAGAAGAGCAGATCTACATCAAGCTACAAGTCCTCAAGGACACCTCATCACCAAGCAAGTCCACTTGGAGAAGACAACTTGAAGGACATCAAGATCCAGGGAAGACAAGCCATCAAGCTTTCAAGGAGGAAGCAAATCCATCAAATCTCAAAATCTATCAAGTAAGTACATGTCCCCTTCTAAATATACATCAATGTCTTTTTGCAAGGAAAACAATAAATTGGTAAGCACCAATAACTTTCTTGCATGGAAGAAGAGGACTGATCTACTTCTCAAGGAGAATGAGCTCCTAGAATATGTCAAGGGGAACATCGCTGTCCCTGCTAAGGAACAGACTCAAGCGTAGCCAAGTATAATAAGGATGAGATAAGAGCTCAAAGGATTTTGATAGAATCAATCAAGGACTCTCTAATTCCTTATGTCTCCAAGTTTGAGACATCAAAAGAAATTTATGATAAGCTAGTAGAGCTATTCGTGGTATACACCACCGGAGAAGTATTGTCTCTGAGGAATGAATTATACAAGATGAAGATAACAAAGGAAGGAATAGCTCCCTACTTCATGAAAATCTCTTAGATGAGAGATGAACTTCAAGAGCTTGGGGAAGTCATGTCTGATAGAGGGATGACAACTATTGTACTCAATGCTCTACCTGAGGAGTGGGGAAACTTCACATCAAGCATTTATGCCAAGAAGGAAGCAGCCGCTCTTAATGATATGTGGTCTCTATGTAGAACAAAGGAGACTAGACTTAAGGCGAAAGAAGACTTGGGATCAAAGGAGCAAGAATTTGCTACCTTGGCCAAAAGAAAGGGTAAATTTGGCAAGTTTTGTCCATGAAGAACAAACAACAAAGACATGTCCAAGATCCAATGTTTTGGATGCCAAGAATATGGACACTACAAAAGGAATTGTCCCAAGCATAAGAAGGACAACAACAAGAAGAGAAAGAGAGAAGAAGCTCATATAACTCAAGAGGTGGAAGAGGAAGGAAAGAAGCAAAAGAAGGAAGATCCTCCGGATATCTACTATGACTAGGTCAAACTCTTTCCTTCTAGACTTTTTCAAA
The DNA here is from genome assembly GCA_031772625.1 of Pinus tabuliformis. Lineage (NCBI taxonomy): Eukaryota > Viridiplantae > Streptophyta > Pinopsida > Pinales > Pinaceae > Pinus > Pinus tabuliformis. Next base: position 785,647,708 of record CM062805.1, read on the forward strand.
GTTTTGAGTACAATAGGAGCATATAGTAATAAATTAAATTACATGGCTAGAATTACCCTCTAGAATCTAGTAGCATGATGTACATGGAGTTCTAGACACTCATGTAGATGTAGCATTTACGAGAAGATCACAAATGCATAAGTAGAAATATCTTCTAGAATATAGGAGCATGGAAAATATAGCTCAATAATATTCATGTAGAAGGAGCATACCTAGAATAGGACCTCATATATGATGGAAGAAAACTTGATCATGACAAGAATCTTAGAAGACCTAAATCATGAAAGGTAGGAAACATTTGCAAGGCAAGGATCTTTAAAATCCTATGATGGAATCTTCAAGAGAAGGTTCGTGAACCAAGGCAGATGTCTCATTGGGAATCCCACTCATGGGATTCAAGAAAAGGGATGATATGCAAGCAGGCTAAGATGAAGCAAGAAGGGCTACACCAAAGAATGATCAAGGAGGATCAAGATGAGTTATGTATGCATGAAAGTTTAAGTCATGTCATCATTTGTATATTATTGAGTTATGGGTATAGTTCTATAACATGATCAAGCATGAAAGGATGTCTTTCACCAAGAACATGCTCAAACGCATGTACCACGATGCAATAAAGGTAAAAAAAGAACATGCTCACATAAGAAGCATAAGATTGCTGACTAAGAAGCAAGAAGAAATGCTGACAAGTCCAGAAAGCAAGTGATGAAGGAATGCTCCCACAAGAAGCATTAGGTGGTTGACCAATCTATCTGAGAAGAAGCAAATAAAGGAAGAGATCAAGCATGTGAAAGAACATCATGATCACTGAGGATCACTATTTGACAAAATACCTTGAAAGATATCTCCTGAAAGAAGGCAAAATAACTCTGATGAAGGAAGAAAGGATCCTTGACACCTATGAATACCTTGGAGATATAAAAGGTGTAGATAACTGATTCTACTCTATGAAGATGTCGTGATGAAGAAGCCATCCAATAAAAGGAAAAACAATGTTGAAGCAATATCAGGATGAAGTCATGATGGGCTACCAGGTCAAAGCATATAACCTAGCAAGTATGATGGAGCATCCATGAGGAGAGCATTCCGAAGCATGGACAAGATGACAAAGGAGTAGCCAAGATGACTAGAAGAACCTGATAGTCACTTTCCACGAAGCAATGACATGACTAACCAAGAAGGAAAGTGATGGATGGATGGTGCCCTACCGAGAAGAAGTTCGATCGAAGACTTCATGACATCAAGAAAGGAAGGAGATCATGCAACTGAAGGACCCACGAAGAAGCTGCTGCTGATGAAGGAAAGAGTCCCCCGTTAAGAGGGAGCTCTGACAAGTCCCTGCTCAAGAGGGAGTTTTGAATCACCCCTGATTACAATGGAGTGACATATTGTTTTCCATGTCATGGGTCATGCAGGACTAACAGTCGTAAGTTTAGATGAAGACCATGAATGGAAATGTAGACACAAGATAGACGCAACATTCTTGTCTTCACTTGGGAAGAAAGAATGGGAGGATTAGGTAATCATTTGGCATCCGATACTCTTTGAGGATGTGTAGGGCATCCAAGACAAGAATAGGTAAGAGGACTGATATTCTTTGAGGGCTGGGAACCCAAGATAAGAATAGTCCTAGAAGGTCATACTCGAGAACACCTAGTGGGTATGTACCTTGAGAGACAATGATGAAGGTGTCTATAAATCATTGGTCTCACCAGCATTGTGGCTCATGGTCTCGTGAAGAGATGGCGTTGCTAGTCAAGGCCTTGCACTATGACAATGTTGATGGATATGATGCTATAACAGATGGATTGCTAATCCGGTTTCTCTTATGTGAATTCTTCAATATTGAAAATTGCCAATCACCTTGTAATGTTGTATAAATACCTCCCTAGTTAAGAGGGAGTGTTGGAGAAGATGTAACTTGGTTCGGTCTTCATAAATGTAATTTTGGTATTTGTACTTATTCAAGAAAAGAGAATTTATTTTGATATTATTTGTCAATGAGTTTCTTGCTCATTGGAAATAGGTCAAGCACATTTTGAAGTGCTTCTAGGGAGTCAAAGTCAAAATGTAATTATGATGAGACCCTTTGAGGGCATGTTACATCATGTATGATGTCATACAAGGTCATGGGAATACCTCCAAGGCAAGTCAAATCCTCTCCTAGCAGCAATGAAGTCTACAAGCAACGAAAACGATAAATAAATGTTGAAATATAAAGCAACTGTAAGTCGGCCTAAGAGATTGTCAAGTCGACTTAAAGGAGGAGGGACAAACCTCTATAAATAGAGGTTGTCCACTCCTCATTTGGACATATTTTCACAAGCTCTGAAATCCGCAAGTAATAGAAGCCTCTAAGGACTAAAAGAAGACGAGGAGAAGGGCTACAAGGGCAGTGTAGCAAGAAGACAGAACAACGAAGCAAAGGATGACTGTTTTGAAGCTACTACAACCACACGTGCGAAGAAATAAGGGACAGTCTGCGACCAGATCAATAGTGAAATTGCAGGGGTCTATTCTTTGTGGTTTGGGCTAGTAACTAGGCCTATAAAGGCCTCCTACTATAGCGAGGAAGAAGGACTCTCAAGCGAAGTGAAGGAAGACTTTTTTAAAGTCAACTCAGCCACACATGTGAAGTAAGAAGGCCACTCTACAGCCCTAACCACAGTCATACTTCAGGTCAAGAATAATCATTGGTTGGGGTGGAATTTAAGGTCTATAAGACCTCCCTCTAGAGCGAAGGAGAAATCCTCACAAACGAAGGAAGTCAAGAAAGAAAGGGACTGTTTCTAGGGCTAGAAACAGTCACATGTGCGAGGTACAGTTGCAGATTGACAGTAGTCTAAAGACAACACTTTGAGGGGTATCATTTGGATGTAGAGAAAGGTCTACAAGGTCTCCAACATAAGCAAAGAAGGACCTACTCAAAGCGAAGAAGAGGAGCCCTAATATTCTAGGGTTTCCTAAACTAGAAGACAAACGCGCTGGAAGACAAAGTGCTGGAAGTGACAGTGCAGAAGGATTTGACTTATGCTTGGAGGATATCCTAGTCAAGGGTCTGGGGTTTGGCAGTTGTTCAAATAAGAAGCTTCAATAAGAGAAAACTTACAAAGGGTTTCCCTCTCAAGAGTGGAGAGGGTTTGTCCTTGGCAGAGAGCCAAATTTTGTGTTCTTGTTATTTTGTTTTGGTAGCAGTTCGATGAAGCACACACATATGCACTAATAAGAACAAGAAGAAGTATAAGCTAACTAAGGAAAAGTAAACAAACTTCACAAATTGTTATCAAGTCTCAGAGAATCACCACAACACTACTTTGCCCTAGATTCTCTAACAGGATAAGATTTAATGGCTCGACTCCTAAATGCATAGGTCACAATGTGTATTATTGACCACTTAGGGAAAGAGAATGTAGCGAGGATATTGGTTGTGAAGAGAAGACTGCAATTTTTTTTGTACCAAGCAAGAGGTGTTAGTTATGCTTCTATATTTGAAAGATGCCAATGATGCTCAGTGTTTTTTTTGAAGAACAAAGGGCACGTTCGATTGAAGTAATCTAACACAAGAGATGACATTGTCTATGGGAAGCCGTAGTTTTTGCTAGGAGATGCAATGCATCTATTCTGTTTAATGCAATGATGAAAAGAACCATAGATAATGTTTTATCGATGTTGAAGTTAAATATCTGGCAATGAAGAAGATAATATCAAATATAACAACACATAGTAAGGGAGGAAAACTAAAATCAAGGATGGTGCACGTTGGATTATTAAAAGGAACTAGAGCAACGAAAGTTAAGTCCACTTCTCTGGTTCAGAAAAGCATCACTGAGATTTGAATCCCACCTTAGCCAAGCATGAATCTATTTCACATCATGAAGCTCCCACATTCCAAAAGGTACAATCTATGGCCTTACAGGATCCTTTGGGTATGAGAGCACCTGATGGAGCATTCCTAACGAAATTACAGTACAAAGTAGTTCAATGAAGAATGCACAGGAAAAAATAAAATCAAAATAGATTTGTTTCATTGAAATAGAAAGAGCGATCACACTGAAGCCGTTGTATATGAAACGGGGTCGATGAGACTCTATCTCCTTCAATTGATGTGACCAAGGTTCAAACGATGTCTTCTTTGGTCGTTCAAACTACTATTAGTCCACATCTGATGAAGGCAGATATGCGGTGAAACGACCAACAGTGACCAAAGGTATGGTGACATATGTTATAGTCGGATGAGAGCTGTTGATGCTATTTAGGAAATTCGGAACGTTATGAGACACAATTGGGCACAGTGGTGTGATGACAAGGATGTAAGAAGGAAAAGAATATTAAATCAAAGTGCCAGAGTTTCTATGCGTTAGAGGAATCAGGACAAAACAACTTTAGAGGACTAATATAGGATGCGTCGAAAGGAATGTGACAACGTTCTAAACATTACATTGGTCGCATCATTGAATGAATGAATGGTTACTTGGTCGTAGCACTAGTATTATGCATTTTTTTTTCATTACATGGAGTGACTTATGATAGAGTGATCATATCATTATCATTATGAGCATATGGCAGTGTATCATGTCATTATGGCAACGTTACAATCTACACTTAATTTTGGAACATAACATTGAATGATATGGAACATAGACGTAACAATGAATGATATGGAACTAACCCCCTACTGAGCTGTCAGGCATAATTAATCAAAATGTATTGATTCTATGAAAACACCAGTATGTGATTTTTGAAGGATGAAATCAAAACTGAATAACCATTCAGGGGGTACACAGTCAAGCATTCACCTCATTGATCTATGCTAGGTGGTCTCATAAGATTAATCAAAAGCGAATACATTTGTGCGTTGGGACATTTATTTTGTGGTGCTAGTCGTGATCTAATAACACACCGACCGATTCATTATGCATGCATGTTAAAGGTCCACTATTCAGTGTTGCATTAGCTTGCTTGATTGATTATTCCTTTTTTAAAAGAAAGAAAGGGAGATTCCATCATACCACTGGTAACTTAATTCAATCATGAAAACATTAGAATATTTGTTGTTATCTTAAAATTATATTTTTTTTTGTTGCATTGAAGTTGATGACAGTGGTATCATAGCGAGAGAGTATATTTATAGCTGGGATAACATGTGAAATTTCGATACAAGGCCAGAATACTAGAAGGGAGGAATATAAAGCATGCACCTAACAGAAGAAGTGATTGAATTTGACCAATGAGCTTGAAGATTCTATTCAAAATTTAATGCAAGAAATTAAATCATTCTATGCAAAAGGATTGTTATCATGAATCTACATCAAGATACATCAAGTTTGACTTGGAGCAATATTTTTTTAAGCTTTGTGCAAACACTAAATGTTCACAAAACCCCCTTGCCATTGATGTCAAAGGGGGAGGCAAGTATAGGTTAGGAGGAATAAGGAGAAATATTTCTCAAGAAAAAAGGGGGAGGGCAAATGTGTTGCCATCAATGCCAAAGGGGGAGATTGATGGCATTATTGTCATTGATGGCAAAGGAGCAACAGGAACAACAAGGTATGCAGGAGCAAGGCAAGGAGCAGCAACAAGGTGTGCAGGAGCAAGGGACAAAGGAGCAACAAGGCAAGAACAGTAACAGGGTCAGTCAAGGGCTAAAGAGAAGATTAGGAACAACAAAGGTATGCAAAGGAGCAAATGTAATACCTGTTTGTGAGACAAATGCTAGATGTTGATGGCACATATGTTGATGCTAGATATTGCATATGTTATTCTTGGCATGCTTAATGACAAAAGGACAAAGGAGCAGAAAATACCTTGATGGTTTGGCAGAACATTGATGTTGGCATGTTGATGGCTTGATGATTGTGTTGATGGCATGTTGATGGCTTAATGCTTGGATAATGTTGCAGAGATTGTTTAATGAAGAATTTGTGGTGACACTAATTTGTTGTTGAGCTGAATTGTTGTGATGCAAAGGCAAAACTCCATGGTATAATGTTGTTTTGGCACTATGTTGATATTGATGCACCTAATCATTATAGATGGCTAAAATAATGTGGTGGAGCACTTATTCATTTTATAATATTCAAAATATGAAGAGTTTGGAAATGAATGAGTGGAAGGCAAATAGTCAAGCTTGTTCGCTTCAAATTCTTATGTGGAATACAAAAAACCAGTGAATTATCTTTATAAAATATGTTGTTTTCGGAAGCAAAAGAGAGGTTAGAGAGTGGGAGAATGTGTGAGATTGGATTGAGGTATTATGCATTAGTTACCTGGCACATATGAAGCTTATGTGAAGCATATTTGAAGGGAAGAAGAGGCTGGAATGAAGATGGAGATATGCAGAATTTATGACTAGGTAAACCAGTACATTGTTGTTTTTTGTTTGCATCAGGGGATTGTAGTCTCTTTTCAAGTAGTGGCTTGATAAACATGGGGTTGGAGCTAGTTGAGGTAGGAGCCTCCTATGGGTTGTAGCCCACAGAAAACATATGGTAGTTGGAGCTTCCTTGCATGTTGCAGCGTGCAGAAAATTGAGGTAGCATGTAATATCCCCAATTTTGATTTTTAGCATTAAAGATGAGGTTGGGAAATGATGCAATTTTGGCACCAGGACTTAGGAGGAAAAGAGAATATTGTGGCTCTAGTGGAAAGTGGGGACCACAAGAAAGAGAAAGCCGACCCAAGGAGGGAACTCACATTCTTGGAAGAAAGAGGAAAGAGAAGGGAGTGCGAATTAGGAGAGAGAGAGGGAGTGGGGACCACAAAGAGAGAAGGAGCCATGAATTATAAATAGAGTAAGAAGCACTCATTTTGTTCTTTCATTCATCTATTTAGAAACTTGTCTTTGACATAGAATGCTTGAGCGGAAGCCAAGTCTGCAAGCGCTGTTTAGCACACGAGTGTCTCCTAGTGGAGATCTCAACCCTTGCTTTCGTAGACTTCAAGTGCCAACCCAAGGAGGGAGTTCCATCCTTTTCTGATTGTTCCAGCAGTGGGAGTGCGAGTTTGTGTGGAGGAGACACTAGCAACAGTTCAGGGACTGCGCAGTGCTTGGAGGAGACACACTTGGGAGTTTGGGCCTAAAACTTGAGTGGAGTTCGGGGAAGTGTTTTTGGGCACTTTCCAGTATTTTGGTGGAGCAAAAAACGTAACATTTGCTACACGTTACATCTTCTACTTATGGAGGAAGGCCAAGCATTTGGGGTCAATTTTGGAGCATCAAAACTAGGACAAACCCTTTTTGGATTTTGCTGGGTTTTTGACAAGGACCTCATAAATAATTTGGCAGAATGTTCTGGGTAGATTTGAGGGGTCAAACAAGGGTCCCAATGCAGCCAGTAGCTAGAGGAGCTAGGAGAAATTAGGGCCGAAATTCCAAGGTCAACATTTGGTCAATGTCTTTGTGGGTTTTTTGTGGGTTATTGGTGGATAGGCCGGGGTTAATTTCCCAGAATTTTCTAAGCACCAGAGGAGGCCCTAGTGACTATAATGTGTAGTCAGCAGTGCAGTTTTCACCAATGTTGCACAAAGCGCGATCGGGATTTAATCGGCGCCGGGAAAAAAGCGGAAAAAAGCGGGAAAAAAGCGTTTGGCACAAAAATATTCATTTTTTTTCAATTTTTTTAATATCTAAACCATCTACAACATAAAATAAATACATTGACACATAAATATGATAAAAAAACTAATATATAAGATGTTTAATATCATTTCTAGCGCTAAAATCACACATAACATTGAATCATGTCCTGAATAGTAAGTCCTGAGTCCCAACTCAGCCTCAAAATATCAACAAAAAATATGATAATGTATCTCATCATGTCATAATGTCATATACAATAAAATGAAAGTCTAATCCTATTGATTTCCTCTGCCCCTCTTGCGAGAAAATGGCACAGCTTTCTCTTTCCCTCTAGATGTAGAAGCTGGTGCCTGTGCTGGTGGAAATGGCAGTGGAGTCTGACGTGCTCTAGAAGCTGAAGAACTAGTAGTAGCAGCTACAGGAGGCTGAGGTGGACGGAGACCACGTCCTCTACTGGTGGTAGTGGTAGCCCGGGTAGGCGGTGTCACCTCCTCCTCCTGCTCCTCCTCCTCCACCTGCTCCTCCTCCTGCTCCTGCTCCTGCTCCTCCTCTTCCTCCTCCCCCTCCTCCCCCCTCATCCTGCAGTAACCAATCATCAGTGGGATCCATGAGAGGCCTCTCGGTCTCAACCCTCCATTCAGCAGTGGTGTCAATCCCATCCAATGAGATGGCTTCCGTATCAGGTGTCTTCTCTAGTTGTCTCACCCACAATCGAAGATTGTAGTAGACATAGACCATGTCATTAAGTCTATGGGACTCCAACCTGTACAAAGTTCATGAAATAATAAATTAATAATTAATAATTAATATTATAAAAAAAATATTGTTTAAAACTTTAATGAATTCAAAAATTTATTTGGAAATTTGCAATATTTTAAATGTTTAAGTGTTAACCTATTGCGCTTCTTGTTGTGTATTTTTTCAAATACACTCCAATTGCGCTCACATCCCGAGGAGCTGCATGTTTGGCTAAGGATGCGTACGGCAAGCTTTTGCAAAAGGGGTACTCTGACACCATACATCTTCCACCATGCGTCTACAACAAAATTACAAATAAAATTTTAAATAAACATAAGAAAAAAATGGAATTTGAAGAGACAATGAAATTTGAAACAAAGTTACAAAGTACAAACTAAAAAATACCTGGCATTTTAATCGTCCTATCAGTGATAGCCATCTCAAAGCCAAATGTGCCACCTGACATCTTATATGTCTCAATTTGTCTAGAGATCTCTATACGTTCTTCTGGAGATCTCACCAGCTTCTGGACACAGGTTAATAATCCTTCCACGACCTCACCATCAAAATGAAACCCACATGCATAAGAAAATGCAGGGTTCAGGAAAAGCCCAGCAGCGTGAATGGGACGATGGAGTGTGTTGTTCCATCACTCATCAATGACTTCCCATAGGAGTTGTCTCTGAAACCCATCATCTCCCTTATCATCATAGTAGGACCGAATGGCTTCTTTGGCCCTGTCCATGGCTTCATACAAATAGCCCATTGCGGGCTTCTCACCATCAACCAACCGAAGAACCTTTACCAAAGGTTCAGTAACAGCGCACACCTCCTGCACTCCCGCCCAGAAGTCTTCCTGGTATGAAACTAGTCTGCACACGGCCTCTCCTTCTGGTTTGCGGCTCATTGGCGAAGCACGCCACTCCTCTGAAAGAAACATTCTCTTCAAATCCCACATAGAATTCAAGAGGGATTGAAGAGATATGAAACTCGTCGCAAACCGTGTAATGGCGGGGCGCACCAACTCTTTGTTGTTGGTGCATTTTCTCATCAAGCTAAGCACAGATGTGTGATTGTAAATAAATTTTGTGATGCTTTTTGATGAGTCAACAGTCTCTTTGACAAAGGGAATTTTCCCTATGTCCTCTAACATCAAATCAATACAATGGGCAGCACAAGGTGTCCAAAATAAAGTAGGATGCCTGTCCATAAGCATTCTACCAGCAGCAACATAATTTGCAGCATTGTCCGTTATGACTTGGACAACATTTTCTGCACCCACCTCCAAAATAAACACATCCATCAAATCACATAAAGTTCTTGCATCTTTGATTTGATGAGTTGCATCAACAGATTTGATAAACATAGTCCCCTTGGGACAACTAACCAAGAAGTTTATAAGGGTTCTCCCCTTTTGGTCAGTCCAACCATCTGACATAACAGTGCATCCTGTTTGTGCCCATGATGCCCTAAAATCCTCCAATCTTTGGGTGCAGTCACGCTTTTCATCTTGAAGAAGCCGGCCTTTGAAATCATGAAGAGAAGGGATTTTGTACCCCGGGCCAACACTGGCAATAACATCAACAGTAGGTTGGAAAAATGGATTATTCATTATAATGCTGAAAGGAATATCACTCCAGAGGAGAAATTTTGTCATCAACTTGTCAGCTTGTTCTTTTTCAGTTCTTTTTAGCATTGAACCGATAGTTGGTTGTGAACCAGGTGTGGTTCGAGGAACAAAATATGATGATGCAGCTACCGGATTGATTGACGCTGCAGTAGAACCAGTGCCACTTGGCCCACTTCCTTCAGCTGACCTTTTTAGTTGCCTTTTGAGTTCTTCTTTGGTCTCTCTAGTGTGCTCTAATTCTCCCAATGCTCTCATGGCTCTTTGGATAATTTCAGCATTTGTATTTAGACAGGGCCCCACATCACGTCCAGGGATTTGTGCAAGGTGGAACTTCAACCTGTACACCCCCCCGAATATCTCCTTTCCACACAACTTGCAATACAAGTTTTGTCTATCATTCGGAGTTTTAGGTTCACCATATTCCCAGAAAGGATCCAATTTCCTTGGCATGTTTGTTTTTGAATTTTGAATTTGCAAACCTATGGAAAAATAAGGATTAGGAAATAGGAATTTAGGATTACATAATACAAATTACAATTTAGCATTTACAAAATTACAAGTTAATTATTTCCAAAATCCCAATTTCCAAACCCAAGTTACCCAACCAAATGCCAATGGCAAATGCCAAAAATGAAAAAACAATGAAAATTCAAAAAAAATAAACAATGTTTAAAAAAAATGAGAAAATAAAAATAAAAAATTGGTTCTCATAGTCATAACAAATTACCCATCCCAAATCAATGAAAAATTTCAAAAAATTCTTTAAAAACAATGAAAAACAAAGTTTTTATAGAAGCAAAACAAAAAAAAATTAATCTACATACCTTTTTTATGGACAAATTGGTGATCTTGTCTTGGATTCCTCCTAAAAACGCTTGGATTCGCTCCCAAATCCGACGGAAACCCTTCAGCTCCTCTCCCTCACCTCTTCTCCTCCTCCTCCGCGCGGCGACAGCACAATGAATTAAAAAAAAATCGAATTTGCCATGTAAAAGCCCGCTGCCCCCGCCCTCCACGATTTTTTCATTAAAAATCGCGATTTTTTCGAAAAAATCGCGATTTTTTCAAAAAAACGCGATTTTTTCCGAAAAAATCGTTATAAAAAAAAAGCTGCGATTTTTTGGTATAAAAATCGCGATTTAAGCGGGAAAGGGAAAAAATCGCGATTTTCCGATAAAATCGCGATTTTATCGCGATTTTAACAACACTGGTTTTCACTAAGACAACGCAGAGTTTGTTGGGGACAACCATATTGCATGTTAGAGCAGTTGATTTCATCACCTGGATATTGTTAGCTTGCATTGAACAAGCCCAGGTGCATGCTTTCTGATTTTACCTTTGTACTGAGTAATTATATTAATAAAATGGCTCAGCGCAATGCGGTTTATGGAGATTGCTAGTTGTTTGATGTGCTATAAATTTTTGTATATGTTTCTACTATGTTTGCTTTCTTTATCATTGTAAATTTCCATTAGGAATATTAGAGTCGTATCAGAGCCATAATCTTGGCTCAGCGTGTTGGAAACCGTTCATTTTATGACAAGACACAAAAAAAAACTAAGAATTCATGAGATCCAAAGAAAGGTTAGAATCAAACAACATGGCAGTAACCTTGAATGAGGTGATTAGAATGCAACAAATGATGATTGATGTGGGGGAGAAGTTGATTCATTCCGCAGTTGGGAATCCAGACATGATTGCAACTGATGTGGAGCTATTGGGAGCTAACTGGAGGGCATATGAATCATTGGGTCATGCCATTCAGGCGTCCCTCTCTTTTTGAGAGTTCTTTGAACTAAGAGGCATGCACAAGCCAATGGAGATTCAGTGGAATTTTGCGGGGATGATGAGGAGGATTAAGGAAGAAGACGAGAGTAGTTCAGGGAGCCATGGTTGGCAATGACACAGTTGACCATACACCCGTTGATGAGATGCCATCCGTTGTTGAGGTATCCATTGATGAGGTATCTCGGGTTGTGACCGAGTTCTCAGGTGATAGTAGCACACCACAGGTTGATGAGGTGCCGGGAGACATCTCCACTGTTGATGAGGAGCCAATAGGTACAAGGGCATCCAGATCTATGACAGAGTTGCTAGACGATAGTCACCTACAACTGACTAGTGAGCATGTCTTGCATGTTGGGTTGTTTATGGAGGAGTAGTTAGAGGCTCATGTTGAGCCTGTGATGGAGGAGGATGTGCAACCATCCTTTAGGCTAGCCATTGATGAGGGGCAACATGGAGACCACACGTTGGGATTTTAGCACAGTTCGCTTTAGAGGCACACTGACAGGATCTACAACATTAATCAGCCCATCCCTGTGCATTGGATTGAGAGAGGCCAAGTTGTCTAGGCATATTAGAGGGGAGTACTAAGTTAGAAACATTATTGGGTCCCCTTTTCCCATTGGAGAGAGAGAGACAAAGCTACCTAGTCAGATCTCATGTGTTGATCTAGGTAGCGAGATGAGACGATCGAGTTGCATAGGGTGCAGCATCCGCATGTTGGGGTTGTTCTATGTGCAGGAGTTCGTGCATTCAATCCCTCTCTTGGGGTTGGATGGCAAGAGATTCTGAGTTGGTACCTTGTGGACTGGGCTATGGAGATGGTGGTGGACCTGGTTGTAGCTCAGCACAGGCTTCTAGGCATTGGGGATACCAACAACGTAGACTGGCATTGGGTTCAGGGTGGGACTACCTATCATTTCCTAGGTATGCCGGTTGGCTACGACCTGGATGGTACAGTTTCCCTAGCAGTTGAGCATGCACATTTGCTAGGGGAGTCTCGGTCAACACCAATGGCCAACCAGTTTATGGGCAAATCTTTTGGTTTTCTTGCTATGACGTATATACATGAGATCACGAGGTGATCAACATACTCTGGCAGGATTTTGTCAGAGGAGGTGGCATTGGTAGGCCATTGGACAGTACGTTGTATGGAGCTGGGGACTCTTCACTTTTGTGTGGGGCACAGAGGACGCAAAGGAACATTGCAGTGGTAGCATCACTTCTCGGATCCCTCAAGGGAGATTTGTAGTGAAGAT